>CM060890.1:48583764-49298764 GCA_030762935.1 Hymenopus coronatus | reverse complement strand
TGCGGTGTCGTGCACTCAGAGTTCTTGGCAGAAGGCCAGATGGTAAATAAATACTATTGTGTAAGCGTTATGCGGCATTTGAGAGAACAAATACGGCGAAAAAGGCCAGATTTGTGGAACGACAACTCATGGATTCTGCACCACAATAACGCACCAGCTCACAAGATTACTATTGTGAACGAATTTCTGGCCAAAAACTCAAACAATTTCATCGAACAACCACCGTATTCACCTGATCTGGCTCCTGCTGATTTCTTTCTCTTTCCAAAACTCAAGTTTCCACTTCGAAGCACCCGTTTTCAGTCGATAGAAGACATAAAGGAAAATTCGTGGCGACAATTGACATCGACTCCTAAAAGTGCCCTAAAAATGTTTTGATGACTTGATTATTCGTTGGCATAAATGTATAATTTCAGAAGGGGCCTACTTTGAAGGCGATAAAATAAAATTGGATGAATAATTCAGTTTTTGTGTTTTATTGGCAAATTCCGGGAACTTACTTGATTCTGGAAGTCAGTGAGAAATAGAATACAAGACATAGATAAACAGGATATTTGGGGCGAGTTAGAAAACAAAAGTAGTTTTTTTTACCGTAAAATAAAAATAGTCAGGAGACGGATATGTAATAAACAGGATTCGCGTGGATGAGGATGGGGGAAGGGATGAGGGAGGGGTAATGGACTGAACTTTGTATTTTATGTGGGGAGAAAGGCAATCTTGTTTACTGTTTTACAAAGTGAAAGAGGTAAGAAATTGTAGGGGGGGAAGAAATTTGAGATCACAAATGGAACAGTATGCCAGTAGAGATAGTAGGGATGAAGATGTGGAATGTCAAGGGGAAGAGAATAATTAAAGTAGGAGGACTTGTTTGGGAAAGGTAAAAGAAAAGTGGGTAAGAAGAAAGAGAGAGAGAGAGAGAAAACAACAGAGGAAAGGGGATAATTAAGAAAAATGCAAAAATGAATGCATTAGATTATTCAAGTAAGACGAGTGCTAAGAATCAGGCAAGGCTACCAGGTGTTAAGAAAAAGTATTGTATAGGATTAAAAGGAACGAATAAAAGGGACATGTAAGGATGCCATAAAATGGAAAGAGAATAGGATTGGGGAAACAAAAACACGGTAGGTTAACGCAATACAACGAAATAACGCAAAACAGAGTGCAGCGCATCATTCATTCTTTTTTGTTTTAAAACATTCCACTCATGTGAATGTAATTTTGTCAAAAGTAAACAATGCTGATAGCGCAAAAATTAAAACTTTTAGTATTTTTTGTCTCCGTTTTTGACTTCTTTTTATGACTGTAAAATCGTGTTTTGAAGTACTTAAATATATAGAGGAGAGATAAAGAGCAGACACAAATAAATGCCTTACATAGTAGTGTAGATCATCCATTATTTGGTGATGTATCATTCACAAGATAACAATGAATTGATAAAGAGAGCGCAAGAGAGTGCCAAAACTGGGTACAGCATAATGCGAATAGCAACATTTTACTCCATTTAATTAGTACTGTCTTTGAAGCGTGAGACGCGCTTTATGTTTCTAACAGTTTCTGTGCAGACACTATCTTTACTTTTTCTAACCCGTATGTACAATGTATACATTGGATAGAAAGGTATTGCATTCCACCAAAAATTCTATGCCATGGCGGCATTTCACCGGAAAAACATGTTTTGAGGTCTCCTGAATCCAAAGAAACACTTTTAGAATCCTGTCCGTATGTGTGTGTTCTATCTGTGTGTGTGTGTGTGTGTGTGTGTGTGTGTGTGTGTATTTAGTATTTTCCAAGGATGCGACATGAATATTTTCAAGAAAATTCCCACCCCAGCTAGCCTTTAGGTGGACAATTTTCGAAAATTTTGGTTTCTCAAAAATGGCTCTAACGATTTTTATTAAAAGTCATGTGTTTAAGATATTTTTATGGCAAACGAAATATATATCTTTTAATTTTCTGAGAATATTCCCTGAAGACTTCTACATTCAGGATGACTTTTGTAAAACTATTAAGCCGTAAGAAATAGGCAAAAACTTAATACACAAAAAATGTGGATTTCATTAAAACACACAGTTTGTATCATATACTTTAATTAACAGTTTTCAAGATATTCCGAGTTATCGGTTTCAATTTTAAGGCATCTACTTCTTTTCTCAGATGTAAGACATATTGATTGCTCTTTCGTTTGCTCCTAGCAAGCAAAGAGAACCGAGTTTCAATTGTTTCACTCAGCGACGAGCTTTCAAAATATCTGACTATAGCTTTAGCCTAGTTATTTCCCTTCTACTTACAAAGACGGAAATAATGAGCCCAATGTTTATCTTGATTAGCATCACGCAGATAAAAGAATAATCTTTGGTAAGGAAACTTTGTTTGCGGAATAGTCAGAGAAAGTCATGTGAATGGTACACAGCAGATTCTTTTCTCTTTAAGTGACTGTCCTTATGCAAGACATTGGGAAAGGTTACACCGGGGTTAGCTTGCAAGTGTGACAATCTTTGGCGAGGAGTTTGTCTGGCCACCCAAGAGTCAGTTACTTTGACCATCTTGTTCACATGGTCCAGCGCCTAGAAGCGCTATTGGTTACGCCACTGTTCTCCCAAAGGCGCTGACAGGACGTGAAGACTGCACATTGTCCCCTAGACCGGACTGACGGGTCTCTGCCCCATGTGGGAAATTTAACACCTCATCCCGAACAAATTAAGTGATGTTATCTGAAACCAGTGCTAATCTTCGATAGCCTTTTATTTATTTACGTAATGTTTAAGAGAGGTTACGGAATGAATATGCCGGAAGCTCTTCGCTGCCAGAAAGGTTCCGGTAAATGAATAGCAATAATGCTGCGCTATCTATCGTAAATAATTTCTTAACCAATAGTCCAGTATTTGAGTAATATGGACAAAAGAATACCTGCACTGTAAAGCCTTTGAATATAATCGTTGTACAAGAAGCAAGCATCATAATATATTTTATTTCGTTCAGGCTTTGAGGTAATGTAACTGCTACTCCTAACACTTGAATTTAGATTTGACTTTAATCGTGTAAAGCAATTTAAGTAATATAAATTTAATAAACGTTGTTCTATAATACCGATGTCATTTGAATTTACCTTTACCGTGTCACCTAAAACAGACAAGTGCGTATTCAGAGAGTGGATATAGAAGCGGCTGACACAGGAATAACTTGAAAAACACTAATCAGTCACTTACATATATTTTACCCACGCGAAAGAGACATCAACTGGATTACTGAACAGGATTTTGACTAAATAAAGGATTTATCTGTCTAGTGCGGCATGTTTTGGACGTAGCGACTAAACCGTGGTAGCATGTGCGACACGCGTTTGGGAGGCTCTGAGTTCGATCCCCGCTTATCACCCACAAAGTCCCTAAGATTTTAGTGGTTTCCTCTGGGTCTCCATGCGAATGCTAGGGTAGTCTACCATTATTTGTTTCGCACATTCCTCCTCCTTCTATGCTTCCCTCTCATTTTTCAGCTGTAATTCCAGATAACAGAAATAATAATAATAATAATAATAATAATAATAATAATAATAATAATAATAATAATAATAATAATAATAATAATAATAATAGTGAAATTTCAAAAGTGAATAATATATTTAAAATATTTCTATTTATAAAATAAAAGAAATATTATAAATAATAATGTAAACAAAACATATATTTTAAAATGTATAAACTAAAAATAAATGTATTATATAATATGTTATAAGATAAAATTATTGGTAAATAAACTATGTTAACAGTTGGAAAATTGTAAGTAGATTATAATTTTAGAAATCATTAACATTTGGTAATTACAGTAATTTCAAGAATTAAGAAAATATTAACATAAAAAGGGCACTGTAGGAGCTGAAGTTTCACTTAGTTATATGTTATGTTAAATAATTAATAATGTAAAGTAATATTTAGTTTTTAATTGTTTTACTTTAAATTTTAGTTAGTAGTTATAGTTGAATATCTGAAGAATAATTGTATAAAAATTCTAGATAAATATTAAAATAAATTGTTAATTTTGGGATATTGGCCCTGGTATCAAAATTAGTACAGGCTATTGTATAGAGATTTTTGTGCTTCCAGCTTCAGTGTTGGCAGATGGCGTGGATACATACTCAATGGAAAGATATCTTACCGTGGACCCTAGGTGGTTGCCAGGTCGACGGGCTGCTTCCACCCCTCTGTGGTGTCCCGGCAGTGAGACGGTTCTTTGCTTGGAAATTTAGGGATTTCCGAATTTCTCTGGTGACCTTTCTTTCTTGCTGTGGCCTCCTAACGTACCTTCAGCTCATCCATCCTCCCAGAGGGTGTTAGCCACAATAGATCTATAGTTTTCTCCAAATCATGATGGCCCTCAAACGGGACCCCTCCCTCTACCACTGATGAATAACCATTAGCAAACAAAAGACGATCCTGTATTAGGGGCGAGAGACAACGTAGTAAAATCTGTTCCTAGAGACACAGCTTGCAAGTCGAGAATCTCGCCTCGGTTAAGCGACCAGTAAGTAAAAGACTTGGCAACAGCAAGCGTAAGGTTTCCAACCGCACACGCCCTAACCGCATACTTTAAAGCCAGGCGAGGGGCAGGGAGATAATGTTCTGAAAAATACTGTACGTAGGTCGCAGATGTGAGGTGTCTCCCTCCGTGTCCACCCTTTACATATAGATCAAACACCTCAGCCAGCTCATATCCAATCTGGTGCGTTAAACACTAGAATGCGGGAAGAAGCACTCACTTCACTACCACATACATCTGGCACCTTTATTCTGACATTTAGTTTCCTAAGGCAAAGCATAATTGGCAAATTATTTTATTTCCAAAAGCCGCATATATTTTCAGTACATCTAAACATCAGCAAGTTAATTAACAAAAAAAAAAAGAAAAAAAAAAAAAACTAAAATTGATACTAACTAAACGAAGCTATTGGCTTTTAGTAATTTCAAACTACATTCAACAACTATAGCTACTGATATCCAGTACCTACTCATTCATAACTTCTCATTTATCCACCATTTTAAAATCTTATTCAGTCATTCAAAACGTTGAAATAAATAACTTATATTATTGCAACCCCTCTGTAAGTATTATTTATGCTATCATTTTCACACAAACACATAGGAATCACGATAGGAACAATTCGCTTGGCTGCGAGGAATCGGTACAAGAATCACAGAAATCCCCTAACTTGATACAAAAAAGAAACAATGGTTTCCCCCAAAATAAATATTTTATGACAAACGGGCTACAACTTACATCATTATTCTCAGCATGGGACTGCGGAGTTGGAGTGTTGGCCGTCATCTTGCGCCCTCGCTGATCACCGTTTGTTACATTCCGTGTCAAGGTCACATCCGAAAAGAGAAAAAGCCACCAGGCTGTGCGGAGTAATAAGGGTATTACCAACTTATAAATAATAAACAATATGTAAAAGTCTGCCAACATGCTGCAACATTTACAACTACTTAATATTTCAACTGTTAAATAAATGTTAATTAAATTTCAAAACTATTTAGATCATTTCATTACAATTACAGGAGGTGCTCTGTCAAGTACTAAATACTTATAGTTAAATATGCGCATTTAGTAAAAGGCAGAGTGAGCCATTTATTCAGGGTTACCAACCAACGTATGACGTTTTAATTTTCCAGAAAAAAAAAACAGATTAAATTGCTTTCATTCTCCGATATTCAATATTATTTCAATTTATATTGCATTTTTTATTAACAGATATGATGACATATCAAGTTAAACTTGTAAGTATAAACAATTACATTATTTTTTACCAATAACTATTATCTTAACTGGATCAAATGTAAATATTTGAATAATCACAAGTATACTATTTTTGTTAATCTTAACAAATCGTCTCTACCGAGTTTCTATAGTGTAGGTCATACTTTCTAATTTAAATTAATTATATGTTAATAAAATCGTTAGATTAGATTGAGACGCTATTTATGATCAGTTGGTAATCAAGCTCATCAATCAAAGGTGTACGTAATTCATATTACTGATATATATATATATATATACATATTCTAAGTAACTGTTTATAAGTTAATTTAGGTATATTTAAGATATTTAGAATAATATTTAATGAAATATAAGCTTCAGTGTAACGTTTAACTTATTAGGAGCGAAGGGTGTTTCCAGAAATTGTATTGTATTTGTGCAAAGGGAACGATAAAGAAGGGGCGAGAGTTGTAAACATCCCTCGTTAGAGTAATAAACACCCGAGTTTTGTGCAATAAGGTCTTGCAAATATGAGAGTCAGAAGCTTTCTATTAACCGTCTTTCTTAGTCACGTGATTCAAGGAACGAATCGAAAAACTATACGTCACAGGGTGACATAGAAGAATTTGAGCTAAAATTTTAAATAAACCAATAAGGTAAAACAATTTTGAATAAGTCAAGCCAACGGTTGAGAAAGACTGCGTTATTTCCAAATCTCCAGAAATGTACTTCACATCTTAAATCACGGAAGTCAGACATGCTGTGTCAGAGAGCTCCCGAAAATTCACAATAATTCTTATTAAAATGTTAGTAAAGTAACTTCAAGTGGGTAGTGTTAGTAATGTTGTAAGTGTAATAAGTGTCATAATAATAATTATCTCCTACGAAGTGCAAAACATTTAAGTCTGAAACTTAGAGAGGTCTCGAGCTTTCACTCCGAACTTATCTACACACGCTGAGACTGAACAATCCTGAGGGAAAGCAAACCTGAGAAAAATACAAGAATTGATTTTTATTAATAGCTCGACAACTGAGTTACCGGAAACAGCTAGCCGAAGAGAAATTCACCAGTGCTGCAGCTGTCCATCTGACGCTAATGACCAGAGATCTCGAGCAATTGTCCAAGTAGATGACAGTAATAAAAATCTGATTGTTACACTCACATGACTTTCTCTAGCCGTTCTACAAACTTCTTACATAATATTATTCTTCTTTCTGCACCTTGTTAATCGAGGTATTCAGCACAAAGTTCTTATTGCTTAGTTCCTTATAAGTAGGAAGAAAATAAGGGAATACACTAGGCTAAATCGATAGTCAAATGCTTTAAAAGCTGTCGTTATGCGATTGTCATTATAAATCGCTTCTTTTCTTGGCCAGGAGTAGAACAAAAGAAAAACGGACACTCCCGTCTGAGAAAAGTATAAGTACTTCACAACTGAAGCTAATAACAATGAATACCTCGAAAACGGTAAGCTCCACGAGCAAAATGTATATGACGTAAGTTGTGTATTTTAACAAGGCCTACATTTTTTGTATAGTAAGTTTTTGTCTACCTCTTACGGTTTACTAGTTATGCCAAATTAAGCAAAATCCATTCAGAATAAACAGGTCTTTAGAAGCTATTCCCAGAAAATCAAAATTTTCGAAAAATGTTCCATGTAAAGGGTAGTTTGGCGTGGGGGCATTTTTCTCAAAATCTTCGTGTCGCATCCCTGGAAGATATTGAACTTAAATACCAAGTTTGGTATTTTAGCTAATTTTCGTTTTTGAGTTATCGTGTTCACAGACACACGGACCTTTTTCTGGAAATGATTTTTTCGGATTCAGGGGTCCTAAAACATGTAATTCCGGTGAAATTTCGAAATCGAATTTTGGGTGAAATGCAATACTTCTCTATCCCTATGTACATTGTACATTGTGCATAGGGGCAAGAGAAAGTAAAAATGTGATTTATAATAGTATTTACGACGATGACGATCATTATTATGTGAATGGACGAGGCAAGATAATAAAGTTAGAATAATTTTCAATTCAAAGTGTTTTCTGGGGAGAGAGAGAGTTCCTTGCAATTTTTACTTTGCATTCTTCTGCCTATTTTTGATATGGAAGCAGCCCTCCCCTACTTTAGACAAATAAAATGATAACAAAACTATTGAATACCTGAAGTATTTTTCCACTGTTCAGAGAGATCACCCTTAGGGGGGAGATTTTGTCCCCTTCAGGGGATATGACACTGAGGACGCCTAGCACTTGTGGTATTGTTTACTCAGGAGAATGTCTCTATCCTTGAACTGCAATTGCGTTGTGGAGTGGGGAGCTTCTTGGTGCGATGAAAACAGCGTAATACTAGCAGTTCAACATTATTGTCGAACTGTAAACAGTATATATATTATTTTTGAAGCAGGGTGTAAAACGTTAGATTGAGAGAGAACAACAATAGAGGTTAACTTCTGTCAACCACAGAAATATAGTAATGTCTTGAGTCACTATACTTCTGTCGTTATTAGAAGTACACTGGGCCGAACATCTCAGGGTTCGGATGGTGTTGGGAGGTGTTCGGATTGTGTTGGGCTCGGCAGATAGCGGTTCTGAAACTCATAGGAGTATGGGTATGTCTGGTTGGATTTGCTTGGGTGAGTTTGCGAAAAGCCTGAATGTCCTCCAGCTACTATCCTATCTCTTGAAACCTTAGTAAGAAATGGGCCGGTATATAATGAAGGATGGAAACACTCACAGATATATTCCCTAGGTCAGATCACTGCTTATTAATTGTGTTCAGATCAATCATTATTCTTTGCGATAAAAATATATATTTCTTATACAATATCCTTCATACAAATTCGGTTTGCCTGCATCTTGAAAATAAGGTCAGTATACACATTATGCATAAATATCAACTTAATTTTCTTACGACAAAAGAATGAATGTAAATCTGTTACAGCTTAGTTATTGGATTGAATATGATTCCTTAAATACTAAGAAAATCAGTAATATTCATTACCTCACCTCGTTGATATCCAACGTTTTTAAAGTTAACATGAAATAATGTTTATCGGTAAAGTATTATTAGTTTTAACATTCAAATATAGTATTAATAGCATTGCAGAGTGGACTGCGTCAACTTCGTTGCAGTTATTCAGATGACATGTTCTTTTAATGCTCTATCCATAAGTAGCTATGGATATTTCGAAAGAAGTGTTTAAAGGCGTTTGCAACTTTTAATAGCTCTGAGCAATGCAGGTTTCGGTAAGATGAAATTCTGGTTTTCTTAAGACCCTGGCCGTTGTTGGGAAAGGCGTTTCAGTGCGTAGTGCGCAATTGAAAATAAATATGTAGTTTATCTTTATTCAGACTATGAATTCATTTTAATCAACTAGTTCAAGCACCTAGAGGTTTATATCTATTCTCAGCTCATTTAATGACTTACTTTCTTATTAGTCATTACTTACACAGGATGTAAAGTGAATAAGTACAAATAAGTTGATATTTAGTAGAGAACAAAGCATATTATAACACATAATTGAATCTCATTTTGTCCGCTTACTAATACCCATTTAGTTCGTCACGGAACACCAGGATCTTTAATACCTTTTATAGTATGTATTGAAACACTATTGTTATAACTGAAGCACACATTTTAGGGTTTAATCGGTTTTAAACGACCCTGAGCACTGTCTCTGATGTGTTTACATACATCACACCACCTAGAGTCGGGCAGGGCACAGGGCAGTGACTGTTAGTTAAACAACCGACTGTCAGAGATAGAAAAAAATAGCCACTCCAAAATATTGGGACATTTTTTTCATGAACCTTAACTTTAGCACAAAAAAAAGGGGGGGGGGGAATGCAAATACAGGAAAATATCATCTTATTCAACCACTAATACAAATATTTTCATTTATTCACCACCCACCCTGCATAATATGAGATTTGGCAGGTAGCTACACGTAATTAATGAAACGACAATTTTTGATAGCTATGGTTCCTAACCACATCACATGGAGCACTGCCACCAGTTAACATGGGAGATACACTTGTGTCTAGTCTTTTTTGTTCTATGCTTATTGAAAAGCTACAGTTAGTAATGCTGAGTATAAGCTTATCAGGTTTATCAGACTTACGATAGATAGAATCATTATTAATAAAATACAGGAGTGAACAGAGTATAGTTGTGTATCAGTTTTATTTTAAACCCAACACAATTAACACTCTTGAGAGACTTCAATTACATAAAAATTAAAAAGCATGAATTTTGCTACCAGTCGTGGCGTGTTAGAATCATTTCATTAAAATCACTCACCATTAAATATCTCTTAAGGTTTCCATTGCTATTATACCAGTACTGAACATTGTCGCCATTGATATTTCTCTGATGGTAAATTACTGGACATCGATGTTCACATATGCTTACCAAAATGGGCTACGGCTTTGGAGTGGCAATTTAACAGGCTGAGTCACTATAAGTCAGAGTAAAATTATGTGGTAATCATATTATTTTATTACAGTTATAAATATAGGAGTCTCAACTACCGCGTTTTTGACGTGCCGGCGTGCATTCCTTCGTGCGTTAAAGAGTTGCAGAATTCAACGGGGTTATTTTCAATTAAACCCCGTCAGCCTAGCAACATACGCTTACCGCTTTTAATGAGCGCGTCTCCGCTGATAGCAAGAGTGGTAAACGGAGGTCGATCTCGCCAGATCTCCATTCTGGCCGGTTTTTACTTGAAATGACCTGGTTGAACTCTGCAGTTCTTTTAGCGCACAAAGGATATCTTAACTCACATCAAATATTGGCATATGACTTCACCATCGCAATGCTCTAACTTATTAGTTTTACTTTCTCTAGCCTATGTGCATACAATCTACATGGTAGATAGAGGAAGTATGGTATTCCATTCAAAACTTCGAAGTCGAAATTTCAAAAGAAAATGGGGACTTCTAAGTACGAGAAAAGCATTGTTAGAAAATAAGCCGTGTGTGCGTGCGTGTCTGTGGACAGCATTGCTCAAAAACGAAAACACCTTAAATACCAAACTTCGAATTTCTGTTTATAATATCTTCCAAGGATGCGACATGAAGATTTTCAAGAAAATCCCCGCGCCACAAACTATTCTTTACATGGAAAATGTTTTGAAATTTTTCTTTTTCTCAAAATGGCTCTAACGATTTCGATTAAAGTTACGTATACTAAAGATATAGATACGCAAAAATAAAAATATATATTTTACGTTTTACGGGAATAGCCTCTTAAGCTCTGTATGTTTTGAATGAGTTTTGCAGAATTTTGCATAACGGTTAAACCGTAAGAGATAGACAAGAACCTACTACAGAGAGAAAATGTAGATCACGACAAAGCACATAATTTATGTTGCATATGATTTTGTTGTACAGTTGACGGTTTTCGAGATATTCTTGTTATTAGTTTAATTTTTAAGCTACCTAACTTTCTCAAACAGGACCTATAAGCGCACCGAACCTTAATGTTTCATATAGCGACCATCTTTTAAAAGATTTGACTATCTTTTAGCCTAATGTAATCCCTTATTTCTCTTGTACTTACAACGAAGCAAGCACTAATGCTAATGTGTATCTCTATTAGCATGATGCAGACAAAATAATAATTCTTTTGTAGCATTAATTTATATATGAAACAGCTAGAAAAAGTTATGTGAATGAACCATCCCATTTTTTAATTATGAAACATTTAAGGGAACAAGCTATTACGAAATACATCACAGCACAAAAATTTCTATTCTAATTAAACTCCGACTTATTTATTTCCAGAATATTAATAAATTACTGGCATTGCTATATATATCTTTTTCTAAAACAAAATATTGTTATGGGACGATTGTTTTATTTGCAGAATAAAATCATGTTGTAACTTTAATACATATTTATTTTAGCGTACTGATCTGCATACAGTTTTTTTTTTCTTATTATGTTTTTCATTAGAATAACCGTCGTTATGAATTTCTGTATAAATTTACTATTCACTACATTTCAACCATTAACGAATGAAGATGCAGAAGAAATACAGTGTGAAATTTTGTAAAGATTACTCTTTCGAGTATATCCAGGCACTTAAGTGTTTATTTAGAAGTTACTATGAGAAACATGTCACGTAGAAACCACAATTAACAATACATAGATTAAATAAAGAAAAAGTGGTGTACTCTCTGTAACAATATAAATTCTCTCCAGTTCAAGAGGACTGTCTTGAAAACCACTGGACAGGTGGTAACCCGACAATGGATAATTTCCACATAAAAGTTTCACGAGAAGATGGCATTAATTTTACTGCGACTAATTTCCATTAGTGATGTCGAGATAAATTGCGTGATTACCTTTGTTAGCCTTTTTGTCTTCGATTTTGCAGTTTCAGGCCCGAGTATGCAGCTGGTAAAAGCTGAGCGTTTAGCCATTTATTCTTAACACCCTTTTTGTAGACAAGGGGATAAAATAAAGACCTGAATTCAAAACTTCTGCCTTAAAAGGACAATTCTACCTACTGTGCCTCCGAATTAAGAGCAGTTTTCTTGCGTCAGCAACCAGCTGTCCAAAGAGAGTCCATAAGTAAAGACAAGACACTAACTATCCTTGGAGCTCTGAACCAGAGAAACCGACATTTAAGCTACAATCAACTACCCACGCGCACAGTTCTGTACATACACACCCATGTTGCTAAAATGCAAAAGATAAAAATAAACAACAGAGATAAGGAAAACAAACATGCGTTGCCTAATTTTAAGCATTCCTATGCGCCAAAAGACTACACAGAGGTAATAAAACAATGAAGGCTTTCTCGCATGTAGATGTTCAAAGTTTTTTGCCATCTTTCCTTTGTTTTACGAGGATGGAGAAACTATACAAAAAGTGGAATGGAGGTAAACGTGTCCTAAACGTAATGCCACTTGTTTTCGGTCAGAGGCAACTGTTTGTCTGCAGGAGATGTGAAGGACGCCCAGCTCCAAAAGCAACACAGTTCGCCAGTTGCTGTTTCGAGACGGGTTTGCAGCATAATGTACACTCAAGGACCCATTAAATGTTTCTTATGCACCCTCAACAGAACCAGTCCTTCTAAAACTATAAATCAACGTCAGGAGAAATGAGTTCCACCTGGTTAAATTATCCAAATAGTGTCACATTAGTGCAGGGCGGTGAGTACTTAAACATTTCCTTTCATAAGTTCAAAATATTCACAATTTTTATATGAAATATAATTGATTTGTCTGCAAATTATACTGAAATTCAAAAATTATCCAATGTAAAGGTTAAAATAACTAATCAAATTCTGACCCAAGCTGGAAACGAGTAAAACAAAAATTCCAAGCAGTGAAGTAGCCCCATTAAATGATTTCTCTACACGTATATACTATGTACATAGCGTATGGAGAGGGTATTTGTATTCAAAAATTCGGTACGGGATTCCACCTAAAAGCCCCTGAGTCCAAAAAAGCATTTTTAGAAAAGCGGCTGTGTATGTGCTTGTCTCTGGACAGCATAGCACAAAAACTAAAGGACCGTTAATCACTAAACCTCTTCCAAGAATGAAACATGAAGTTTTTTTAGGAGAATCTCCCTCAAACTACCCTTTGCATGGTTCTTTTTTAATTCTATTTTTTCTCAAAAATGAATCTAACGATTATGATTAAAGTACCGTATATTATATGTATTTACATCACAAATAAAATATATATCTTGAAGTTTCTGGGAAAAGCTTCTTAGGATCTGTTCATTCTGGATGAGTTTTACTGAATTTGCATAAATAGTAAACTGTAAAAAATAATAAAATCCTACTTCACAAAAACTGGAGCTCCTTAAAACACAGAATTTTTGTCATATATTGCAGAGTGGACCATTCCTAAGATATTGCTTGTTATTGGTTACAAGTTTAAAACACGTAACTTTACTCAAACGTTCCCTTTCGTCACGCTTTTGTTTACTACTGGCCTTGCAAAGCGTATCGAACTTCAATTATTCACATAGTGACCACCTTTTAAAAGATATGCCTATCACTTTAGCCATATTTCCCTTCTGCTTACAAGGAATAAAGTATAAGTTCATTTCTGCTAATCCTTATCTCCATTAGCTCGATGTAGATAGAATAAAAGTTTTGTAAGAACAGTTTATTGCAGAATGGGCAGAGAATGTAATGTGAACGAAACACAGCAGATATTTTTTTTTAGTATATCAAGTAAAAATGCAGTACATCATGTATTTTCGCATCAGGGGCCTCAAAACATTTATGTTGAAATCTCGATATAAAATATGTTATTCGATTCCTTCACTGTACAAAATATAATTATGTAATACCAAAATAATACTTTTCTACTGTTAGTGCTTATACAGCAATAAAGAATAAGCACAAATAAGTATAAATGTACTATCCATAATTTGCAGTAAAATGGTAAAAAATCTTATGTGTTCCATTCACATGACTTTCTCTACATCTCTGCAACAAATTATTGTTAAAAAGCTTGAGCTTTTATTTACTTCATGCTAATTGAGAAAAAATTAGCAGAAATAGTCTTATTAGTTGCTTCCTTGTAAATAAACGCAAAGTAAGGGAGTAACTTAGGTTAAAGTGATAACAAAAAGCTGTTTTTATGCACAGGAGTTGACAAATTCCTGTATGTGAAAAGTATAAGTTTCTTAAAGCTGAAACAAGAAACAAGGATTATTTAAAAAATAATCAACACCACGAAAAAATGTATATACCATAAACTGCGTGTTTTAACGTGCCCTACGTTGTTTGTGTGATAAGTTTTTGTCCATCTCTTACATTTTAGCACTTATGCAAAAATGCATCCTTAATAAAGTAGTCTTCAAAGGTTATTCTCAGACAATTCAGGATATTCATTTTATTTTTCAAGTAAATATGTTTAATATAACATGTTTTAATCAAAATTGTTAGAGCATTTTGAGAAAATAAAAAAATTCGAAAAAAGTTCCATGTAAAGGGTAGTTTGTGGTGGGGAATTTTCTTGGAAATATTCGTGTCGCATCCTTGGAAGATACCAAACTTAAATACCAAGTTTGGTATTTAACGGTCTTTTCGTTTTTGAGCTATGCTGCCCACAGACACACACACACACAGAGACATACACACATGGACAATTTTTTAAAAATATTTTTTTTTGATTCAGGGAATCTCATGTATTTCCGGTGAAATCTCGGTATCGAACTTTTGGGTACATTACACCACCTTCTCTATACATTATGTACATAGTATATGTAGAGAAAGTAAAAAGTTACAAAATGATAAATACTTAGTATCCAGATGAAGCTTTGTTTCACCAACATTATCATCATAATCATCATTGACATCAATATGAACCTTCCTCCTCCATCTCCTCTTCAAGGCAGGCTAATATTGAGCTTTGCATTCTCAGATATAATCCATCCATCAGTTTTTATTTTACCATTTTTTCGTTTCCCTCTTGCCTGGTACTATAAATACGTACTATATACATAGTGTATAGAGAAGGTATTGCATTAACGATAAATCCATGGCACGACAGCTCACGGGGAACCTTGGCCTACCGCCCGACCGCTGCGTCCCCCATCTCGGTCCATTACAGACGTCATACATAGGGTGCATTATTGGAGGGTGAGACGTGGTCAGCGCCTCGAGCCCCCCGGCCGGTTAATGCGGTCCTCATGACCTGGAGCCGCTACTTCTCCATCAAGCAGCTCCTTAATTGCCCCCCAGGGACCTTACGAGGCGGAATGCACCCCGGGCCAGATATCCCAGCGGGGGAAAAATCCCCACGTCGGTACTGGGGATCACACCCAGCTGCGCTACCACCACGCTAAGGATACGATCTAGGTATTTTATTCCACCCAAAAATTCCTTGCCAAGATTTCAGCAGAAATAACAGTTTTAGCGTTCCCCGTGTCCAAAAACATCTGATGTGTTCAATTCATATGCCTTTCTCTACATCTCTGTTACAAATTATTCTTAAGAGCTTATTAATATTATTGAGAAGTTCATTCAAGAGATCCTTGATTTCATCCAATCTCAACCATTTTCCTTTTTTTGCAACTCTTTACAAAAATTACAATTAAATTCACCTTCAAATTATATTTCATTAACAATCGATTAATAAATAAAATTTGACATAATATATTTTCCTATCTACTTTTTAACAATCGATAAATATTAGCAAAAAAGGTCTTATTTTTTGCTCTCTTATAAGTAGAAGGGAGATAATGGAATACACTAGACTAAAACGATATTCCAGTCTTTTAAAAGCTGGTTCTCATGTGGATGAAATCCATTTCTTTGCATGACCAGAAGATGACTAATTCTCGTATGTGAAAAGTTTAAGTACCTTAAAACTGAAACCAACAACAACGAATATCTAAAAATAGTCAAATTTACGAAACAAATCTGATGACTTTCTCTAACTGCTCTACAATCTTCCTTCAAAAGATTATACTTCTCTCTACACAATGGTAATCGTAATAAACACTAGCTGCTCTGTTAGTTCCTTATAAGTAGAAGGGAACTAAGGGAATACACTAGGCTAAAGTGGTAGTCAAATGTTTTAAAAGCTGTCGTTATGCCATTTCATTGCAAATCGCTTCTTTGCTTGGCCAGGAGTAGAACAAAGGAAAAACGGACACTTTCTGTCTGAGAAAAGTTTAAGTACTTCATAATTGAAACCAATAACAAGGAATATCTCGGAAATGGTTACCTCCACAACAAAAACGTAAAGAACATAAATTATGTATTTTTTTTGTGATCTACATTTTTTATGTAGTGAGTTTTTGTCTATCCTTAACGGTTTAACAGTTAAGTAAAATTCGACAAAATTCATCCAGAATAAGGAAGTCTTCAGAGGCTATTCCCTGGAAATTCGAGATATACGTTTTATTTCGGATATAAATAGCTTTAATATACGCGATTTTAATCAAAATCGTTGGAACCATTTTTAAGAAAATTAAGATTTTTGAACTCTTTTTTATGTAAAGGTTAGTTTGTAATGAGGAGATTTTTTTAAATCTTCGTGTCGCATCCTTGGAAGATACTAACCTAACCAAGTTTAGTATTTAACGGTATTTTCGTTTTGGAGCTATGCTGTCCAGACACACACACACACACACACACACACACACACACACACACTCCCACACACACAGACCATTTTTTAAAAATGCTTTTCTGGACTTAGGGGACCCAAAACATATATTACAATACCTTCTCTTTCCCTAAGTACATTGTACATATGGGGCTAGAAAAAATAAAAAAGTGATTTGACATAAATTGTGTGTTTTAACGAGATCTACATTTTCTTTTCAGGAAGTTCTTGTCTATCTCTTACGGTTTAATAGTTATGCAAAATCCAGTATAAAAAGGTCTTCAGAACCTATTCCCAGAAAATCAAAATATACATTTCGTTTGATATGTAAATATCTTAATCAAAATCATTAAAGTCATTTTTGAGAAATTTAAACTTTTCAAATTTCTTCAAGTAAAGGGTAGTGGGCATGTAGGGATTTTGTTGAAAGTCCTCGTGTCACACCCTTGGAAGATACTAAACTTAAATACCAAGTTTGGTATTTTACCGGCTTTTCGTTTTTGAGTTATCGTGTTCACAGACACACGGACACAGTGACACACATAATTTAAAACACTCCAAAGGGAATTGACGTGCGTGACTTCGTATTACACCGCTCAATAAGTTCAACCCGTTCATACTCTCCGCTGATAAGAAAGAGGGATAAAATGAAGGTCGGCAGTTTTTCACTGACCGGTTTTAACTTGAAATAGCTCGTGGAAACTGCGACTATTTTGACACAAGAAATAGTGTTTGCATTGAGTTGCAATCAATTGTATAAGATGCATCTTCATTACAATGTACAAATATGAAATTGTGGATTGTGTGCAAAGAAAAAAAGGTGTAAAATCAATTATAACGTGTTCAATACTTACAAGTGAATCCCTAAAACATAAGAACAATGCACCAAAACCATGCTTATAGTTAATGTATCAGCTTTCAAAAGAATCTTAAAGTTTAAGTTGTAGTATCCACTAAAAAGTAAATTAAGAATTATAAAATCACAATGTAATGAGAAATCTAGATGAAACAAATGTTGCAAGTGTTCATTTAAGTTAAGGGAATATGCAACCTAAAAAGAGTGCCCTAACCTGCAAAAGAGTATCAAAGTATTACAACAGGACGAAAGGTACTAGACTTTGGACATGGACATCACAGGTAATTAGACCATCCGTCATCAATCGTGCACTCTTATGGCATATACCTGACCCTGGACCGCTGATGTTGAAGTTTTTGTAATGGCATACGTTTTGTGTGCAGATAACTTTAAATTTACTGCTTGTGAATGAGTAACTAAGGTTGATGATAACTAATGCAATATATGGAAACAAATAAAATGTTTTCTGAAGAGGCACATCATTGGATCTCATTTTTTATGGCAGCAAGATGGCGAACATGCGCTCAGCTAGCAAATGTATTTTAGTATAGGAAATTATATGTAGGCGATCTTACATCCTCCAGGACTTGAAGCCAGAGCCTCTGCCCAGGTACCTGTTGAAGAGCAGATGAACTCTGGCTAAGAGATTAGCCAGGATGTCTGGTATGAGAATTAGGTAGAAGGTGATATGAAATGACGGTGAAATGGTTGAAAGGAAAGTTGAGTATGGATCAGAGGGTGGAGTGAATGACGAAGAACCCAGAGAAAATCCTCCCAGACCCCGCTTTGACCATCACCTGAACTTGAACCCGTTGGTGTTGGCTGTGAAACCACTCGACCACGGTGTCGCCTATAGAATTTCTAGAAATAATAATTATTTAAAAAGGTTTCACCATTTTATGCTACATACCACCAAGGACAAATATCGTCACTATTAAAAACAGAAATAAACAATTTTCGAAATTTGAGGAAAGTTCTTTAAATACCTACCTTATTAGTGAGATGTTACATGTGACTGAGTCGTGCCTTCTTTTAGTAAAGTCAGCGTTAATAATCATCATATGCATGTGTGTACAGCAAGTATGTGTGCCATATTTGGCTGTCCTTGATAGGTACATGGTTGGAGAGAATAATAAAAAAAAAAAAAGTAAATGAGCACTATCTGTACTGGTCCCAGTTTTGCAACTAGCCACCTTGGATATCTCAGCATGAACTGAATCTTAACACCAAAAACTGCTCTCTCTTCCTTTGGCTAATGGTTCGGCGGTAGGTATGCACGTAGCGTTTTCGAGGAGTAATTTATGGCAGATGATACTTAAAACCCGCCCGAGCGTAGTCCAGTCGAACATAGTCACGAACATATCCTAAATTCTCGGCGACCCCAGCCACGAATATTTCCGTTAATGTGTGCACATAGGTGAATAAAGCATTATGGCGGGTGGTGACCAACTTTGCCATACGGTGAACCAAAATGTCATAGGAATTCACATTGAATCAGGCAATTCAAACTCAGAAACAACAAAAAGTATAAGCAAGATTCTTCAGCATTAAAACGAAGATTTTGTTGTCCTGGACTTGTTTTCTTTTTACTTTCTCTATACGTAATGTGTACACAGTGTATAGAGAAGGTATTGCACTGCACCTAAAAATTCGATACCGAGATTTCACCGGAAATATGTGTTTTAGGGTCCCCTGTATAAAAAAAAAGGCATTTTCAGAAAAAGGTCCGTGTGTGTCCGTGTGTCTGTGAATGGGATTCATCAAAAACGAAACGTCGGTAAAATACCAAAGTTGGTATTTAAGTTTGGTATCTTCCAGGGATGCAACAGGAAGATTTTGAGAAAAATCCTCCCACCCCAAACTACCCTTTACATGGAACTTTTTTCGAAAATTTTGACTTTCTCAAAAATGGCTGTAACGATTTTGATTAAAATTTCGTATATTAAAGATACTTACACTACAATAACAATGCATATCTTGAATTTTCTGGGAATAATCTCTGAAGACTACTTTATTCTGGATGAATTTTACGTAATTTTGCATAACTACTAAACCGTAAGAGATGGACAAAAACTTACCACACAAAAAATGTAGATCACGTTAAAACACACAATTTATGTTATATAATTTTTTTCGAGGAGTTGAACGTTTTTTAGCTATACCTTGTTTTTAATTTCAGCTTGGAAAAACATATTTTTCACATACAGGAATTTATCAACTCCTGTCCATACAAACAAAGAAACTTCAGTCACATAGCAACCAGCTTTTGAATATCAATTGAACCTATGGTACTCCTTATTTCGCTTCTACTTACAAGGAAGCAAGGAATAAGACTATTTCTGTTAATTTTTTCTCGATTTGCGTGAAGCAAATAGAATCTTTTTAACAATAATTTGTTGCAGATATGTAGAGAAAGGCATGTGAATGGAACACATCAGATTTTTTTTTTTTTTTTTATTTTTATTTTTTTTTTTTTTTGTAGCGTAACGTCCTTTACCTGTTAGTCATATCGGACGATGAAGTCAATTAAATGATGCTCATGTGATCTCGAGCTACATGAAGCTTAAGTTACTTGACACTCGTCTTCTTAGGAAAAGGAAAAACTCCATAAAAAAAAAAAAACTTATTCGGGAAACTCACCCTAAGCGAAATTCGAACTCGCGACTTGAATGTGAGGTAGACACGCTACCCCCACCGGGGCGGGCTGTCATGAACTTGTCGACCATTGCTTGTTTCGAGTATATTCCAATTTACAGCGGACGTTGACTTTCTTCTTCCGTTATGAAAAATATATACCAAAGAATGTCTCTGTGAACAACTTGAAGATGCATCTTGTAGTTATGTGCAACACATAATAAATAACAATAAAGGCGTGACTTTAGAATTGTTGTGATATTTATTTCCAAGCAATGTATCCTTTTTAAATTATAAATGCTGTTTTAATTCTTATATTATTCCCTATCCTCCCCAAAGTCTGGAACTATTGGTGAGAGAGTATATAATGTAATGCATAAAATCCAAAGAGAAACGAAACCAACTATAACACTACACGAGGTAACAGCATTGCTAATAAGTAGTTTTTTGTCGCCCTCCGTGGTGTAATGGTTACCATGTTAACTTCATATACCCAAGGTCGCGGGTTCAAACCCGGCGGAGGACGATGGATTTTTTCGGGTGTAAAAATCCTTAGCATGGCGGAAGGGAAGTAAAGCCGTTAGTCCCGTGTCGTAGATTTACGGCACGTAAAAGAACCTCAAGCCTGATAGAGAGGCCTCTGAGCAAAATTAAACGGTCTTTCACGCCCAATGTAGAATGGGACGCTGAGAACCACAGTAGTTAAAAAGTGTCCATAAATAACACGCCATTTCCATTAATAAGTAGTTTGTTCCAAAGATAAATCCCGCAGATATCACTTTGTAGTTGTGAACCTGAAATAAATAAGTCACCTTAGTAGGTTTCTTGTGATGCAACTTTTGTTTTTTTATTGTAAAGTTTGCAACTAAGAGCCAAATGGTCTGACTGTAAGAAAAATACAGTGAAAAACACAAACAAAATTCTAAACCAAATCCTAAAGACTCTTGAAATTGGGCGATTTCAATATACATTTTGTGATTTTTAAAATATATCTGGCGATATTTTGTGAAATGAATCTGGCAGCCCTGGGTCCCACTCACAAGCCCCGAGCCTCCGGTGGTTCCCCGAGGGGAGCGGAGTCCTAAAGCCCCAAAGGTAGCCCTGGGTTGAGCAGTACCGACGCCCTTACAGTGAGCCGGTCCCCATGGCCACGCTCGCTAAAGCTGCTCGCTTTGGTGCTTCGTGGGCAGGGGATCGTGGGTTCGAGTCCCGCCTTGGGCATGGATGTTATATGTTTGTGCAATGTGTATATGTTTGTAAAAGAATCCGTAAAACCTACGGGGGGAAATGTAAATAGGGATACAGTACCGGAGTCCTGATCAGACTCCGTTACTGTTTTAAAAAAAAAACAAAAAAAAAAAAAAACAAAAAAAAACAGCATGGCTGGTCCTTCAACCATGAAACAAATGACAAGGATATGATGGAAACAAAGTGGTGGTTTTCAATAATTTCAATCAAATATAAAGAAAATAGAGAACAACAGCGATATATTTAATAATTCAGTAAAATAAGATGACAAATTTTCCACTCTAATACGGCGTTTGCTTTGCGACAACTTGATGGTGAATATTAGGTTTGACAAAGAGCAGACTGGTTGATTGAATAAAAGTAGTCAATTAAATAAGTCATTTTTACTTTCTCTATACGTACCATGTACACAGTGTATAGAGAAGGTATTGCACTCCACCCAAAAATTTGTTCCAGAGTTTCACCGGAAATATATGTTTTAAGGTCCCCTGTATCCAAAAAAGGTATTTTCAGAAAAAGGTCGTGTGTGTGTGTGTCCGTGTGTCCGTGTGTCCGTGGGACTTTGAACACGATAACTCAAAAACGAAAAGTCGGTAAAATTTCAAACTTGGTATTTAAGTTTAGTATCTTCCTGGGATGCGACACGAAGATTTTGAGAAAAATCCCCCCACCCCAAACTACCGTTTACATGGAACGTTTTTAGAAAAATTTTATTTTCTCAAAAATGGCTCAAACGATTTTGATTAAAATATCGTACATTAAATATACTTATCTGACAAATAAAATCTATATTTTGAATTTTATGGGAATAGCATCTGAAGATTACTTTATTCTGGACGAATTTTACGAAAGTTTGCATAACTGCTAAACCGTAAGAGATGGTTAAAAACTTTCCACACAAAAAATGTAGAGAACATTAAAACACATAATTTATATTATATGTATTTTTTTCGTGCAGTTGATCATTTTTAGATATTCCTTGTTTTTCTATTCAGCTTTAAAACACATACTTTTCTCATACAAGAATTTGTCAACTCGTGACCATACAAACAAAGGAACTTCAGTAACAAAGCAACATATTTTAACTATCACTTTAATATAGTACTCCCTTATTTTGCTTCAACTTGCCTAGGAGCAGGAAATAAGACTATTCCTAGTACGTTTTTCTGGATTAGCATGAAGTAAATGGAAGCGTAAGCTTTTTAACAATAATTTGTTGCAGAGATGTACAGAAAGTCATGTGAATGGAACACATCAGATTTTTAATATTTAGGCTAGTACCACTTATATACAAAATTGGAAAATTATTTCTTCCTTGATTCATTATTTTTTGTTGTTACCCGTTACAACTTGAATCGGATTTATTTCTCTCAAACATTACTTTAAAAGCTTAATTTAAATAAAAAATCTGATTGTTCTATTGCCATGGCTTTCTCTAGTTGTTCCACCAATAAAATTTTATCTGCTAATCTAAATAAACATTAGCCAAATTGGTCTTATTACTTGCATTCTTGTAAGTAGAACGGAAATAAGGGAATACTCTAGGTTAAAACGATAACTCAATCTTTTAAAAGCTCATCGCTGTATCAAACAATTAATTCGGTTCTCGTTTGTAATCCCGGGATAAAACAGAAGAGATGAAACGAAAGTTGACTTCCCGCTGGAGAAAAGTTTAAATAGTTTAGAATTGAAAAAAACTGCAAATAATATCTTGGAAACGGTTAGCTCTACTAAAATGTATGACATAAATTCTGTGTTTTAACGAGATCTATATTTTTTGTGGACACTTTTTGAGTATCTCTTACGGTTTGTGAGTTCTGCAAAATACATCCAGAATGAAGAGGTTAGTTCCAGAAAGTTCAGGAAATACACTTTATTTGTAATCCTTAGAATCATTTTGAGAAAATAAAAAATTTTCTAAAAATATTTCACGTGAAATGTAGTTTTGCGTGGGGAAATTTTCCCGAAAATATTCGTTGTGTCCTTAACGTATACTGAAATTAAACGCATAATTTGGTATTTAACCGAATTTTTGTTTTTGACCGACTTTATGTGTTATACTGTCCACACACACACACGCGCGCGCGCGCACATTCAAATACATATGAAATCTCGGTATCGTGTTTTCGGGTGAAATACAATACCTTAACTAGATAATATGCACTTAACTACTGAGAACGTAAGATATATTTCTCGTGTCTTATTTCTGTATGAAGAAATATTTTGAACGATGAATAACGGATATCTTAATTAAATACCGTATATTTTCTTCTATATTGTGAGGAAACTACAAGATCTTTCTGCCGTAGGAATCATGTCCTCTATTTTTTCAAGCAAGAGATCTAAATTTTCTATGGTTGAGTAAAGCGCTTTCGTCTGATATGATAGCATTACGTGATGTCGTTATAAAGCCACTTTTACATGACTCTGAGGTTTTAGTAAGGCGGTAAAGAAGAAAGTGTGAGGACCCAAGTTTTGTTCGTGGTTTACTCCTCTTGCATCTTCCCACAGAAATTCATTAAGCATGTCCAAATGTGGTATTGTCAATTACACCAAAACAAATTGTCTCACAAGAGTTGTGTCGTTTTGGCTAGCTATGAACAACGTTACCATTTTCTCTTCATAAGCTTTAACACTCATCCAGTATTCCCGCATCCTTCTTCGGAGAGCTTTCTGTTCTTTCTTTGGTCTTCGTCTTACCGGTCTTCGTTTTAAGCTTTGTCTGAAATTTTGTAGATCTTCAAATTTATTCTTTAGGGCATCACATTTCAAGATATCATCATGTAAGATACCCAATTCTTGTAAATCCTTTTCTGCCTCAGTGAATTAGACCCTTTGGCTTTTTTATTCAGAAGGAAGGCACGGATTTGAGTGGACAATCGTCTAAAAGTCATTGCTGTTTTTATTGTTGTTGTTGTTGCTCGGCACCTTAGCGCGGTGGAAGCGCAGCTGCTTACAATCAGAAGGCCCGGATTCGATTCCCGGTACCGGCGTTGGGATTTCCTCCCGCTGGGATAACTAGTCTGGGTACACTCAGTCTCGTGAGGTTCCTGGGGAGCCAATTGAGAGTTAGTTAAAGGAAAAGTAGTGCTCCTAATTCTATGGATGACATTAACCGGCCGGGAGGGACTCTGGGCTAACCACGTCCCACCCTCCAATATTTGCTCCCCAACCATGATATAGCCCGTTCCAATTCTGGCTACCGCTGACGGTAGTGTCGCTAGAGATGCTGTTGGCTAACGAATGTAGACTACTGAGGGACCGCGGAGATTTGCGCGGATCATGTGTATGGCACAGTCCGTCACGTAATGCTACAAATAATGTGTATTTATGTTGACTATCCATTTATCTCTTTAACACTAGACAATAGGTAATAGTTATCAGATTTATTATAATCGCCTACTGTAATGTAAGCACTACTGTAATGGAGCAAGGAACACAATGAGTGAACACGTTCATTTAACACATTACTGTACTCGAACATTTGTTTAATGCAACTTATTTTCCACAGTGCCTGCCCAGTGTATGACGTAACAGTGCGTGCGTTCGCCCCGGGAAACATGAGGTGGGCAGTCTGTAATGGGCAGAATTGGGGAATGCAGAATTCGGTGCTGTTGCGCCGCAGAGTTTACTTTTATTGTTATTATGATGATTATTAATACTATTGTTATTGTTATTATTATGCTTATTATTAGTATTGTTACTACTACTATTCTTGTTGTAGGTGATGGTGTCAACTAAGGAGCACATTTTGGGAAATAAGAGGGGAACATCTTCCAGGTATTTTCATTTAAGTTGATTCACAAATAAGACCAATTTAATATTTGATATTTGTTTATTTACCCATAACCGAAAAATATGTTTCATTTGAGATGGTGCAACCGTTTTGTAAAAACGGATTGTGAGCATCAAGAACTTGAAATATTCGAGAATATATAACAAGCGCGGTCTCAACTTTGAGATTTATAGCAGCACTAACTTGTTTCTTGTATCCCAGTAAACCGACATTACTATTTGAAACTTAAATGTTTTATTTCAGCTGCATTTGATAGAAGCAGGAAGGAACCTTCAAAAACAAGGCAATAAATTTAAGAGCCATGGAAGTTTACTTCTTTTTCGGTTTGCCCTTCCCATATTAGAGAAATGACTGAATATTGGTTATGAACGTTTTAAGCATTAATCGAGCATTCACTAAAATAAGCTCAAATAAAATGTTTTTCCAGCCCATTGTGGTGCACCGCAACAGTCTTTCCAAGCACACCTTTTTCCTCTTTACACTAACGTTCTCACATTAAGCATCCGCAATAAAAGTTATTTTTATTTGCTGACAGTCCATACACAGGTACCTGGTTTTTCCTTTGCACCCATCTCAAAACTGACCACAAATAACTAAATTAAAATTGGGGTACCCATATACTTGATACCACTACATTAAAGATAAACAAACTGAGGGAACGACAAAAATACTTTAGGTTCTAATTACTTTCTCTACTAATAAATAGTACATAAGTAGAGAATATATTGATTGCATTACACCAAAAATTCGATACCATAATTTCATTGAAAATACACATGTTAGAGTCCCCTGAATAAAAAAAAAACATATTTAGAAAAAGGTCCGTGTGTCTATGATCACGATAACTCAAAAACATAAAATCTGGAATTTAAGTTAAGTATCTTCCAAGAATGCTATGCGAGATTTACTGCATTATCCTCCAATACCAAACTACCTTTAATACGAAAAACGCTTTGAGATATTTGATTTTTTCAAAACTGGCTTTAACGATTTGATTAAAATACCGTATATTAAAGATATTTATTTATATGATAACTAAAATGTATATCCTGAACTTTCTGGGAATGGCCTCCGAAGATCTCTTTTGCATAAAAGATAAACCGTAAGAGATAGACAAATACTCTTGGAATTAAATAAGTCTAACTTCAATGATACACATTTTCTCGGAAGATATACATGCAGAATCACAGATTAAAGGCATGATCTATTCAGAAAGAAATCATGCTAAAGAGTCACATGCGATCATTGGCCGATAAGCGTTAGGAGTAAGAAAAATCTGATGTGTTCCATTCATATGCCTTTGTCTACATCTCTGTAAGAAATAATTGTTACTAAGTTTATTCTTGTATCTATTCCATGCTAATCGAGATAAAATTAGCAGAAATGCTCTTATTACTTGCTTCCTTGTAAGTAGAAGGTTACTATGTAATTGAAATTCCTTTGTATGGTAAGAGTTCTCATACCAGTATGAGAAAAGTATACGTATTTTAAATCTGAAACCAATAACAAGAAACATCTCAGAAACGGTCAACTCTACAAAAACAAACAAACAGACAACAAAAACAAATGTATTTTAATGAGATCTACATATTCTATATAGTAAGTCTTTGTCTATATTTTACGGTATACCAGTTATGCAATATTAATGCAGAATGAAGAGGTCTTCATAGGCTATTCCCAGAAAATTCAATACTTTGTCATGTAAATATCTAAAATATACGACTTTTAATCAAAATCGTTGGAGTCATTTTTGAGAAAATTAAAACTACTGCGATTTTGATTAAAATATCGCATTTTGAAGATATTTACGTCACAATAAAAACGTATATCTTGATTTCTTCTCGGAATAATCTCTGAAGAGCTCTTCATTCTAGATATATTTTTTTGAATTCTACACAACTGGTAGAAAATATCTCAAAAATGAAAATACAGTTAAATACCAAACTTGGTACTTAAGTTTGGTATCTTCCAAAGATGCGACATAAAGCTTTTCAAGAAATTCCCCGCACCCCCAACCACCCTTTAAATGGAACATTTTTCAAAAAAATGTATTTTCTCAAAAATGACTCTAACGATTTCGATTAAAGTACTGTGTGCTTAGTATATTTTTATGACAAAGGAAATGTATATCCTGGATTTTTTGGGAAGAGCCTTTGAAGGCCTCTTCATTCTGGATGACTTTTGTTTAACTGGCAAACCGTAAGAGATATACAAAAACTTACTACACATTAAATGTGAATCTGATTAAAACACACAATTTATGTTACATACTTTTTTGTACAGTTAGCCGTTTTTGATATATTGCGGATTATTGGTTTAGATTTTAGCCACTTAAACTTTTCTCGAATGGGAAGACGTCTTTCTTCTCGTTTCTCATTTTTGACTCCTGGAAAGCAAAGATTGGTATTTCAATTGTTTCACACAGCGACCGGCTCTTAAAGGACCAGACTATCGCTTTAGCAGGTGTATTTTCTTATTTTCCGTCTACTTACAAGGAGTTAGTAATAAGACTAATTCTTCTCATGTTTATTTTGATTAGCATGATGTAGATAACAGATATATTTTGAATAAAAGGTTTGTTTACTGAACAGCTAGAGGACATCATCTGAATGGAACACATTAGATTTGTTCTTCTTCAACTTACAAGGGACCAAGAAATATAGACAATTTCTGCTAAAGTTTATCTCGATTATCCTAAAGTAGATAGAAAAATAATATTTTTAACAATAATGGCTTAATGTGATTTTAAATAAGCAATCCAGTATTTACCTTGATAATTGAGGAAAACCACGAAAAAACCCACTCAGATTGGTTGGCCTACCAGGTTAGAACTCAGGACCTTCCAGATGCAGGCCACAGACTTTGTCTCCTGACCCATCTCAATTGTTTTCAAACTGTGAGGCAGGTTGCCCAGAAAGCTGTTCAATTTTTTTTTTTTTTCTTATCATTTTCTTTTCTTACTCGCGCACATTCATTCTTACATGCATACATCTGTGTGGGATAAGGAATGATTCTATTTAGAGAAAGTTTCTCCTCCTCAGCTGGGAATCGAACCCAGACTCGAGATGGCTGACTATTCGAACACAGAGGCAGTCTTATACAAACATTATGCATGCTTTTTAAAAAGAAAAACATAACGTTTCTTCAGAACAAGTACCGCTACACTTAGTGCTTATTTCACTTAATCATTTCAGTCATACTTTTCCAAAAGAAGCTCCATAATTCCTTTTTGGGTACCACAAACTTCTTAAAGGTGTTCGATTTGGAGTTTTACCATTCAGTAAGCTCTTATTCACGTTCTTGCTCTTTCTTTTCTTAATTATATGCATAGGTTGACCTTGCCTGCAGGTTACACGTCAAACTTCCTTTGGTATTTTCGGTTTTATCTATTTATAAACTCATTTATATTGGTGATTTTTGTTCCCGCTGGGCATAAGAGAAAGTACTGGACCTGCTAATTTTCTTTGTGTAACTGTCAGTATAACAGATGCTTAGTTTTGCTGCAGAGTCTGTAATTTTAATAAAGATATGAATTATAATAATTGTTATTGTCACCGTTGACGCCCATGGTGTTGAAATTATACATTTCGCAGTTGTTGCTAATTAATATGTAGTAGTATGTCAAACGTTTTTGCGCCGTCGATTGTTTTTGCCTTTAGGTGCATAATATTCTCGAGTTACTCTATTGTTTGTTCTGTGTTTCCTGTGATTGGTATCCTTAACAACCAGCAAGTTCTAATATTTGCGCCGCCTGATTTTACTCTTTGATCAATGCCACAGTTATTCTTTGTACAACTACGAATGGGTACTTCCTGTACATCAAATGGTGTTTTACGTTATTTCTTAAAGTTATTTATTTTGTTTAGTTCCTTTAAATTGAATTCTAAATGAGTTATTAACTAGTTGAATTATATCCCTCAGTAATGCACTGACATATTCGCTCCCAAATTTATATTTCCTAAACTATGTAATTCTAATTAAGGGACAAATGTGTGACAATATTTCATTTTTGTTTAAGAGAAATAACCTTTTACTTTCTCTACCAGGTATGTACCTGTATATAATGTATAGAGAGTTCGTTACCGGAAATACATGTTTTGAAAACCTCTGAATGCTTGATATTTAAGTTCAGTATCTTTCAAGAATGCGACACGAAGATTTGAGAATCCACCACCCCTAACTAGCCTTTATATGGGAATTTTTTAAAAGAATATTTAATTTTCTTATAAATGGGCATAACGTCTACGTGATTAAAGCATTTTATGGTATACGAAAGTATATGATGCCATGTGAATGTAAAACTTCAGATATTTTTGTTTTAAGCAAAATAAATTCTATCCAGTAAGCTTGCTTTTCGTATTATCGAAATTTTGTGGTCCTAAGAACGTTTGTAAATTAGTAAAATACACAATTTTAAAAACCTGTATTGATTAACTGCCCTTCAAATGTAAACTTTAAACTTAATTTTTGATATTTCGATTTTACTTTCTCTACTTAATACATAGTACAGGTAGAGAAGGTATTGCATTCCATTCTAAAACAAAATATCGATTTTCACCAGAGTACAGGTTATAAAGACTTCTGTGAACAAATGACATTTTTTAGAAAAAAGGTGCGTGTGTGTGTCCATGAGTCCGTGAACACGATAACTTTAAAACGTAAAATTCGTCAAATACCAAACTTGGTATTTTGGTTTAGTGTACGACTCGAATACTTCCAGGAAAGTTATCCCACGCCAGCCAACGCTTTACATGGAAAAAACATTCTAAAATGTTGATTTTTATCAAAAATAGTTCTTATGATTTTGATTAAAAGACCGTATATTACAGATATAAATAAAAAGTAAGACTAGAATTTACTGAGAACTCTGAAAACTTCATAGTTAGTAAACCATCAGAGATAAATAAAAAATGACCACACAAAAAATAATTGATCTCGTTAAAACATACAATTTATGCCATATTAATTTTTTCGTGGAGTTAACCATTTCCGAAATATTCTCATATGGGAATTTGTCAATTCCTGTCCATACAAAGAAACTAATTTCAGTCACATAGCAACTTGCTTTTAAAATATTTCATTATCGTTTTCGCCAGTGTATTCCCTTATTTCGGTTCTTTATATAAGGATAGATTCCTGTATGAGCAAAATATGTTTTTTAAAGCTGAAACCAAAAACAAGGAATATTTAAAAAACGATCAACTCCACGAAAAAAATTATAAAACAAATTCTGTGTTTTAATGTGCTATACATTTTTTGTGCGGTAAGTTTTTGTCTATCTCTTACGGTGTAGCAGTTATGCAAAATTCCATGAAATTCATTCAGAATAAAGTAGTCATCAGAGGCTATTCCCAGAAAATTCAAGATATACATTTTATTTGTCAGGTAAATATCTTTAATATCGCTATTTTAATCAAAATCATTACATCCATTTTTGAGAAAATCACAATTTTTGAAAAGAATTCCATGTAAAGGGTAGTTGGGGGTGGGGGTGTCGTATCCTTGGAAGATACCAAACTTAAATACCAAGTTTGGTATTCAACGGTCTTTTAGTTTTGAGCTATGATGTCCACAGACACACAGACTGACTAATACACATACACACACTGACCTTTTCCCAAAAATGCTTTTTTTGAATTCAGGGAAACCCAAAACATGTATTTCCAGTGAAATCTTGGTATTTAATTTTTGGGTGTATTACAATACCTTTTCTATACACAGTACGTGTAGAGAAAGTAAAAATAATGATTTGATTATAATAATTTTTCATTTATTAAGATGGTGGATCTCAATGTTATTAAAGTTTCATTAGCTTATATTTGTGGAGAAGCATTTTACGGCACTTAAACAAATGTATTGTATATACAAATTTAAGTATGTTATATATTTAAATAAATAATTATCAGGTTTAGTTTTATGACGTAACTTCGTTAATAGTTGTTTGTTTTGTTTGCAATTTCAATTATCTGTTGATACTCTTTTATTGTTTAGTGTGGCAGTCTCCTGATGGGGGAAGGTAAATTCGTCATAATAATAATAACAACAATAATTATAATAATAATCTATTTGAGTGCTGCGTTCAATGCAGTGAAGGCAACCTCTTGTGTCCCAGGTCATTATCTGGGTGTGCCACCAACCTCCGTTTTACGTATATATGTATTCACTATATTATCTGTACAGTAAAATTAGTTCACAATGCGCTCTCACTAATTAAATTATCTATTTCATCTTACCTTTCAAAAGGAGCTCACTAAACATCTTAGCTCTCATTGGTCCCTGAATATCTTCTTTATCCCTACTTCGTTATCTCTCCTTAAGCATTTCTGTTTAATCAACTCCTCTCTCAACCTATTCATCCTTATTTAAATTTAAACATTATGTGCAGTTCAATGAACCTCCTCCTCCCCACAAATTGGACATAGTCCCGGCCTCACTGCTCCTTTTATACCCTTTGGCTTTCATTCGGAACCATACCACACCCGATCCGTCATTTCTATTGCAAATTTTATGCTATTCTTCATATTCTACATTTTCCTTCACCTCATATCATTGTAACTCATACCATTTTCTATCTCTCTTGTGCCCGTAGTATCTGTCTATGCATATCCTGCAATCTTCTCTTGCTTCTCTCTAAAACTGCATATTAGGATTATCCATTCTGTACCACACATCTCCTAAACTGTTTTTGATCAATTACTCCTTAATCTTACCCAACCACCTCCTACTTTCTACACTATTCCCTTGAAACCTTAACCATACTTTCAGAATATCTAACTCTGGCAGTTCCTGAATGTGGAATACGTACTTGAGTACGCTTTACATTATCTGACTTTTGACACTAACCGTCACTAATTCTGCCGTCGCTCCTGCATTAAATATGCATTCCTAAAATTAACTTGCAAAATATTATCACTACATCCAAGCTTTCCCGACCATCCTCGATTCCCGAAATTGTTATACTCCATATATCCGCGCCTGCACTCAATCAATGCTCAATATATAAACTACTATAATACATACCTACAGACATACATATATACATACATACACGCACGCACGCGCACCAACACACACACACATACATAGATACCATACATACATACATACATACATACATACATACATACATACATACATACATACATACATACATACATACATACATACATACATACATACATACATACATACAAATGCAGTGTACTACAGATTTTTTATGAGAGAGCTCATTCTTCCCTAAATGTTCGACCAACAAGAGTTGAAAGCATATCATAATTGCGCACAGCAGTCTCCGAACACTGGGAGGATTGAAAGTGACGTGGCACGCGGTGACACACGGGGTCAAGATTACCCATGACTGACCTTAGCCTATTAGCAATGTGGGCCATGGTAGATAATCCAATTGGAAAATCATAAAAGATTCTAAGCTGAATATAAAGTTTTTGCCTTCCTTGTTGGCAGCTGTTTTCTGTAACAAGTAAAACATAAAACTATATAAACATGTATGATGCAATTAAAATATTTGCCGTGTAGTTGACTGTGGAAGGGACATTTACAATATGTGCACTGTATCATTTTCCCTCTGCAATCATTGGAAAATACAAGGAATTTAATAAATATAGTATACGATTGCCGGAAAATTAATTTGACGTTTTTGTAAATCCTATGCATACAAAGGTAATCCTGGATTCACAGTTACAATTAATATTCGTGAAAAATAGCAGCTTTTGAAATATTTGTGCTACGTTAAACATCTATTTAAATAGTTATCAGTTGCAAAACAAAGGCAATTGAATTTGCAGCTAACATTTTAGCAGTGTTTGCGTCCAAAAATTTGTGCTTCCAACTGAAGAGTTATGGTAAGTCAAAGTATAGATCTTGTTTGACTGCAAACATCTATTGATGCAACAGAAAATAGATCTATCGGAGGTAACCCAGATTTTAACGAAATAATTACTAATGCAAAACAATGTAACCAAAATATTACATTGTTTCTATTTGCTACACTCTAACGGTATAGAAAATAATTTAGTACTGCTTATCTAAGGATCAGTAAGCGCCACTGCACTGATTGGTTGCTTGTTCCTCCATTGACCGGTTCGCTTCAAATTATATACGTAGACTAACCGTATCAAGTGGTTCTGGGTTTGCCCATGCCTGCTCTATGCTGTGAGATAGTAGTATATACATATAATGGGAGAGGAGATGAGAGTAAGACATTAATATATACATGCGTTACTGCAATTATGGATACTAAGGTTTTACTTTCTCTACACGTACTATGTACATGGTGTATAGAGAAGCTATTGCACTCCACACAAAAATTTGATACCGAGATTTCACCGGAAATATATTTTTAGGGTTCTCTGTATCCAAAAAAAAAAAAAAAAAAACATTTTCAGCATTGTGTGTCCGTGTGTCTGTGAACACGATAGCTCAAAAACGATAAGTCCGTAAAATACCAAACTTGGTATGCAGGTTTAGTATCCAGAGATGCGACACGAAGATTTTGAGAAAAGTCCCCCTACCCAAACTACCGTTTACAAGGAAATTTTTCTCAAAAATGGCTCTAAGAATTTTGATTAAAATATTGTATATTAAAGATATTTATCTGAAAAATAAAATGTATATCTAGAATTTTTTTGGGAACAACCTCTGAAGACTACTATATTATGGATCAATGTTACGGAATTTTGCATAACTGCTAAAACGTAAGAGATGGACAAAAACTTACCTCACAAAAAATGTAAAATACGCAATTTATGTTATATACATTTTTTTCGTGGAGATGATCATTTTTTAGATATTCCTTCTTATTGGTTTCAGCTTTAAAAAAACTTATACTTTTCTCATACAGGAATCTGTCAACTCCTGTCCATACAAACAAAGGAACTTCAGTGACATAGCCACCAGCTTTTAACTATCACTTTAACCTATGGTACCCCTTATTTCGCTTTTATTTACAAGGAAGCAAGTAAAAAGACTATTTCTGCTAATTTTTTCTCGATTAACATGAAGTAAATAGAGGCATAAGCTTTTTAACAATAATTTGTTGCAGAGATGTAGAGAAAGACATCAGAATGGGACACACCAGGTTTTTTTTTTATTGTATTAACCTTTATGTCCTTAAACCTTATTGGTCATATGGAATGATGAATGGAATCGGTTAAAAATGATGCTCAAATGTGCTCGGGATTCCATAGAGCTTAAAGTTACATTCTCAGGATAAGAGAAAACTACATAGAAAACCAGCGGCCCTCTTTTATGTAATGGTTAACATGCTAGCTTCATATGCCCAAGATCGCGGGTTCAAACTCGGCTTCCTTCAGAAGGTAAGTAAAGCCATTGGTCCCGTGTCGTAGATTTACGGCACGTGAAAGTATTTAAAGAGGCCTCTGTGTAAAATTGAGCGGTCTTTCCCGCCCAGTATAGAACGGGACGCTGAGAACCACAGAAGTCAAGAGCGTCAATTAATAAAACTCTATTGCATTTCATTCAAAAACAACCTCATTCGGTAACTAGCCTCTTGAATATGTAACATACATGCTACCCCAACAGTACAGAGGTGCGCAAGTACTCAGTACTTATTTGAAAAAATACATTTTTTATAACGGGTCATCAATAACTTCCTCCGCACCTTGCTGCTGTCCACCGTTCGATAAAATGTTGGCATCCCTAGGTTTATTCGATTCCGACGGAATGTTATGACTAACGGCATTATTAGCGGCTGCGAGCGTATGTGTTGTTTATTGTACTGGATAGTATGGTCTACTACGCTGTGAGTTCTGACATGTGCCTGAAGCGAAATCAATGTATTCTACTGAGGAACGTGTATTTCTAGTGGAATACCTTTTTAATGAACGTGGAAATCATACTGAGAAAGTGAAACAAAATTTCGTTGTCAGGTTCTCTAACTCAAAACTACCGCACCGAGATACTATGCGTGATTTAATTAATAAATTTCGGGAATCAGGTTCCGTGCATGATGCTGTTAGAAGTGGAACACCCAGTGGAACAGAAGAAAAAAAAAAAGGGGCAGGGTGACGGAGGGAGATTCATTAGTAAATTTATATGGAAACCGATAGAATTAGAAGTATTTGTTGATAAATTAGAAAGAAGATTAGGGGAAAGGAACGCAGACACAGCGGAGGAACTAACGCATTTAATAGCAACGGCTGCGGGGACAATGAAAGTCCAAATGCATGGTAAGGTAAAACGATTCAATGGTTGGTATGACCAGCAATGCAGAACTGTAAAAAAACAAGCAGAGGAGGCTCTGTCAAAATTCAGAAGGGAGTATAAACAGCTCTTACGGGAAAAGAGAGCTACGTGGCAAGACAAAATTACTCAGAAAATTAGTAATATTTTAACGCGGGGGGATAACGCTGAGATGTGGCAAGTAGTAAAACATTTAAGAGGCAACCGTCAGGCGCCCAACGAAATTTCTCCCAGAAAATGGGCAATGCATTTTATGGGAATATTCGGGAAAGGTGAAAGGGAAGGAATTTTTATAAAGGAAGTGCAAATTTTGGGAAATCTTGAGAAGCCAATACTGGACGAGGAAATATCAGCACGAGAAATAGCACAGGCGGTAAGGAGTCTGAAGGGAGGCAAAGCTCCAGGGTTGGATGGGCTGCCCCCGGAAGTTTTTAAAGCCGCAGCCAATGTTAATGAGTTTGGTAGGAGTATGCTCCAGATATGTAACAGATTGTTTATTGAGGGGAATTACCCTACCTGCTGGGGAAAGGGCATTATTCATCCCATTTATAAAGGGAAGGGAACTATTGGAAATCCGGATAACTATAGGGGGGTTACTCTGTTGCCAATCATGGAGAAAATTTATTGTAGAGTGTTATATAACCGGATAAAGGACTGGGAATCTAAATTTAGCAAACTTTCAAAATTTCAAATGGGTTTCAGAGAAGGACACAGTACCATAGATGATGCTTTTATATTAGACACTTTAAGGACGAAGCAACTGTTAGTTAAGCGGGGAAAGCTTCATTGTGCTTTTGTGGACTTTAAGAAGGCATTTGACTCTATCAATCGAAATGCATTATGGTACAAACTAGTCAGAAAGGGGTTATCAAGTAAGATGGTTAGAGCATTGCAGGCAATATATCAAAATGTACAATTCTGTGTGAAGTACGACAGAAACAGAGTGTCCGAGAGCTGCCGAAGCTATAGGGGAGTGAGGCAGGGTTGTATTTTATCTCCCTTGCTATTTAATCTCTTTGTGGATGATATTACTGATACAATGATAGCAGAGAATATTCAAGCACCAGTAGTAGCGGATTTGCAGATCCCAACACTTTTATACGCAGACGATTTAGTATTGTGCTCTACGACAGTAAATGGACTGGACAAACTTAAGAACTATTGCGATGAATGGCTACTTACAGTTAATGTGAATAAGACTAAGGCAATGACTTTAAAAAAGGGTTGTGTTTATAGCAGGGAGGAGACTTGGACATATGCAGGACAGATACTGGACAATGTTAAATCCTTTGTGTACTTAGGACTCACATTTACAATGAACGGAAAATGGACAAAACACATTGACATTACGAAACACAAGGCAAGGGTGAAAGCGGCGGATGCTCTCCGGATACGCTGCAGAATTCAGTATATCTCCATAACCTTAATGGAAACTGTATACGGAGCGACAGTTAGATCCACGATGACATACGGAGGAGAAATATGGGGGTGGGAACAAACTGGGAATCTGGATCTAGTGAGGACCCAATTTTTGAAAGGAATTCTGGGTGTAGGGAGGGGTACGGCAAATTGCGGAATAATGAGGGAATTCGGGGCACATAGTGAAACGATAGAGTGCAAAATCAGAGCAGTTAAATATTGGATGAGAAACGTTCACGGAAACCAATCTCTAATTAGGGCAGTCTGCTACCGTGAACAGTTGCGAATGGAAGGTAATTTGACGTGGGCATCAAAATTAAAGAAAGGGTTGGAAACCATTGGGATGGGAGACATTTGGATGGCGGGGCAGGAAAACAGGCGAAGTATTTGGAGAAAAATTGAGAAACGTCTCTGTGATATTGACAGACAGCAAATAATTGCGCAATGCACAGAGAATGTGTCATTAGAAGTACAGTCTGGGCTGAAATCGGAGTGAGGTATGGAGCAATACATCAAAACAGGTACCAAACTCATTAGAGAGGGGCTCGCATGGATTAGACTAGGAGCATGGAGGAGCACGAAAATTTCTAACGAGAATGGTATAAGAATCTGTCCCATTTGCGAGGAGGAAGAGTCCTGGACTCACATCTTGGCAAGATGTAGGGGTACGGAGGAATGGCGGGAAAAATATTTGCCGCGAATTTTTACCACTGCGAATGTAGGGATAGAAGCATGTTGGACGTTACTGCCAGGCACGGAAAATATGGACGGGCTAGGTAAATTTATACTTAAGGCAAGACAGCTGAGATCTGAGGAGGCTGCCAATAGAGAGGGGGGGGGAATAAGATCAACTAAGCAAAAGTGACTACAATGTTCTACATACATGTATATTATATCATACTTAGGTGCTAGGGTTGTATATATTATGTGTATATATGTCTTTTAAGTGTAATTATATATTGTAAGAGGGTGCATTTATGAAGGTGTACTCTGGGCTGTAAATTTAAATTGATATATTTGAATATCTTTGTATCTTTATTTTCGGATTCACTCTTAATTTTTATTGTTGTTTAATATTGCTTTTGACTGTGTATTTCCTTTGTCTTTTTATTTTCGTGTTTACTCTTTTAATTCTTTGTTGTGGTTGTTGTTTTAATATTGCTTGTAATGTGTATTACAAAAGCACGTACGGTCTGTGGACCCGTGCGACTGTTGAAATTCTATGTATGATATTGCTATATTAATAAATACACTTATTCATTCATTCATTCATTCAACAGAAGAAAAACTATCGGATATATCGGATAGAATACTTAAAAGTCCACAGAAATCAATAAACATCTTGGCCCAACAATTAGATATTTCTTAGGGTTCCGCATACACATCAGTCAAAAAAGAAATAGGTTTGTATCCATATAAGGTATCAGTCGTCCACGAATTAAAATCCACAGAGCACGGGAAAAGAGTTCAGTATTATGAATGGTTTCAGAAGTTTATTTTGTACCATGGAATTAGCATTAACATGTTAGATAGGACATTTTTTTACTAATGAAGCTTGGTTCCACTTATCAGGATGCGTAAATTCACAAAATACGTGAGTATGGTCTACTGAAAATCCTAATGCAATTCAGGAAACCCCTTTACATTCAGAGAAAATTCGTGTATGGTGTGCAATCTCTCGTTCCCGAATTATTGGGCCAATTTTTTTTCCATAACTCAATTAATTCAGATGTTTATTGCTCGAATATGCTTTTTCTATTTATTTCACAGCTAAATGAAGATGAAGTGAACGGTGCATTTCTTCAACAAGATAACGCCACTGCTGATACATCACATAAATCCATGGGACTGTTAGTGGAATTTTTTGGGGAAAGATAATTTCTAAAGGCCTGTGGCCTCTGCGATTTTCAGATCTTACCCCTCCAGATTATTTTCTTTGGGGAGCCACTAAAGCTTCGGTCTATAGGGGCAATCCAAAAACAATCGATGAGCTGAAAACTGCAATAGAAGATTACATAACATCTGTAACAAAGGAGACATTAATTACAGTGTTCGAAAATGAATTAAAACGAGTGAATTTGTGTCTTCAAGAAAATGGTAAACATTTTCAACATCTTCGTTAAGCAGGTTAGTTGCATATTATCTTTCTACATTACCTTTCATGTATGAATATAGTGAACCTAGCGGTGTTCTTAACCAGCAAACGTTTTCGCCATAAGCTCGCGCCAGTAAGTGCTGCCACCAGAATTCCCGACTCTAGGGTAATCTTGGTTACACGGGAGGTGCGGAGCGACTTCTCGATGACCCGTTATTTGCCTGGAAAAAAGGATTCCATTGCGTTTTCCTTTTCTGGGCATTTAAATGTCCAATCGCGATGTTTATACCAATGCGTATGTGTGTGCAATTAGCGCAAGGAATTTGAAAACCTGATTTCTTGTTGAATTATTTGTTTTTTACTTCAAAATATCCACTATAATGCATTTTATGCTACTGTTATTTGCAAGTTTTACTATGAAGGTTGACGAAAGAAGCTAATATCAAATTAGCTTTATAGCTTTAATAATTTAATGCATGTCGTAGTAGTAGAAATTTAGATACCTTTATTATTTTTCTAGAAAATATCTTAATGATATAAACATATAATTATTCATTGCAAATAATTTAATTACATTCGATGAATAATGTGGCAATTTTTGTTCTATGCAAATTTTAATACGAAACTCGATTTTCATTTTTAAAAACTACTTTCTTTGAATTATATTGAGCCAATGTTTGATAAACTTTTAATTGAATTAAAATTTATAAACACTAGCTCAACCGCATAGTTTTTAGTGTCCTTGTGGTCCATTTTAATGAGTTTGCTTGAGTTTCAATGGGAAGACATTTAACCTCCCATGTATTTATGGAGAAGTTACTCTCCTCATTGAGCCAATTATTAAATAGGTATTATTTTATACTGATAATAAAAATATAACCATAGGTATTAAATTTGCTCTGAAATGGCAAGAAACTTGTCTAAACATGATTAAGTTAGTGTATTTATCAAAAATATCATTATCATCATCGTCAGAATTAGACCTTTCAACCTGTTCCTTTCTCTGAGAAAACTGGTCCATTTACCTCTATATGGGTCTTCCTTTTTCTTTTAGATTTGCATTACAGGATCCTTAGGAATGCGAGATTCTGGCATTTGTCGGAAATGTGCATAATATTTCTCTTGATATTGTTTTGTTTTTATCTTTTATTTTCCTAGACCCAGTTACTGTTCTCTAGGACTTCATTTCTGATGCTCTTATTTTTTGCTTTTGTTTTGCAATAGTCCAGCATTCTAAGACATATAAAACAGATGGTACTACTAAACCCTTATAGCATTTCAAAACTGTATCTTTTCAAAATTCGTTTATGAAGGTTTTTTTCATAATTGTATTTGATTACATTTGTTAAATATTCTTTGTTGGTCTAATTATTTTGTGATAGCTAATTTAACAGTCTAAATATTTAAAGTATTTTACTTATGCTACTATATTATTGTTAATGATTATTTTACACCGCACTTGTGTTTTTTCTTTGAAAGCTAAAACTTTTGTTTTTGCTGAAGAGGTCAAGGCTGTATTTTGTAATTCATATACCAATTTGTGGAGATCATCTTCTAAAGCAGTTACTACTAGTTCCTCGTCAGCGAACAGAAGGGTTATCAATTTTAAAAACTTTCTTTGTGGAAACTTTCTTTCTTTTTGATGGTTTGATCAATGAATAAACTAAACATGATGGATATTAATGAGCACTTTTATCACAACCCTAAATTTATTAAAATCTTTTCTTTACTTCTTCTATCACAACTTTGTTTTTGTATTTTTGTTGTATCAAATATTAGAAGTAAAGTACTTTAGGTAAAATAATAAATACAAGTTTTAAATGAGAATCGTAAGTTCAATGACATAAACTTTTCCTTTATCAAGGAGTATCTCATTTGATTTTCTTAGAAATGTTTTGATACAGAATATAGCATTTATAGCTATCCTGCAGTTTACTGGTGATAAAAAGCTAATTTCAATCAATTTACGAAAGAGTCCAACTGCCCCGGATTTGATATGTCCCTTGGTGTGTTAAAAGTGTTGCAGAACTCAATGAGAGTGTTTCAAATTAAAACCTGCTAGTGCAGTGCTGAAAATTTTTAATTTGACGGATATCTGCACACGCAAATTAGGTGAGTTGGGTAACCTGGTATATCCATAGAATTAAATTTTGTTTGAAGAATCTGTAGCAACTGCGTATTTGAGGCTAGAGCAGGCATCACCAACTGATCGACCTTTGAGTAAAGCGAAGAGAGCAAATTTGCTCAATGCTCCTGTGAATCGCCTTATGTGCACTTCGCGACCAATTGAGTGGAAAGCAAAAACAAATAAATAACTCCTTTAGTGCTGTGGTGGTATGCAACACTTTTTATTTCAAATACGTAATCCACCTTTCATAGGTTAAAAACTATTGAAGAACAATTCTTTGTCATGACTCTCATTAGTAGTCATACTTCGGATATGAACATATACATTTTTTCATTGGTTTGATGGTAAATGGCAAAAAATAATGACAATTGTTATAGTATTAACATTGTAAAAGTGCAACTACCATTGAAATCACCAACATATGACAATTAATTTGCAAGAACTTTCACATTTATAGCATTCAATTTTAACAGGCACTATTTTATTACTATTATAGTCAATATAAAACCAATTTATATAACCCAAGCTGAAATACCTCTATTTGTTTGATCAGTTGGTATTACCGCACTCTTAATATTATTATCCCTTCCAGTTTTAGCAGGAGCCATTACTATACTTTTAACTGACCGAAATCTAAACACATCCTTCTTTGATCCACTTGGCAATGAATTGGTATCGAACACAATTTGAAAGAAACGGTCTTCTCCTTGGTAACTGTCCCACCAACTTGAATGGTTTGCGTAATGTCTCTGCAAATTGAATTTTCTAAGTATAGAACTTTTCCCCAAACTAAACACTTATTCCGCCACGTTCTATAAATGAGGAAGATTCCTCCTAGGTGGCATAAACGCAGGAGTCGATGGGTTACGTATTGGTTTGCTTTCTGTTTTAAAAACTGTCGCACGACGCACTGTACTAGAAGATGGACAACACCTGCTATCACGTATTTTCCCATTGCATACACGGAAAAAGGCTACTTGACCCGCACAAAATAAAACAAGTTGGTGACGCCTTCACTACAGGTTCAAAGTGCAGCTCTCGTTTTAGAACTGAGAGGCGTGATGTGATAAGCGTGCTCTTGAAGGTCAGGACGTCCAAATACAAAGTTACTTATGACTCCAAGCAGGGCTGTAGAGGGGAGTTCCAATGTTAACAATTTAAGACCAAAATATTATAGCATAGTTTCCACTTCTGTATGACCTGAGGTTTTAATGTGCACTTTATTAACACTGCATAGATTAAAAGTTAAGTTTTATTGGTCTGTCTCATTCCAAAATAAGCTGTTGTTAGGCCGTATTGCACTGTTCAGGCCATGGCTTTTATAGTGATAGTAAGATACGGAATTCTAAAGCATTGGTTTCGAGAGAGCTAGACTCAAACCATCATCATCATCATCATCATATACAACGTAGACAACAGTGACCTTGAGTCACTGATAGCATCTGGTCTGCACACGACAATCGTCTGAACAGGATAAGCGTGGCTGGGTAGATTTTGTTATTTATGACGTAAAGTGTAGTAGCAATCCAACCTAATTGAATCTTGTAAAAGGGCTTAAGTCCAGTTCCATTTGAGTTAAGTATAAATACAAGGTCTACAGAACTTAATTCACATTCTTATGTTAAAGTCCTTAAATCCTTTTAACACTGAACTACAATTTGTAACGAATTCCAAGCTTATATTGAAAAAGTAGTATCATCCATGGTATAACCTACAATTTGAGGAAAAAACGCTCTTTTGTTTTACTCACTGATTACTATTTTAAGATGGCTGATATGAATGACAATGTTAGTGAGGGAAGTGAGAAAAGAAAAGGCAGAATGAATGGATCTCCGATTCAAGGAATGTGATAAAACATGCACGTTTAACAGGAAAAGCATAGATTTAACGCAGAAGAAAAGAAGTTCCAGAAAGGAAAATAGAAAATGATTGTAGGTAAGTGCATATATTAGAAAATATATGATGTTCAGAGGTTATTCAGATCCCATACAAATAAGCCTACTATACCACTGTAATTTGAACTTGTTTCACTTGAAAATTGCAATATTTTAAAGTAATTAATGAAGACAGGCAGTTGATTTTTTTTAGGTAGTGTTTAACGCCCGCTTTAACTACGAATATCACCGCAGACGGTGGCACTGAGGATACATGAATTATGATGGAGCACCGGTGGAATGCGATGGCGGGGGAAACTGGAGTACCCGGAGAAAGCCCGCCCCAGCGCCGTTTTGTCCAACACAAATCTCACTTGCGAACGCTTGGGATCGAACCCCGGCCGTCTAGGTGAGAGTCGAGTGGTCTAATCACTCGGCCACGGCGCGGCCACAGGCAGTTGAGCATACTATCACACTTCAATACTGATTTTACATCAAAAGATGCTCCAGATGTGCATCTGGATAGGAATGAATCCTGTCAATCCTACCAAAAAGAGGAATGCAAGTTTTACCTACCATATGTTATGCTATGGCGAGAGAATTGAAGTTTGTCGGAAGGCCTTCACGAGTTTTCATGGAATATGAGAAAAGTGTGTTCAGCGTTTGAGAGTTCGTTTAATGGAACGTGAATATCCAAAGGGCAAGCGCGATAAGTATCCAAAAGCTATGTGTGGAATGTTAAAAGAAAAACACCCTGATAGCAGAGTGAAGCATCATTTCTACAGGGAACATTTTCATAACAACTTTGAACTTATATTTGGACGCCCGCATATTGATACATGCATAACATGTGAAAAACTGAAAGTCAAGCTTACAAGTCCATTAATGATGTAGTCAAGAGAGTTGTTACTGCTAATAATAAAATACATAAATATCGAGGAAAAAAGTTCCTACACTCATCTATAGGACTTTTAGATGAAGTGTGAAGAAAATAACAACAAATGGGCAATAGCTGTGGATTTCATGTAAAATGTTCCTGTGCCGCATATTCCCGTACAAACGATATTCTACTTGCGCCAACTCTGATAACTGCATTTTGCATCAATGACTTGAAGATGAAAAAAGCTCACTCTTTTGTATACCATGAAGGTAATGCTCGAAAGGGAGCTAATGAAGTTTATTTCTTTGTCATGGATTACATTAATGAAAACATTCCATCTCATGTAAAAGAACTGCATGACAAATGCATGGGACAGAACAAGAATCACTCTGTCATACCAAACTGATTAAAATCTCAATTTTTAACAATATTTGTAGGAGTTAATTTAACATTTTTTAAAATGATTAAGTAGTATAGCAGTAGATAATTTTATTGATATTAAATTAGTTTAGATTTAGTAAATGTAAGTTTCTAGCACTATCTGGCAAAGCTATTTTGAAAAGACCATTAATCGTTTTCCTATTCGTTGTCATTCATTTCTACCTTGAGTCCGAGTGTTTTTAACAGCGAAAAAGCAACTTAGGAGAATGGATAGAGTATGCACTCCTGTGCAACACACATCACTGATACTACAGAGTTCTGAAAAGAGTATCTCAGCACAGTCAACATGGTTGGAACGAGTCACATTTTGAGAAGATACGCTTCAACTTGCTTGGAGTTTAAATACTCTGCAAATATAAAGGTTGTGTTCTTACTTCCCCATATGTTAGAGGTCCTGTTTTTCATTCTTTTAGACTTGCACAGTCAGGAGTAAAGGCAATAGTCCTTTCAAAGACTTTAGCATACCCACAGGGTACTGTTCCTGTAAACACAAAATACTAGCTGACATTCAACAGGTGCTACCGTATATTCCTTGTGGCACAGAAGAGGACAAGTTTTACCAGGAGATTCTGCGGTGGAACAATGACGACAGAGGCGGTGATGCTAACGATGAAGAGTAATGAAATGATATTGTCACGCTCATGACTTCTCAAGTAGTTTGTCGTTGATGTCTTAATGACATTTTATGAGAACCTAATAAGTACTTTTACTATTTGTCATATGTTTAAAAAGTGAGACTATGTGTCTTCAGTAGTATTAATATTAAAAATGAGTAATGAAACTATTTACATGAGTATAGTTTCAAACTGTGTCATATACTAACCAGTATTCAAGAATGAATTGTTAAAAGGAATTAAGTCCATGTACTTTAAACACCTTAAGCTGTATGTAAAAGTTAAAGAACTTATATCCTACAAGAAACATTATAAGTTAAATTATGAGAATAGTGCAATTTACAAGAAAAGAATAACCGGTTGATAAATAAAGTTTTTTAATTCTCTTTTTATTGTCTTAAAATTAGGTTCTATGGCTTTAAAGCTTAGAAAATCTTTAGCCTGATGACAGGTAATATGCATTGACTGTTAAGGACTTACATGCAGATATTTGTATTGTTAAATAGCAAAACTTAATGAATAACATTACAACAATATTTGCGGACTCATACTTTTACGTATTAGGAGAGATGTTTTAAGGTTGGTTAGTACCTCCAAGTGGGCGCGCCACACACAGGACACACATGTTTATTTTTCCTTGAAAGGGCCGACCTCGCTATAACGAATGTTACATCAGAACTAAAGTTGAATGCTTTCTGCAAGTCGAAATTATTTAGGCCAGCAACGCATTTAGATGTGAATATTAGAAGCGAAACGCATAGTCTATACTCACAAGCGTTGTTCATTTCGCCTCGAAGTGAAGACCATGCAAAATACATCAGTAAATTATGTGATTGGCTTGTGGAGAAACTGTTTGATGATGAGAAAAGAAAACAACTAACACACCGAAGTGGACACACGTTAAGATAGCATTTATCAAAATGTCTGAATATATACACATGCCACTTATAGTTATCGACTTTTGATGAAAATCAATCATTCGTTCAAAAAATGTGTTATATGCTAATTAAACGTTAGAACGTATTTCTCCGAAGGTACTTACCAAAAGCAAGCACGGAACGTATCAGGTAATACACTCGAAACTCGCGTCTCGAAGTGGGTTAAGGAATTACTCTGACCGCCTTAGGGCTACGTTTATATTAACACAGCACAAAAGGACCGACTTATTCTTGTATTTTTGGAGAAATTTACAATGTGTGACTAAGTTGAATAATTGAGACAGGGGGAGTGTCCCCAATTTAGAGAGGGTCCAGTAGTCCATTAGACATAAACCTCCCATGCACTGTTGGTTAATATCCAAAAGTGATTTATAAAGCAATTTCACACTTACATGACAGGGAGTGAATTGTCCTCAAGGGACAGGGTTCATATTGCTTGATAAAAGGTATATACCGGTTCACCAGTTCCTTACAAACATCTTTGCGAAATTAATTATGTCAGTATGATTCACGCTCTCACAAGGGGATCCATTTCCAAGACATGACTAACAACTGGAATCATTACAACAAAACAAGTGCAAGGGAGCTGGGTGAGAAAAACAAAAATCCAATTTGTTTCATTCACATGACTTTCTCTACATTGCTGTAACAAATTATTGTGAAAAAGCATATTCTTCTATCCCCTTTATGACAAACGAGATAAACATTAGCAGAAACGTTCTTAATTCCTTGCTTCATTGAAAGTATGAGGAAAATGAAGAATACACTAGGCTAAAACTAATGTCAACTCTCTTGAAACCTTGTTGCCATGTGGTTCAAGTCCGTTTCTATGCACGCCCAAGAGTTTAAACATTCCTTGGTGAGAAAAGTTTAAGTATTTTAAATCTGAAACGAATAATAAGAATATATCAGAAATGGTCAATTCCACGAAAAAAGTTATATGACATAAATTGTGTGTTTTAATGCGATCTATACTTTTTGTTTAGTATCTACCTCTTACGGTTTACCATCTTCGAAAAATTCAGCAAAATTCATTTGGAGGCTATTCCCAAAAAATTCAAAATGTATATTTTATTGCAATATAAATATCTTTAATACACGGTATTTTAATCAGAATTATTAGAGTGATTTTTGTGAAAATCAAAATTGTTTCCATATAAAGGATATTTGGGGAAGGGGGGTTGGGAAGATTTTTCTCAAAAACTTCGTATTCCTGGAAAATACTAAACTAAAATATCAAGTTTGGTATTTTACCCACTTTTTGTTTTTGAGTAATCGCATTCGCAGACATACGAACACGTGGACACACACGGACCTTTTTCCAAAAATATTTTTTTTGGTTGCAGGGGACTCTAAAACGTGTAATTCCGGTGAAATCTCGGTATCGAATTTTTGGGTGAATGCAACACCTACTCTATCTATACACTAAGTACATAGTACGTGTAGAGAAAGTAAAAATCGGATGCATTCCATTCACATAACTTTCTTTACCTGTTCTGAAAACAAACTATTATTACAAAACGATCTTTTATCTGCATCATGTTACTCGAAATGAACATTAACAGAAATTGCCTTATTAATTCCTTCCTTGTAAGTAGGAGGTAAATAAGAAAATATACTATGCTAAAGCGAAACTCGTTCGTAGTTCGTAGTCCGCTTACCCTCCCTGTATTTTAGGACTTACACCCCTCTAGGAGATACAAGCGGATGTCTACGGGTCAGAAGTCTATCGGGGAGCCAAATTTACGGGACCACAGAATGGAGAACCAGGAACTAGTGGTCGGCCCATATGAGCCTGAGGAAGTGGATGATATGAAATGTAAGCGAAATGGATGATAGGAAAGCTGATGATGGAGCAATGGTGGAATGAGTGGTGTGGGAAATCGGAGGACCCAATAAAAGCGCCCAGACGCCATTTCCTCCACCACAAATCTCATGCGGGCTCTTGGGGTTGAACTTGGGCCACCTAAGTGAGAGGCGAGGGGTCTAACCATTCGGCCACCCTAAAGCGCCCCTAAAACGATACTAAATTCTTTAAAAACTGATTGCTATGTGAAAGCATTGAAATTCGGTTCTTTTTGCATACCAGGAGTAAAACAAAAGAGATATAAATATAAAAGATGAGTTCCCTTTTCAGAAAATTATAAGTAGTATAAAATTGAAACAAATAACAAGGAATATCTCGGTAATCGCATAATTTTTATGTTTTAACGAGATTACGTTTGTTTGTACAGCAAGTATTTTTCTATATGTTACGCTTTATCGGTTAAGCAAAAGTTATCCAGAATGTAGAGATATTCAGAAGTATTCCCAGAAAAACAGGTACTCTTTGTTAGCTGTAAAACTATATTAACCATATAATTTTTAATCAAAATTCTTAGACAAGTTTTTGGAGAATTTTACCATGTAATGGATGATTTGGTGTGAAAAAGTTTCTTACAAATCTTCATGTCGCAACCTTGGTAGATGTGTACTTAAATACTAAGTTTGATATTTAACCCACACACACACACACAGACGTTTTTAAAAAAAATGTTCTTGATTCAGGACACCCTAACTCGTATATTTCCATTGAAATCTTGGTATCGAATTGTTGTACTCTGTACGAAGTGCAGAAAGTGAAAACGCTAACTGCTACATAAAATATCCCACAGGATAGACACAATAGTTACTAAAAGGTACTGGCGATTTAAAAATACTGAAATTTGGTATCAGTGCAGCGGACCCAATCAAGAGCCTAAATACTCGGGCCCTGTGCCCTATATCATCCTATATCATGTTTTTCAGGTAGGTACCCGTTTTGCATGAAGCACAGAAAAGGAGAGCGTTACATTTCAGACATTTCACATGAGAATATTTTCTTGAATAGATGTATAAACAAATCAAAATAAAATACAAAATATTGCTCCCGATGACTAAGAAGGATGAATTGATATTTCAGCAGTATTACTGAAAGCAATAAACAGTTCCTGAAATTAAGTGACACCACCCACAAGTTATTTTTAATCAAGCTCCGTGAACAATGTACTTTACCATGAATCTGTCACCGCTAAGAATACTCTGGTATTATAGTGCGTGGTGATGCTGAAGATGCGGTTCAAGTTTATGCATATGGGACAGCAAGTATTATCCCTACACATTATTCCCAAGAGGGGCGGGGGAAGGATGTTTTGGAAGATAAATTGGGTTTTGATATGGGCACTCGTTAACTATTGGGTTAACAGGATATAAAATGATGAACAGTTCTAAGAATTGTTTGTAAAACAATGAGTAGAGGTAGTGATGGGAATGCACCAAAATATAATTAACGTAGTACATTAGTTATTGCATTCCACCCAAGAATTCGAATCTGAAATTTCACCGGAAACGATGTTTTGAGGCCCCCTAAATAAAACATGTGTGTGATAATGTATCTTGTGTGTCTTTGAACAGTATAAGTCAAAAACAAAAAGTCTGTTAAATGTCTAATTTTAAATATGAGTTTATCATCTTCCAAGAGAATAATACAAAGATATTAAAGAAATTTCCCGCCCATGTGTAACATTTTTGAAATTGTAGATTTTCTCCAAAATGTCTAACGATTTTGATTAAAATACCGCATGTTTATGGTATTTTCATAAAAAATCAAATGTGCATCTTTTTCTAGAAAAGTCTCTGAAGACCTCTTCAGTCTGGATGTTTTTTTGCAAATTGGTAAGATATATGATATAGACAAAATGTTGCTACGCAATTTAATACATTTTTGTGAAGTTAATAATTTATAATATATTATTTGTTATTATAGGCTTTGAAAGGATAGTTTGTCGCAGAATAGGTAGAGAAGGTCTTGCAAATGGAACACGTCAAATGTTTACTTAATTTAGCACTATGTACAATGTACATAGTAGGTTGAGGAGTGTATTCTGATAAAGAAGTCTCCATTCACATGACTTTCTCTACATCTCTGCAACAAATTACTATTACAACGCTTATGCTTCTGTTTACTTCATGCTAAACGAGAAAAAAGTAATCATATTACTTACTTGTAAATATAAGCAAAATAAAGAGTTCCACAGGTTAAAGTGATAGTCAAAAACTGATTGCTATGTGACTGAAGTTCCTTTGTTTGTATGTACAAGAGTTGACAAATTCCTGTATGAAAAAAGTATAAGTTATTTAAAGCTGAAACCAAAAATAAGGAATATGTAAAAAACGATCAACTCCACGAAAAAAATTATATTACATAAATTTTGTGTTTTAACGTGCTATACATTTTTGTGTGGTAAGTTTTTGTCCATCTCTTACGGTTTAGCAGTTATGCAAAATTCCGTAAAATACATCCAGAATAAAGTAGTCTTCACAGGCTATTCCCATGAAGTTCAAGATATACATTTTATTTGTCAGATAAATATCATTAATATATGATATTTTAATCATAATCGTTAGAGCCATTTTTAAGAAAATCAAAATTTTCGAAAAAAGTTCCATGTAAAGGCTAGTTGGGGATGGGGGATATTCTTGAAAATTTTCATGTCGCATCCTTGGAAGACACCAACTTAAATACAAGTTTGGTATTTAACGGTATTTTCGTTTCTGAGCTATGCTGTCCACAAACACACACACGGATCTTTTTCTGAAAATGGTTCTTTTTATTCAGGAGGACCCAAAACATGTATTTCCGGTGAAATCTCGATATTGAATTTTGGGTGGAATACAATACCTTCTCTATACACTATGTACATATTACGTGTAGAGAAAGTATAAACAGATACAGAGATTTCAATTGAAATACAAATTTTGAGGATCCCAGAATAAAACAGAAGCATTTTTAGAAAGCGGTCAGTGCAGGTGCCTGTATCTGTGGACAGTATAACTCGAAAACGAAAACTCGGTTGAATACCAATTTTTAGGTGTCTTTCAAGGATTCCACACAAAGATTTCACCCCAAACTACCCTTTACGTGGAACATTTATAGACGATTTCCACTTTCTAAAATGGAACATTTTGATTGGAATGCCGTATACTACAGATATTTACATCACAAATAAAATGTATATTCCAAATGTTTTAAGAATAGCCCCTGGAACCCTCTTCATTCTGCATTACTTTTGCGTAAAAGGTAAACAATATAAAATAGGTAAAACTTACTACAGAAAAATGTAGATCATTTAAAAAATATAATTTATGCAGTATACATATTTTGTAGAGCTAATTCAGAGATATTTCCTTTTGTTGGTTTCAATTTTAAAACACTTAAACGGAAACCCTCTTCTGTTCCATATCTCTTTTGATTTACTTCTGACCAACGAAGGAGAACACTATTTTAATGACTATCACACAGCGACAGCTTTTAAAGGAGTTGACCATCGCTTTAGCTTGTGTGTTTCTATCTTTCCCGTCTACCTTTAAGGCACTAAATAATAAGACAACTTCTGTAAATGTTTATCTTGATTATATGATGTTGATATGAATAGTTTTTTTGAAGCACAAATAGGTAATGTCATACGGAGTCTTTAGAGGCTAATCCCAGAAAATTCAAGATGTACATTTTAGTTGGCATGTTGGCATCTTAAATATAAGAGATTTTAATCAAAATCGTTAGAGTAAAGGGTAGTTGGTGGTGGGGATATTTTCTTGAAAATCTTCGTGCCGCATCCTTGGAAGATCCCAAACTTAAATATCAACTTTGGTATTTAACGGTCTTTTCGTTTTTGAGCTATGCTGTCAACAGACACACACACACGCTCACACACGAACCTTTTTCCAAAAATGCTTTGTGCATTACAATACCTGCTCTATGCACTATGTACATAGTAAGTTTAGTGAAAGTAAAATGCAGACAGAAGAATATTTTGAAAAATAGTTTTCTGAACAGTAAGAGTGAATGTAATACAACAGGTCTATAAACATTTAAGTATATAATTATTAAAGTTATCAGTGTGTTAGAATTAATCATATTGACACGTAAAGATGTTTCGAAGCTGTTTATAGACTACAGAGCTTCAGCAGTAGAACTGCTTCCCATAGCAGTCTTGTCTGTAATTAACTCAAGACCTCCTTACAGGTTTCTAGCTGCCTTCACATTAAAGTCACGAACATGTCAAACCAAGTTTGGTAATAGTATGACGGCTATCTCAGATGTTATATGCGGCCGCTACCAGGGGAAAGGCTTGCTTGAAAACAACTCCCTTTTCTCAGTGTTTATGACTAACCATGCCAGGAAATTCCATTCCTCTGCTTATGCAAGGAATCAAGGATAAGGCAAACACGCCAACACTAAAACGAAACCTTACCCCCATTCTTGATGGGAACATAAACTTCGCATCTCCTCCTGACAACATTACACGTGCATAGGATGTGCAGTTTGTTATTATCATGGATCATAATCGTGTCTCAGTTGGAGGGACATCAATGACAACGGGTGTTCATAATAATTACTATTAACGAATTTTTATTTTCTCCAACTACTATGTACATTCGAAAAAATTGATGTAGAGATTTCACCGGAAATATGAAATTTTATAAAAAAAAAAAAAGTTAATTTTCAAACTTGGTACTTAAGTCGTTCAAGCATGTGACACGAAGATGTTCAAGAAAATCCCCTGACTTTATACTACAGGTTAAATGGAAACAAGTGAGAATTTTTTTTTTCTGAAAATGACTTCTGAAAACGTTTATTCTGGACTAATTTTGATAAATTTTGGTTAACCATAAGAGGTAGACCAATTTGCTTCACAAAAAATGAGAAGGTATTACGCTCCACCAAAAATTTGATACTGATATTTCAATGGAAATATACGTTTTAGAGTCCCCTTATTCAAAAAAAAGTATTTTCAGAAAAAGATCCGTGTGTGTGTGTCCTTTGCCTGTGAACACGATAACTCATACAAAACTTGGCATTTAAATTTAGTATCTTCCAGGGATGCGACACGAAGATTTTGAGAAAAATCCCCTCTCCTCCAAACTACCCGTTACACGGAACTTTTTTCAAAAATTTTGAATTTCTAAAAATGGCTCTAACGATTTTTATTAAAATATCGTTTATTAAAGATATTTACCTGACAAATAAGAGGTATATCTTGAATTTTCTTCATTTTTTACTTTATTCTTGATGAATTTTACGGAATTTTGCATAACTGCTTAACCGTATGCGATGGACAAAAACTTATGTCCCAAAAATGTAGATAACGTTAAAACACATAATTCATGTTTTATATATATTTTTTTTTCGTGGAGTTCATTGTTTTTGGCTTCAGCTTTAAAAACTTATACTTTTCTCATACAGGAGTTTTTCAACTCCTGTGCATACAAACAAAGGCACTTCAGTCACGTAGCAACCAGCTTCTGACTATCAATTTAACCTATGGTACTCCCTTATTTCCCTTCTACTTACATGGAAGTAAGTAATAAGACTTTTTCTGCTAATTATTTCTCGATTAGCATGAAGTAAAAATAAGCACAAGTTTTTGGACAATATTTTGTTGCAGAGATGTAAAGAAAGTCATATGAATGGTCCACATCACAGTTTTATCATATATATTTTTGTTGTAGTGTTGCCCGTTTCTGAGATATTGCTTGCTATTTGTGTCAGTTTTAAACTACATACTTAATTTTTGTTAAACAAGGACACTTTCGTTTCATCTCTCTTTTGTATTTATGGTAACGCAAAGCAGACCGAACTTCAGCTGTTTGACATAGCTTTTTACAATAAAATCATCTACTACTATATCACTTAATAATTCAAAATCACTTTTAGAAATTCCAAAAATCCATAAATTTACATATAGATTAACGTAATAATGAACAAATTTAAGCAAGAACAAAACTCCCAAGTGTATTCTCTTATTTCCCTTCTACTTACAAAAAACGAAGTATTAAGTTCATTTCTTCTAATTTTTATCTCAATTAGCGTGATGTACATAAAGGAGCCTTGTTTTGAAAGAATAGTTTCTTTGCAGAAGAGAAGAAGAGATTATATGAATGGAAACATAAGATGTTTTATTTCCTAAGTAAAATAATTTAAACATTTCCTTCAATTTTATATCACTGAACTGGACTAATTATTTTATGAAACGTCTATTCTCTGTGTTTATGCAATTAGTTCGTAAATAACATCCAAGAAAAATACTGCAATCTCAGTGAGACAAGCTATACTACCTATTTATTTATTTTTCTTAATGACAGATTATAGAAGCTCACCCTTGGTTTCCTTTATGTATTTTCGGATTTATATGTTTTATTTCTCATTACAGCTAAGGCTGTAATTTATCCTTCTATTTATTTGCACACTTGATATGTTCTGATTATAATTTCAAAATTGTCCTTAACGAAAAAACAACAATATTCCAATTTGTTAATGATGTGTTGGGATACCATCGTTGCTAATAAATTGTAAAATGTCTGTAATAATTTAATAAGTTATTCTACAATAACCTTATTTAATTAAAATAATAATCAAATATAATCAATACAACTTTATTAATCTCAGATTATATTTTCTGGTCTAGTTTTGAGAATCTTCATCTCAGTTCTTTTATATAAAAACAAAATCCGTATGTTCTTAGATCTATTTCGTTAGATGACAATCAACATATACTCGGAATGAATATTTGAAAAATGGATAATTGTAATAAAAGATTATTTCACACATAATTTATATTTCAATAAGTTCTACATTTTTTTCTGTAGTGTGTTCAGTCTATCTCTTAAAGTTCCAATTCCATTAGAACGAAGAGAACTGCATAGATTATTCACAGAAAGATATAAGTAATATCATTATACTAATCTAAACAGCTCCTGATTTTTATTCAGAATATTAGTAACTGTTTTGAAGAATCTAAGATTTTGGGATACAGAGATCTTCTATATATTATTCATCTGGAATACTTGAACGAAAACACTATCTCTCTCTCTCTTCAGCACATATAGTTTGAGCGAAATGCCTATATATAATTATTCCTCCATTAAAAGTAATATTTTGACAAGTCGTAAAGTACTTCAAAAATGTACATTATTTCCAATGCTGATTGATTGACGTATTGGTGTTGATTTCAAAAAATGGAAAGTTTAAACTACTGAAGATTATAAATTAAGAGGTACACCGTATACATATTTTTGCATGCAAATTGATGAAACGAAGAACTTTTTACGAAAACATTTTACAACTAAAAACATACTTGAAAAGTTATTTGTATATTTTCCCTTTAAAAAGAGACTAAGATTTATGTATGAAACATTTAATAAGAAAAGATGGTAAACCGATACACAAACACAATTTTTCTATTATTTGAGATGCTGCATATGGCAAAAGTTCCACTATGATCCAGAGTAAATCTCTCAGTTTATTAAAATGTACGTGATGCCTACTATCCTATGGACACTAGAAACAGGGAACAACTGTATTAAAAGTGTCTTGGTGAGGTTGCTTTATTATATGGGAGTGACATCTTGACGATCAATTAAAAAGACAATTAACTGACAAAATAGCGAAAGGTATTGTTTTACAAGCTAAAATTACTGCTGTATTTCATTCACATGACTTTATCTTCATATCTGTAACACATTATTTATTATAAAACTTATTCTGCTACCTACTTCAAGTTAATCGAGATAAATATTAACAGAAATGGTCATTACTTTTTCCTTGTAAGTAGAGAGAGTTCACTAAGCTATAACTGGTTGCTATGTAATTAAAATCCGCTTCTCTAAAAGGGAAGGAGTTGAAAATATCCCGTATGAGAAAGGTTTAAGAGTTTTAACACTTAACCAATAGCACGGAATATCTTGAGATTGGTCAACTCCACGAAAAAATGCATTCGTTATAAATTGTGTGTTTTAACGGGATATACTTTTTTTGTGTGGCAAGTTTTTCTCTATTTATTAGGGTTTAACAGATATGCAAAGTCATCGAGAATGATTTATTCCCAGAAAATTAAAATGTACATTTTATTTGTCATTAAATATCTTTAATATACTGTATTTCAAACAAAATCATGTAAGGGTTAGTTTGGGGTGGATAAATTTTGCTCGAAATCTTCGTGTCGCATCCTTACAGGATATTAATCATAAATTCCAAATTTGGTACCTTACGGAATTTTCCTTTTGAGTCTGTGTTCATAGACACACAGACATACGGACACAAGAAACACACACTTCAACACACAGACCTTTCTCTAAAAATGCAATAGCTTCTGTACCTATGTACTGTGTATCAAGTAGAAAGAATGTACCACATTCACATGATTTTCTCTTCTCGCTACCGTATATTTTAAAATACCTCTACAAACTCTCCTTAGTTAACTTTCCTATCTACTTCATGTTAATCAAGATAAACCTTTGCAGGAAGAGTTTTATTACACGTTTCATTGCAGGTACAAGAGGAATGGAGGAAACCGAATCGCTGTAAAATAATTAATACCCTGGTTGTTACATGCGCCTAGGAATTCCGTTCGAGTTCCCTTATCGCAAGAAACAACCGAATATTATTAGAACTTTAAAAAAGCTTATGTATTCCATCCACATGACCTTCTCTACATCCCTATAACAGATTATTGTTAATAAGCTTATTCTTATATCTCTTCGCGCTAATTGTGCTAAACACTAGCAGAAATGGTCTTAGTATTTGATTCCTTGAAAGTAGAACGGAAATAAGGGAATACACTAGGCTAAACCGACAGCCCAATGTTTTAAAATGTGTTGCTATGGGGCTGAAATCTGATGCTTTGCGTGGCCAAGCGTTGACAAGTTCCCATATAAGAAAAGTTAAAAGTATTTTAAACTGAAATCAATAAAAAGGAATATCTCGAAAACGGCCAACTCCATGAAAAAATGTATATGGTATAATTGTGTGTTTTACCGAGATGTACATTTTTTTTGTGCAGTAAGTTTTTGTCTGTCTCTTACAGTTTACCAGTTATGCAAAATTCAATGTAATTATCCAGAATAAAGAGGTCTTCAGAGACTATTCCCAGAAAATTCAAGATAAGCATTTTATTTGTCATGTAAATATCTTAAATATAAGAGATTTTAATCACGGTAAAATACCAAACTTGGTATTTAAGTTTAGTATCTTCCAGGGGTGTGACACGAAGATTTTGAGAAAAATCAACCACCCCCAACTGCTCTTTACATGGAATTTTTTTCAAAAATGTTGATTCTCTCAAAAATAGCTCTAATGATTTTGATTAAAATTTCGTATATTAAAGATATTTTCCTGACAAATAAAATGTATATCTTGAATTTTCTGGGAATAGCATCTGAAGACTACTTTATTCTGGATCAATTTTACGGAATTTTGAATAACTGCTAAACCGTAAGAGATAGACAAAAATTCACTGTACGAAAAATGAAGAGCACGTTAAAAAACACAATTTATGTAATATACATTTTTTGGTGGAGCTCACCATTTTTGAGACATTCCTTGTGTTTGATTTCTGCTTTGAAAAACTGATACTTTTCTCATACAGGAATTTGTCAACTGCTGTCCATACAAACAAAGGAACTTCAGTGACATAACAACCAGCTTTTGACTATCACTTTACCTATAGTACTGTGTTATTTCAGTTCTACTTACAAGGAATCAAGTAATAAGACTGTTTCTGCTAAGTTTTTTCTGATTAGCATGAAGTAAATAGAAGCATAAGCTCTTTAAGAATAATTTGTTGCAGAGGTGTAGAGAAATTAATGTGAATGGTACACATCAGATATTTAGGATTAAGTACTCGTGATATGTCTGCTGGTATGTTGTACACTTTTCTCCAGTTTCATGTTCAGGACATTCAGTGATGATGTGTTCATGTTCAGTATAGTGTCGCAGATAGCGCATCTAGGAGGTGGTTTCTTGGAAAGTAAGCAGTAGTGAATGGTGTTGAAAAGTCCTACTCTCATTCTTATAACAACAACTTGATGCTGGCGTTTATAACAGAATTCCTTCCGAAGAGTTTAGTAAGGTATCCCCATAGAATACAAAATATACATTTATTTTAGTGTGTAAATGGCTCCAATATATGGTATTTTAATAAAAAAATGTCATAAACATTTTCAGAAACAAGAACATTTCGAAACATCTTTGTAAAGGGCAGTTTCAATAGGACCTTTTTCAAAAATATGAATATTCGTGTGGCATTTTAGAGAGCTACTGTACTTAAGCATCAAGTTTGGTATTTCAATTTTTGTTTCATGCTGTTCCTACACACATACACCCACCGTTTATTTAAATGTTTCACTTAAATAAGGGGCGTTAAAACATGCATTTCTGTTTCTCTTAGCATGGTAATGCCTGAGAAATTAAAAACAGAGTGCTATCAACAGATTTCTCTTTGGAACATATTGTCTGTCGGCAATGGTGTTACTGTTATCAATGGTTTTCTGTTTCTCTTTGGATTATGTTTTCTATAGCACAAATTAATATTCTCATTTAATCATCTAGACACTGGGAAGGATAGGGGTAGAGACAAATTCTCAATCCAATCGAGAATTGAACCCGTGACACATGTACTGCAGACGGGTGCTTTACCGAATAAACTACGGGACCAGCTTGCCACACAGAAAATTAGACAATATAATATCCTTTGTATCAGGATAAATATACATTACTAATTCTTGAAATATATTCATTTTCTGTACACCTACTGTGCATATAGCGTATAGAGAAGATATTGATTCAAAAATTCGACACGGAAATTTCTCTGAAATATATGGTTGAGACCCCTGAATACAAAAAAAAAAAAAAAGAAAAAAAAAGGGATTTCTATAAAAACGTCGGTGTGTGTGTCTGTAGACATCATAACTCAAAAACGAAAATTCTATTAAATACCAAACTTGGTGTTTAAATTTAGTGTCTCTCAAGAAAGAAACAAAAATATTTTCAAGAAAATTCCCCTATCCCAAACTACGCTTAGATGGAAAAACATTTCAAAAATTGTGATTTTCTCAAAAAATGGCTCTAACAATTTTGATTAAAATATCGTATATTAAAGATACTTGCATGACAAATAAAATATAAATCTTGCATTTTATGGGAATAGCCTCTGAAGAGCCCTTTATTCTGGATGCATTTTGCTGAATTTTGCATAAGTGGTAAACCATAACGGATAGACAAAACTTACTACAAAAAAAATGTAAATCTCGCTAAAACATAATTAGCGAGCGTTTTTCTGATAGAAATGTATTTCTTGTTGGCAGTGTCATCTTTAAAATACTAATACTTTACTCATATGGGAATTTGTCAATTCCTGGTTATGCTAACAAAAGAATATGGCAACCAGCTTTTAAAAGATTTGACTATCGCTTTAGCCTATGGTACTCCCTTATTTCTTCTCTAATTATAAGGAAGCAATTAATAATACCATTTCAGCTAATTTCATCTCGATTAGCATGAAGTAGATAGAATAATACGCGATTTAACATAATTTATTACAGATATGTAGAAAATTATGTGAATGGAGCAGATAAGATTTTCTAAGTTGAAGAAGTAAACTTTGGTTCTGAGGTTAAATATAAATTATTTGAAGCACCGACCTAAATCATATGTTTATGTTTGTGTATTTGTATATAGTTACCTGTTGATCTTCACTTTCTGTCGCACTAGGTTTTGTTCTCACCAACTTAATTTGTGAGTCACTTCACGTGACACAATTAAAGGGTACACTCAAACCCTGAAGTGGACATAGGTGTGCCTTTCCAACCTGAAACAGCCAGAGGCTTAAACGTTTGAGTCACTAAGATTATTGCCTTCACATTTTGCTGCACATGGGCCTTTCCATCTGACTAATGCAAACGATTTAACGTTATAGATTTATGTTTTGATTAATTGATCATACGATTTCAGTCATTGCTTTACCTATTTTATACAGCAATACATTGTAGTTCATAAAAATATCTGATATGTTCCATTCACATGACTTTCTCTAGCTGTCACACAAACAGCTTTCCTTACAAATGATTAATCTTTTATCTACGACACGCTATTCAAGATATACAGTATCAGAAATAGACTTATTACTTGCTTTCTTAAGTAGAACGGAAATAAGGGAGTACGCTAGGCTAAATCGATAGTCAAATTCGTCAAAAGCCGGTCATGTGAAACAATTGAAGTTCGGTTCGCTTTGCATGTTCTGCATTAAAACAAGAGAGATGAAAGAAACATCACCTCCCGTTTGAGAAAAGTTTAAGTAGTCTTAAATTGAAATCTATACCAAGGAATATCTCAGAAACTGTCAGCTCGGCTTAAAAAACGTATATGACATAAATTAGTGTTTTAACGAGATATAAATTGTTGTGTAGTAATCCAGATACCCTACAGAGCACTGTACTTAGGCTCTATGCTCCTTAAGTGACCCCATAAATGAGGGTAAAAACGTGAAGGGTGGTCAGATACCAGTGATGACACGCTCCTAGCATGGACGGGGTATTTAACGGTTACAGAAGGAATGTCTTCGACGCGCTGGTGCCACTCACGAGCCTTAAGCCGATGGAACTGAGCCCGAAAATCCTGAAGGCGGTTTCAATCGAGCTGTACCTGCGATAACACTAGATAAATTCCTTACTGTGCACAATCCATCACAAAATATAAATAAAATTTATTTTAAAGTATAAATATATTTAAATCAAACCAAGAATAATTACACATTAATATTCTCATAAATAGCATGTTTATAAAATAGAATTTTTTCATTATTTTATACTTTTATTCCTTTCTTTGCCATTATTGTTAGGAATTAACCTGAAACAGATGATAACGAAATAATAGGAATAGAAAATGGTGGAAAGGAAAATTCGGAGGTTAAAACGAACCTTCCATCATTCGTCTTCCAACCCGGGGAAACTCATAAGAAAACCCATGGCCGACCACTAGAATCGAAGGTAAAATCTCCCGAATGTGAGTCCCATATGTTATTGCAGCGCTACCTGACTCGGCTTCTTTTACTACCCACTCTGATTTTGAGGTTAGGATTGGAAACAAGCAGCTTATGCGTTTTCTATTAGCTGGTGCTCTAAAGACAGGGTCCACATTGCTGCAAATATAGTGGAGCTCTTCTGGAGAATTGTATTCATTTAGGTTATTGCCAGATATTAAACCATTGAGGGTGTTCACTTTTTTAATGTTTATTTTACGTCGCTTGACTAAAGATGTTTTATTATGACAGACGTGCATGAATCGCATACACGATTCATTTAATCTTATTATATTGAATACAATAATAGAACCATAAAAGATGCTAATTATTATTTGATTAATATTATTTTATTTATTATTATTATTATTATTATTGTTGTTTTATTACTATTATTATCGGTATAACAACAACAATAATAATAATAATAATAATAAGGTTCTGCCATTCCGGAATTAGAATAAAGAATAAATTAAATATACCTAAGTTGCATGTAACATTAGTTCAAATAAAAACTAAGTGGCGTGATCACATATTATGAATAGAAAATACTAGAATAAGTAAATAAGAATTACACACCAAGAAGGTTATAGAGATGTTGGCCGTCTTAGAACTATATGAATGAATTCTCTCTGAGTCGGAAAAGGTATTAATTAAGTCCTACCGTACCAAAGATTATTATTATTAATTATTATTATTATTATTATTATTATTTGTGGACAATATCTTCATCAGCAACCACTATGTTGAGCTTCTGGAATAGAAAGTGTTAATAAGAATCCTAAGATACCAATTATTCGAGATGTCCACAACACTTATGTGAGAGAATAAATATTGGGAGACTGTTCTTAAACAGGTCAAGATGGAATTATAATTATTTACTATCGTCAAACAAGAATAACGTGACACGAAGACAGAAATGATGCGCAGCATTTATTTGAATTTACGGCTATTGTTGATGTTGCTAGTGCACATAATGACGTATTTATACCTGCTTTATCATTAATTTCGCAATGCACATAGTATTATTTTCTCTTTGCGCTCCATTCTGGGAAATGTAGTTCCCTGTGGCGTTAGCGCCCTATAATCATCTTGTGGCAGAATGATGAATTACATGCTTAGTTGACACTTCGGGGATAGGCAATTGGAAGGACATTTATAATATCCGGTTTGAAATTTCTAACTGTGGGGAATTTATAGATCTTGTGGAGAGACTTGACAGATAACAAAAAAGGGCATCGGCCTTTTCTGAGAAGCAAAGAACTTGTTAAATGGACGTCATTAAAATAAAGGTTAGTGCTTTAGATGCTTCTGGTACCCTGACATTTGCCAGGTGAGAGGAACTTATTTCCCACATTTTGATTTTACCAGGAAAACAAGCCATCAAAAGTCAGTCACCATTCCAGTTCTTTAGCATATAGGTAGACTTTCCTTCTGGCCAGTTTACACCATTAAGGCGTGCTCAGCGACTGGCCCGATATGAACTGTCAATTCATCTACCACTAATTTCCATATCAAATAACTTCTGTTGGTTCAATTCAACGCCGTGTTTGTTCCCAAATAACAGGGTTTACTTTATCCAATATAACTCAGGAGATAATCAAGTTCAAGCCAAATTTTCGCTAGCATATTTTGGATTCACGGGATAGCTCCGGTGGTTTCGAGAGGTCACGTGTTTGATCCCCTTGACCGAAATAGCTGACCATGAAGGTTAGTTCAGATTGTCAGGCTTTGCTGAGTAGGTCATTTCGTCCCCTAAAATTTCCGGTACATCATTTCCTGTTCTCATAATTTCCTAATCATCTTTTTCGGTATTGAATGAAAAGGCGATGGTATTCGGCGGGTTACTTCATGATAGATATTTGTGCATTGTAAAATGTTATCCTGGCGTTATCGTTGGGATTCGCTTTCCGGGTTCAGGGTTCCCTTCGGGGGCTCCTGAGTAGGCCGAAGGGTGGTGTTGGAAGCATTCCAATTGTATCCGATAGGTACTCCATCCATGCCTTCACTCGTCGTCATCCGAATCTAGTCGCCACGCAAATGGCAAAAGGCCACAAGGGTTTTCGGGATTGGTTTTAAAGGACCATAAAAATGATACATAGAAGTTTTGATGTCGTTGCTACAGACAGTTACGGTGCTCTTTTTATCTTCTCTAGCGTTCCTGGGTTGCTTTCTGAGAATTAGTTCCATGTAGCCTCCATCCCGTAAGATAAAATTGGTATAATTTCGGCTTTGATTAATTCATGGCTGTCTCAAATCTGAGTAGCCGGGTATTTGTTATGTTTGGCATTGCCATTTCTGCCTAAGCTGCTGACTCTGTTGTTATGGAAGCATTTGGCAGCTGTGTGCAATGCCATCCCTGGACTGACTAGAGTTTTAGCTTTTTTTTTTCTTTTCCTCCGATGCTAATTTCAGCATTTATAGGTGATTTTCCTACATTTATGGAAATGTTTTTGGTCTTTTATATGTCTGTTATCTTTTTATTGCACCATTTGGTTATTTTCTCTATAGTTTTCTGAAGCTTCTGTAGTTCTGTTTATCCTACGACTATAACATTTCTGTATGTAGATACCTATCTGAATGTATTCTTCTTATTCTGAATTTGTAAGACTTCATCATTGGTGAGAGTGTATACACAAGGCTCCGTTCGATTCATTAAAGGGTTTGAAATGTCAATATGTTGTAGGTTCGGGGATGGACCTGATTATCCTTGTTCACATCCACACACTATTTTTCCCTGCTGTATTTTCCAAAATTTTATTTAAAAATAAGAATGTAATCCTGAAAACTAATCCTTAATAATAAATATAAAATATCAAATTTTAGTTTAAAGTAGAATATTAATATTGGGAATTAAGAATAAAGATGTCTTCCTTTAAAGTTTTAAAAGTAAAACTTGTTCTTGGTTTACAAGGCTAATGTTTTACATATAACATATTAAAGCATTTAATGTTAAGGGACATTGGGAATACATTTCAAATTCCTATAATTATGTATAATTTACTTTAATTTTTATTAGGTATGTTAATAGGAATACCAAATTCATTCAAATTTGATGCATACTTCGGAAGATATAAATTATTTTATAACTGTAATTATAAAAATATGTTGCATAATGAAATTTCTTACGTGTCTCAAAATTTGAAAACAATTGCTTGATATTTATTTAATTGGAGCATTCAAACACGCCCAACAACTTTAAAGAGGGTTATTTGAATCGATTTGATTACTGAATTAATATATTTTTGAAGCGTTTAGTCATTTTAATCCCCAAAATTAATTATTTTACATAAAATATAATTCTTTGGGAAAATTAATATTGATGTTAGGACAATTTTGCCGTTTGTGTTATTACAATAGATACTTCTGCAAATTCTGGGAAACTTTAGCTGTATTTAAACAAAAACTGAAACACATGTAACATTTTGAAGGTGTGAAAATGTAGTTTTCAGAGAAATGCTATTAATAAAGTAATATGCTAGTAAACTAGCGTTTTGTATGATTTTTAAATGACGATAGAACCCGAAGCATGTTGAGTTTCTATAGATGCCCAAAGCTTGCAATAACTATTTTGGACCGTCTGTGTCCCACTGTCCCTGAATAACATTTTATACTTTTTGTTGTTTATGGGTATTTTCTTCTAGATTTAAGACTTATCAACAAATCTATTGACTTGAATGTATTATTTTAATATTATTTATTATTTTATACCATTATGTTGTAAGAATGAGAGTGGAATTATATATAACAATATTATCTTTTGGAGCTGCTTTTCGACTATGAGGTATACTTCCAGAAGATCAAAGTCTTCGGTGATATTTATGCATACTGTAGCGCGTCGTTGATGTAGTTTAGAAGTAGTTGAACTGCTGTCAGTGTTGATCTTCCACGTCTGAAAGCCATTTATGGTTCTTGAAGGTGGTTATCTATGAAAAGAAAGGTTACAACACACTAGAGCCTTTAGAAACCAACTGAAGACTACGGAGGATAAAAGAGCTAAAGCATGACGGGAGTTTTACGGCACCGAAGCAATGATGGACCGTAGATGGACAGCATTTTTTCGTACTTTGCCGATATGGCTTCTGTTTAATTCAAGTTATAAATTTAATAACTGTTCTCATTATTAATTTCAAACTGCGATATACTATGACTAGACTGTGAATTCATAGATTCTATTATCTAATCTGCAAAACAAAAGACAACAAAAACAAAAAACAAAAAATGTTGTTATTATCCAACCAAGATGAGTATTGCATAGTAAAGTCAAAGATAGATACCAATTGATCTAGGCACAAAAAAAGTGAAATCCACTAATAAATACGCAAGCATGTGAACATTTTATATGTAATGTGTTGTACCTACTAGCTATTTGACTAATATGAGTACATTTTAATAAATGCTACAAAATTAAGGTTACCTGAAGTAAAATTTCTAAACCTTGCAGTTATTGTCTAAATGTTTAATACTTGGCTCACATTGCTACCACTGTTATATGTATGCTTTTAATGTCATACACCCCTTTTAAATAGTTTTTGAGAAATAAATTTAGTTTATTTTTAGTATGCTAATTATTCAGATATTCCACCATACAGAAATTGTAATTTTGAAATAATACCATATTATTTAAATACCAATAAAGAAACCAATAACAAACCATATACCTTTTCTTGGGTGCTAGTTTTATGGGGAAGCAAGGGCCGGGGAGAAGAAGCAAGAGCTGGCCCACCTCTCTTTCCGCAGTGTTGTCAACCAAAGATCGTTTATTTCTTTGAGGCCCTTGGGCATTATGGTGAATAAGCTATCCAATTTATCGCGGAATAGCTGAAGTACTAAACGAAACACTGCATGTACCCAAACTCCAGGATCTACAGACAGAATGAAATCTTCGAATTGAAGCCCCTAGATGTCAGGGTGTACAGCTTATTTCATGTCTCAATATTCCTGCTTTCGAAATTCCGCGAAACTTACCAAATGAAGACTAGGAAGCTGAGTGCCCAATAAAACGTGCGCGTATAGTATATGGTATCTGGTGCACTATTTCTAAATGCAACAAAAATATATATGCAAGATAGTTTTAACATGCAGGGTATGAAACATTGTTAATTTGCAGAAGTGTACAAAAATCTGATGTGTACCATTCACACGACTTTCTGTACATCTCTGCAACAAATTATTCTTCATGCTAATCAGAAAAAAATTAGCATAAATAGGCTTATTAAGTAGAAGCGAAATAAGAGAGTACCATAGGTTAAAGTGATAGTCAAAAGCTGGTTGCTATGTCTGATTATCTCCAATTAGGGATCCAGGTTGACCTAATTCGGTTCGAATTAAAATTTTTAAAGATGTTCCTAGTATTCCTGCTCATGCACCAAAAATAAAACTGAAGTTCCTTTGTTTGTATGCACAGCAGTTGACAAATTCCTGTATGAGAAAAGTATAAGTTTTTCAAAGCAGAAACCAAACACAAGGAATGTCTCAAAAACGGTGAGCTCCACCCAAAAACATTTGTAACATAAATTGTGTGTTTTAACGTGCTCTACATTTTTCGTGTAGTAAGTTTATGTCCATCTCTTACGGTTTAGCAGTTATTCAAAATTCCGTAAAATTGATCCAGAATAAAGTAGTCTTCAGATGCTATTCCCAGAAAATTTAACATATATATTTTATTTGTCTGGAAAATATCTTTAATATACGAAATTTCAATCAAAATAGAGCTATTTTTGAGAGATTAAAAATTTTTTAAAAAATTCCATGTAAAGAGCAGTTGGGGGTGGGGGATTTTTCTCAAAATCTTCGTGTCACATCCCTGGAAGATACTAAACTTAAATACCAATATTTTACCAACTTTTCATTTTTGAGCTATCGTGTTCACAGACACACGGACACACACACGGACCTTTTCCCAAAAATGTTTTTGTTTTAGATAAAAGGGGTCCTAAAACATATAATTCCGGTGAAATCTTGGTATCGAATTTTTGGATGTAGTGCAATACCTTCTCTATACACTATGTACATAATGCGTATAGAGAAAGTAAAAATAAGGTAGAGCAGAAGGTATTGGAAGGAAATTCATGTTAATAGGTCATTTGTTCTTTGGCATTTAACAATCACTTGTTTGTTTCTTTATTTAAAACAATGTATTTATTAATGTATTGAAATCACAATGACCAATTTTATTAGCATAGGTACTTTGAGTAGAAAACAATATATGTATTTAAATATATTCAAAATTTCATGTGCATATACACATAATAGCCCTAATTTTGAGATTCAATATGTCATAAATGTTGTTTCCTCTAATTTACATTTGGGCTTCAACATTTGTAATGCACAACTATCATATAAAATATCAAGGGACTGAATAAATTAAACATTTAAGGTGTGTATATTTTACATACTGCCATAATTTTCAAAAAGCTTACAAATTATTTTTATGATAAAAATACTTTGAACTTTTGGATGCTACCATATACTATGGCTTTTGCTGTCACAGTTTTGATTTAACATTATCAGAAGTGTATCTTTTTAATATAAAACTTTGGGGAAAAAATTCTTAAGTGTTCCATTTATATGAGTTTCTTTCTCTCTCTTTCTCTCTCTCTCTGTTATTACAAAAGACTATCCTTACAGAAGATTAGTCTTATATCCGTATCATTCTACTCCTGATAAACTTTAGGAAAACTATTCTTATTACTTGCTTACTTGTAAATAGAAGATAAATAAGGGAATACACCAGGCTAAAGCGATACTCAAAAATTTTAAAAGATATAGCTATGTGATTGAATTTAACATTCCCTTCTCTTGCAATGGCCAGGAGTAAAACAAAGGAGACATAAAAAGATATAAAACGAATAGGACTTTCTCTGTGAGAAAATTTAAGTATTTTAAAATTGAAACTTAAAACAGGCCAGAAAATTCAAAATGTTCATATTATTATCCTTAATTTACGGTACTTTAATCAAAATGGTTAGAGCCATTTTTGAGAAAATTAAAATTTTAGAAAATCAAGTGCAAACGGTAGTTTAGGGTGAGGGTAATTTCTAAAAAATCTTTGTGTCGCATCCAAGTTTGGTATTTAACCAATTTTTCGTGTTTTCACATCAGGTTCACACATACACCCACACAAACACACACACGCACACCAATGGCCTTTTTCTAAAAATACTCTTTTTTGAGTCAGGGGACTTCAAAACATATGTTCCGGTGAAATCTTCTCCTTGAGTTTTCGGGTAGAACAAAGTACCTTCTCTACTCATTATGTACACACGAACTCTTTCTTTTATACGGGTGACTTAATCTATAAAATACTGTAACATTTTAAAATATATACGTAATATTATCTCAAGAACAAATTATTTGCAAATTAGAATATAATATTTAATTTCTTACTTATATCCGTATTTAAAAATATAAAACGAGAAAACTTACAAAAATGAGATATATTTTATTTCTCAGAGAAGCCACCACTGAGAAAAAATATTATAACTAATATCAAGTTTGGAATTTAACCGACTTTTTGTTTTTGAGCCATCGCACAAATAGACACACATACACAGACACACACACTGACATTTTTTTAAAAATGTGATTTTTTGCACTCAGGGAAACCTAAAGCATATATTTCCCAATTGGCAAATTAGTGAAATTAATACACCTCTAATTAAAGTTCTTAAAAAAGAGGATTTTTGTTGAATTATTGGCCATAAGAAAAGAGAAGTTAACCCTATAGATGGATTTATATTTTAAAGTTGAATTAAATTGACATTTATTTGTAACATGCCAACAGTACATGGATTTACACGTCAGTAAAATAAGAAAAACACAGTAAAATACCTAACTGATAACATGGTAAAAATACATAATTAATAACATTTTAAAACTTGTAACTTAAAAACTCTTTCACTGGATAGAAACATAGTTAATTTTATTGCTTTTATATGTATGAGTGCGGTGAAATCTTAACATAGAATTTTTGACTGGAATACAATGCCCTCTCTACCTACTATTTACATATGAAATACATGTAGAGCAAATAAAACTCACTTCTCTTATACGGCTGAAGATAACTAAAAATACTGTAATATTTTACAATATATACATAAATCAGATCAAAGGTGTGTATCGGTTTCTATCTGATATTTAAGTACAAAATACAAAGCAAATTGCTTTCTGCAAAGTACGCAGCCGGGTCTGAACACTTTCGCTAACATGTTTTTATAACCTGTGTCGTGTCTTCTGCGCTTGAATAACTTGAGGTTTTATGTTGCTGTTAAGAAAACGATGTTGTTAAATACCAAGGGTTATAAAAATATCACCAAACATGCTTCTTAGACGTGAGTGACATCTGCGTTCGCCCACCAGAGAGAAAGTACCACAATAAAAGGAAGTCTAAAAGGTTGCTTGAAATTTAGATTAATGTGTTCAATACTATAGGAAAGTTTAGCACATAAAAGCAGATGTACCTGAACACAATGGCCTCCAATTGAGACATCAGCCTCTAGATCCTAATCGTTTAAGTTATCTTCTATCCGAAGCGCTTTCTTTACTTCTCTTGTGCACTAAGCATTAACGTTTTGTAGTATTCACATTCCTATCTCTCCACATCACTCATCCTGACAGCGTCTTTTATTTCTTGAGTTCGCAATAGGCCATGTGTGTATGTGTGTGGATTGATTCCTAAATACGGAAGGAAAAGTGGCGACATGTACACGCATTTTCACTTTAATGGAGAGTTGCCTTCTAGGATAATGGTAAATACTATATCACGAAGTCAAAGAATTGGGCTGTGGCATTCGGAAGGTCCGGAGTGTTCCTAAATTGTTGTACCATATGATGTGTCCATTTTACCAACATGCATATTCAATTTATGTGAAAGCTGAAACATTGCCAAAGAGTGTTTTAAGTGAGTTGTAGGAGTGTAATTATAAAACGTTTGAAAGTCTTCACGTCAAGAAATTCACGAGTGGTGAATGAATTAACGGAACACAACATATTAAAATTAAGGATTTTACATTAGGTGCACTTTAAATCAAAGTAAAATGTTCAAGATATTTTTTAAAATATTCTAAGGCATAGACATACCAAATTTATAAAACAATATAACAAAGATTTTTTTAATCTGAAAATTTAAGTGATTCCTGCACTGAGAAAACTATATTTCAAATGTAACTAAAATTGAGTCATACTTTTATCTCCTGCGCATATGAGAAACCTTTAAATTTCAGTTCAATATATTAATTATTAGCGATATTTGTTTATAACAAAAACTTGGAATTCTTTGCATAAAGCCCTTTGCATAGCACATAACATAAACTTTAAATAGCAATATTAATATTTAAATATCTCTCCATGAAAATAATCATTATTTTTGAAAATGTTGACGATTCTACAGAAAGCAACTTCATAATTTGTTTAAGTTCAGTTTTGGATGAAAAGTACTTTTGAAACTAAATTATCAATCGTACTGTTTTAAGTATAAAGGAAAGAATGTTTAATTTTATTTCCTGTCATTTTAAAAAATTAGCTGAATATTTCAAATGAATAGAATTTGCATAATTGAGTTGCTCAGGATCACATTTTACTGCCTGAAATGTTTTTCTGTGGTGGATGCCTATAATTTGTAATAGTCTCGAAATAATAATCTCTAGTAAAAATAAAGCTGTAAATAAAAAATAAGGTGCAATAATCTTATTTATAGCAATGTGTTCTGCTGTAAAATGTGAGGTCGGAGTATTTTCATTTGATGGATATAAAGATTATACGCTTTCACTATATAATTACTGAACATGCCATCCATAGATTTAATGCCTGTCTATCATATGGAACATTCGAACCTATCTCAACTATCCAAAATACTAAAATTGCCGATAAAGTAGGATTTAGTACAAATTTTCCTAAAAAGTTTCTTTGATACTGAAAATTTATATTATAGGTCATCAATATAGTCTAGTTACAACTAGACTATAATAATCAGAGATGTTTGTTAATGGGAAAGTAAAAACCTGGTATATTGAATTTAGCCACAATTTTAGCAGTGGAATTTTATAACCAAAGAGAAGTTTGAAACAATAGATTTAAAAAAAAGTTAATGTTATCATACAGAATGTCCATGTCTCCAATTCAATCAGATATTAAAATATTATAACTGTTAAGTAACATTCAAACGCAATTTAAATGGATTATAGATTCCAATAATTTAGCTACTTCATTAATTTAGCTTTTTTTACATTTTTTCCTTAGGTTCAAGAGTCCAATTTCTGATCAATATCAAAACACAGACACATAAGTGTCATTGTTCAAAATGATCGTAAAGCCCATAGGATATCGGTTACATTGTAGGATATTGCGCTGCACACTTTCGCAATAATCTGGAGGTATGAGAAAAACTGGATTAATATTCTGCAATGCGCTGAGAGCTATGCTGATTGAGATTAAATCCGAGATTACAGGCAGTTGCTCAACCTTTTTCGGTGATACTGTCCCTGAGACAATGATTAGTGATTTACACAAAGGATAATTCATTATTTGTATGCTTGAAGTAGCAGAATTCTTGTATCTTGTTAGTAATACACCAGTATTTTCTTAGTTCCACTTCCTTAGAAGAAAAGTATTGTTTAAAAAAATCTAATGTGTTCCATTCACATGACTTTCTCTACATCTCTGCAACAAATTATTTCTAAAAAGCTTATGCTTCTATATACTTCATGCTAATCGAGAAAAAATTAGCAGAAATAGTCTTATCACTTGCTTCCTTGTAGTAGAAGCGAAATAAAGGAGTACCATAGGTTAAAGTGATAGTCAAAAACTGGTTGCTATGTGACTCAAGTTCCTTTGTTTGTAAGGACAGGAAAATTATGCTTTTCCAAGCTGAAACCAAAAACAAGGAATATCTAAAAAACGATAAACTCCAGCAAAAAAGGAATATAACATAAATTGTGTGTTTTAAAGGGCTCTACTTTTGTGTGTGGTTTGTCGCCCTCCGTGGTGTAATGGTTATCATGCTAACTTCATACACCCAAGGTCGTGGGTTCAAACCCGGCGGAGGACGATGGAGTTTTTCGAATGTAATGCGGTCTTTCACGCCCAATGTATAATGGGACGCTGAGAACCATAGCAGTTAAACAGCGTCCATAAATAACACGCCATTTCCATTTTGTGTAGTAAGTTTTTTTTCATCTCTTATGGTTTAAGTAGTTATGCAAGATTCCGTAAAATTCCTCCAGAAGCTATTCCCAGAAAATTCAAGATGTACATTTTATTTGTCAGGTAAATATCTTTAATATAGAATATTCTAATCGAAACCTTTTTAAGAAAATAAAAATTTTAGAAAAAAGTTCCATGTAAAGGGTAGTTAGGGGTGGAGGGATTTTCTTGAAAATCTTCGTGTCGCATCCTTGGAAGATACCAATCTTAAATACCAACTTTGGTATTTAACGGTCTTTTCGTTTTTGAGCTATGCTGTCCATAGACACACACAAACACAAAGACACACACGCACACACGGATCTTTTTATGAAAATTCTTTTTTTGGATTCAGGGAGACCCAAAATATGTATTCCCGGTGAAATCTCGGTATCGAATTTTTTGGTGCATTACAATACCTTCTGTATGCACTATGTACATATTACGGGTAGCGAAAGTAAAAGGAATAGATAGTAAACAATATTTATCAAGTGTGCTACGGAACATTATGGATCAGACGTATGTTATATTTTTTTGGTAGTGTTTAACGCCCGCTTTAACTACTTATGGCACCGCAGGTGGTGAGAGGCGAGTGGTCTAAGCACTCGGCCACGGCGCGGCCAGCGCATGTTATATGGTCTGAATAATAATATGGTAGAAGTGCCGCTTCGTTAAACTGTGTTCTTTATAAAGTATAATATTTGCCTAAGTTTCCGTATATTAGTTTATGGGCCCTTCGTTGGCGTACCTGCATATTGTTTTCCTGGAATCAGGTGATTTTTAGTCACGGTTACTGGCACCTTGGTACGAGGTGGTTTGCACATCACATCACCATGAGATCACACATTTAACAGTATTATATATACAAAGTTATTCCTATATACAAATAATGTATTAGCATAGAACTTTTTTAAATTGTGTAAGAAATGTAAGAAAATATTAAAAAATTAATGCGATAACCATGGAAGTTTAAATTAAGAAGTTGCATAAAAGTTAAATCCAAAAAAATGGCAACGAGATGACGCATTCGAACAACTCAAAATATAGAACTTTAAATTTAAAAATCTTATATCTTCCAGTCACATACCTTTCTCTAGCTGTTCCACAAACAAGTTTTTATTACAAAAACGTCATGCCAATTTAGCAGAATTGGTCTTATTACTTGCTTTCTTGTAAGTATAAGGGAATACGTTTGGTTAAAGCGTTAGTTAACTCATTTAAAAGCTAGTCACTTAAAATTGAAACCAATAACAATGAATATCTTGAAAAGGTGAACTCTAAGAAAAAAACGTATACGACATAGTTATGTGTCTTACCGAGATCTACATTTTTTGTGTAGTTAAATTCTTATGCAAAATTCTACAAAACATAATCATAGTAAAGAGGTCTTCAGAAAATTCAACGGCCCGGGTTCGATTCCATTTGAGATTTGTGATGGACAAAGCAGCACAGGGGTGGGTTTTCATCGCATTCCACCGGTTCTCCATCTTCATTCCATTATCATCAGTGTCACCGCTTGCGTACCACAAGTAGTAAAAGCGACGTTAAACACTATCCAAAAACTAACAACTGCATTCTTTCGTCAGACAGTTAGTAGACAATGGAGCAATAAACAACAGCTACAACAACTACTATACTACTACTACTACTACTACTACTACTACTACTACTACTACTACTACTACTACTACAACAACAAATCTCAAAAACATCATTTCTGCATCTTCTATGCCATTCATGTAGAGCCCATCATTCACAACTGTATAATAAAACAGAGACTGCTAAAACCAGTATATGCATACATCAAATAAATACTCCCCTGGTAATATATACATTGTTACTTAGATTTCTTTTGCCACTTTCACTGATCACTTTTAGACGACGTACAACACATTAATCTGCTAGAGGGCCCGTTTGAAATTGGCACACCTTGCTAGGGAAACTTTTCACGGTTCTCTCACTGGCATTATGAGCTGTGTGTTTTGTTGAGCCTTGTCGGAGCAGAAATTACTCTCCAACACAAATCACCCAAGGCAGTAGCTTTATAAAGAACGCCAGTGTTTTATTTTGTATCAATGCAGATGTATCTGAAAGCTCGTGTTAATTTGTGAGATATTAGACCTCCCATATAGAACTTGCCGTGCCTCGAGCAATACACTACCTACAGTTCATATCTCTAACACATTTCGGAGACCTTTTTAATGAAAATTCCAAAGCAGCTGCGTAGTCATAAGCAGACTCATATCGTGACTTGAATCATCAGTTAACCCCCCTTTATACGCTCCGCTACTTGCTTTTTTATGCATTCAAGATCGGAGTTCAAAGGAATAAAAAACCCGAGGACGTTACTGTAGTTATCAATGTAATAGCAATCAATTGCCCTCCCACTATGTGTCTTTAACGTTTTTTCGATCTCTAAATTTGAATTTCCTCACCATAAAATTATACATGATGTGTTTTTCTTGCGCTTTTTCCTGAGTTACAACCTCCACTCCAGCTATAGACTGTTTATTAGTCAGGAATAGTACATGGACTTCTGTTGCGCACAAACAAAACACCATCTCTCTAATGATCAGACAGCGTGCAATGAAAGAAGGGATTATTATAATTCATTTTAGAAATCAGTGAAACGGATCTTTATGAATTTACTGCTTCGAGTACCAAATTCTCTTTGCAGTGCATAAGCTTTCAAGTATATTTTTACTTTCTCTAGCCTCGTACATAGTGGATAGAGAAGGTATTGTATTCCACCCAAATTTGATACCGATATTTCACCGGAAGTACATGTGTTAGGAACCCTGAATCTAAAAAGAGAGAGTATTTTCAGAAAAAGGTTCATATATGTGTGTGGGGGGAGAGTCTATCTGCCCGTCTTTCTGTATGTCAGTTTGTCTGTCTATGTGTCTGTGGACAGCATAGCTCAAAAACGAAAAAATGGTTAAATACCAAATTTGGTATTTAAGTTTGGTATCTGCCATGGATGCGACCCGAGGATTTTCAAGAAAATTTTCCCACCCCTAATTACCCTTTATATGGAAAAATTTTCGAAAATGTTGTCCTTAAAATGGCTTTAACGATTTTAATTAAAATACAACATATTAAAGCCGTTTCCACCAAAAATAAGTGTGTCTTGAATTTTCTGGGAATAGCTTCTGAAGACTTGTTTATTCTGGATGCATTTTGCTGAGTTTTGCATAACTATTAAACCGTAAGAGATAGACCCAAACTTAAATCACAAAAAATGTAGATCTCGTTAAAATACACAATTTATGTCATTCATATTTTTTTCGTGGAGTTTACTGTTTTCGAGATATTCCTTGTTGCTTGTTTCAGTTGTGAAGTTCTTATACTTTTCTCAGACAGGAGGCGCCCGTTTTTCTTTTGTTCTACTCCGGCCAAGCAAAGAGCGAGATTGCTGATGCTAGTTCAGTTTTAGACTAAGGCTCTTTCCTGTGCCTTTCCTATTGGTTACGGGGACAATATATCTATGAGACAGGTGGGCGACAGGTTTCGAGATTTCGTTTGTTACTCAATCGACCAATGGCAGAGTCAAATCTAAAACTGAACTAGAATCTGCAATGTCGCAAAGAAGACACAACTTTTAACTATCACTTTAGCAAAGTGCATTCTTTTAGTTCCCTTCTACTTATAAGAACCTAAGTAATAAGAACATTCTGCCAATGTTTATCTCGATTAGTATGTTAGAGAAAGAAGAAGAATTTTTGTAGAGCAGCTGAGAAAGTTATGTGTAACGCATTAGATTTTTTGTATTTAGAGTCATTGTAAATATCATTAGCTGTTTCTACGTTTAAGTTATGCAGAAAACATATCTGTTGCGTTGCATCCGCATGACTTTCTACTCACTGTATTTATTTATTTTTATCTATTTTACAAAATATTACAGCGTAGTTTAAGTTACTTTAAGATCCAGATATTTCCCTACGATGGTTAAGGAACCTATAGATTCCAGTTTAGATAGCTTTAATTATTGAGTACATTTTGTGAGCTTAACTAAGAAATCAATAATAATCAAACATTCCTCTCAGCGAGGGTTCAGAAAAATGGAATATTAGAATACATTTCACCACAAAAATGTTTGCACTGCAGATAAAAATGGTACCAAAATATACTTAGTGTAATGTTTTAAAATTGCATCCTAATGTTTGACGAACAGACTATACATTTATTTCCTTTGTTTCATTGCATACTTTATAATATATAAGTCTGAAATGATTTTGAAGAATCCTCTATAATTACAGCGTTTTTGTATTTATGGGATTCATGTAACATTATTTTCCTAATAAATATATTCACACTAGATACACTTAAACTTTTATAAATATAGATATAACTAGATTTATTAAATTGTACATAAGAAAATGAGTACACCGAGTAGGTGTCTAAATAACTCGCATTCAGGAAGTTCTGGATTCAAATCCCATGGTGGTCGCGCCGTGGCTGTGGTTAGACTATTTGCCTCTCACCTAGACGGCCCGAGTTCGATCCCAAGTAACGCATGTGAAATTTGTGGTGGACAAAGTGATGCAGGGGCGGGTCTTCTCCGGGTTCTGCGGTTTCCCCCGCTATCGCATCCCATCTTCATTCCATGTATCGCCAGTGTCATCGTCTGCGGTGCCATTTTTAGTATAAAATCGAGCGTTAAACACTATAAAAATCCCATGGGACGACTATTCTGGCTGTTTTCTCTCTTTTTTCATTTTTCTTCTGTTTTCTCGTGGTTTCCCTCAGTCGTCGAGATAGGTACCAGTACTAGGTACTAAATAGTAAGTCAGTCTAAAACATGCCTGGGAAGCTTGCTTATAGTCGTGCGTAATCCTTTCCAACCTTCCTTACCTACTTTTCTCTGACTTCTTAGCTGTGTACATGACGAATAACAACAAAAACAGCGGACAGTCAGTGACGTTTCATTGATAAAAATTTTCAGGATGAAAAAATATATGCAGCTAATCTGCAAACGATGTTTATTCAATGGAATAGATATGTCATTGCAATTTCAATCACAACTAATTACATTATAGGGCAAGTACTCATGTAAAACAACGGGGAAAGAGGCGTGCCTCGGTAGTTCGGGGTTAGCGTGACTATTTCACGTTCAAAAGGTTCGCGAATTTGAATCTCGCTTAGGATGAATTACTCAAATAAGGTTTTTAAAGTGGTTTTCGTTATTCCGAGAAAGCGAATGTCGTGTATTTTTAAATTCATGGATCCTGAAATTATTCATGTGAAAATTAACCAACATTCTTGAAAATGTTGATTTATGAGTCTTACAGATTAGTATACCGCAGTTCTTTAGATTAATATGCCGAAGCTATTTTCAGCCACTTACAATTTAACTACTTGCCGCGTGACATTGCAAATGGACATTTTAATGGCCACAAATGACACCTCAAATATTAAAAGGCGTGTTTCTTTAAATGCATTTTCCAAGGCATGAAAACGTTCAGAATGCTCCTTGCTGTGTACATTTCAACCAATCAGTTTGATTTTTCTACCAGAGAACCTTAATATCAGCAATAGAAATTATGGATTTAAATTTCCAAGGAGGTAAAAATTAGTTATATATTTATATTAACAAAATTAATTAATCCATAAAAATAATGAAAAATGTATAAACGAATAATTTTTTATATCTTAACTCTGTGGTAATATTTAATTCATTTTAAACTCCTGCAATAAGTTTTTAGTACAAATACGAAGTTTTGTTACATAGTTTTGAAAACTAAAGCGTAAGATAGAGTAGCTAAATATATATATATATATATATATATGTGTGTGTATATACGTAGATATACATATATATAGGTATATATATTTTTTTCCCAAATACTACTTAATGCATTTGTCCCAAAATTTTAGAGTTAACTATACATAAAAGAAATATGTACTAAAAATGAACGTAATTCTTTATAAGTCTTACTTTTAAAACTTCAAAGGAAAGAAATTCTTATCATTAATTCCCAAAACTAATATTTTATTTTAAACTATTCTTTGACATTATATATAGAAACACTAAATTTGAAATTTTCACAGGTTGGTCACCTTAAGCATCATTTCAGTGATTTTATTCATTAATAAAAAGGGTAGTACAGCTTGCAACCCTATCAAATGTTGTCAGGGGATAAATACCCCAATTTAGAAATGTCGTGGGTCTTTTTTGCGATGTTTGGCTCCATATGCTGGAGCTTAAATGGTGATACCCTTCTATTAATGCTGCGTCTCTGTGTCTATAATTAAGCCTAACATCTATAAATTATTATCGAAATAAAGGTAGTAGTATTTTACTATATGCCCGAAAAAGTTGTAAATCCTCATTTGAGGAAGACATCTTGGAACCCAGCCATTCGCATCCTAACTGAATAGTTCCGTCACTGCTATATTTACATGCAAGCAACAGACGTGGTAACACTCCAGGTGGAATGGGGAAACATCACACTTCCCCTCCGCTTATCTCCTCCCCCCCCCCGAGTTGGTCTAAAACAATAGAAACAAATCTTATGTGTTCCATTTACCTGACTTTCTCTACATCTCTGCAAAAAAGTATTCTTAAAAAAGCTTATGCTTCCATTTACTTCATGCTAGTTGAGAAAAAATTAGCAGAAATAGTCTTATTGCTTGCTTCCTTGTAAGCAGAAGAGAAATAAGGGATTGCCATAGGTTAAGGTGATAGTCAACATTTTGTTGCTATGTGACTGAAGTTCCTTTGTTTGTACGGACAGGAGTTCACAGATTCCTGTATGAGAAAGGTATAATATTTTCAATGGTGAAATCAAAAACAAGAAATAACTCAAAAACGATCAACTCCAGAAAAATATGTATAGGATATAAATTATGTGTTTTAATGTGCTCTACATTTTTTGTGTGGTAAGTTTTTGTCCATCTCTTACGGTTTAGCAGTTATGCAAAGTTCCGTAAAATTAATCCAGAATAAAGTAGTCTTCAGAGGCTATTCCCGTAAAGTTCAAGGATATACATTTTATTTGTCAGGTAAATATCTTTAATGTACGGTATTTTAATCAAAATCATTGGATCCATTTTTGAAAAAAGTTCCATTTAAAGGGTAGTTTGGGGTGGGGGAATTTTTCACAAAACTTTGTGTCGCATCCCTGAAAGATATTTAACTTAAATCCCAAGTTTAGTTTTTTACCGACTTTTCGTTTTTGAGTTATCGTGTTCACAGACACACGTACACACACACGGACCTTTTTCTGAAAATGCCGTTTTGTTTTTGGATACAGGGGACCCTAAAATACATATTTGCGGTGAAATCTCGGTATCGAATTTTTGTGTGGAGTGCAATACCTTCTCTGTACACTATGTATATAGTATGTGTAGAGAAAGTAAAAATGATAATTGCGATTGCGCTGCCATTTAGATACTGTAAGTAGTAGACCGGACGGCACACTAACTCCATGGTAGGAGGAGGTGAGCTTTTAAAAACTAGCTGCACTTTGTGATCCGTAGTCAGATGGCACCATCTGATACAGATGATAGAAGTTATACTGGACGGAAAATACACATATAGAGAGAATATATAGGAGATGCTTTATCCTTATGCATTGTGGTTAGTGAAGCACGTTTTTGTCAAGCCACCATATTTTTTTTATTTTATGCTACACTTCTAAGACAAGTACGGCTTTTGTGGGTTAAAAGTGCACCCAAAAATAAGGTTTTGTGGTCTTAAATGGCAATTAAGCAGTACAGGTTTTAAACGAGTATAATGGTGAGTTCTTGTGTGGCCGCGCCGTGGCCGAGTGAGTAGACCACTCGCCTCTCACCTATACGGCATGGGTTCGATCCCAAGCGACCGCATGTGAGATTTGTGGTGGACAAAGCGGGTACTCCGGTTTCCCCCACCATCTCATTCCACCGGTGCTCCATCATCATTTATGTATCATCAGTGTCACCGCCTGCGGTGCCATAAGTAGTTAAAGCAGGCGTTAAACACTACCAAAAAAAAAAAAAGTTCTTGTGTGGTGTTTGGTCGTGTTTTCTCATATAGTAGAAGAAAAAGACAAGGAAAAGGAAATGGTTCAATACACAGGTTAGTGTACTTATTTGAGTGATTTTTCGGCGAGATACTTAGTGAAATATGTTATTCATTATAAAAAGAACGATTCTGTATTGTTTGTGGATTGTAGAGTTCTAACTCGGAAAAACCTTAGAGATGCGTGGGTGGAGGCAATTCGAAATTCCTGTTTCTGGAGTGGGCTCACAACACTTTACATCTGAGATTTGGACTTAACAAGTGAAACCAGGAGACTAGGAGAAGGAGCTATTCCTCCTTAGTTTCCTGCTTATCCCTCTTATTTGTAGAAATGTCCTATATCTCGACTTAGACCACAAAATAGACCCCCAAACAGTGGAAGTAACCCAATTGTTTGTGAAACAGTAACTGAAAAACCACCCAGCAAACTGATCCGAGAATAGTTCTGTACTGCAAAGCCCAAGAAAGAGAAAATGAATATTGAAGTTGAAGAACAAAGCTGCTAAGCTCTGTAAAGCATGTAAAAGTGTAAAATTGTTGAAGCAGAAGGTTAGGAGACTTCCTATATGATTAAGCTTTATACCTTTTGGTTGAATTAATAATACTAAATATATATTTGCTCATTTAGTTTCCCAAGGAACACCAAGAGCATTAATTTCCTTTTGTAGTATGTACTGAAAGAATTAGAAATATTAGGAAATACATATTTGCAGTGATTCGGAAATAATTGTTTCTTGATTAAAAAAGGTATTAATTAACATTCTAATAGACCTTTCAACAATTTCAGTAATATATACCCCATTCTTTTGTTACATTAACTGTAGTTTTGGACCAAAAAATTGGAGCAAAATTTAGTTATGACCATGTTGCGATGTTAACTGCAGTAATACCCATTTATCAATAACATTTGACAGGACAAACAATGCAATTGTTTTAATATTCCTTCAAATAGACATCTCTGCCCTTTTATTGTCCTTTGTTCTTTACTTCAAAAAACGTGCAAAAAAATTAATTTGACAGATGTGTCGTATGGTGTATATGGTAGTATGCTTCGCAAGATGGCGGCTGGTCACAAAACGAGCTTCAGCAAAACGCTAGGCATTTCCGTCCTGTAAGGAAAACCAGCGACTTGGGGCGAAGCAAAGACAGTGTGGCTCAGGAATAGACCTTAAAAGGTTACTGTCCTCCACATACGTCTCACCTTAACGAAGAGTTCCCTCTCAATCTGACCAAATTGTTAAAGCGATGTAAATTAAAATTAAATGTACTAGAAAATCTATTGGTGCTCTGGTACAACCATTAAAAAGTTTTATGCCTTCCACATATTCTCTTAAAGTTTTATTTTCTACTACTAAGTTTCTTGGTTCACCTTCAAGTTTTTTACTTTCTCTATACGCACTATGTACATAGTGTATAGAGAAGGTATTGCACTCCACCCAAAAATTCGATACCGAGATTTCACCGGAAATATATGTTTTAGGGTCCCCAATATCTAAAAAATCTGATGTGTACCATTCACATGACTTTCTCCATATCCCTGTAACAAATATTTCTTAAAGAGCTTATACTTCTATTTACTTTATGCTAATCAGAAAAAATTAGCAGAAATAGTCTTATTACTCGCTTCCTTGTAAGTAGAAGCGAAATAAGGGACAACCGTAGGTTAAAGTGATAGTCAAAAGCTGGTTGCTATGTCAATTAAGTTCCATTGTTTGTATGGGTAGGAATTGACAAGTTCCTGTATGAGAAAAGTATACGTTTTTCATAGCAGAAACCCAAAATAAGGAATGTCACAAAAACGAAGAACTCCACGAAAAAAATGTATATAGCATAACTTGTGTGTTTTAAAGTGCTCTACATTTTTTGTAGTAAGTTTTTGTCCATCTCTTACTGTTTAGCAGTCATTCAAAGTTTAGTAAAATTCATCCAGAATAAACCACTCTTCAGAGGCTATTCCCAGAAAATTCAAGATATACATTTCATTTGTCAGGTAAATATGTTTAATATCCGAAATTTTAATCAAAATCGTTAGAGCCATTTTTGAGAAAATCAAAATTTTCGAAAAAAGTTCCATGTAAAGGGTAGTTGGGGTTGGGGGATTTTTCTCAAAATTTTCGTGTCGCATTCCTGGTAGATACTAAACTTAAATACCAAGTTTGGTATTTTACCGACTTTTCGTTTTTGAGTTATCGTGTTCACAGACGCACGGACACACGGACACACAGACACACACACACACACACACACACGGGCCTTTTTGTGAAAATGCTTTTTTTGGATATTGGGGACCCTAAAACATATATTTCCGGTGAAATCTCGGTATGGAATTTTTGGTGGAGTGCAATACTTTCTCTCTATACACTATGTACATAGTGCCTATGGAGAAAGTATAAAGCATTTTCACAAAAAGGTCCGTGTGTCTGTGAGTACGATAACTCAAAAACGAAAAGTCGGTAAAGTACCAAACTGGGTATTTAAGTTTAGCATCTTCCAGATATGCGACACGAAGATTTTGAGAAAAATCCCCCTACCCCCAACTTCCCTTTACATGGAATTTTTTCGAAAATGTTGATTTTGTCAAAAGTGGCTCTAACGATTTTGATTAAAATTTCGTATATTAAAGATATTTACCTGCCAAATAAAATGTATATGTAATAATTTTCTGGGAATAGCCTCTGAAGAGTAGTTTTATTCTGGATGAATTTTACTGAATTTTGAATAACTGCTAAACCGTAAGAGATGAACAAAAACATACTACACAAAAAACGTAAAACACGTTAAAACACACAATTTATGTTGCATACATTTTTTTCGTGGAGTTGGTCGTTTTGGAGACGTTCCTAATTTTTTGTTTCTGCTATGAAAATCTTCTACTTTTCTCATACAGGAATTTGTCAACTGTGGTCCATACAAACAAAGGAACTTCAGTCACATAGCAACCAGCTTTTGACTATCCCTGTAACCTATGGTACTCCCTTGTCACTTCTACTTTCAAGGAAGCAAGTAATAAGACTATTTCTGCTATTTTTATTGATTAGCATGAAATAAATAGAGGTATAAGCTTTTAAGAATAATTTGTTGCAGAGATCTAGAGAAAGGCATTTGAATGGAACACATCAGATTTTTTTTTGATAGTGTTTAACGCCCGCTTTTACTACCAAGATGCCGCAGGAGATGACTTTAGTGATAGATGGAATGAAGATGGAGCACCGGTGGAATGCGATGGCGGGGGAAGCCAGAGAACCAGGAGAAAACCGCCCCTGCGCCGCTTTGTCCACCACAAATCTCACATGTGTCACTTAGGATCGAACCCAGGCCGCGGCCTCACTTTCAAGTGACCTGCACCGTTTCGGCAATATGTGATTTTTGAGTCGTGACTAATTAAGAGTAGCATGGGTCTTCTGTTACATGGATCTCAAGGCTGGTATTCAACGCAACTGGTGTGTTTAATTTTCTGTTTTTAAACCATTATTTTCCAGTCATCTTTTTTAGTTAACCACTCCTCATCGCACACACATGATGGGAATACTCAGGTTAATCTGTTGCGTCATTTAGTAATAATACTTTACTATTTCACTTTACTGATTCGGTCAAATGTTTCACCTCCTCATTCCTGCTACTTGCCCTACTCTCCTAAGAGGAATGCAATGCCGGACCTCCCGATTGAAGTGAACTGGCGGACTTTTCGATTGAAGGTGATTTTCAAATTTCAACACATATTGACTACAAGCACCTGCCGTGTACTTGCTTTACCACGAGATATTATCGTTCCTCAAAGATCGTTTTGTTAACTTTTTAGTTAAGAAAGGGAGCATAGAATTATTGAACTCCTGCCCCTTACAATAAGTAACAGTAAATTACCTGTCTTCCCCTAAGGAAGCTGACCATGCTAATGACCTCCCTTTTTGTCAGGCTCATGGAAACCCCCTTTAACATCTTCCTTTTGTTCTAAATTTGTCTTTCGGAGCAGTTTTATTTTCTGCTGTTGTTTAATATTAACATGTCTATCATTATTTTTATTATTACCCTTATTACGAAATTATATATTTAAGTGAAACGTACTGTCTCATTCTTTATATTCTTTTACAACTGCATAATACTAAATCCGTTGAACTAGTGCTATATGGCCTGGAATAATCTCGGATTTAATCTCAGTCCACACGGCTACGTTCCGTGAAATTATAGACTTTGCTGTCGAGTGCCTAAAGAAATACTACCTGCAGGGAATTAATCCAGTTTCTTTTCTGCTAGAATTATTACTATGGCTCCGAATCGTAATTGGGTTGCCAAATTGCAACCGTATTATTTAATCTGCGGATGTTGAGGAATTAAAAGATAAAAAATATGGCGTAAAACAGCAAATGTTTCATGCTCTTAATTACCCATTTGAAAACAGTACTGCAATCAAATAGGTACAGGGAAGTTCCTTCACAAAAAGGTTGATGTTTGCCAACTTTATAAGCAACATTGGCGCCTATCGAAGCTAGAAATATGCCGTATTAACCTGATTTGATAATCCAGCAAAAAGCTTAAGTGTACCATGCACATGGCTTTCTTTACAAACAAACTTCTTACGAAACATTTTTCTTCTTTCTACTCCATATTAATCGTGATAAACATCAGCAGAATGATCTTACTACTTAGTTCCTTATAAATAGAAGTATCGCTAAAGCGATAGTAGAATGTTTTAAAAGCTGTCACTATGCGATTGTCAATGAAACTCACCTCTTTGCATGGCTCGGAGTGAATAAGGGAACACGGATGATTCCCTGTTTCAGAAAAGCATATTTTGTAATTTTGAGAAAATCGCAATTTTCCCAAAAAAGATTACATGAAAAGAATAGTTTGGGTTAGAAGAATTTTTCTTGAAAATCTTGATGTCGCATCCCTGGGAGATACTAAATTTGAATACAAGTTTAGTGTTTTAACTTTTCGTTTTTGAGTTATGCTGTCCAGAGACAGTACCCAGACACCCACGCAGTCACATATTTATACAGAGACACGCGCGCGCGGGGACCTTCTCTTAAAAATGCTTCTTTTATTCAGAGGACCTTAAAAAATTCATTTCCGGTGCAATCTCCTTATCCAGTCTTTGGGTAGAATGCAATACCTTCTCTATCTACTATGCATATTGTACATACGTGCTAGAGAAAGTAATAAAATAAATGTTTCCCAAATGTTTCGTAGCATTATATATTTCATATATAGAACAATTTTCTTATTATGCATAGGTTTGGGGTGCACCCATTTTACATATATCTTAATGTCTCTACTAAGCAAATTCAATAATCAGATTTTATAGAAAATACAGGTTTTGAAGTTCTCTGAATACAAAATAAGCATTTTAATAAAACTTTTGAGTATCTGTGTGTGCATTTGCAGGAACATTATAACTCACAAACAAAACTTGTTTAAATATTAAAACCAAGTATTTAAGTTCACAGTCCTCCAAAGAGTATTAGAAGACTTTAAACAATTACCCCCACTCAAACTTCTCTTTATATAGAAAATATTTTCTTATGTTTTAATTCTCAAAAATGGCTACAACGATTTTCAAATATGTATGTTTAAAATATTTTCATGACAAATTAATTATATATCTAGCATTTTCTGGGAATATATACTCTAAAATCTTCTGCATTCTGAATGGATTGTGCATAACTGGAGAACCATAAGAGATAGAAATATTTTACCGCAAAAGTTAGATATCATTTTATCCCAAAATGTATTTCAATTTATGTTTTAGAGTTTCTGTGCATATTAGCGAAAAACAATTAGTTTGATATTCTCTGGTTGCTTTTTATGTTATGAAGCAGTAAACTACGTCTTACCTCGCTATATAAAAGCATGCTTTGTAGCATAGTACATGTGCATGTGTAAATTCAGCTTGCATAACTTTGTGTGCTTCCGTGAGGCCAAAGCGACACTGAAAGGTTATAGCTCTCAATCATTTTTTCCATACTGTACATACCTGCTACAAAAAAAAAGTATACCAATACCAACCCCTGAAATCTTAAGCAAAACCTTTTCACTTATAACTTTGATGTTACGGGTGCTAACAATATATATTAAAATCACAAAATACCCAAAGGCCTTCTTAATGAAATTTCCTCCTTTCTAAATGATTTATCCTCTGGGATGAACTCCTAGTTTTATTTTTACCTGGTGAAAGTGTACTCGGCGATTAGTTTCTTTCTATGTACCATAGTAAGCAATATATCTTTCAAGAAGTTGATGCTATAATTGACTGACTTGTAATTGCAATACCCCTTCCACTTATCTTAGTTTCGTGATGCTTATTGTCTGCAACTTATCCAAGCGAAAGCGGTCAGAGAGCTAATTTTGGTATAATCCGTGAATTACTTCTTGCACATTTCGTTCAAGTTGGTAGCCATAGTTATTGCTATAAAGTCCTAAGGTCCTAAAGTCCGTGAGATTTGATCAAAAGTTGTGAAGAAATAAAAAATCGAGAATAATTTTTCATAATAAAATAATATGAATTTTAAATTTTAAAATGTTCAATAACATTTCCATATACAGGTTTTTCATGACAATTTCTGTCTCCATAATTGAGAGATGTTGAAGATAATAACCAACGTTTCGTTTTTGAGTTATGATGATCATAGACATAGAAGGAATACACTCACACGCGCGCGCGCGCCCGGATCCCATAGTTGGACTCGTGGACCTGAAATCGTGTATTTTCAAAGAAATCTCCGTATCGATATTTTAATGGAATTTTTTCTGGTTTCTATTCTATTACTTCGAAGTAGTAGAGATAGTAAGAATCATCTCAAACATCAAAAAATTAAAACACAAAATCTTAGTACTGCGTTTAAGCCTGCTTACTTCTCCCCTTTTCTCTGCTAGTATGTTTTCAGATATCATCTGACTTGCCTTAAACAAGCATGTTTCTACTCCTCCATGTCTTCTCTTCCAGTAGCCTCTAGTATGTCCTTAACATTCCATTATAGGTGATAAAGAACTGCAGTAAATATGCTAAATCTCCAAAGGAGAGTATTTACTGTAATTTAAAATGTTAGGGTATTTTAAAAACTCAATATAATATTAGATGGCAACGCTGTAGATCGGAAGGGATATTTCTAATGGCTTATCAATTTTCCCATATTCCAAAGATTCCTTACAACACACATCATAGGGTTAAAAAGTGTTTGGAATGCAAATGCAGTCTATTACTGCATAAAACTAAAGGAACAAGTTTCAACGATGGAAGTTTTTACTGTCGGCTATAAAAGTGCGCAATGCTAACAGTGAAGGCTTGTAAATATTAACTTTGACCGTTAAGTCTGCAAAGGCTTCTCAACAACAGGTCGTAAAAGTAATGTTATGTGAGTCTTTGCTTCGTTATAAAAGTAGCACGGTTTTACGAAACTCTTCAAGCAGCTAATTTCTGATACCAAAAGTCAGAGGTACATGAAACACCACTGTAATGCTTTTGTAGAAAAACATGATACTTGCAGCGTACTTCCTTCTCAAAATCTACATAAGATTCACGCCAATTGGGTCTGACAAACCGAATACAGTCAACCACATTCTTTAACGTAATGCCATTTTATGGCACTTTAATGTTCCACCAGTTTTGTTTTCATCGTATAAGGCCAGCTGAGCTATTAATTCCTTACTGATTGCCCAAATGGATCGTTAAGTTGAATTAACAACTTTTTGCTCTCGAAGCAGTACTAAAAGAGATCTACTTCTGAAATTTTAGGATCCTGCAAAAGGGCTCAAGAGGTCATCAACACCTGTTTTATTACGATTGTCTCACAATTCCACGACTTCTTGGCCTATGAAGGTTGTAGTTTACAACGCTGAATGTTCCATCGATGTCCTTTCTTATTTATTGTACTATCCCCACCAACATATTACTTTCTCTTAGCATTACCCACGAACATTTTATGGGGATTTTACACAAGCAGTCGTTAAGAGTTCGTGATTTCTTACAAATAAAATATGGAATTTTAAATGGGATTGGCAAGGGAAATGTGTTCTGCTTTCAAAGTGCAAACCCTCTATTCTTGTGTATAATGATTTTGTCTCAAAACCTTAAACATTCTCATTTTATTGTGCATATATCTTTAAAATTATTCCACTGGGAAGTCCGCTTCTCTGGAAGTAGTAGTATCTAGCCCTTCTTTCCTCATACCACTATTCTCAACTCTGGCCCTGTGCTGTGAGCTGCAGTAAGCATTGGAGAGAGTTATTCAGCCTTTGCCGCCAGTGTTTTGTCCACTAAAGACTCATTACTAAGTTGTGACTTTAGCATGCATTGACTCCTGTAGATGCCTTGCGAACATGAGTAGAAGGGGTGGATGTCAACAGTTACGTTGTTACTTTAGTGAAATGGGACTTTTATCAGTTTGGAACATTCGCTTGCGTCTTGTAAACTCACAATCCCAGATTTATGCTGATAGGTAACTCAAATAATAATTGGAAGGTTATGGTAACCTACAAGGCTTTAATAACACAAATTCCCCATCACTATAAATGCTTGTTCATACTCTTTAAAGCAGTATAAGAATAAATTACACAGAATAAATTAAGAAAACACACAAAAAGGAAGAGTGTTGGTGAAAAAAGTTTTGCACCGCCCAGTATCTACCTGTTTACAAAGTCGACAATGCATGCACTTCACGGTTCAATTCCGCACCTCCCTTTTGCGACAATGGCTCGCTGAACTAATCATGACGCCATGCATATAAACCCACTCACTAAACGCCAAATATATCTGAAGACTCAGTGTAAGTGTGACACAAGCTAAACCTATCTGCCCCTATTCATGAACACACATACTTGAAACAATTTGCAGGACACATAATAATGTCCATGTGTTGTTCCATGAATAGATGTGAATAGCTATTTACAAAAATAAACCAAAATAAAACAATTCTGAGCCCGCTGGGTAGTGTGGTGGTAAAGTGTGTGCTTCACATTCAACAGGTCGTGAGTTCGAATCTCGCTTAGGGTGAGTTACCCGGATAAGGTTTTTCCGGGGTGTTCCCTTATCCTGAAAAGACGAATGCCGAGTAACTTTAAGCTCCATGGACCCCGAGATTATTTGAGCATCATTTCACCAATTTCATTCATCGTCCGATATGACCAAGCAGGTTAAAGGTCGTTAAACTTAAAAAAAATACAACAAAAAAGAAAAAAAAAACAAAACAATTCTGCTATCTAATTTAAATGACAACAATATGTTCTCTATGTTGCATATAGACAAAACTACAACCAGGAACTAGGAGATTTTTATTCTATAAGAATATAAAGATTTTTTTTTTCAAATTTTCTCGAAAATTGGCAAATGAGGAAAATGACTAGGCCTATACAAAATGGTTATTATCATAATAGTGCCATGTAATAATGCACCGGTATGGTTGTAAACTTAATTTAATTGCTCTATCCTCTTGATGTTACCCGCATTTGGGCGGTCGCTGGTTCGTAGTCACAGGTTTAAAACCAAAGGCATGCTTTTTACGGAGTTTCCCGGGTTGCAAGGCAAATGTGAGGCAGGAGGTTTCTTTCAATACCCGAATTTCCTGTCCCTCCATGTCGTTTCCATTGCCATTTAATCATCCCTCATCCGGATGGTTTCTTTCAAGGTTGAAAGTATCGGAGAGGGTGCTCGATATAGCTGGCAGGGAAAAATAATGGTCATTGAGACTCTGTCTCCGACTTCGGCTAAGCGCCGGTATGAAAACCGCCCCTGGCAGGATTGCTGAACCTGTGTAAGATGGGGTTCCCGGTCTGCCTATCCGACTATCGGCAAGCTTCAATCTGGAAACTATGTGGTCCATTGCTCCTGGATTCGATCGGTCGGTGTATTCCTTCCTCCCGGGGCGTCCCCTCGTGGGGCAAAGGGACAGTAAAACCATTGGTTCGACGCTAAGTTCCCTACGTCCATATCCTCGTCCATCAACATGCAAGACAAAAGAATATCAAAACATCAGCAATTGTACAAGTGTAAAGAGGCAGAATAACGTGTATAATCAATAATTATATAAAGGAGTGGTAAATGACTATGTAATTATTTTGAATCAGAGCTGTGAAAATATGTGTATGCTTATAGCACAAGCTATTTATGACTGGAGTGAACCTTAAGAGAAATGCACTAAGTGACTTTCAAATGGGATGACCTTGAGCGGCAGCCAATCGAAGTGCTGCTGTGTTGACATAATGCATTTGCGCTTAACTGGGAAATAAAGCCCTAAGTGATTATGCCTCTCGTAAATACTACTTGCCCTAAGACAAATATTCAAATTTTGCAAAACATAATTCACAAGCAAGATAGGGAGTAATATTCGTAGTAGAACCGTAAAAACCACAGATTTTTAGCTCAAATAGTTTGCACAATACACATGAATAAACATATAGCCAGGCAGATTGCATGCTCAGTGTGCGAGTGAGAGGGAAAAGAGTGGGGATCGCGACCTGGCTTCGCAGAGCACGATTAGCATCTCATTCGCTGCATCGTAGAACTCTTCCCATTTGAGAACATTATAGCTAACAAGTTATCTGTTGGATGATATCGACAGGAACCATGGAATGATAATTACAAATTGGACCCTGCTATTGCTTGATTAAATAAACAACCTTCTTCAGAGTTTGCCATCAAGTACTAAGTATTTTAATTGTTTTTACCTTATCTAGCACGTATGTACAATGTACATAATAGGTAGAGATGATACTGTATTCCTTCCAATATCAAGATCTCACGAGTAATACAGGTTTTGAGAATTGTTAGAATAATTTTAGCTTTTTTAGTTAAGATAGCAATGTGTTTAATGTATTTATGATTACGTTAAGCACATGTTGAAGCCCCTGTAGGGGACTTGAAGTGCAGTAAAAAGAATACCTTTTTATAGGAGGAGGTCATAGAGGGTCAATACTGAATCCAAAATAAAAAAAAAAGGTCAGAGGCGTGTTTATGACTGTGTGCGTCTGTAGACAGCATAATCTAAAAACGAAAATTTGGTTAAATACCAAATTTAATATTTAAGTTTAGTATCTACAAGGATTTTCATAAAAAGAACTCACATCCTCAAATGATCCTTTACATGGAAACATTTTCAGAATTTTAGTTATATCGTAAAGACTTCAACGATTTTGTTTAAAATATTTCCTATAAAATATATTTATTTGATAAATAAAAGTATATCTTGCATATTAGACTTCTTCATTCTGTATGACTTTTGAATGACTGGTAAACCATAAGAGATAGGCAAAAACATATTACACAGAACTGCAGGTCCGGTTAAAATGCAATATATGTGATATATCTTTTTTGTGCAGTTAACCGTTTTCGTGTTATTCCTTGTTATTGATTTCAATTTTAAAATTCTTAATATTTTCTCAAACTGGAAATCGCCATTTATTTTCTATCTCTATTATTTTACTCCTAGCCATGCAAAGGGACCAAATTTCAGTTGTTTCACATAGCGACTAGCTGATAAATAATTGCCTATTGTATTCCCTTATTCCCCTCCTACTTATAAGGAACTAAGTAGTAAGGTCATTTCTGTTAATGTTCCTCTTGATTATTATAACTAGATAAAATAATAAGATTTTCTCATAATACGAGGGCCGTTTTTCTCAACCTCCGATAGGCTATAAATAGAAGACAAGTTCATAGAAAACAATTATTTTATTACTAAAATTTCTGTACACGTATGGTTACTTTTCAACATAATCATCCAAAAGATTGAGACATTTATCGTACCTGTGCACAAGCTTTGAAATTCCCGCTTCAAAAAATGTTGCCGCCAATGATTTCAAATCAGCACTGGCATTGTTTTGAAGATCTGCGTACTTTACGGCATTAGCGGGGAGCCATTCAAAACAAACGAAGAGGAATGCTGACTTCAGGAATTGTGTTGATCCATGACAACGCTCGTCCACACACTGACGGCACAACCCATCGGCTCCTTGAACAATTTTAATGGGACATTTTCGATCATTCTCCGTACAATCCTAACCTGGCACCCAGTTAATTTTAACTTTTCCTTGAATTGAACACGTGACTAGGAGGGCAGCACTTTCAAACCAACGAAGATCTTCAAAACAACGACAATGCTCATTTGAATTCATTGGCGGCAACATTTTTTGAAGCGGGTATTGCAAAGCTTCTGCACAGGCACGATAAATGTCTCAATCTTTTCGGTGACTATATTGAAAACTAACCATAAATGTACAAAACTTTTAGTGGTAAAATAATTGTTTTCTATAAACTTGTCTTTTATTTATAGCCTATTGGAGGTTGAAAATAAAAACCGCCCTCGTAGTTTGTTACAGAGTAGATTCCCAAAGTTATGTGAATGTAACATGTCAGATTTTTCCCTTTCTATTCCCCAATCCTGTTGAATATATGATCAAGTAGACATTGGATCCAGTGAAGGATATACTTAAATAAAGAAACGTCTACAGAGAAGATCGCCTCATTCGTTATATCTTAGGATGTTACATGCCAGTCTTACTGTCATCAATAGACAGTTAACACACAGACTATTAGGTACAAGACAGACATTGAAAGGTATGTTAGGCCGTTAGATGATAGATACCTTGTGTTATCTTTTTGTAAATGTTTCTCTACAAAATGTGTTTTAGGAGCATCAGACTTAGAGGTTGTCCAAGAGAAACAAGTTTATGTAAAATGGAACAACTTAAACTCAAGCCTGAAAGTTCCCAGCTGGAATTCCTTTGATACCATGTCAACTATCAAATTGCCCGCCTGGGAAGTGCGGAGGTAACGAGTCTACCTCACATTCAATAGTTCGTGAGTTCGAATCTCGCTTAGGGTGAGTTACTCGAATAAGTTTTTTTATCTGGGTTTTCCCTTATTCTGAGAAGATGAATGTCAAGAAACTTTAAGCTCCATGGACTCTAAGATCATTTAAGTATCATTTCACCAATGTTAAAGGATGTTAAACTAAAAAAAAAAAAAAAAAAATATTGCTATTATCTTCTTAATGTTTTATGTTAAAATTGCATTAATTCCACTGATAAAAAATAAAATTCCACTGTGAAGGTTTAGTGCATGTAAGGTTTTAGTTGTAGAGAATACTATTTTTACATTTTTTTGTTTTTCACAATGGGAAATTTGAAATAGTTTGGCCATTATTGAGCTAGAGTATTGTACTATTATAAAAATCTGATATGTTGCATTCACATATCTTTCTCTGGCTGTTCTATATACAAACCATTCATGCAAAATATTATTCTTTTATCTACATCGTGCTAATCCAGAAAAACATTATCAGAATTTTTAATAGAAGAGAAATAAGCGAATGCATTATGCTAAAGCGATAGTCAGATTAGATTAGATTAGATTAGATAAGAGTTCTGCAGTTCGTTTTGGCCAGCAAGCCACTGAACAAAAACATTTATAACGTTCTAGTGGTAAAAACACGGGTTACAAAATCAGTAGAATAGACCTATAATCTTATCATTTCGGTTTTTGAAGCCTGTACGTCTCTGCACTATGCTTAATGTGTTCCTAAAAGCATATGCGCTTCCTTATTTCCATACACGTATAAACAAAAATTATCAAAAATTACTGTTAAAATGTATAAATAAATTGCACAAATTTATAATTATGTACTAAAGTGCAAAATATCATAGGATCTGGCTTTACAGACCTTGTGTCATTGCTAAATACTAAAAAACGTATCTAACATATTTGTGCAAGTTTAAGTACACAGCAGTTTAATGTGTGTATAAAACACACACTAATATGCACAAAATGTAATTCAAATCTTCTAAAAGCTGGCCACTATGTGAAACAATCGAGGTTAGGTTCGCTCTGCGTGGTCCCGTTTAACAAAATTATGCACATAAACATTGAAACCAATAAAAAGAAATATCTCGGTTTCGGCCAGTTCTACAAGAGAAAAGTATATGACATAAATTATGTGTTTTGACGAGATCTACATGTTTTGTGTAGTAACATTTTGTCAATTCCTTACGGTTTCTGCAAACTCATTCAAAATAAAGAGTTCTTCGGAGACTATTCTCAGCAAACTCAAAATAAACAGTTTATTTGTGATGTAAATATCTTTAATATACGGTATTATAATCAAAATCGTTAGACAATTTTTCATAAAATCAAAATGATAAAAAATTTGCCATGCAAAGAGTAGTTTGTGGTTTTCTTGAAAATCTTTGTGTCTAATCCTTGGAGGATACTAAACATAAATATAAACTTTGCTATTTAACGATCTTTTCCTTTTTGAGCTATACTGTCCACAGACACATATGCCTACCTTTTTCTAAAAATGCTTTTTTTCGGACTCAGAGGGTCTAAAAACATATATTTCCGGTGAAATCTCGACATCTAATTTTTGGATGGAATGCAATACCTTCTCTAGCTACTATATACATTGTGTGTATATACTACGTGTTACAGAAAAGTAATAACACAAACTAGTCAAAAAAAAAAAAAACTTTTTGTTCTGAAGTAAAACCTTCATCGATATGGGTTGGTTAGTTGGCTAGGTGCTGGTTTTATGATACCGAGTTCGCATGTTGAAACCCAAACAGAACTCCTTCGGGACGAAATTCAGGCACAATGGTGGAGCTGATATGATCCCAGCAATTGATAGTGTCGTTAATATATGGGCGCGTCAATTGATGGAGATAAATGTATATTGGTATTTAAACAAATACACTTATTTAATGAATTTAGCTAAGTTGTAACAACTGGAATACGGTGAATCAGAAGAAAAAACGTAAAATAATAAATTACCACTCACACTATTCTTGGTATCAACAGTTTTTAACGCATACGGATTTTTTTTTTTTTTTTTTTTTTTTTTTACGGCAGCAGTAGTAACTGTAGCAACACTATGGAAATGGAATGCTAAGTGACACCAAATTGGTGATTCTAAAAAAAGTTTGGTGTACGGTTCAGTGAGCCAACATGTTTAAAATATAGAACAAGACGGAGTGCATTAAAAATAAAATATTGAGATAAAGGCATATCATATGATGTAAATATATGTATAAGTATGGTAATGCTAACAAAGCAATTATTTCTATTAAAAATAATTAATATTTACTTTCTCGTATTATTTACTTACTTACGTATTTTACAAGGTGCATAATAGTTAGAGAAGTGCTGTATACAACGGAAATACTTGATTTGAATACACAGGAATCACAAAAAAACATTGTTAGAAAAACTCAGTGTGTATGTGCGTGTATGTGTGGTATGTGTGTGTGTGTGTGTCCTGGACAGCATAACTTAAAACGGAAAGTCGATAAAATATCAAACTTGATATTTAAATGCAATATATTTTAAGGATACAACTCGAAGATATTCAGGAAAATTCTACCACCCCAATCTACTATTTACATGGGACATTTTGTAAAATGTATACATTTTAAAAATACCTCAACAATTTTATAAAAAATACCGTATATTAAAGTGTTTTGATTATAAAATAAAACTATGTCCTGAATTCCATGGGACTAACCCCAGAAATCCCCTTCATTCTGAATGACTTTTGCATAACTGATAAAACGTAAAAGATAGACGAAAACTTACTGCACAAAAATTTAGATGTCTTTAAAAAACACAATTTATGTCACATGCAGTTTTTGTAAAGCTGATCATTTGAGAGATATTTCCCTATTATTGGTCTCAATTCTCAAACGAGGACTCCTCATTCTATTTTATTTTACTCCTAGTCGCGATAATCGATCGCATAGCGGCAGTTTTTAAAGTATTTGAATGCTGCCTTATCCTAGGAAATTCCTTTATTTCCCTACTACTTATAAGGAACTTAATAAAAAAAAGGACCATATCTAGTAATGTTTTTCTTGATGTGTATTATGTGGATAAAAGAATAATCTTTTGTAAGAAGAGATTGAGAACAGATAGAGAATGAGGCACATCATAGTTATTTATATATGGTATCTGTGAAACTTTTAAAATACACAGTATATAAGATACCTTATAGCTGTATGAGAACAGTAAAAAGTATTTTATCACTGAAACCAATAACAACGAAGATGTGAAAAACGGTCAACTCCACAAAAAGTGTGTTTTATTAATCTCTACATTTTTTGTTAAGTAAGTTCTTGTCTGTTTCTTACGGTTTACCAGTTATGTAAAATTCCACAAAGTTCATCCTGAATAAAGATGTCTTCAGTGGCTATTCTCGTAAAATTGAAAATATAATTTTTATTGTCATGTAAATATCTTTAATAGAGGACATTTTAAAACAATATCGTTAGAGCCAATTTTGAGAAAAAAAACTTCGAAATCTTTTCCATGTTGTGAGTGGGGGGATTTTCTTGAAAATGGTCGTGTCGTATTACTGGAAGATGCTGAACTTAAATACCATGCTGCCTCCACACACACATACATACTCACACGGACAGACAGATAGACAGAGGCACACACGGATATTTTTCTAAAAATTATTTTTCTTTTACTCCGGGGGTCTCTAAGTATATATTTCCGGTGAAATCTTTAATCTCTGTATCGGTATAGTGCGTGTATAAAGAAAGTAAAAGTTGTTTTAAACTCCACTCGCTCATAAGTATTCCTGAAATAATAGGTTAAGAGTTAGCAGATATTTCTAATGGGAATTTTATGTCGTCGCTAGACATTATAGTGTGGCTTGATTCTGTGACAAGAGCCTGGGTTGGGTTGAAAAACGCTGGCGTCGAAGGCGCAGTTTTTGCCAAATTAAGGACATCCACTATTCACCTTTCTCCAAGATAGCATTTTAGAACCTGATGGCGTCACCAAAGTGTTAATGTGGTAATTATCTAGTCCTGCCGAAATCTTGACTCTGTGGCCTAGAACTACTGACACTTGCGTTTTCTCCGGATCATTAAGCCGTCGACGTATAGTCTATCATGCTCCGCTGATCTTACATGATAAGACTCGATTTCGGAACTACCAGTGTCACCATCGTAACCAACTTTTATCTCAAATAACATTCTATTGTTCTCTCATGGTCTCTAACCCATAAAGAGATGTTTGTCGCAGCACATAATATAATAAATTGCTTGTTCTCTTTATTTGCTCTTTCTTTCTATCTCAGAAATAATAACATAACTAAATCATACCTATTATTTCAAATCTCCATACATATTAAAAACAATCTGATATGTTCCATTGACATAGCTTTCTCTAGCTGTTCCACAAACAGACCTTTTATTTAAAAGATCAGTATTTCATCTACGTCATGCTAATCAGGATAAAAGTAAGCAGAATTGGTTTATTACTTGTTTCCTTGTAGGTAGAAGGAAAATAAGGGAATGCAGAGGCTAAAGCAAAAGTCAAACCCTTTAAAAACCGGTCGATATGTGAAACAATTGCAGTCCTATTCTCTTTTCTTGCCTAGAGTAAACAAACGACAAACGACAAGAAATATGTCTTGCTGTTCGAGAAAAGTTTGTGCTTAAAATTGATAAAAATAATCCGGAATATATGGAAAACAGTTAGCTCTACAAAAAAAAAGTATATATGATATTAATTGCGAGTTTTAACGAATTCTACTTTTAACAATAATCCGGAATATATGGAAAACAGTTAGCTCTACAAAAAAAAAAGTATATATGATATTAATTGCGAGTTTTAACGAATTCTACTTTTTTGTGTAGAAGTATTTGTCTATATCTTATGGTTTACGTGAATGAAGAGAGATCATCAGAGAATATTTCCACAAAATTCAAGATTTGTTATAAAAACATATTAAACATAAGGTAATTTAATCAAAATCGTTAGAGAAATGTTTGACAAAATCAAAATTATCTAAAAATGTTTCATGTTAGGGGTAGTTCTAACTTTATCAGTCCAGTATTGTTTCAAGTCTCAGTGAAATTTCTTAATCAAAACAATTGGAATGAAAAATAAGGATCGAAAACTGAAGAACACGTAAAATGAACTGACGTTTGTTCTTAATTCGTATACCTTTTAGTTTACACCTAAATTTATTAGTGTGACAAACATTGAGCTAACTTTGCACCTTGTTGGATAATACGTAAAGAAGAGAAAAAGTGGACGTAAATTGTGGGACCCGAGCCGCTGACACTCTGGAGGTGAGGAGGGAACATGAAATTAACAGTTGAGCTATATCATTGCGCCTGCTTTTTCCGTCAAAACTTGTAGGTATAGTATCACACATGTCTCCCTCAGCGTTTCTGATCTATTTATAACTGTTGTATCACTCCTTTTTGTAGCTTAAGCCGTTCGTTTATCCTCCATACATTATAATTTACGTTGTAGAACGTATGACAGCGATCCTATTGATATAACATGTGCTGTAACAGGAGTTATTAAGCGCATGCTTTTGGAATGGACGTAACTACTCTGCTAAGGTCCATTTTCCTATGAAAAGGAGGTACTAAGAATTTCCTTTATCGTAATAATATTAACAAATTTCCTATCAAAAAAAGTTATTGAAGATCGTGAAAAAAATTCTCCTTTCGAATGTGGATTTGATCAAAAAAGATCCTCACGTTTACCTTTCCCCTTAAGATTCTTTTTAATTGCCATCATCTTCTTAATTTTTTATGTTTAGATTTGCGTACCAAAAAGCCAACAAGCACGGTAATTTCGAGTATGAAGTGTTGCATATTTCCAAAAATAATAAGAGACATGTGAACCACCTGGTATGTATGTTTGGCTGATCTAAAGAGATATAGTAAGAAATGATAGTGGGCGCCGGAGATTATGTGAAATTGAACTATAAGATACTTTTATATGTGTCCTGGTATATCATTGAGTATATTAGTTATATTAGTTATTTCAGTGTTTCAGTTTTTTTTGTGTACTTTAACGACCTTTAACCTGGTTGGTCATATCGGGCGATGAATGAATGAAATTGATGAAATGATGCTCAAATGATCTCGGGGTCCTTGGAGCTTAAAGTTACTCAACATTCGTCTTCTCTTCTCAGGATAAGGGAAAACCCCGAAAAAAAAACCTTATCCGGGGTAACTCACCCTAAGCGAGATTCGAACTCACGACCTATTATTTTATTTTGTAAGCATTTACTTTTCAAAAATGTATTTTATGTGATTGTTTTCTGGAACTATTATTTCTGAGCACTATGAGAATGAAGTATCTAGTTTTTCTCTGTATTTGATTTTAATTTCTGCTAATGGATGTGAATATTTAAATACTTAATTTTGACATCAATATATTTTTGTAACACAGTATATTTATATACACCGAAATTTGTTATATTTATTCTTCTATAACTCATTCGTTATTGTTATTTGTACGTTTTATTTTCATTATCTGAATTGTTCACACGCGAGTAACCAATACCGGACTCATGAACGGCTGCAAAAATCCCATTTGACCGTCTTCTGTAACTCAGGTTTTTGCAACTTTTGCTCAGTCCTCGTCGCTGGCAAATAAATGCTTAGGACAGAAACGTATCCTTCCAAAAAATTCTTTGCCATTTATCCTTCATCATCATCATCATCATCATCATCATCATCATCATCATCATCATCATTATTGTCGTGGCTTTGAAGGGCTATATGAAGTAAGAAGGACGCTAGCAGTTAAACACCATGAAAAAATCATGATTATATTGCATTTTCATGCCTTTCTATACTCTCTCTTTATTAACTATTCTTAAGAAGGACAGTTTACCGTTCACTTCACTTTAATTGAGATACAACTTAACAGAAACGGTTGCATAACACGTATCGTTAGACACAAATGCAAAGGGAACACAAGAGTCAAAGGCTATATTTTGGCCTCAAAACGTTATGCCCTTTGTAGGTATTCACGAGAAACATCTGAATATCAAAAGAACTTTAAATAATTAAAATTGTTTAATTGAGCGTTTGCAAGTTGGAATTTATGTATTATTTTATACTATATTTGCTTCTTTACTATTAGTGTTAGGTATTATATATTTATATCAAAATGTAAATGATTTAGTTCTTTACTTATTGCTTTTATAAATTTTATTTATATATAATAACAATAATAATAATAATGGATATCTCGGAAATAATATGCCACGAAAAAGATATTTGAAAAAAAAATGTTTTTTAAAATATCTATATTTTTATGTTGTATGTTTTGGTCTATCGCTTAAGGTTTATCAGTTATACAAGATTCTACAAAATACCTTTCAAAAAAAAAAAAGAGAGAAGTTTACGAGGTATGACCAGAGAATTTAAAGTATACCATATACCTTTAATGAATAGCATTCTAATCATAATTGTAAGATCATTTTTGTGAACGTCAGAAATTTAGAAAAATGCTCAATGTAAACAGTAGTTAGATGTTGGAGGATTTTTTAAAAAAAGCTCATGCTGAATCTTTGGGAGATACTCAACTCTAATTCAAAATGACTTTAAATTTTTTACTTATACTATTCACAGACACAGGAACGGACCTTTTTATGAAATATCTTAATTCGCATTTTTACATATATTCCGGTGAAACATCGATATCCAATTTTTGAATAGAATGCAATGCCTTCTCCGCTTACTAAGTAGATGGTAAAGAATATAAAAGTGAATCGTGTGATCGATTTGGAATAGCCTGGTTATCTTACTTTGTGACATTAACTCTAAAAAAAAAAGTTCTGCCTCTTAAAGTGCTAAGGTGTTTTAGTCTGAGATCTTGGGTGCTATATTTTGGTAATGTTATAGCCAGATCATCTAAAAATAAACGTAGCCATTTACATAGGAATTTGGTAACCATCATAATTTGTATAGCCTCGGGTTCCATTCACGAGGAACGATCATACAACACGTTGGATACTTTACATTAATTTAGATGTGTTATCGTCAGTATTGCTCTTTCTATAATTATATTCTTTTGGTAATTCAAGATAATTAAGTAAATATTTTTCAATTATACGTATAGAAGCTCCTGTGTAACATGGTGTAGCTCTCCCTACCCGTACCAATTATTTATTAACTATTTTATAAATTCTTCATTTATCTACATGCATATATCCTGTTAACCACTACCTGTCACCTTCTTCTTGTAGGTACAGCAACTATGTCTTCAAATCATCTTATCCTCAAAGTCGGTAACTCTCAGATATTTAAAATAACGTTTTAGAAAATAATCTTATAAATATTTGAAAAAATGGATTCGATTATCTATTACTGCATTGATATAAATTTTGCAGGTGTAAATTTTTTGATTTAACCAAAAAACACAACATTTGAGTATGCTGAAATATTTAAAATCAACAATATACAATATATCATAAATAATTAATGGTATAATATTTTATATAATTAATTATCAGGAAGTATAGGAAGACACAGGGTCTGTATTCGGAAAGGAGGAAATATGGATGGAATTGGCGTAAGCATTCAGGTATGTCATTTCAATAAAAATGGAGCCGTGCAATAACGCATGTTCAGTAATACAGAAACTTAGTGGTTGTACCTCAGAGGTTATTCCGCCGCGATTTCAACGTCAGGCGGTATGAAGTAGCCCTAGATGCTTTTCGTCGAGAGGTGCTCCAGATCAGTCCAAAAATTAATGTGCATGTGGGATAGCTTCATCTTGATAGCTGTATTAGAGCAAATGGCCGTCTCTTTCAAGATGCGATTCTTTTATTGGATTAATGGCAACATTTCAGAAACCTTTTAAAATTAAAATAAAAGAAAAATTTACGTTGTACTGTTTATTTAAAATGAGCTCACTCCCCTGTGCCACCTGTCAATGTCTCTTTTCGACCTTTTCTACCCGTCTCCCTAGATAATGAGTTAATGACTATAGTTTCAAAAAAGGGCAGCGCCGTGGTTGAGTAGTTAGACCGCTTGCCTCTAATCTCGGCGGCCTGGGTTCAATCCCAAGTGTTCGCATGTGGGATTTGTGGTGGACAAAGAGGCGCAGGGCGGGTTTTCTCCAAGTTCTCCGGCTTCCCCGCCATCGCATTCCACCGGTGCTCCTTCTGCATTCCATGTTTAATCAGTGTCATCGCCTGCAGTGTCAATTGTAGTAAAATCGGGCGTTTGATTATTCTAATTCATCAACATGTATTTATTGAACGTGTCATATAACGAGAAAGACTAAGGTAAAAGAATTTCCTTACAACTTCGGTTTGTATCCTTATCCAGTCTGGCGGAAATATGAAATCGTATTTATTCACATTTTCATTTTTGAGTTGTGCTTACACAGGCAGAGAGCGGACTGACCAAGACTTAATCAAGCCAAACGTCATTTCGAAATCTTTTTAATACTTCCTATTTAGAAACTTAAGCCCTATTATTTGTTCAAATATTTGCTGCCACGTTGTCATTTGGAAAAAAAAAACACACATATTGACTGCACTGCCTATTGCAGCTTGTATGGGATTCAAGGAAAAGGGCGGTTTGAATAATCGAAAATATCGTATTATGTCGTAAACAGGAAATTTTCAGACCTATGTTTACTGGAAATATTTATCTTATATTAATCCCTTGAATGTAAAGTATTGGCCATAATACTGAAGACAGCCTGTATATAATTACATGTGAGCTAAAAGTGGAAAATACTCCTTATGTGTTATATTTATATGACTCTCTCTTCCCATTCTTCATTAACTATTCTCACGAAAGCTTTCTTCAGTCTACTTCACAGTAACAGAGATAATAATTAGTAAAAATTGTTTTATTACACATTTCTTTGTAAGTAAGAATAGGGAAGTCCAGCAGGCTTTAATCACTAGTTAATTATTTTAAGCGCTGGTGTTATGTGATGGCTTATTAGCTAAGCGGATAGTGTCGCGTTAAAAAGTTTGTTGGATATTACTATTGTATCTCTAACGAAATTTGTAATACAGCTATTTACAGATAGGCTTAAATAAATTAAAATACATACACATTGTTGACAATATTTTGTGTACCCAATAATACGCGATAAAGGGTAGAGAAAGCCATGTAAATATCAACATTTAGACATTTTCACTTTTTCCACTTCCAACATAGTATTGGGTAGAGACGGTATTGCATTCCTTCGGAATATCCGATTACGAGATTTTACAGGAAATACACGTTTTTGGGGTACTCTGTATTAAAGAAAAAACATTTCAAGATGAAGATCCGTTTGTGTGAGTATGTTTGTACGGTTAATACGTTCGTTCGTGTATCTCTAAACAGGATAACTCAAAAAACAAAAATTCGGTTAGATACCAAACTTGATATTTTAAGTTTAGTATCTTTCCAGAATATCACTTGAAAATGTTCAAGAGAAAATAACCCAATCAACTTTACATAGAAAATCATTTAAAATTTTTGATTTGCACAAAAATAGCTCTAATGATTTTGATTAAAGTACTTTTGCTAACTAGTATACCGATAAACAAAAACTGCTATTCAAAGAATTACATTTCATTAGACCACTTGTCTTATGCGTTTTTGCAGATTTAACGATTTATCATGTTACAGATTTCCGTTTTAAAATATTTATACTTTTCTTAAACATGATGTCATCCTATTTAGTATCTTCTAAGGATAAGACACGAAACTTTTCAAGAATATCTCCCCACCACAAACTACACTTTAAAACTTTACTCAAAGTTTTCTTTTTCTCAAAAGTTACTAACGATTTTGATTAAAATACTTACGGTAAAATAGTTACAACTCAAATAAATGAATATTTTGAATTTTCTGGGAATAGCTTCTGACGACCTCTTTACTTTGGATGAGTTTTGCAGAACAAACCATAAGAGACAGAAAAAAAAAACCTTACTGCTTATAAAATATAGAACTCGTTAAAACTCACAATTTATTTCATATACGTTTTTCTTGTAGATTTTGCCGTTTTCGGACTTTCTTTGTTACTGGTTTGAAGTTTAAACTTGTTCATAAACGGGGTCATGCAAAGTGATCCAAGCCTTAAGGAAGCAATTACTAAGATAATTCTGCTAATGTTTATCTCGATTAATGTGGTGTAGATAAAATAATAATCCTTCATAAGAAAAGCTTGTATATGGAGCTAGAGGGAGTTATGTGAATGGAACACATCAGATGTTTTTCTGCAACTTTCAACATTATATGTTTATTGTGAAAATAATAACAACTATATATGGTACAGAATTACTACATTCGCTGACGTCAGCGATTTATTTACATATTTTATTAGACACATTAAAAATCCATCTGTGGATTACGTGACTGTTCATTAACAATGTCCTATAATGAACTTGCTGCTTGGTTGATATTTTTTGTCGCTGTTTTCTCACTTTCACTGGCCTTTAACATCCTCAAATATGATTGAGATTTCTGCACGTAAAAAATCTGATGAGTTCCATTCACATGACTTTCTCTACATCTCTGAAACAAATTATTGTTAAAAAGCTTATGCTTCTATTTACTTCATGCTAATCAGAAAAAAATTAGCAGAAATTGTCTTATTACTTGTTTCCTTGTAAGTAGAATCGAAATAAGAGAGTACCATCTGGTTACTATGTTCCTTTGTATGTATGGACAGTAGTTGACAAATTCCTGTATGAGAAAAGTATAAGTTTTTCAAAGCAGAAACCAAAAACAAGAAATGTCTCAAAAACGATGAACTCCACGAAAAAAAATGTGTATAACATAAATTGTGTGTTTTAACGTGCTCTACATTTTTCGTAGTGTAAGTTTTTGTCCATCTCTTACGGTTTAGCAGTTATTCAAAATTCCCTTAAATTCATCCAAAATAAACCACTCTTCAGAGGCTATTCTCAGAAAATTCAAGATATACTTTTTATTTGTCAGGTAAATATCTTTAATATTCGAAATTTTAATCAAGATCGTTAGAGCCATTTTTAAGCAAATCAAAATTTTCGAAAAAAAGTTCCATGTAAAGGGTAGTTGAGGGTGGGGAGATTTTTCTCAAAATCTTCGTGTCGCATCCCTGAAAGATACTAAATTTAAGTATCAAGTTTGGTATTTTGCCTATTTTTCGTTTTTAAGTTATCGTGCTCACAGACACACGGACACACACACACACACACTCGGACCTTTTTCCGAAAATGTTTTTTACTTTCATAAGAATAAGTATTTTCAAATAGAAGCATATAACGAGATATGTCTCGCAATGGTCAAATCCACAAAAATATTGTTTGATATAAATTCTGAATTTAAATGAGATTTATATTCTTGAAAGCTTCAGAAGCTATTACCAATGATACAAGATGAGCATCTTATTACTTTCTCTATACGCACTACGTACATAGTGTGTACATAGTGTATAGAGAATGTATTGCACTCCACCAAAAATTTCGATACCGGGATTTCACCGGAAATATATATTTTAGGGTTCCCTGTATCCAAAAAAAGTGTTTTCAGAAAAAGTTTCGTGTGTGTGTGTCCGTGTGTCAGTGTGTCCGTGTGTCTGTGAACACGATAACTCAAAAACGAAAAATCGATAAAATACCAAACTTTGTATTTAAGTTTAGTATCTTCCAGGGATGTGACACGAAGATTTTGAGAAAAATCCTCCCTCCTCAAAACACCCTTTACATGGAACTTTTTACGAAAATTTTGATTTTCTATAAAATAGCTCTAACGATTTTGATTAAAATGTCGCATATTAAAGATTTTTACCTGAGAAATAAAATATATATTTTGAATTTTCTGGTGATAGCCTCTGAAAACTACTTTATTCTGGGTCAATTTTACGGAATTTTACATAACTGCTAAACCGTAAGATATGGACAAAAACTTACCACACAACAATTGTAGAGCACTTTAAAACACAGAATTTATGTTATGTACATTTTTTTCGTGTAGTTGTTTGTTTTTGAGATATTCCTTGTTTTTGGTTTCAGCTATGAAAAACGTATCCTTTTCTCATACAGGAATTTGTCATCCCCTTTCCATACAGTCAAAGGAACTTTATTCACATAGCAACCAGCTTTTAACTATCACTTTAACCTATGTTACTCCGTTATTTCGCTTCTACGTTCAAGGAAGCAAGAAATAAGACTATTTCTGCTATTTTTTTTTCTCTCTCGATTAGCATGAAGAAAAGAGAAGCATAAGCTTTTTAACAATAATTTGTTGCAGAGATGTGGAGAAAGTTATGTGAATGGTACACATCAGATTTTTTTTTATCTCGGTATCTTTAAAATGTGCTATTTCTGTATTCAAAATCGTTTCAGTCATTTTTGATAAAATCAAAATTTTCTCGAAAAATAACCTATGTTGGCAATTGGTAGTGTGAACTGAGGGATTCTTTTTTAAAAATTTTCGTTACGCATGCTTGATGGATGAATTTAAATATCAAGTTTGGTATTTAACGGATTTTTTGTTTTGAATTATGCTTTTCTCAGACACATACATGGGACTTCTTCTAAACATACTTTATTAGATTCAGGGGATCTCAAACACGGCAAAATCATGACATAACATTTTTGGTGGAATACAATACCTTCTCTACCTACTTACTTACTATGTGCATTGTAAAACATAAGGAGAGTAAAATATCCTGTTTGTTTTTCCATTCACTGACTTTGTCTACCTATTCTGTAAGGAACTGTTCTTAAAAAAAGCTAATAGAGATAAATATTAGCAGCAATCATTTGATTACTTAGTTCCTTCTAAATAGAAATAAAATAGGGGAACACACTAGGCTAAAGTGACAGTCGAATCTTTCAAAAGTTGTCCTGTGTGATTGCAATCGAAATTAGGTTCGCTTTCCATTGCCTAGAGCAGTGTTTCCCAACCTTTTGAAGTTAACGGCACCCTTGGGAATAACATTAAACACCAGGGGCACCCTTCCTTGAATTAAAAGAAAATTAAGCTTAATATGTTAATTTATTGAAATATTATATAATAATAACGTACACCATAACATAATACAGTAAACTTTACTACAATCACTGAGTAAAAATACATCAATAAATTTTGTTCGATTAATGATTAATGTGAAACTTGTGATTGATGCTTAGAGCACAGATATGTGATGTCGGGTCTTACAGTCGACAGTGAAACACGCAAATCATCCTCAAGGTTATTCAGTCTATTTCTTGCTTTGCATTTTATTGTCACCATAGCAGAGAAGGCTTGCTCGCATAGATAGGATGTTGAAAAGGGCAAAAGTGCGTTAATTGCTTTCTTCATTAGGTTAGGGTACTCCTCTCTCCGTTGAAGCCAAAAACTAGCCACCGACGCCTCACTCTTGGTGAACTTACCTTTGAATGTGGAATCAGCATAAAGATCAATAAATGCATCTCGTTCGCAAGCAGTGAAATCTATTTACTCTGCACTATCTACGAAATCAAATGGTGAGACAACCCAGTCGAGATTCGTAGTGGAAATAGTTGGAAAGTATGCATCTATTGCATCTTGCAATCTTGATAAGTGATCACAAATGCGGTCTTTCAGTTTACCCAGATCTTTATCTCCTGCCACATTAAGAAGAGATGGAAAGTTCGACAAATCTCCTTTTTGAACTGCAGACTTCCAAGAACTAAGTTTTCTTTTAAAACCTTTCATTTTATTGGTTGAGGAGATTATTGTTTCATGTCGACCCTTCATCGAAACATTCAGTTCATTCAGCTTATGAAAAATATCTGCCAGATACGACAGTTCAAAACACCAAGAATCACTTAGTAAGAGCTCATGAAATGTGTCTTGATTTTCATCCTTAAAAAAAGTTTTTAGCTGTTCTTTAAGTTCAAGAAACCGGTTCAATACACGACCCCGCGACAACCACCTTACTTCTGTGTGAAATAACAAAGGGTTATGAGCTGCATCCGTTGCGCGACACAACTGTTCAAAAATTCTGCACTTTAAAGGTCGAGACTTCATATAGTTCACCATTTTCACAACTTGGTTAAACACTTCAGCAAAATCTTCATTACACGCTTTCACGATTAATGCCTCTCTATGCAGAAAACAGTGAGTTATAATAATGGATGGATTTTCATTGAGACCTCTGGCAGTAAAACCTTTAATTTTCCCAGACATAGATGGTGCACCATCTGTACATATACCGCAACAGTCTTTCCAGGAAAGATCATGGTCACTGAGATAGAAATTAATAGAAACGAAAATATTATGGCCTGTGGTTGTAGTCTCCAGCGGTCTTCAGAACAGAAACTGTTCACTAATATCTTTTTCATCAATATATCTGATAAAACCAAGGCGTTGCGGTTTGTCACCAATATCGAGACTCTCATCTACTTGCAAAGCAAATGTTCTATTAGTTTTTATTTTCTCCGTGATTGTTCGTTGATATTGCATGACATTTCAAATATCCTGCGGCTGATTGTGTTGTTGGACAGAGGAACTTTCGAAATTTGATTAGCTGCTCCTTCGCCAAGTATTGTTGAAACTATAACTTGACATGCAGGGCCAATGATTTCCTCTCCAAGAGTATGAGATTTCTTTTTTTTTTAGCTATCAGTCCTACTACTTTAAATGAGGCTTCAAGAGCAGTATCACCTATGGTCATTCTCTTTACCATTCGCACAGCTGTTTTCTTCTCCCCTTCTAATATATGTGAAAAATACATTACACTTTTCTGTGACACACTAGGATGCTTTGTTGTAAGATGCCGCTTCAGTTTGCTAGGTACCATGGCCTCGTTGCTAAGTGTTTCGCCACAAACTAAACACACAGGGATAGGGTTTTCCTCGTTGTTATTCCACTTAAATCCATACGCTAAGTAACTGTCCTGGTATGTTCTTTTCTTTCGTTTGTCTTCTTTATGTGGTGAATTCGACGGTCCGGGAGAAACTGTAAGATTTGGCTTCTTAAAACAAGCAGTAGGAGCCGACTGTTCACTTTCACTGTCCTGGCGTTTACGTTTAACAATGAACTTATCCATAGCTAAACACTGTGAATCAACGCGAGGAAGACAACTGAAAGCGCCAAGCGGCGTACACTTTTATATATTCATCTGTCGAAGTCTCGGGAATGTTCGTGAGGAAGCGAGTAGTCTCGGGAATGTTCGGCAGGGTATAGCTGTAATGCCATCTGTGGGATACTAGTATAACTGAATTACTGAAATGAATCGACCACTATCACTATCTGCCGTGCATGAGAGTAATTGATTTGACTTATTTTATTTCAAGACCTTACAAGACTTAAGGCTTCAGTAGAAGGTATTTTTTTTTGTTTATCTCAATATCTCGCGGCACCCCTTAGCCAATCACACGGCACCCTAGGGTGCCGGGGCACGCCGGTTGGGAACCGTTGGCCTAGAGTATAACACTTAGATATGGTACGAATGAGGTCTTCCCGTTTAAGAAAAGTTTAATGGTTAATTCTACAAAAACGAATGTTTATGACATAATATGTGTGTTATAATAAAATCTACATTTTGTGTAATAAACTTTTGTTAATCACTCACGGTTTTCCGGGTATACATGTCATCCAGAATGAAAATATGTGCAGAGAAATAGATTTAATTTGTCATATCTTAGATATATGGTATTTTTATCAAAACTATTAAAACTATTTTTTTAGAAAAACAATTTAAATGTAAGGAATTTAAATGTACTGGTGTGATAGGGCTCTAAAACTTGACCAGCATATTCTACTAAGGTGACAAGTTATTATTGTTCTAAAAAATTATATATCTATCTTGCTTTTGTCTGTAAAAAAGGTAATTACTAATTACAGTAAATGAAATTTGGAACTTCTTTACTTTCTATTTGCTTGCTATACAATAACATAAAACCCACATAGTGTTCACATAATGCAGAAAACCTTAACATATACAACTAAAGTAAAGCTACTGAATTAAAACATTTCGCCTCCCAGCCCACCAAGTTAACCCCATTGTAAAAGACACTCAAATTGTGACCATTGAGACAGATAATATTCTCTGTTGTTAGTTATAAACTAAATGCATATATGGGAATTCACATAGATAATTCTACAATTGATACCCTAAGTTACGCAAATGACCAAATAGTTATAGCTCAAGACTATGAAGATTTAGAATATCTGAGTAGAATATAACAGATGGAAATTAAAATCAATTTAAAGAAAACAATGTATTTGTCATTTGGAGATGAAGAAAAAAAAATCTAGTTTAAAAAGACGGCATGGGATGCATCAACAGAAGGGAAGAGAGTATGTACTTAGGAATGAGAATAAATTCAAACTGTTGTCAAGAAGAGAAATTACTTATTTTGCTACCTATGCCGTTCTTCCTCTAATTCGCAAACCGCTATCTATATCCCGTTCACCGGCACAACAGCTGAAGCGACTTCAATAGCCGTGATCGTTAGTACGCTATGTAATGGACTAGCCCTCCATTCAAAGCGTCGCGAGTTCGGGTCCCAGGGACAGCTATAACTAGCCCAATATAGGGCTGAAAATGTCCACAAGAAATACTAAAACTTTTGATTACTCATCTTTGATGCATATGTGCAACATCATGCAAAAAGTCAGAACAACGATATCCATGGTGAATGGAGTGTTATGCGACAAGTATATAATTTTAGAAACCAAACTACAGACACATAAATCAATAATTAGAAGTACGTTAACTTATGGAGCAAAACCTTGGACACTAAAGAGAAATTTAAAGTTATTATCTACCAAAATGGACTGCTTCAGGAGGTCCACTAGACACTCTAAATTAGAAAAAAAAAACCTAACAAAATGATAAGAAGAACCATGAAATTTAAATTTCAATTGTGGTATGAGCATATCTGCAGATAAGATTACCAAAGCAAGTTTTAGAATAGAACCCACATGGAAGAGGAAGATGTGGTCGACCTAGAAGAATATCGAGAGAGGAATGAGATAATTAGGTCTAGAGGAATTTGATTGGGAGCATAGAGAAGAGTGGGGGAAGAGGATAAAAGCTTGAGCTTTGCATACAGCTTGAGCTTTGTATACCTGTTTATAAAAAAATAAGTTATAAAACATAAGTGGGCTGATTACTAACCTTAGTTAGATCAACATCTTTCTCACTTATGCACAATTATTAAGCGTAGGCTACTAGCGAACATAAGCACAACAGGATTACAAAGGAAATAAGCAACACTATTTTACATGAGCTTTATAGCTAGGCAGCTGCACTGAATAGCTATGTGAGAGACAGAGAAGCCATCTGGCAATCCAAAATGGAAGACCAGACTGCTTTCATATCCCACACAGCCTTCACTTGAAATGCGAAAGGGAAGTCACATATAATTGACTAAGTCTGCTGCCCCGCATTATATTCGTATGCTAAAAGCAATCTTACTGTTTGGAATGAAGTATCAGTACCTTCTTCTTAAGCATGTACTGTCAAAGTCGCCCTCCGTGGTGTAATGGTTACCATGCTACCTTCATATACCCAAGGTCGCGGGTTCAAACCCGGTGGAGGACGATGGATTTTTTCGGGTGTAAAAATCCTTAGCATGGCTTCCTTCGGAAGGGAAGTAAAGCCGTCCCGCGTCGTAGATTTACGGCACGTAAAAGAACCTAAAGCCTGATAGAGAGGCCTCTGAGCAAAATTGAGAGGTCTTTCACGCCCTGGTTAGAATGGGAGCCACAGTAGTTAAAGAGCGTCCATAAATAACACGCCATTTACATTTTTTTTTGTACTTTCAATGTTGGTGTTCTATCAAGTTGGTATTCTATAGGCTCATAAAATTATTTTAGTCTTTAGTAATTTAGGAGTAGAAATTACATATATGAATATTGTAGCCTATAATTCATAAAAAGGACATGCCTTAAAACTTTGGAATTATTATTACAATAGGTTCAGTTGTTTTGAGAATAGCATATATGCCTATTCAAACATACCTGCATACATACATTTTTATAATATTGCATTAAATAAATCAGATTAGTTTTATAATATGCTTGTATTATATATTTGAACTAGGACAATAAATCCTTAGAAAATCCAAAAAATTAAACTCGTATCATCGAAAACAGTTAACCGTTCTCTCTTACTAAATGGCAGGTAAAGTTTCAGCTGTATTCATCACGTGGTTTCGTTGCCATAGGCGATGGAATCAACTATCTTGGGTTCCTTTAGAAAGATACAAAAAAAAAAAAAAAAAAAAAACGAGCTTCGTGTGGTGATTAAAACCACCATTTAAAAGGTTTAATATCGAAGCAGACAAAAACCAAGTCATATGAAGTTTCATGGCAAATTTGCTCCTGCGTTTGCAACAATTTACAATTGGACAAATGAATTTAAATGTGGCCGTACATCCACAAATGATGAGCATCCTTCTGGTCGATCAGCAGAAATGACCTCCTCCGAAATTATTCACAAAGTCCACGATATTTTTTGAGCAAACGTCGAATCTAAGCTCGCGATAAAGTAGAGGCCACAAGCATATCACAAGGTATAATGGTCTCAATTTTTCACCCAAAATTAGGTCTCAGAAAGATCTCGGCAACATGGTTGCCGCGTTTGTTCTCAATGGAGAATAAACGCAATCGTGAGATCGATTCGGAATCTGTTTTCGCCTTGTCCGTCGCAATCCTGGCGAGTTTTTGCGTCGATACTTAACTGTGGTTGAAACGTGGATGCACTACTGAACTCCAGAGACAAACGCACAGTCGGAACTGTGGGGTTTTATAGCTCCGAAGAAGGCAAAGGTGGTAAAATCTGCAGATAAGCTGATAGTCCCGGTTTTCTTTGGATGAACTTTCCTAAGGTACATAAAGAAAACAGGTTCAGGAACCTATAAATAAGCAACATATTATTCTCTGTTTAGATACTTATTTTTAAAGTAATGGTAATTAATATATATTTGTTAATGGCTAATATTTTTCTGGAGTACCCTGGGAAGATTAACACTTTAATGAATGCTGCTTTACTGCTTGTATAACTATCCATGTATAGCCAGATTGATGGCCTGGTGAAAGATAAAAGAGATAAGTAGATCCTAAGCGCTCTCACCTAGCGTAAACAACGGACTGATATCCAGTCTTCTGGAATATTTATTTCTCTCCAGTTCCGGAACATTCTAGACTATTCTGCGGAAATGTACACCGGCTCTATTAGCCAGTTTGGTTTCAGTTTGATATTGAATTACTGACTGTGTTTCTGATGCGAAAAAAGTGCATCTTTCAATGAGTTTGCGATCGTGATGTGGCGTGCAGTGATAGATATAGAGAGGACTAAGGATTGACTTCCCAGCGAGTGAAGTGCATAATGCAATAGAAGTGAAGTGTTAGAAAAAACTAAGTGAAGTTACATTGTAAATTGAATTACATTTTGGAGTGGCAGAAAAACTGTCACAATATGTCACAAAATGCAAAATATAACATTGATATTTTTATTGTTCTCCTTTTCATTTCAATTAGAATTTCTCCACAATAAAATAGTCGTCCTGCAATGTAAAGCAATATTATTTCGCTACACATTTTTGACTTCTCTCCTCAGGGGCTCACCTTGGTGAGTACGGGGAGTAGCGCCCCCGAGGTGCCTGAGCTACCCAGTGTTCGGGGGTATAACCGGACCACCCTGCTTCCTGGGGACATAAATAAGGAAGCCTGGTCCTCCAGGTTGGGGGTTAAGCATTAGGTTAACAACCTAATCTTGTAAAAAAGCTATTGTTACGAAACCTGCAAAAAAGCCTCGGAATGATTTAATGTTGGCGACCTGGAACGTAAGGACAATGCTGAAACCTGGGAAAATGAAAGAAATAGCAAATGAAGTATTAAAATATAAATTAGATGTGGTAGCGCTCCAAGAAATAAGATGGGCAGGGGAAGGTAGAATAGATAAGAAAGAATACACAGTATTATATAGTGGACCTAAAAAAGCTGGACTTAATGGTACAGGATTTATTATCTCAAAGGAAATCAAAAAGAGCCTAATAGAATTTAAATCAATTAGTGAACGAATCTGTAAAATACGCCTTAAAGGTAAATTCAGAAATATAACTATATTATCTATTTATGCACCTACAGAAGAGAAAGATGAGATAAAAAAGGAAGAGTTTTACGAAAGCTTAGAAAATACATGTAGTTCAGTAGGAACTTATGATACGTTGGTGATACTAGGAGATTTTAATGCCCAAGTGGGGAAAGAAGACTATTTAAATGGAGTGGCAGGGAAACATTCACTACATCAAATAAGTAATGAAAATGGTAATCTACTTGGACAATTCGCAGTTAGAAATAATATGATTATTAAAAGTACCTGCTTCCCTCACAAAGAAATACATAAAGGAACGTGGAAAATGCCAGGCTCAGATATAGTAAATCAAATTGATCATGTGCTAATTAAAGCAAGACATACATCATCAATTATAGATGTAAGAAGTTGTAGAGGCCCAAATTGTGATTCAGATCACTTTTTGGTTAAAGTGAGAATGAGAATAAAAATAAAGAAGATGGAGAGAGTTCAAGAGAACAAACATATACGATGGGATAGAGAAAAAATAAAAGATAAAGAAGAAAAAAAGAAATATCAAAAGTTAATGAGAGCAAATTAAATGAAAAAGGAACAGAAGAAGGTGTAGAAGAACAATGGGAGGTAATAAAGGAGACAGTAAAAGAGGTAGCAAAAATAACTATAGGTGAAAAGAAAATGGAAAGAAACATAGAATGGTATGATAAGGAGTGTGAGCAAGCTATAGAAAAAAAGAACATGGCTAGGAAAAAAATGCTCCAGAAAGAAACTAGAAATAACTATGAAGAATACCGTCAAAGAAGAAGAGACGCTAATAACATATGTAAGAAAAAGAAAAGAGAATATTGGAAAATGCAAACCCAAGAAATAGAAACGCTGATTCAACAGAGTGAGATAAAGAAATTCTATATGGCATTAAAGCAAATGAAACAAGGGAAACAGAATAAAATGAAAGAATGTCTAAGCAAGGAAGGTAATGTTCTTGGAGAAGATAAAGATATACTGGAAAGATGGGCTGAGTACTACAAGGAATTGTTAAATAAACGACAATCAATAAATAATCAGGAACAAGGAGAGAATGAAAATGGAAATGAACAAAAAATGGAAGAAGAAGAAGAAGAACCGGATATTTGGGATGTTAAAATAGCAATACAGAGCCTAAAGAATAATAAAGCACCAGGAGAAGATGACATAATCGCTGAGCTAATTAAATATGGTGGGAATGAAATTATGAAAGCAATACATAAGTTAATATTAGAAATATGGAGGAAGGAACAGATGCCTGAAAGCTGGAAGACAGGCATAATATGCCCCATATATAAAAAGGGTAATAAATATCAATGCCATAATTATAGGGGAATTACATTGCTAAATGTAGCATATAAAATATTTTCAAATATTTTAAATAATAGAGTGAAAAAATATGTGGAAAATGTATTAGGCGAGTATCAATGTGGATTTAGAAGTGACAAGAGTACGATAGACCAGATATTTGTAATACGACAAATAATGGAAAAATTCTATGAGCATGGCATAGATTTATGCTTTCTGTTTATTGACTTTAAGTTTGCATTTGACTCAATTGACAGAGAAGTTCTCTATAACACCTTACAATGTTTTAAAGTGCAACCGAAAATAATAAGACTAATAAAAATGACAATGGAAAATACAAAAGCCAAAGTGAAAGTAATGAATAAATTAAGTCCGGATTTTGATTATAACACAGGAGTAAGACAAGGTGATGGACTATCGACGACGCTATTCAACCTAGCCCTGCACAGAGCAGTAGAAAAAATAAATACTAAAGGAACAATATTTTTTAAGTCTAGTCAGATATGTGCATATGCAGATGACATATTGATTGTGGCAAGAGATAGAAAAATGTTGGTTGAAGTTTATGAAGAATTAGAAAGAAGGTCTAAAGAAATAGGATTAGAAGTAAATGAAAAGAAAACTAAATACCTGAAAATGACAGCAGACAAAAGCAAAAGAGTAATTGAAAATCTAGTAGTTGGAGACAAAACATTTGAAGGGGTATCCAAATTTAGATATTTAGGAGCGCTTGTAAATAATGATAACAATTTAAACGAGTGCATAAAAGAAAGAATTCAAGGTGGAAATGCAGCCTATTATGCAAATTTAAATCTATTAAAAAATAGGCTTATTAGTACAGGGACAAAATACAAGATCTATAAAACACTAATAAGACCAATAGTAACGTATTCTGCAGAAACCTGGACCCTAAACAATGTAGATGAAGAAATACTACGAAGATTTGAACGGAAAATACTTAGACGAATCTTTGGACCTGTAAAGGATAAAGACCAATGGAGAATAAGATATAATTATGAGATAGAAGAACTAATTAAGCAGCAAAATATTGTGAAATTTATAAAGGCACAAAGAATAAGATGGCTAGGACACATAGAGAGAATGACAGAAGATAGAATGTCAAAAAGAATATTGAAAGGAAGACTGTACACTAGAAGAAAAAAAGGAAGACCAAAAACAAGATGGTTAGATGATGTGATGGAAGACCTAAGAAAAATTGGAATCAGAGGGTGGAAAAGTAAAGCAGAAGATAGAGATATATGGAGGAGGATTGTGCAGGAGGCCAAAGCTCACCAAGGGCTGTAGAGCCAGAAGAGATGAAGAGATTTTTGACTTCTGTAAGTTCTTTGCTATTCATATATCTTCTCACTGTGTCCACCATTGTTTTATAGGTTTCTTTTTCTTCTTACATCCTCGGCTCTCAAACCCAGCACCAATTTTGGAATTCTACTATTTTCTTTCATTCTTTATTCTTCTATTATACCAATAATATTTAGCACTTGGTAATGTTCTACTTTCTAGTTCCTAATCTTCTTCTTTCTCGATTTCCTTGTTAATCTCCATCAAAAATCCATCTGCGTTGCTAGCAATTTGGTTGTTTGAATGTTTAGTCTTTGTTCCATTTCGTAAAACACTCAAAAGCTTAACGTGAACATATTTTATGGTTTATTAAATGTCTTTTTTGAATAATTATCATTCAGACTTCATTTTTAATGGGCAAGGTCTCTTAAAAATATTCAAATTGCAAGGGCGATACTACGTTAAGTCGCAAGCAAACAAAGAAACAGGGCGAAGAGATCATTGACCTTGTGAAGGCGCATAGCCAGCATGTTTAATTAAAACTGTCATGTATACATTACACACAGTCTTTAAATTTGTTGTTGCGCTTCCTTAATTGAGGACTTGAGGGCGTGTTTTGGTGCGCAAGAACAAGCAGGTGAGCCCGTAGAATTTATGTTGCTAATATCTGAATATGCCAGCTCAGAAGAAGTTCGTCCATTTCACTCGCTTCGCATTAATAGACTGATCGATCAGGGCAAGTCGATATATGAAGTACTGCCTAAGTGCTATGTATGGGAGGAACCTAATGTAGGTATCTTATTGCAAAGAGAAATTGTTCTCATCATAACTCCCTGTCCTGTCACTTTAGGGCAGAAACATGTGGCCTGAAAAGCGGTTTGTGTTCCAATGATTTAAAGTTTTGGCCACAGCCTAAAATTTCCTGTATCAAAGCGTGACGTTTTGCACCTAACCATATCTTTTCTTTGAACAATTTCCTCCTCGCTATTAGAAGCTAAATAAGGGATATGTGTAACAAACGTACAACTTCCCTATAGTTATGCAATACCGAGTTAAATACTTTAAAGATAGGGAGTAATAGACTACTGAAGAAACATAAGATAGGAATCGATATACTAGCCTCCAACTTTTCCCAAATGTCAAATCGTACAACTATTATTTATGTGGATATAAACTCAGGTTGTACCAGGCGGCCTACACAAGCCGTTTTTGGATGAAGTTAATTTATCCCGGTTAATGCCAAAGGTTTGGCTAAGCAAAACTGTAAAGGCGACACTTTGCTGAATGAAAGACACTTCCTTGAAGGCAAACATTAACTGTTATCTATGATTGGCCCCCGCTAGCTCAGTCGGTAGAGTTCCTATCTATTGGTCGAAAAATAGATTCTTGTCGGGAAGTTTTTCTTTAATTAGAAATGTTTCACTGCATGATGTGAGTGCATATACCGGTTATATAAATACTAATAATAATAGTATTAACAACAATATTTTTATTGCAGTTAAATAACCACTTAAAGAGAAGTAAAATACATTACCTTTATGTCCGAGATTGCGCACTCGCACCTTGGTTTCAGTGTTGCCAACTTGACGTATTTTCCGTCATAACTGACAGATTTCCAAGTTGTATGACTGGCAAATTATAATTTTGACGGATGACGGATTTGTTTACGGATATTATTAGAAATTATTAATTAATGGTATTGTGCTTTCTTTATAAAAACTCACGGACGTACATCTTTGTGTACCTGCAAGCAGTGCCACACCATTTTTATATATAAATTCTTCTGTTCGTGTGTATGTCAGTGAACTCATACTGAAGGTTAGACCGATTTTGATGAAACTTTGTGTGTGTTCAAGTGGATTTTAGAATGGTTTAGATTTACAATTAAATCTGTTAGAAGTTTTAATGAATTTATTTTTATTTGATGTTAATTTTTGGATTATTTAGATTGGATTCGGCAGGCTGCGCTGCGATCGTGGTATTGAAATATTTGAAGATAGACCCGTAGTTTGTGCTGCGATTGGATTGAAGGAAATTTCCTGTAAGTTTGTTACTTTTTCGCATATTCGTTACTTGCGTCGTAGCTTAGTGTTCTTTTTACATTGAAATGAATTCTCCGATAGTTGAAAATATTAAATCAAAGTGTAATTAATGTGCGAGGAATTTTGCAGTGTAATTAAAAGTTATACATTGTGCATGTTATTAATTTGTGCATCATTTACATTGGATCCGACAGGCAGCGCTGCGATTATGGTATCAAAATATTTCAAGATTTATTTTTGTACATTTCAGTTGGACTCGGTAGTTGGTGCTGTGATCGGATTCAAGGAAATTTCCTATAAGTTTGTTCCTTTTTGCACATACTTGTGTTGTAGCTTAGTGTTGTTATTACATTGAAATAACAGGACAACATCCGTCGGGTCCGCTAGTATATATATTGCTATGGCATATGATTATTATACTGCGTATAATGATGAGATGCTTTACTTTATGAATCAATGTGAATTCTGAATTCAGTATAGTAAATGCTGTGCTGATTTGGCGTACCATTGTGGTGCTCGTTGTATGTATACCAATCACTTTATGGCTTTTACTTCATTTTAATTGCCTCATTGAACCGAAGTGGCATGCACGCTATTTTAGAAAAGAGTGGTCCAATTGACGGGCTTGTTGTTAGAGGTGTCCGGGATACCTAGTAGTACGCGGACCAAATATTGCCAATGCAACGTGAAATTGCCAATTTAATTCTTCATGGAAAAAGTAAGAAACATTTAAAAGTAGTTGAGCCCTTTTCAATTTCACAGTCAAAATTGCTTATCAAGCGCAAGTATAAACCTGCAGCTGCAGAAGCTGTTGAATGGAACTCTGCAGAAAATATTTATACTTCAACATTCTCTAAGAAATATCTGAAAGTATATAGCTATAAAATATTAATGTAAAACTGAGTTAATATTAAGACATTTTTATCCTTTCTAAACAATACTTCTCTGAAACAGATAAACTGCATTAAGATTATTTTAACTGTTTTCTCACAGAAACCGTGTATAGGACAAGAGTTGGGTAGGTAAAGTCAGACTGAAAAATTCAAAGCCATTGCCGGGATTTGAGCCACGGATCTCCCGGTCTCTAGCCTGTTGATCTACCACTCAGCTACCATGACAATATACCGGCATATCACTGAATGTCTCAACACCGTCCTGCATAAGTTTTCTGTGAAAAAACAATTAAAGTTATCACACTTGTCCATAATAGTTGGCTCTACTATACTAGGACTTGTAACATTATAAGTCGCCATTCGGGTTGTCATCTCAAAATAACTTGAAATTACCTTGTGATTTACCGGAAAACATGCGAGACAGTTGAGAAATTCAATGCTATGCGGCATGCTGCCATGGTAGCTCACTGGAAGAGTCCAGTGGTATAAATCCCGGCTATGTCATTGCAAAAGTCATACTGTTAATAGCTCACCTTCCATTCTGTATATTAAAACAGTGGTCTGAACTTAAACTGCGAAGTGTGGTACTTGAAGAGGAGCCGACACTGGCTTACAATACAGCTGACTACGTGGATATTCAATAGGATCCCCGTTATCCTCACTAGGTTGTACGTGGAACGCTATCCACAGTATCCACAGCAACACTTATCCGAAGTTTCGGACATCCACAGTAAGAATTCTCCTTTTCAGAGAAAATGTCAGCGTTGGTACAGCTCGAATATTGATTTCATATCACTTAGTCTAATTAGTATACTATATATTATCTCGTATTGTACTGTCTTCCGTATTATTACACTGTGCTGTAAAATGTAGATATGCAGTTTTTGTCCATATTAGTATAGTAACATAGGATTTTTAATTTTGAGCATGAGGATGCAAAGACAGAAGTTGGGTAGATTTATATTATTTTTCAATGGTACTAATATACGCCGTGGTTAAGTGGTTAGACCGCTCACTTCCCATCTTGACAGCCCTGGTTCGATTCCAAGCACCCGCATGTAGTGGACGAAGCGACGTCTGCGCGGGTTTTCTCCGGGTCCTCCGGTTCTCTCCGTCACTAAGCCTACCAATTGCTCCATCATCCCCGTTCCAATCATCAATTTCACTTATATTTCATATCATCCACTTCCTCATGTTCATGCCTTGCTACGGGCTGAACCCTCGTAGCAAGTTCTCCATCTTATGGTTTCGTGCCTTTAGCTCCCCGATAGGTTTATTATCCCTAGGCATTGACTTCTAAGTTCTAGGCAGGAATCAGTCCTACAAAAACGGGGAGGGTAAGCCGATTGCGAAACGAAACTAATATAGAAAGTACGTTTCTATGGACTAAGATATGGAAGACCAATATATATAAAAAATCACAGTTGAATTTCTTCCAATGGCTGAAAAATTGCATCATAATTTTGTTTTAACAATTTACGCTAAATTTTCGGGAATAAACCTGTGAACATAACACCAGATAGAGGATTTATAGTTGAGTGATACGATGATATATCGATATAATATGAGAAAGAATAAAAATACCATAATTTTCATACCCAAATCTATAAATAAAGAACAAAAATCGTTAGGCACTTTTTTAAAGAATGAGGGAAAGCACTTCCATATTTTTTCACTAAGACAGAGAAAGCCTCTCAAACGTCATACTTTCATATCCAAATTTGTAAACATAAAGCAACAACTCAAACGCAGTTAGTCACAGAAAGGAAGGGGAATACCTATATATCCTTTCACTGAGACAACCTTCGTGGTTTCCAGGATACAGTCAGGTGAAAGGAATTCAGGTCACGTCCTGGGAGGACACGGTAGCTCAACGCGCGTCAACATAGAAATCAATTACTTTCTGCTCTGGCCCCTTTCAGATAATTTGCTAATGCCATTATTTAAATTCCTTGGGCTTCTGTGATCATTCTTACTGCTTCAGGCTGCAGGATCCTTTATTAATTACGTTACTTGATTAGCACGCTTTCCTAGGGATGGAAGGAAGGGCACTCACTTTTTAAGCCGTGGTAGAGTTGATAACTATTCTGTTTATACAGAGATTTCTTTATGTGTTGAATACGCTATATACAGTACTTCGTTATTTTGCGAACATTTAATTTTTGCTAAAAATTTTAAAAAGTGTTTCAAATTATGTAAGATCATCAAATCATAATATAGGTATATGTTTATGATTAAGACACTGTCCATAAATTTGGATTTTCAGTTAATGAAGCAGTAACAAAGGACTGAAAATATTTTCTAACCGACCAGAAAATTAAAAACATAAAATTGCAACATCTTTGAATGTGAAAGAAACCAAGAGTAAACGAGGGAGAGAGAGAGACAGAGGAAGACGGAGTGTTTATGAGGTATGTGAAAAAAAAGGCTTCGTTTAATGATATTTTTAATTCATTGGAATATTACTATTATTATTATTAATTATTATTATTATTATTATTATTATTATTATTATTATTATTATTATTATTATTATTTAAATAAATTTAGTATGTGATGAATTGGAGAGAAAAGGCATGAGAATTCATAAGGACAAGAGTAGTGTTGATATCAAAAGAAGACAGACAGAATAATAAGTTGGAAATTAAATGCAAAGAGCATGTACTGGAGGAAGTGGATCGGTATAAGTACCTGGGAACAGTAATAAGCAGAGATGGAAAAATAGAGCAAGAAATTCTAAATCGCACTAAGATAAGACTAAACGCTTATTATGGAATAAATAACACGATGGTTGGAGAGAAGGAGATTAATAAGAAGACAAAAATGCAAATACTTCAATCAGTAATAGGTCCTATTATTCAATATGGAATGAAAACTCTACTGATGCAGGAGGAACATAGGAGTAAAGTGATAACAGTTGAAATAAAATACTTGAGAAGAATGGTGGGTAAAACCAGAGGAGATAGGATTAGGAATGAACAATAAGAGAAAAGATAAAACAAGAGATATCAATAAGTAATAATATAGAAAAAAGACAATTAAAATGTTGCGGTAATGTCCAAGAAAGGAAAACAAAGCAAGTAATGGAAATGAGTGGAAAAAAGGAGTAAAGTACGACCGAGGATAAAGTGGGAGAATACAATTGAAAGAAAGGGAATGAAACAATTTGGAAATGAGAAGAATGTGTCCCACCGGAAGGTCTGGAGGGTCTGGACGGAAGAAGAGATTTATGTAAACGAAGAAGAGAAAGAAAATTATGTTTATATAAATGTTTTTTTAAATACCTTTTGACTTTATTATCATTACCCAGTCTATGAAAACATTGGGTTATATGTCATAAGTAGAAATGGATTACTTACAGTTTTTACAGCTTTTTTTTTTTTTGTACTCGCTATAAGTTTAATCTAGATAATTATTAGAAAGTATTAAGTAATGAATCACTAATGCTTTAGGTTAAACCTGTTGGTTTAAAAATACTAAAACTTTAACTGAAACTATCTGATAATTTGTATTCCTAATTGGAACTATCAAATCATTAGAAATGTAGAAAGCAGGCCTTGAAAGCCTCGCCTTTGTTACAGTTAAAGACAAACTATTACAAAGTGGTACATAATCGTGATGTGCATTAGTGCCATGCAAATTTGTGTTGAGCTGTTGCATAAAATGCTGTTGACTTAATTATGGTAATATTCATCCGGAGGACGAGAACTAAGCGGAGGTAGCCATTGGTGGCAAGGAGAAGGCGTGTTCTTGAAGTCACGATTTCGAACAAAAGAACGGTCTTCCGCTTACCATTGGATGTTTTAATTAAATTTGCCTGCTTATTTAGAGTAATTATAGTCAGGAAAAATAAACAGTAAGTTCATACAAAACCTTCGTTAATACCTGTTCGTGCATTTCAAATTGCCATTTTAATAACAGAGCGAAGCATAACCAAGTAAGATCCTTGGCTTTAACAGTAACTTAATGCGAGCATGATACTCGTAAAACGAATACAAAATGCCGTTATTACACAAAAAGATAGAAGAGAAGAACGAACACATAAATGGGACAGAAAGATAATATTTCCCTTGCTGTATCTTATGGTTCATATTCAGACTGTGCTTGTCTGAGTGTGGCCTTACGCGTGTGTGTATGTGCGAGTGAGGGAAAGAGAGAGTCAAAGAAAATTTCATTACGAAACAAATTCTGGTCAATATGAAATTCAGTATTTTATACGAGGTATCTTTCAAGGTACAACGTGAAAAATCTTTTTTATAAATAAATTATTCCAGTAAAAATGTTTTAAACAATATAATGTGCAATTATCACAAGCAGTATCATAAGACTTCTCACCTAAACGATAAAATCTCAGCCAAACGAAGGTCAAAGCGTTGAATGACATATATATGCACTGCTGAATAAATAAAACATGAATTTAAATATTATATCGCAAAGATTTGACGAGAAAATTTTAAATTATATTAAAAAACTGGTGACACAATTAAACAAGGGAAAGCCAGGTAGTAAATGGTATAGAATAAATTAGTGCCCTTATGTATGAAACAGTCAACAAAAATGAATCCTTCAGTACTGTTCAGTCAAGTATCGGTTAGAACTAAACTAGCAGTAAATAGTACTTCAATTACTTTAAAGTTAATGTCACCAAAGTTATATGATCATAAGTTAAAAAAACATCAATGAGAAAATAGGAAATTATTTGGATAAATGGACATATGAGAATAAAAAGTAAAACCAACATACATAAAAATTGTGTCAGACCAATAGGAAACCAGCGACAACAAAGAAAACCAAGAACTTATCACAAATGAAATGAGAATATCAATATTAATAACATGGTATGCTTTCTATAAAAACAATACCAATAGAGAAATAAGGAGCATAGTGGGAAAACCGATGTTGTAAGATATTGCAAGATACATTAAACAAACAAAAAGAGGATGGAGAGACCACGTTAATAGAATGGAAGGATCGTCTCCGGAAACTTGCGATAAACTTCAAAACAGGCACTATAAATCCTTTAGCTTCTAATTATTTATTATATTATATTTTGCCTAGAAAACATTACAAATTAAAATTATTTTGTTCTTTAACAACGCTGTTCAATTGCCAGGATCATATCAATGCCGTCGGTGTGCCGGAATTTCGTCTCACAGGAGTTATTTAACATGCCAGTAAATCTACTGTCGCTTTTAAGCACGCTTAAAAAGGGGCCAGGGTTGAACTCGCTTTCTTGAGTTTAGAACACCAGAGCCTAATCAACTGGACGAAACATAGCCCTGAATATTCGATTAGTGATAGCTGATTAAGTATTAATAGAAATTTGTGTCAGGAAGAAGAACTCGCGCGAAATAACTGAGATCACATGACAAAATAAAATAGACGAGTGATAGAAAGATGTTGACGCTGTGATGGACGCCAATAGAGGCGCGAAAAATCCACGAACCTTATAAGACTAATGGCATAAATGTCACAAATTGCAACTTCGTATAAAAAGGGAGGAAAAAATTAGAGCAGCTCGTACTTTTCTGGAAAAGAGTGCGAGCGAAGATGTCAGATGGGACATCGCAAGTTTACATTTTGGTAAGTCGCGAAATAGTTGAGCGCGGAGTGAAAAAATTCTATTGTTGTGATCTCCAAAGCTACATCCGGAATAGTGAGAGGATTCTGTTGGGCGTTGTGAGATCGCGAATTGACGGTTAACTCTAAAGAAATGTATATAACATAAATTGTGTGCTTTAATGAGATCTAGATTTTTGTGTAGTACGTTTTTGTATATCTCTTACGGTTTTCCAGTTATATAAAAGTCATTCAGAATGAAGAGGTTTTCAGAGGCTATTCCCAGAAAATTCAAAATATACATTTCGTTTATCATACAAATATTTTATACATAAGGTATTTTTATCAAAATCGTTAAAGCCATTTTTGAGAAAATAAACATTTTCAAAAACTGTTCCCTCTAAAGGGTAGTTGGTTATTAACGATCTTTTCGTTTTTGAATTATGTTGCCTACATACAGACAGACACACACATTGACTTTTTCTAAAAATGCGTTGTATTTCCGGTGAAATCTCGACATCGAATTTTTGGGTGGAATGCAATATCTTCTCTATACACTATGCACATAATGCGTGTAAATATGGTAAAATATACTATTAGTAATGATACAAAAAAACTCCATTTAAAATAAGAATTAGACAACTAGACCCAGGCCGGGTGCTTCAGTATAACCTATTCTCTACCAGACACACCATGAGGCGTGTAAAGACCGACTATGCGATGGAAATATGGGAGATATCACCAACCGAAAAAAACAGTTGAAGCGTACGTCGTCCCTATTAGAATCTATTCATATGAAAAGGTTCAATGAAAATACAACACAAACACACAAGCTTGTTTGTAAGTTATTAAATAGAACCTCTCAAAATGGTTTTTCGTGACATGAAAATGAACACCCAGACGTTGCCATCTCCAAGCTTTCATATTCGGGTGAACGGAATTCGACATCGAAAATAATGTCTCACTGCATAGAAATGGGAAAAGAAAAAAAATGAGTCACTTCATCAGAATTTAATTATTTTATTTAAACAATTATCGTTGTCTATGACAAACTCACAAAGATAATTTGGTAAAACAAAATATTTGGAAACATAATGCGAATTGGGCTGTCTTTCCATGTTGTATGATACTTTATAGTTTATAAAATATTCCGTTTTGTTTCACGCATGGTAAAGTGTAATATATGGTATATTACAAATATAAACCAATTCAGTTGTGGCAACATCAAATGTACCATTGCATCGTCGTTAATCATTTTAATGCTTTACACTTAATTATATTGTTTTGAGCTAACGTTTTGTGGCGTTGTGAATGACAAGCAACTCATTTTAATCGCTTTTACACTTCAATTATATTGGTTGGACGCTAACGTTTTGTGGCATTGTGAATTGGTAAGGGAATCATTTTAAACGTTTTTGCACTTCAGTTACATTAGTTGGACACTAACGTTTTTTTTTTTTTTTTTTTTTTTTTTTTTTTTTTTTTTTTTTTTTTGGCATTGTGAATCATTTTAATCGCTTTTACACTTCAATTATTTTGGTTGGACGCTAAAGTTTTGCTGTCATTATGAATGGCATTATGTCATACCTTTATGTTTTCGCTTTGTCAATTGCCTTAAATTAAGAACTAAGACTTCCTGACTTGTAGCAATGGCGCGATATCTACTAACAGTGCTATGAGGCTACACATAATAGCTTTTATGATGGGGCTGCCATCTTACTCTGCCTTTAGGCCTGTAGAGTGCATTATATCGAGCAATATCCTAGATACGTTGATTTCATCTCAGCTATCGAGCCGCGTTTTACCGTTAGGATCACTCTTAGTTCCCTCTCGCCTGCCAATCAACAAGCCAGCCAGCGATTATTGGATTTCTCTGGTTTACTGTGGTTCACGGATTACTAAGCTATTCTGCCATTAAGCTGAGACCCTCAGGAGATGAAAGAAAAATAGAGAAGGCCGAAGATGTGTATAAGGTAGCGCTGTGGCCGAGTGGTGTCTCGAACAAAGGTCCCGCATGCGGGGTTTGTGGCGGACAAAGGGACATCTGGAACACATCGTGTTCCACCACCACTCATTGCACCAATTGGTCCATAATTACCATTCCATAATCAATTTCTCTTCATTTATAGCATCTTCTTTCTCCCTCATTCCTGCCGACCGTCCGACCCCCGTCTCGCCTTCATCTCTCAGATTCTTCTCCTCGGCAAGTTTCTGATTCTAAGTTCTTGCGTTTTTCTTTATAGTGTTTAATGTTAGCGAGCGATGACACTGATAACGCATGAAATGAAGATGGAGCACCGGTGGAAAGTGGAGAACCCAGAGAAAACCCGCTCCTGTGGCGCTTTGTCCACCATAAATTCACATTCACGTTACTTGCGGTCGAACCCGGGACGCCTAGGTGAGAGGCGAGAGGTCTAATCACTCGGGCACGGCGACACCTAAGCACTCGCATGTGAATTTGGGTGGGGATGTAAGTCCTAAATATGAGGAGGGCAAATTAAGTATAAATACATATTATATAGCACATACATGTAATATCACATAAATACTAAATTGGAGAACACATTGTTTACAAACACAGTGAATGTCAAAAGCTGGAATACCTAAAATCTATTACCTTACAGTAAAAAGAGCAGACCCTAGGTTTTTTAACTAGCGACATTTTCTAATAACAAATAAAATATCATATGTAAATTGTGACGTAATTCACAGTTAGAGGATGTTTTTCCACACTTATTCCACATGATTGGCAGAGTTAAAATACTGATATAGTTCAAAATGCTATACTCACTTATGCAAAGGTAGGTTATAATGTGTTACTATACGTATGTATCTCAAATTAGCTGATTTAAACATGCAGTCCACCATATGCGACGTAACTTCCTAGAGCCCGAAAAACGCTAATAGGAAGCGAATGAGGCCATAGCGAGCCGCAGAGAAAATATCGGGTCCTGTCGATTCATAAAACTCAGGTTGGTTAGTGTGTACATATGAACCCATGTAAAAATTTAGTATTGAAGTAAACTGTGCATTCAGTCGCAGTTGACATGCGACACCTCCAGTAGTTACAGACGTTAGTTTATGCGCAAGTTACTGAAGTCCGAAAACCATTAACGAATCGATACTCTCCCCTTATTTATAATACTAACATCAATTCAATACATACAGTTTATTTGTCATTCTAAATAACCGAATTGATACATTTAAATAAAAATATTTTCAGCAGAACTTTCGAAACATTTATTACTACACATTTATGTGTTCCCTCTTTTAACTTTATGAGGATCCGTAAAACAACCTTTGTTGAATTACTTCTGCTCAAATATTTACTGTAACGAACGTGCATAGAAGAAATCCTTTGTTGTAAGTATACTTCAATGTATAAGGGATGTATTATTAAAATAAGCAACCTTTATATACCTTTTCAACACCTCGTATTATCAAGAGCATAAAAATATATAAAATAATTTTTAGATTGTCTCAAAAATCTCAAATCAGTTCAGGAATTTAATGACATATGGGCATATTGAATCTGTAGCTCATTGGTTAGAACTGGTTGGGAACCAGGATATCGTGGTTCAAAGCCCAGCTTTGGCATCGCATTTTTCAGTCTGACTTTACTTTTCAAACTCCTATATCAAATAGAATTAAGGAAGATGGCTCCGGGTTAACGTACGAGGCTCGTATTTAGGCATCCCGGTTTCCATTCCGGGAACATCGAGTTTTTCGTGGTTTTCTCTAGTCTTCAAGGTGAATACCGGGGTGGTGTACTTTATCGCAATTCTCCTTTCCCTCGTTTCTTCTGATTTAATTTACCTTTCTTTTTATGTATCAGGAGTGTTTTTAAATCTGGCTGCTGAGTCATGGTTACCATAAAGATGGGGTAGTTGCTAGCGCTTTGGTAACATTGAATGAGCTGCTAGGGCCACTGTGTCGTCCTCTTGGGATTGTTCTCTAATGGTGCGTGGATGTCCGCTTTTAAATCATAGGGACTTCTACGTCTTGGTGGGCTGCGGTTCTAAGTCACGCTCCGGTTCCAGCTCCTTTACCTTATTTCAATCTCCCAGACGTGGACCCACAATCAATCCATCAAAGTACCGCAGTGGTGCTAACAATCGTTCTAAATCCTAGATCGTAAAACTTGTATATAAAATAACATTTTGTAAAAATAATTTATGGAATATATTTGAAATGTTAAAGGACAGAGAAAATAATATAACTATACTATAGAATTTTTTTACAGTACAGAAATAAACACTGCAACTTTTTCCATATATAAAACAACTAAAAATACCTAGCATAAACTCTTGAAGAATTATAGTACATAAATAAGAGATACTATAGTAATGTTAAAAAGAACACCGAAAATATATTTACCATAATGCAGTATATGCTGAGCAAATTCATATCAGTTGTCATACACGCTGTCAAAATCATTTCTAGAAACCATTAATCATGATCTCTGATAAACGTTTCACCTCAGCTCTTACAGTTTTTTTTGTGTATACTATATACACATATGTCTTCCATTTGACGGAGTACCTCTTCCCCAATAAGATCATCTGCACTTAGATAAGCTTCTTCTTTTAAATGATTTACTTTTCTACACTTGTTTTTTACATCTTCGACTTTTCCCTATGAAGAGTACGTGATTTGTTCCAATTGCTGCTTCATCTTTTATACTCGATGAAAGATGACGTAAATTTGAACTTATGCATGAATATCGTTTTGATTGCACATTTTTATTTTAGCAAAATGATTACCTTTTAAAGATATGTAGCTCCCGTTGTCAACCACTTCCTGCCACTCTGCACGTTTCCGTTTAGCGATCAGGGAAAATAATATTCTGGAATTTTTTAATGGTTTGCTCGGTAATCACATCTGTCGGACGTCCTGGGCGTACATCATCAGAAGCGGATGTTAGACGACTTTTAAAATCATTGAACTAATGTCTAACTGTTGTCATATATGGTAAAAGGTCGCCATAAAAATCACCAAATTTAACTTTTATTTTCCTATCCAAAAACCGAATCACTGAACCATAATGCACTTTTCTATTGTAGTGAAAACATATTTAACGAAATGCCCACCATCTCCTGACTATCCCACGAACCAGTAACAACATTTTTTCGCGACGTGTAACAGATAGCATACAAGATGGTAACACTACTTTGCCTTAACAATGGCGACTTACAGTAGTTTAACTATTACGCCATTTAGTGTTAATTGTTGTTGTTGTTTTTTCATACAAGCCATGTGATACATACACTTTGGGACGCGAACCTCCGACAACTCTCACATTATCATACGATACGACACCATACCATATACATTGGGGTTGTCATCTCAAAATTTGAGATCTCCTTGTGGTTTACCGGGAAACATGTGAGTCAGTTGGGGAATTTAATACTGTGCTGGCATGTTGCCATGGTAGTTCAGAGGTTAGAGCAACCGGCTAGAGACCGGGGGATCCGTGATTTAAATCCCGGCTATGGCATTGCATTTTTCGATCTCACTCTCTCATATACAACATATGTATATTATTTTAATACTTTTAATGTTTAATTTAGTATAATTTTGTTTTAATTTCTTATCATCGTTTCAATATGTTGAATATTCCAATATAATTAAATATCTAGATCAGTTTTAAAACATGATGTATATCAGTATAAATACCTTTGTGTTTAAATTTTTAAAATATTTTATTTGATATTAAAGCTTTCCTTTAAAGGTTATAAATAAGCTCCATAACTTCATATCGGCATATATTGGGTCACTTTTATAACGGTTTCTTGATCAACGAGTTCACGAGTTCACTATTATGTGCACATAATGACGAGAAATCAGTTTCTTGCCCATAGATAGTACCATAGGACAAAATCAGGACTTGCCGACGAATTTAAGCCAGGAACTTTTTTCAATATATAAGTTTCTTTTACGTGCAATTTAATGTTTCATGGGACCAACGGGATTACTTCCCTTCCGAAGCAAGCCATATTAATAATCTTTACGTCTGAAAAAGATCCATCACCTCCGGCTGGTCATGAATTGCAAATCTTGGATCCTAGAAGTTTGTAACCATTACACAACGGGGTACAACTTTTAAAGGTTTAGTTGAGTAGAAATAAGTTAATAATTTTATTGCCTTTTTGTTCTTTTACAAAATGTTAAATTCATTGGATTAATTTAAGTTATATAGGATTCACTAGTTATGAGTGGTTAAAAGTGCTTTAATGTTTCGAATATTTGCCTCAAAAAGCGACTACTTTCTTTTTTTTGTTTTATAACAATATTAACAAGTATTTTTCATATTTTAAATGCACTTTTCAGGCCACTTGCTTTCTCAGGTATTAAGGCAATGTGATGAAGATTTAAGATTTGAGTTCGGATATACTTCTCATATTGGTAAAGCACTCAAATCAATTCCTTAATTCTGCTCGTAAATTAAAGTATATAGCATCTGTATAAATATTTTAAAAATAGCACCCAACTTTACCCGTTTCCTATAGTTTATGTGGAATATTAAGGAGGCACTGTAATTTTCAACACAGTGTATTTCATAATAATCAGTTTATTCAAATAAGCAATGAAGCATTAACAGTAACAGCTTTGGAACTGGCGGCCATTAATAATAAAAGGGTTGTTCAGATAGGTTTCTAACATAGAGGAAATTCATATATTTTAATTGTCTCATCCCTTTTTAAGGGATTAGTTTCTGAGTTGAACACTCTCACTAAAATATAAATGGCGAAGCCGTGCTTACTAAACCACAAGTGTCCCTGGAGAAAACTAGGCATTCCAGCACTGTAAGGTTACTCTAAATTCTGTGTTATGGTTTGATGGAACATCGTCTGGGCTATTAAATTTGATATTCTATAGATATTTAATTTTGTCCAAAAAAATTCACGAGCTTTAACTTTTAAAAGATCATCCGTAAATTACCTTTCATCTCTGCTATTTATTTCTGGATGCATTTTTCTCAGTTTTATATTTTTGTATGGCATTTACACCTTGTGTTTCAGTTTTGTTTCATATTTGTTCATATTTTTACATACATAATTTCAAATGTGCTATACAAAGATCCAAATATACATTTTTATGATTGCTTTATTCATTGGCTAAGAATAGGTAATTTATACTGAAAAAACAAGGAAAACGTCAACACCAATAGCTTCATAAAACAAAATATGTTTCTTTATAAATAGTAGCATCAATTTAAATCCAATGCTATATTTATTTTCACTGTAATAAAGTATCAGAAAATTTCACTATCATATTTCTCTGACACAAGACAATTTTAGAAAATCTGTATTTTTTCGCTAATTGAAAATATCTGTTAATATTATCTGAACTAGAACTTCGAGATTTTGCATAGTCGTTTCTTTATTTATTCCTATTAAGTGGACCAATTTTCAAGTATATAGCTTTAAAATTACAAACTCCAGTCCCAGTATCTCTTTATTTTAAAGCAAACGCATCATCAGCTAAAATAAACCTATATTTATTGGAAATATAAAATATACAGGAAAGGTGAATTTGAAATTGTAGTAGTGAACAGTACTTCATATATATTAAATATGCTAAATAAAGCTACATAAAGAATTGAAGTTCAAAGTGGACCAATTGAAATTCATAATGACCCGATTGTTTTCAAAATAGCGCATATCACAAATAGTCATAATTTTTTAGATGCATTTTCGATATATTTTTTTCATATTATGATATTAAACCTGTATCATTTCATTCAATTGCATTACTCCTATCTTTAAGGCTTTATGAGTGACTTGCATATAATCAGTCACATAGGCAAAACTCAGCAATTAGGACACCCAGCAATATCCCCATACTTAAAATATAGAATGATTCCTGAAGAGCTGTCGTACAACTACCAGGGAAATTCTAAAACGATCTGGCATTATCTTTATGAAACCTTTTGCAATAATAAATGTATAAAACATCTAGTCATACCGATTGTTCTTACAGTGGCTATAAATTCAATATTACTATAAAATAATTTTACAGCTATTTCAAGTTGAAACTCAAACTCCATTTTGTTGCAGGAATTGGATGAATAGTCGACTCTATTCAGTGTTGCTCCTAGAAGTTTTTCTAAAGGCATTAAATAGCAAATCGTTTCATTGACAAATTTTTGAATAAGGTAGTAATAGTCAATTCATAATCGTCAACAGAATCAGCAACCAAGAGTACAAATTGGAAGCACGATAATTTAAATTACTTATTAACACAAATAATCTATACATTTATTAACTTCTATAGGGTTCTCGTCCGGTTGACTTCTACGTACCCTTTATGCAAATGGTGCTTCAATATTTATTTTTTTGTATTTATTTACATATTGGACGAAGAATATATGTCAGTCAGAAGTAAAACCAATTTAATTAGCCTTTTGGCTCCAATATGGTATAAAAGTACAACTACATTCTTATTAAATAATAATTTCTCATGCATTCCATATTCTTACGAATATTTTTGTTGAATATTTTAGCGTAGGAGGTAGACAAATATGTTTTCTTTGCAGATTCAAGAGTATAGTTCCCAGTGATAAAGCAGAAGAATAAATGTCACGGCCATGACCTCTAACTCATGTTTCTTCCTGTTCCTTTCCAAACATCTGCCAGTCATGAAGTAGCGAAGTGAATTCTTCTGATGTCATCATCTAAAAGCTAACCGTTTTGACAGGAGTTTAAAGAGAACCATATAAGGTGCATGAACTATGAATGTGAAATGAAGCGTAAAACCTGAAAACAGTAGAGAAGCAACAGATGTACTCACAAGTCTTGACAAGATAGTCTGTAGATGTACGTGATTTTATTAGCATAATAATCAGCTAACTCTATGGTTAGATCGCATTAAAGGTAGTCCAGGTCCAAGCTGCGAGGAACTTGTTAATATTCCATAATCTCACTGAAAACTATACTATGGTATCCTACAATATGCCTACCAGTTTTGGCCATACGCAGTCTTGGACAAGGGATATCTCATCTCTATAATTTCTAATTTTTTCACTCTAACCTGTGTAATGATACACTGTTTGTACAGCTTTAACTCAAACGTTTCACTGTCAGTTTATATTCTTTAATTTTGAGCTCTTTGCATATATAAAAAAATACCTACCTCCCTGGTGCAGGTTAAAAAGTTAGCTGATGGTTTCTTGTACGGAATCAAACGCATCAGAGGGCGGTGAATATTATTCGGGGGTAAAATCATATTAGAGGAATGGCTCTGTATCGTACATTTATGGCACATAAAGAACTTCAAGCCTAACAAAGAGGCTTCTGAACAAAATTAAGTGGTTTCTCATGCCCAATATAGAATTGAATGCCGAGAGTCATAACAATTAAAGAGCGTCCATAGGTAAAAGTCAATTTAATTTAACATAAAAAGACAAAACCTCTAATGCTGAGTCAAATTAATATCCTTTTTAAAAGCTATGTTTTCCTCTGGAGCTAATTACACAATTTGAGTAAATACACTGATGTGGTCAATCCATCCCTAACCTAACTTTTTGCAGCTCTCGTAATGTGGCAAGTTACACTTTGCTTGTTGATTTAACCCGAGATAAGACGCGGACGTAAATGATTAAAGATGAAAAAAGTACCCCCAAATAAAAACCGATATACTTTTAATTCAGTGTTTTTGCTTCATCACTAATCTTGTTAAAGTATAACCTTTTGAAGCAGCTTAACATTTCTTATGCGCTATTTAGTATTCTGTAACGTCGTAATACCAGCATCTTGTTCAACGAATAAAATTATTGATACCAATGACCAAGATCCTTTTGTTAGCGCTACACTTTTGATTGAACAATTTAATACGTCTCATTCAATTGATTTTCTCTGTCTGTTCTGTAAACAATTCTTAGCTGCGTGATTCTAATTAAATAAGCAACAAAAGCGGTATTATTATTTGGTACCTTGTATGTAGAAGAATAAGGGGAAATACAGGCTAATGCGATATGTAATGACATATTTAAAAGCTAGTCGCTATGTGATACAATTGAAATGTGCTTCTCTTTGGATAGCCAGGAGTAAAACAAAAGAAATATCTAACGAATGAGAATTTCTTGTTTCAGAAATGTTTTATGTATTCTAAAATTTAAACTAATAACAAGGATTATCTCGAAAAAATATAAAGTGTGTATTTTAACGAGAAGTATACCTTTGTGAACAGCTTTTGCCTATTTCTTGTCACCCAGAATTAAGAGTCTTCAGAGCCTAGTCTCAGAAAGGTCAAGGTATACACTAAATTTTTAAACAAAATGTCTTAAGTTGTGGTATTTTAATCAAAAATTTATGAAAAGTTTTCGGAAAATCATAAGTTTTGAAAAATCTGCTCTGCAAAATATAGGCTGGCACTAGTTATCGAATACCTTTGTGTGCAATCCTTGGAAAATGCTGAACTTAAATATCAAGATTGGCATTTAACTGTACTCTGCTGTTTACAGGCAGACACATTCACTCCCAGACCTTTTTCTGAATATGCTATTTTGGATTTAGGAGATCTCAAAATATATAATTCCGATAAAATATTGACAGAGAATTTTGGGTCGAATACAATACCTACTATGAACGCGGTAAGTGTAGAGAAAATAAAACGCATGAAAAGTTAGTAAGCATTTTTTGATTTGAAACCCAAAGGAATGAAACACCTTAAAAAGAGGTAACGTGAAAAAACATCTATTTTTACATCTAGTCGTGATTCATGCGCCTAATGAGTATATTCCACAAAAAATAACGCTACTTTGTTTCCTTGAAAGCGAATTTTTCTTTTATATAGCGGTAGTAAAAAAATTGCTATATTTGTTAACTTATGCATCGTCAATGCAGGTATAGAACTTTACCTCTGTTATACTTCTTATAGCCCGACATCCTTTTGAAATGTTTGCGTTTGAGATTCATTGTTTCCTCCGGATATATAATCAAGCTATTACACCTAATTCTTCTGATATCTTCGGTAAGTGTTTATCTCTGACAATCTGACAAGGACCATAAATCGGACTCCTCAGACTAAATGGCGCGGGTGGAAGTAAATAGTTACCAAAATGTGGGCAAAGATGATACAAAGTATCGAAATCATACTTCCTGTGAAATGATACAAATATTAGTTACAAGGTATATAGGACGTATCGCATTATGCAGTTTATTTATGGAAAAATACTTTTAAAATTAGGATAATCTTCTCTATCTTTCAGCGTTTATTCGTAGGAGGCAAATTATACATACGAAAGCTTAATTTTCCATTTTAATCGAGATAAAGCTTACTAGAAATTGTAAAAATATACAATGGTTGCATAACACACACACAGGACGCTCTTAAGTAGTAGTTTAAGTGGTGGTTCAAACCTCTACTGGCGAACCCATATTTGAAAGTGTTCAAAACACTAAGTTGGTCAGATGTGAAATACACCAAACTGCCGAAGTTTTGATCTCTTCTTGGAATCATTGGGGTATCAACTTCACAAATACCTCGGACACGCACAGTCATCGCTCCGCAGTCGAGGCCTTCAGCCAGTAACTATCATGACAAAATAATAAAAGTAATTACCGTAGCTGCTCAAAAAGATATTTGTCCTCAAGGCAATACATAACCTATAAATGCTGTTGCTGTAACTAAAAATAGAATAACTACTCCTACTATTCATGTATAATAAAACTTATATGACACTTAATATATACCTTGTCCAATGTGTAAATAAATTCAAACAAAAAATGTTGACCCATCACATATTTACAGTAGGAATAGATGTAGATACACGAGCTTGTTTTACATAAGCTGCAATAATCATTGCTGTTCCAACAGGAATTAACATTTTCAGTTGACTTGCAACGGTATATGATTAAAAAAATATTTTAGACCTGCATCAATATGAGCTTTGGGTTTCATTTTCCTTTTCAGAGTAGGGTATTGATCTATTTCAATGGGTATGATGTTAATTTGCTGTAGATAATGCAACCTTAAATCGATTTTACGTTTAATTTTGTACTTTCATTTGTTGCAGCTGACGTGGTTATAGTTCATTTATTATTTCTCCACCAAACTGGATCTAATAAACCATTAGAGTTAAATAGAAAATCCAGATCACGTATTGAAGTAATTCCAAGTGGTGTAACACGTATATGAATAATCTAAAAATAGTTTACATGTTTCGTTATGGATGCAAAGGGAATAGAAATAGTGACATGTTTAAGGACCGTCTTTAAAAGTCCATATTCTTTCCATGCAATCTCGAGAAACGACTGAAAATCGACAAGAGTTTAAAATAATTACCAAGTATTTAAGAATTCGGATACTTAAAAATAGATTTCTTGGAAATTGCTTAAAATCTTATTGAAATAAATAGTCGGATCGAAGGGACTCTTTCGAAGGGTGAAGTCTAAGGTCTCAACAGACATAATAATTGTGCAAAGGAGGCAATCATTCCAGAGAACAAAGTATTTTGTATAGTGAATGAATGAATGAATGAATAAGTGTATTTATTGACATAGCAATATCATACATAGAATTTCAACAATCGCACGGGTCCACAGACCGTACGTGCTTTTGTAATACACATTACAAGCAATATTAAAACAACAACAACAAAGAATTAAAAGAGTAAACACGAAAACAAAAAGACAAAGGAAATATACACTCCAAAGCAATATTAAACAACAATAAAGGATTAAGAGTGAACCCGAAAATAAAAATACAAAGATATTCAAATATAGCAATTTAAATTTACAGCACAGAGTACGCCTTCATATATGCACCCTCTTATAATAGAAAATTACACTTAAAAGACATATATACACATAATATATACAACATATATAAAACCATAGCACAACAGTGACCTAAGAATGACATAATATATATGTATGTAGAACAATGTGGTCACTTTTGTTTAGTTGATCTTATTCCTCTCCCCCCCCCCTTCTCTATTGGCAGCCTCCTCAGATCTCAGATGTCTTGCCTTAAGTATAAATTTACCTAGCCCCCATGTTTTCCGTGCCTGCCAGTAGTGTCCAACATGCTTCTAGCCCTACATTCGCAGTGGTAAAAAATCGGCAAATATGTTTCCCGCCATTCCTCCGTACCCCTACATCTTGCCAAGATGGGAGTCCACAACTCTTCCTCCTCGCAAATTGGACAGATTCTCGTACCATTCTCGTCAGAAATTTTCGTGCACCGCTATGCTCCTAGTCTAATCCGCGCGAGCCCCTCTCTAATGAATTTGGTACCTGTTTTGATGTATTGCTCCATACCCCACTCCGATTTCAGCCCAGACTGTACTTCTAATGACACCTTCTCTGTGCATTGCGCAATTATTTGCTGTCTGTCAATATCATAGAGGCGGTTCTTAATTTTTCTCCAAATACTTCGCCTGTTTTCCTGCCCCGCCATCCAAATGTCACCCTTAATTTTGATGCCCACGTCGAATTACCTTCCATTCGCAACTGTTCACGGTAGCAGACTGTCCCAATTAGAGATTGGTTTCCGTGAACGATTCTCATGCAATATTTAACTGCTCTGATTTTGCACTCTATCGTTTCACTATGTGCCCCGAATTCCCTCATTATTCCGCAGTTTGCCGTACCCCTCCCTACACCCAGAATTCCTTTAAAAAATTGGGACCTCACTTGATCCAGATTCCCTGTTTGTTCCCACCCCCATATTTCTCCTCCGTAGGTCATCGTGGATCTAACTGTCGCTCCGTATACAGTTTCCATTAAGGTTATGGATATACTCGGTATTCTGTAGCGTATCCGGAGAGCTTCCGTCGCTTTCACCCTTGCCTTGTGTTTCGTGATGTCAATGTGTTTTGCTCATTTTCCGTTCATTGTGAATGTGAGTCCTAAGTACACAAAAGATTTAACATTGTCCAGTATCTATCCTGCATATGTCCAAGTCTCCTCCCTGCTATAAACACAACCCTTTTTGAAAGTCATTGCCTTAGTCTTATTCACATTAACTGTAAGTAGCCATTCATCGCAATAATTCTTAAGTTTGTCCAGTCCTCGTTGCAATCCGTTTACTGTCGTAGAGCACAATACTAAATCGTCTGCGTATATAAGTGTTGGGATCTGCAAATCCGCTACTACTGGTGCTTGGATATTCTCTGCTATCATTGTGTCAGTAATATCATCCACAAAGAGATTAAATAGCAAGGGAGATAAAATACAACCCCGCCTTACTCCCCTATAGCTTCGGCAGCTCTTGGACACTCTGTTTCTGTCGTACTTCACACAGAATTCGACATTTTGATACATTGCCTGCAATGCTCTAACCATTTTACTTGATAACCCCTTTCTGCCTAGTGCATTTCGATTGATAGAGTCAAATGCCTTCTTAAAGTCCACAAAAGCACAATGAAGATTTCCCCGCTTAATTAACAGTTGCTTCGTCCTTAAAGTGTCTAATATAAAAGCGGCATCTATGGCACTGTGTCCTTCTCTGAAACCCATTTGAAATTTTGAAGGTTTGCCAAATTTAGATTCCCAGTCCTTTATCCGGTTATATAACACTCTACAATAAATTTTCTCCATAATTGGCAAAAGAGTAACCCCGCTATAGTTATCCGGATTTCCAATAGTTCCCTTCCCTTTAGAAATTTGATGAATAATGCCTTTCCCCAACAGGTAGGGTAATTCCCCTCAATAAACAATATGTTACATATCTGGAGTATACTCCTACCAAACTCATTAACATTGGCTGCGGCTTTAAAAACTTCCGGGGGCAGCCCATCCTACCCTGGAGCTTTGCCTCCCTTCAGACTCCTCAGCGCCTGTGCTATTTCTCGTGCTGATATTTCCTCGTCCAGTATTGGGATCTCAAGGTTTCCCAAAATTTGCAGTTCCTTTATAAAAATCCCTTCCCTTTCACCTTTCCCGAATATTCCCATAAAATGCATTGCCCATTTTCTGGGAGAAATTTCGTTGGGTGCCTGATGGTTGCCTCTTAAATGTTTTACTACTTGCCACATCTCAGCGTTATCCCCCCGTGTTAAAATATTACTAATTTTCTGAGTAATTTTTTCTTGCCACGTATTTCTCTTTTCCCGTAAGAGCTGTTTATACTCCCTTCGCTTTTTTGTAAAAAATTTCCTAATATCATCCCTTCTGAATTTTGACATAGCCTCCTCTGCTTGTTTATTTACAGCTCTGCATTGCTGGTCATACCAACCATTGAATCGTTTTAACTTACCATGCATTTGAACTTTCATTGTTCCCGCAGCCGTTGCTATTATATGCGTTAGTTCCTCCGCTGTGTCTGCGTTCCTTTCCCCTAATCTTCTTTCTAATTTATCAACAAATACTTCTTTTTCTACCGGTTTCCATATAAATTTACTAATGAATCTCCCTTCGTCCCCCTTACCCTCTTCAGGTGCATGCGCCGCCATGGCCGTCTCTATATTCAGTTCCAGGGCAACCGGACAGTGATGCGACTCGATACGATCCCCCACCCAAAATTTTCTAATTCTGCCAATTAAACCCTGACTTATTAAAATAAAATCTATTACACTACCCCCATTTTCATTTATGAAAGTGAGTTCTCCCTCTCGATCTTCACCGTACTTGCCATTCATTATTTCTAATGAGAAGGCATCGCAGAAAGCAAGTAATTGTCTGCCCTCCCCATTAATAAAACTATCCTTGCTCTTTCGTTGACCTTCGCGGAATACCTCCCCCCATTGATGACCCCCCGTTAGAGAAATATTCTCCCCTCCTAACCTCGCATTAAAATCTCCTAAAAGAATTAATTCAGCTCCTGGAAAGTTTTCCTGTAACTCCACTAACGTTTCGGTTAAGTCACTGAAGAAATTCCTGTTTGCATACTTGGACGTTGCTGGCTGGTTGTATAATCCTATATTTATTATATGTACTCCCCCCTGTGCCAAAGATACAGCAATCACCCCTTCCAAACTGATTTCTAATTTAGTTATTTCAGCCTCCAACTCAGACCAGAATGAAACTGATACCCCCTCCTGGCCACCTTCCCCTCCTTCCCCGTGTCTCCCTTTCCCTATTAAAACTATGGAAATTAGCAAGTGTTACATTTTCTCCGTTTTTCAACCAAGTTTCTGTTAAGCATACAACGTCAAAATCACTAAGGAAATACAAGAAATTCACGCTACCCAACCTTCTTTTGAAGCCTTCGACGTTCCATGTGACAATCCTCAGAGAAGGGGTTTGGGTCCTATTGTTTCCTTGCTGTTGGTCTTCCTACAACTTGGCTGACTCTTTGTCGAGCTGTTGTCAGCCTAAGGGCACGGAGGGGCCTTGTTGTTGGCTTCTCCGGCGAAGACTGTCTCACCCTCCTCTCCTCTTTGCCCCTCCCTGTCGACATAACTTGCGGCACCTGATGTTCTGCTGAGGGACCTGCTACCTGCTGGGCTGATGCACTGGCTACCTGCTCTTGCTGCCCTGTCCTGGGTTCGGTTTCCGCACTACTTCTAGGCTGTTCCATGCGCTCCAGCTCCTGTCGGTTCCAAACTCGCCCGTTAATGAAGAGCTTGTCATAGCGCAATACGGCATGACAGCCCGGCTTCCTGGCCTCAAACATGTGTACCTTTAAGAACTCTCTCTTCTCTTACACGCTGGCTAAAGTCCTCGCTAATGCTTATTCCCATTCCCCGTAAATAACGAGCATCTCGAAGGATGGCCATCTTGAGTTTATAATGGGCCAGTTTACACACAATAGGTCGCCTTACATTGCCACGTCGACCTACACAATGGGCTCTCTCCACCTCAAACTCGCGGAGTTCGATTCCTATTTGTGAGATGACACTTTTCACTATTTCCTCCGTCATCTCCCAACTCTCTCCAAAAACAATATAGCACAATATTGTTTCTACGAGATTGGTTCTCTAAATAATCCATTTTCTCTTCCAGAGCACGCACTCGAACTGACACATTCTCCACGGCACTTTCCAGCGACTTTAGGCAGCACTTTTCAAATCCTAAAAGCATTTTTTGCCTCAACTGTCCAATGAGTTCTCGTACGCTCTCCATTGTTGAACTTCTTCCAGGTAGCTACGAGCAAGACACAAAACACGACCGTCCTCTTTCACACTTGGACTGCAGCTCTTATTTTGTATAGGGCATATATCGCTTAATCTATACAAGTAACACAAAATTATACAAAATTCCTTCAAAATGAAGTGGCCTTCACAGACTATGCCTAGATGCCTATACATTTTATTTACCATGTAAATATCTTTAATAAAAATCGTTACAGGCATTTTTAAGAAAATCCAAAATTTAGAAAAATCTTTCACGTAAAGTGAAATTGGAGTGCGGGAATTTGTGCATGCATTTGAAAATCAGGTGCTAAAAATCAATGATGTATTATTGTATTTTCAGAAAAAATTAAACAATATATTTCAACGGAAATTCACGTTTTGAAACTCTTAGAATTAAAAAAGCTAGTTTTGGATATATTTTTGATGATCTTTGTATAACACATTCGCAAGCTTTTTTTACGTAGTCGGGTTTACTCTTCCCGTATGTAGGACTGATACTCTCCTAGGATTTACAAGTGATGCCTAGAGGTCAGAAGCCTATCTGGGAGTCTACGGCTCGTAACCACAGATTGAAGAACTCAGACTAGTGGTCGGTCCATAGCTAAACATGAGCGTGAGGAAGTGGATAATATGACATAAAAGCGAAACAGATGATAGGAAAGCTGATTATAGAGCAATTGGTGAAGCAAATGGTAGGGGAAATCGAAGGTCCCGGAGGAAACCCGCCTAGACGCCGTCTCTTCCACCACAAATCCCACATGCAGGAGCTTGAGAACGAACCCGGGCCACCTAGCGGTCTAACCAGTCTGCCATGGCGTCGTCTATGTTTGAAGATACCAAACTTAAATATCAGATTTGATATTTAACCGATCCTTAGTTTTTAAAGTATGTTGTACATTAACACACATACACCATACACACAGACCATTTCATGAAATGTTGAGGTATTTATCCGAAGTTTAGTTTTTGAATTATACTTTTCACACCCACACAAAACATATATACACTTACCGACATTTTTCGTCAAATGTTTTTTTTTTTTTTTCCAGGACCTTCAAAAAGTGTATTTTCTGTGAAATCTCCGTATTCAAGTGCGGATACAATGCAATACCTTTTCTGCCTACTATGTACGTAGTAGAGAAACTAATAAAGTCTCTCCTAATCACTAAACTTGATCCCTTTTAAAGGCTTGAAAAGAGTAATAATAGTACATCTGGAAATCAGAATAATTTCTCAGCTGTAACTCATCCGTTGGAATGGCATGCTTCTGTACCAGATGAGCTCTGCGTGTTGAGAGCCGTTATAGCTCCTCGCCACGTTAGTTCATTCGGGCGTTAGTGCACGAAGAATGTATGAGAAGACCATTAAAGAAGAATTCCAGCCGTGGAGAACTTTGTTGAGATAGGTGTGGTACATTACACGGTGCTACCGTATAATACTTTGAGGTATATCCTTTGGTACGGACAATTTTAACATCAGAGTCATTAATCTTAATCCGTCATGCATGCAAGATATCGTAATACGTTTTATTCCATATTCGTTTCACATCTGGCACTGAGTTGTCACTGCATTAGCTTAGTGCATTATTACGCAAAATCTTAAATTATAGACGAAACCTCTCCGAGGTGTGTCAGAAATTATGCTTTCGTGAAATGGTGAGAAATACATTCTTTAATTATACACATTAGGTTAACATCAGTTATGGAGAAACTGCAATTTATAATCACATCACATAGGAAGTATTTTCAAAGTAATACTAAGTGGCAATACCAGTTTATTATCTTTGCCCTTGCTAAAAATACGCAGTTTTCTTATTCGGAGGTACTCGGAGCATGTGAAATATCTTAAAACGCCTTGTGTTTCGTTAACCTTTGCAGAAAAATATCTCTATCAAAATTGTAACTTTTAATAACAAATTCACTGTCACCAAATTGTTTTTTTTTTTTCAATCAAACCAAGATCTATAGCGGGAGCAATCTTTCTATATATATATATATATATATATATATATATATATATATATATATATATATATATATATATATATATGTGTGTGTGTGTGTGTGTGTGTGTGTGTGTGTGTGACTTACCTGTCCCTTATTATTTTTGGAGATAGACAACAATTCATACTCTGAAAGCAATAAGGTCGAAATAACCGTGCTTGTTGAACATTTGGTCACCATACAAATCTAGTCTGCTCTTCATAGGAATATAGACCTTAGCAACAATAGTTACGTTCATTCCAAAAGCATGCGCTTAATAACTCCTGTTACGGTACATGTTATATCAATAGGACCGCTGCCATAAGTTCTACAGCTTAAATTATAATTAATAAAGGTTAAACCTACGCTTAAGCGGCAAAAAGGAATCGCACAACAGTTATCAAGAGACCAGAAGCGAAAAAGGGGACATATGTGTAACTTATACCTAAAAGTTTTAACAGAAAACGAGCACGTTGATTGTAGCTCAACTGGTTAATTTGATGCCTCGGAGAGTGTCAGCGGTTCGAGTCCAACAGTCTGCGTGCACTTTTTCTTTGTTATGCATTATCCATCAAGGTGCAAAGTTAGTTCAGTGTTTGTCACTCTAATAATTTTAGACGTAAACAAAAAGGTATACATATGAAAAACAAACGGCAGTTCATTTTACGTGTTCTTCAGTCTTTGATCCTTAATTTGCATTATAATTATTTTGAAACAGAAACTTCACTAAGCCTTTGGATAATAAAGACAATTTTCAAAGCCTATAAAGTTAATAAAACAATTGCAAAATACTAGAACACCTAACATGTTATCGATGTTCTTCGTAGTTAGAGAATGTTCTCTACAAAATTTTGGCAGCTGGAATTCTCGGTGGGTTAGCGAATACTATCGGAAGACACTGTAGGTCTAGAAATGCCGCATTAGATACAAATGCACGAAATAAACCTGTGCTAGACCTACAGCTAAGGTTATATCCTATGAACCTCACAGCCCATTAGATAGGTAAACTCAGTCGGTCGTGAACTCGTCATCATTTCGAACAACTGCTGCGCTAAATGAAGTTTCATCACTAAGTTGCATGTAGGAAACGCTTTATCTAGTGGATATTGAGATGTTTGTTAAGTTATTGGAAGACTGACGGTATTGCTGAATATCTATAAATTTGGTACAGTTTGTGATTGTCAACTTAGGTATTTTGTGTAGTTTTTATTTTAGAGAGACCCGAAAATAGGTCTGGTTCTGAAGTATTATCTGAAATACCTATATCAGTTTTAAAACATTGTAATAATATCTGCATGTTTAGAAGAAAGTGAATGAATGTGTCTCAGAATGTTCCTTTTCATTTGTATTTCCTGTCTCTGAACTGATAAAGTTAGAATAAACATAAATAAACAGAACAACAATGGAAGAAACAAATAAGCGAGTTAAAAAACGTTCCGATGTTCCATCTAGCTTTGTGCCAATTAAGAAGAAAGAAAGCGGGGGTAAAATTGTCAGCGTTTTGGTATCTTGGAACTCTTGTTAACACCGCGCGTTAACCAAATATATTACTGTTTAACTATAACTTGTTCCGCCAGAGGCAATAATGTTAGTATACATAAGATGGGTCTCGGGAACGATGTTTTCATGTTAGACTGTAATCTACAGGTTACAATAAACCAGAGAATAAGGAGCAGGTGAACCACCTATATATCTGTAACAATAAAGAGTACTATTTCTCATCGTGATCCTGTTATTACTTCTTCGGTATGTTATTCTTAATGCTACTTTCTCCTACCTATTATGCTTAATTCAATACAGAGTGAACAAATCTAGGCGAGACCGGCCTCTCGGCGTGCGGTCGGCCATCCGATGGCAGTTGTTTCTGCGGTGTAAGGATAGGAAGTCCGCACTAAATGTAGCACAGCTTATCGCATATACATATGTATAACAAACATTAAAAACAAAATTAAATTTCTCACTTATATAAAAAAAGGAGGTGTTGAAACTACATCCTTCGTTCAAGTGTTTCTGGCAGGTGCTTATTATGGTAAATAGCAGCAATTTCTCGCCTAATGTTATTTTTAAGTTGATCTTAAGTGTTTGGATTTGTTTGGTGGATTTTCTCTTTTAATATTCCTGGAAATAGACATCACAGAGTTAGGGACAATGTTATGAAATCTGTTGCGCTAATCATAAATTTATATCCATTATAGTGGAATCATTTTTATTTTCTCTACACTACTATGTACATTGTGTATAGAGAAGGTATTGTACTCCACCAAAAAAATCGATATCGAGATTTCACCGGAAACATATGTTTTAGGGTCCCCTGAATCAAAAAAAAGTATTTTCAGAAAAATGTCCGTGTGTGCGTCCGTGTGTCCATGTGCCTGTGAACACGATAACTCCAAAAGTCGGTAAAATACCAAACTTAGTATTTAGGTTTAATATCTTCCAGAGAAGCGACACGAAGATTGAGACAAATCTCTCCACCCCAAACTGCACTTCATGAAATTTTTTTCAAAACTTTTGATTTTCTAAGAAATAGCCTTAACGATTTTGATTAAAATATCGTTTATTAAAGATATTTACTTGACAAACAAAATGTATAGGTATTTAGAATTTTCTGGGAATGGCCTCTGAAGACTACTTTATTCTGAGTGATTTTACGGAATTTTGCATAACAGCTAAATCGTAAGAGATAGACAAGAGCTTACCACACAAAAAATGTAGAGCATATTAAAATACACAATTTATGTCGTATACATTTTTTTCCTGGAGTTGTTCTTTTTGAGATATTCCTTGTTTTTGTTTTCAGGTTTGAAAAACTGTCCATACAAACAAAGGAACTTCAGTCACATAGCAACCAGCTTTGGACTATCACTTTAACCTATGGTACTCCCTTATTTCCCTTACACTTACAAGGAAGCAAGTAATAAGATTATTTCTGCTAATTTTTTATCGATTAGTATGAAGTAAATAGAAGCAGGAGCATTTTAAAACTAATTTGTTGCAGAGATATAGAGAAGCTCATGTGAATGGAACATATCAGATTTTTACTGATCCAACACATCCCCTTAGTGGAAAATCAGAGAATCGAGTAAGTATAAAAATACATTTATTTACGAAACAAATTCACACACTTTAGCTCAACTTAAAAATAATATTCATCAAGAAATTGGTGTAGTTTCTCAGAGGTAACTGAGAATGTAATGGGCAACTTCTTAAGCAAGTGTCAGAAATGCTTGAACATGAAGGTAGATGGTTTCAAAATCACCTTGCTTGATATACATGAGTAATATCTTTTACCTTTTAAGTGTTTATGTTATGTGTGTTAAAAAATACATAACTTTCCAGACAAACCGAACTACGTTTACTACGGACTTCCTGTCAATCCCAGCACCAACACAACAATCAGTCTCGTCGGTCAGTCTCACGCCACAAATTTGGTCTCATGTAGGATTGCTCACGCTTATTTTAATCCGATATATTGTAATAAATATCTTTTCATGATTTAAAATTGGTTCAAATAAAGTCTGCTGCAAATAACTCAGGCGTTTTGACGGGTAGACACTTGATGGCTTGCACACCACTGCGCGCTAGTCACTCACGACTCACTTAATTCAGTGTACAACACAGTACACTTGCCTTGCAATTCTTCCTCCTTTTATAGCTAGAGAAAAACGTCACAGAAAATTGTGGATGCTTCTGGAAGATTCTAGCACAGCCTGCTGATGTCTCGCATTTCAAGGTTTCCGGTTACAGGCGCGTCTTCCGTGTTTGCCACGTCCTCAGTCTCGCCGACTCGCATACCAAAGCGAACATTAGAGTGGCCGCATACGGTACTGTCATAAAATGTTGTCCTGGTTCTTATTTAAATTTTGTAGTTGTCACCCAGTGCATTCAACAAATACTTAAAACATAAAATATTCACAAATTACACCGCTGCTCTGGTTCATTCTGGCTGACTGGCCGCCATCATCTCATTCAATTTATTTCTTTACTTATCTCTTTCTAGCTACCTATGCTTGGCTTAGTACCTTAGACACGCCAGATGACTGTGTGGTTCCCGCTTTACGGAGGTTTTTTTTTTTTTTTTTTGTATGCAAAGAGGTGGCGAATGATTCCGCCTCCTTTAAACCCTGGATATACAAAATCTGGGCATCTTTTTTATTCCTATATCGATCCTGAATTACCTAGGATGAGATCTCTTGCATTCTTCCTCTTCCTGTTGCCTGTTGTAATGTAGAGCTCCTGGTCCTCCTGAAATACATAAAGTTCCTAGCTCCCTAACGGAAATTGCTTGAATTCTAGAGTGAAAAAGAAACGCATGGGAAGAAATGTCTACAAAAAAAAAACTAAAAAAAAATTAAACAAAAAATAAAAAAATCCTGCGCAGGTCACGAAAATGTTGGCTTTACTGCCGGCAAGAGTGAAGAGTAGAGTGTGAGGCAGGATTGGGCAATAAGTCTTTCACTCTCATATCCAGCTAACCCTTACGATGCATGGCCTTACATGTAACATCTTAGTGCTTGTAATTATTATATTTGTTTTTCATAATGATATTCCCCAAACTGATAACGAAACACTACGGCAAAAAACAAATAATAAAATAAATAAATGAAAAAAATATAACAAATAAAAAAGAACACAAAAGAGAATAAGAAGATTACCGAAAATCTCTTAAGGCGGATATAAAACATTTACATGTTTAGCTTTATTAATGGTGATTACTTTTCTGATTAGGCATCTGATTACCATTAGTATTAGCCCATGGCGTCCCCTGAGGGCACCTGCACCTTGGAGAGGTGGATTGGTTTGGCAGTCCTGTCAGCCATTCCACGATCCGCCGTTTGATCTTAATTGGTCAGGTAATTTGTTCTTAATAACATGGTATTCCCTATAATAGAGTACGCCATTGTTTTAAGAGTTAATTTAGTACATTTTTTGGTCCGTTGTATACACATAAACACTTGGGTCTTTAGACATGTTTTTCTACATTTTGGCTAATACACTTATGTTCTTTAAAAGTGTAAAATTATTACGTTTCAGTTCCTTATAGTGTCATGCAAAGTATTTAGGTTTCTAATTGAAGTCGTTTATGCATGCACAATATATTAAATGCATACATCCACGTTTACAAAATTCAGTATTTAAGTCGTCTCTTTCGTAGAAGCAGATGCGCCTTTTTCAGCCAAAAAGTTTAAAGTCATGTACCTGCAATGATCGTCAATTTCATAGATATCGATTGTTTGTTTATTTATTTAGCCCACAAGTAAAATGTATTAGCGTAGAACGTATAAAATAATTTAGTATATTTCAAAGATTTCTTAGTCTTCATTATTATGTACACTTTGGTCCACACATAAATAGCTTTTGCTGCTGTCTATTCAAGCGTTTAGGGTTTGACCTTTGACCTTTTGATTTTTGTCCATGTGTGCTATATTTTATACATTTGAGAAATAAACCTATAAACATGCAGTTTGAATTAATTCTGCTAATGAATAATGGTTTAATAAGACAAGAAAGTTTAAACGCAGTGTTATTCTGTGACAAAAGCAAATCATTACTTAATTGATAACCCTCTTCTCCCTTCGTGGAAAGTAAATTATAACGTTTAAAATCCTCATTTTCGTTTTCTACGCTTTTTAGAACCGAAAGTTTATTTAATGCTTTTTGCGTACCCTAGCTAAATGAACAACCAGAAATGAACATAACAAATTTCCTTTAATTCCATCAATACACATCGTTGCCACCATTCTATTCTATTTAAAACCATAAATAAGATAAAACATATGATGTGTTTCAATAACATGACTTTTTCTACCTGTTCTGCTAACAAAATATTTTTACAAAAAATAATGTTTTTCTACATCATGCTAATTATATATACAATGGCCGAAATAGTCTTATTAATTGCTTCCTAGTAAATAGAAGGGAAATAAGGGAATACATTATGTTAAAGCTATAATAACATCCTTCAAAAGCTGGTCGCTATGTGATACAACTTAAAGTTCGATTTTTTGCATACCCAGAAGTAAACAAAAGAGATATGAAACGAATGAGGACTTCCCGTTTGAGAATAGTATTGTTTTTACTTTCTCCATACGCACTATGTACATAGTGTATAGAGAAAGTATTGCACTCCACCCAAAAATTCGATACCGAGATTTCACCGGAAATATATGTTTTAGGGTCCCCAATATCCAAAAAAAAGCATTTTCACAATAAGGTCCGTGTGTGTGTGTGTGTCCGTGTGTCTGTGAACACGATAACTCAAAAACGAAAAGTCGGTAAAATACCAAACTTGGTATTTAAGTTTAGTACCTTCCAGGGATGCGACACGAAGATTTTGAGAAAAATCCCCCCACCCCCAACTACCCTTTACATGGAACTTTTTTCGAAAATTTTTATTTTCTCAAAAATGGCTCTAACGACTTTGATTAAAATTTTGGATATTGAACATATTTACCTGACAAATAAAATGTATATCTTGAATTTTCTGGATAGCCTCTGAAGAGTAGTTTATTCTGGATGAATTTTACTAAATTTTGAATAACTGCTAAACCGTAAGAGATAGACAAAAACTTACTGCACAAAAAATGTAGAGCACTTTAAAACACACTTTATGTTATATACATTTTTTTCATGGAGTTCGTCGTTTTTGTGACATTCCTTATTTTTGGTTTCTGCTAAGAAAAACGTATACTTTTCTCATACAGGCACTTGTCAACTCCTATCCATATAAACAAAGGAACTTCACTGACATAGCAACCAGCTTTTGACTATCACTTTAACCTACGGTTGTCCCTTATTTCGCTTCTACTTACAAGGAAGCGAGTAATAAGACTATTTCTGCTAATTTCTTCTGATTAGCATAAAGTAAATAGAAGTATAAGCTTTTTAAGAATTATTTGTTGCAGGGATATGGAGAAAGTCATGTGAGTGGTACACATCAGATTTTATTAATTTTAAAACACCAACACAGAATATTTCTGAAATTATTAACTTTACAAAAATGTATATGCATAACTTATGTTTTTTAACGAGATCTACATTTTATGTTACAAGTTTTTACTTATCTCGTATGGTTTACTATTATATAAAAATCATTCAGAGTGAAGAGGTCTACAGAGGATATTTTCAGAGAATTGAAGATAAACATTTCGTTAGTTCATGAAAATATCTTAAACTTACGGCATTTTAATCAAAATCGTTAGAGTCCTTTATGAGAAAATCGTTTTTATAACTCTTCCGTATAAAGGATAGTTTGGGGTAAGGAGAGTTTCTTGTAGGCAATCATGTCATATGCTTTAAGACAGCTGAAATTATAAGACAAGTTTGATATTCAACATTTGATATTTATTTCCTTTTGAGCTGTGCTATTCATACACGAACCTCTTGCTGAAAATACTTTTTCTAATTCAGGAAACCACAAAACACCTATTTCCGGTGAAATTTCAACATTGAATTTTAGTTGAGTTCAATACCATCTCTCCAACTATGTACATTATATATGTAGAGGAAGTAAAAAGATAAAGCACTAGTGTACAATAGAAGGAAAATCTATAGCTTTATCTCTCTCCCTCTCTGTGTATCTCACTCTCTCGCCCTCCCCCTCTCTCTCGCTTTCTCTCCGTCGGATTGACAACTTTCATCCTCTAAGCCGGGTAAACTCCCCTTTTGTGTATATTTTATGTTAAAACTCTAGCTATTCGCCATTTCATAGTGCAAGCTTAAGGGCGAAAAGTAGTTGCATTAGGTAACAACATTTATCTATTATCTAGGTTGGGCACAGAAAGAACAGCTGTTATAGATGATCTCAACAACAGACAACGTTTCGACTTGGTCACACACAGGCGGAGAGCTTGCCCCAGAAATTGTTGTATCTCATAGATAAAAGATAAAGGAAGACGAAGTCTCTCGTCCAAGTGGGAGTAGGTCGGCAGCAACCATCGAAGTAGTAGCCACAAGACATCCGAAGCAAAAAGTCATGCCATTAAAAGTGGGCATTTCGTCCGCAGGCATGTCACATTGTGAAAAATCTTGAGGTGCGCTATTAAGAACAATCCGTTAGAGACCGTAGCGGGTTATTTCTCTAAGGTACTTCAGAGCGCAAAGAGTAAAGAACTTGGAAAAATGTAAATGGCGTGTTATTTATGGACACTCTTTAACTACTGTGGTTCTCAGCGTCCCATTCTAAATTGGGCGTGAAAGACCGCTTAATTTTGCACAGAGTTCTTTCTATCAGGCTTGAGGTTCTTTTACGTGCTGTAAATCTACGACACGGGACCAACGGCTTCACTTTCCTTCCAAAGGAAGCCATGCTAAAGATTTTACACCCGAAAAATGTATTGTCCTCCGCCGGGTTTGAACCCGCTACCTTGGGTATACGAAGTTAGCATGGTAACCATTACACCACGGAAGACGACAAAAAAAAAAAAAAAAAAAAAAAAAAACTTGGAGATGGTGCAAGCAATTAGCACCCATGGGTAAATTCTCTTCAAGCGAAACTATTTTGACAGTGAAAGAGAATATGGATATCCTCCACCAAACCTACTAAATTCACTGATATGAAAATATATAATGGCTCAGAATCTATATGTTAGTGAAAACTGGGATTAGCCATTACAACATTATATTTCTACAAACCAAATATGAAAAATCATGACAGAAACTATAAAAGCCGTTTTTATTATTAATAGTGTTTAATGATCAATCAGTAATTTCCTGCTTCAGATCAAGCAACTGTACAATAGTACACAAAACAAATTCCAAAGAAACATATAAAAAAATGAAGTTGATCAAAACTCCAGTTCCTCTTTGACGCAATGGTATTCAAACAGGAGTTAAACCTCCGTATTACCAGGAGACAAAGGTATATTTTGTAGCACTGCGGAATCTGTGGCTTCGGTTATCCGATGGCCAAGAGGGAAGAAAATATTAACGGGAACCAAGAGTAACTTGGAAAGGATGTCTGCGTTTGGTAGCGGGTGAGTTTATCAATAGTAAATTGGAAAGCAGATCGATTTCCCTGTGCGCAGAACCATGGAGCATCCAAGGTGATACCTAAGACCTTGTTTTGGAGGACTGAACTCTTGAGCACACATGAAGCAGCTCTAACTCATACCGGGCAGACGCTTGTCAACAATGGTCTTTCAAAGCAGTGTAGAAAAATATTGTGGTACCACATCTGATGGACGACTTCAGAGGATAGAGTTTGGATAGCCTGATATATGCCTCAGGTCAGGCAACGGTCACTCCTTGAAATTTTGGTGTCTTCATGGAGTTTCCATTGTATCACTGTGGCATCTATGGTGGGGCTTAGGGACAGTCTAGTTCGACGAAAAGTAAACATCATAGCTTCATAATTAGACTGATTAAATACAGGGCTCAAGTCACATAATCAGGATGTTAGAGGATTTAATGATAATTGGAGATTAACGGTGATCATCAGATTCATATCTGATATAAACCAACCACTAAATATGGCAAAAATGATCAAATGGTATGAGCTCAACATGGCCAGTAAATTCAGTACTGGAAGTCCCACAGTTACATAGTCGATTAGTTGTTGAACACCAGAGAGGAAGGCTTGCGCGAAACTCTAATTCGAAACTTACTTCTGTAAGAGGACGTGCTTAACACAAAAAATAACTAAATATCTGCAAGAGTGTTCAAGCCTAAGTTTTGTACCTTGGTTTATTGCTCGTAAAATGTTAGTAAAACCCCATTGAAGTGCTGTGGACATTAAATGCGATTTAAAGCAGCCAGAAGCGACAGTTACACTAGATATTGTGTTTACTGAATAGACGAAAACTGCACTGTCTGAGAGAAATATTTGCAGGCAAAGTTGGATATGCATTTTCATCAGTTATTGTTGCTTTCGTGCACTATTTATTCATACATTGGAGTCATAATGTGTATTGCAGATCTCTAGATATAGAGTATCTTCCATATTGGATAAGTACATTTTGAATTAGTAACAGTAACAACATAAATAACATTAAAAGCAATTAGCTTTGTGTTTGCAGCTTGTTTGTCTCACAATATATAATATAAAAATCTACTTTAATCGGATATCAGAGTATTTCTTCATTTCCTTGTATGTTGATCTTTTCGTATCTTATGTCATATATAGTCTGTGAGGTAATTTCAACTGAAATTATTTTAGAAAGTGACACAGCGGCTATCAGTGGCAATAAAGGTTTGTGCACCATTTACATTTCTCTTTTTACATCACACAAAGCACAAGTGCACCATACTGTACTTCCTGCCCAATTTTTCACATTGCGCAACCTGCAACATATGAACTGTACTGCGGTGACAGATGGACACTTCTTTCAGTTTCGCCTAGTACCATAGCAGGGTTTCTTTTTTATTTATTATCTGTCCACCCACCTGGTTACATGGCTCCGCGGTATCAACCTACGCATGGCCGTTAAGAACAATGATACCACGGGGTCCTAGGAAAGGAACCACCCAACTTGCTCTAATTTTATAGCACTACAAAGTGCGATGTATCACAACGGATCGGATTTATTTCAATGTGAGCGGAAATTATCGGTCTGAGTTGTGCAATAAATTCGTTCGTTATGCTGGTGCCAAAACCAATGCTAATGTCCGGTCTATTGTGTAGCGCATCAATACCGCTTCAGGAACGTGTTATCTGGAGAGAAATGCTAAGTTATTTTGAGCAGTGGACCTCTTGTCTGTAAACGTCTAGCACGGTACGTAATATAATGCAATCTCGATTACACGCCCTCGATAACAGAGCTGTACTTGTTATTCTGCTGGGCTCGCATTTCATTTATGGTCCAGGACATTTTCAATCATTGACAAATACACCCCAACTAATAGCATTGTGCAAATTTCAAAAATACGTTTCTGATCTTCACTAGCTATGGACAAGCTCATTTTTCGACTGAAAATGAGGTCTTAAATTTGTCATAGAATAGAGGAAAGTCTCAGATGATACCTCATCTAGGCCTTATGGTAAGAAGAGAGACTAACTTCTCGAAAATTCGTAGCCTTGGTTAACTGGTTTATAAACAGCTAATTAATAATTTTAAATTTTCACTCTGAACCATCCTTAAACATTTCATAATAAATATATTTCACAGTGAAAGTTACTTCAAACTGAATTAGTTAATTTCTATAAACGCAACCACTTCAGAAACATTTTTTGGTATTCCTATATGTAACTTTCCAGGAAAGAAATTTTCAAAATTGAAAATCTAGTGTCTCCAACCTAGACAATTAAAATTAAAATGTTATGTGTGTATTAAGGTTAATTTACTTAATATTAATAATCCTTCACTTTTATGAAATTTTATTTTACATCACATATGTTTGTAAGATTAAAAGTTTACTTCACGCAGAATGCAGAGCTTTTAAAATATGAAATTTGTGCTCGGTATATTTGTACTTTTTAGTGCATATATACCACGTACATAGTAGATAGAGAAGGTAAACTTTGATTCCGAGGTTTCACCGAAAATATGTTTTAAGTCTCTTTGAATTCAAAAGAGCATTTTTGAAAAAGGTCAGTGTGTGTGTGTCTGTAAACAGCATAACTCAAAAACGAAAGTCTGTTAAATACCAAACTTGGAATTTAAGTTTAATATCTTTCCAAAATTTTGATTTTCTCAAAAATGCCTAAACGATTTTGACTAAAATAGCGTATATTAAAGATATCTGGAAGAAACATAAATGCTTATCTTGAAATTTCTGAAAGTCGCTCTGAAGTTCTCTTCATTCTGGATGAATTTTGCACATCAGTAAACCGTAAGAGATAGACACAAACTTGCTACACAAAAATATAGATCTCGTCAGAAAATACAAGTTTACATCTTTTACATTTTTCCAATGGAGGCAATTGTTTCCAAGATATTCCATTGGTTTCAGTTTTAAAATACTTATATTTTTCTGAACAAGAAGTCGCCCATGTTTCTTTGGTTTTACTTCAGTCCACTAAAAGAAGCGAATTTTAAAACATTTGGCTATCGCTTTATCATAGTGTATTATCTTAGTTCCCTTCTACTTAGACGAACGTAAGTAATAGGACCTTTGTGTTAATACTTATCTCGATTGGCCTGGTGCAGAAAGAAGAACAATCTTTTGTAAGAAGTTTGTTTTTAGAATAACTAGAGAAAGTAATGTGAAAATAACACATCAGATCTTTTTCTTTCCAGTTGCTATTTCTGAGATATTCACACTTTCACGTTTAAATGTTAGAGTATTTTAAAGAAAGCTTTTTGCAGGTAACGGAATATTATGTCAAACTTTTACAATAACTATCGTATCAGCCGCATAGAATATATGCTTTTGTGTCTCGATTATAAATTCAAACGCTTTCTACCAATATCTATATGCTTAACATTACTTATAAAACAAACTTTTGTATGAATGTTTTGTTGGGCAGATTTGAAAATAAATTATAGTTGATAGAGAAAGACCTATTGCTTAATTTCTTTCTCTTCGTTTTACTTTCTATACACGTACTATGTACATAGTGTATAGGAAAGGTATTGTATTACACCCAAAACTTCTATCTCAAGATTTCACCGAAAATACACGTTTTAGGGTCCCTGTAAACAAAAACGTCATTTATAGAAAAAGGTCTGTGTGTGTCCGTGTGTCTGTGAACACGATAACTAAAAACGAAAAGTCGGTAAAATACCAAACTTGGTATTTAAGTTTAATATCCTCCCGGGATACGACACGAAGATTTTGAGAAAAATCCCCCAATTCTAAAGTACTCTTTATATGGAAAAATGTTCGAAAGTTTTGAGTTTCTCAAAAATGGCTCTAAGGATTGTGATTAAATTACTGTGTATTAAAGCTATTTAGATTGCTGAATTTTGGGTAACTGATAAACCGTAAGAGATAGATAAAAACTTAACTACACAGAAAATGTAGATCACCTTAAAACACACATTTGTAATATACATTTTTTGTGAAATTACCATTATTGAGATATTCCTTGCTATTTGTTTCAGATATAAAATACTTAAACTTTTCTCGCATAGAAAGTTGTTAACTCCTGGCCCTGCATAGAAACGATTTCAACTACATAGCAACCATCTTTTAAATAATTTGACTTTCACTTTAGGCTAGTGAATTCCCTTATTTCTCTCCTACTTAGCAGGAAACAAGTAATTAAGACAATTTTCGCTAATGTTTGTCTAGATTATCATAAATTAGCTAGAAGAATATGCTTTTTAACAATAATATGTTACACCGATGTAGAGAAAGTCATGTGAGTGGAACACATAATATCAGGTAGAGATACCCACTCACGGAGGTTTTAGATGTCTTGAAAACGCAGACGCCAGGTGCCTATGGGCTTAATGTCATTTATCCCAAAATCATTGGCGTTATAAAGTAGCTCTAATCTGCATGGCACTTTAAACGATTTAAATTCAAGCGATATATTAAACCTCCTAAACTACATGCCCCAAATCCTACAACTTGACCTAGCTAGATTTGCAGTCCACGCCCTCTAAGCCGTAGTCACACATAAACCTTAATGTCTGAATCACTTTTAGGAGGTTGCGAAAGTGGGCTTGTGAGATCACGGCGTTGCTGCTGGAGCAGTGCGTGTGAATGCGTCTGGTTCCTTGCGTGCTTGTGGGTAATCAACCTCAAATTAAATATTGTACTTTTCTTCCTAAAAGCAACACCTTCCATTCACTTCATGTTACCGACCGACATAAAGTTACGTATAAAAATCTAATACGTTCATTTTATATGACTTTCTCTACATCTCTGTTAAAAATTATTGTTAAAAAACTAATTCTTCTAATTACTCATGCTAATCAGAAAAAAGAGCATAAATAGTCTTATTGTTTTCATATAAGTAGAAGAGAAATATGATAGTATTATAGGCTAAAGCGACAGTGAAAAGCTGGTTGCTATGTACTTGAAGTTCCTATGTACGGACAGGAGCTGACAAATTTTCGTTTGAGAAAAGTATAAGTATTTTAAAGCTGAAACCAATAGCAAGCATGTCTCAATAATGATCAAATCTACGAAAAAAATGTACGTAATATAATTTGATTGCTTTAACGAAATATACATTTTCTATTAAGTAAATTTTTGTCTATCGTCAAAATTTATCCAGAAAAATGTCTTCAAAATATAAATTTTATTTGTCATGTAAATATATTTAATATGCCATATTTTAATCAAAATCGTTAAGCCATTCTTGAGAAAATAAATATACGTGTAGAGAAAGTAAAAATCTGATGTGTTCCGCAAACAAACTTTTCTTACTGAGGATTATTCTTTTATCTACAGCTAATTAAAGCAAATGTAGCAGAATTGGTCTTATTACTTGCTTCCTTTTGTTTTTTGTTTTTTGGTTGTGTTTAACGGCCGCTTTAATTACTTATGGCACCGCATGCGGACTTGCTTCCTTGTAATTAGAAAGGAAATAATGGAGTATACTAGGTAAAGGCGATAATCAAATCTTTAAAAAGCTGATCGCTTTGCTTTCCATGGTCCCGTTTGAGAAACTTTTCGTTTCGTTTCGTAATAGGCTTATCCTCCCCACAATTGTAGGACTGACATACCCCCTTAGGACTTATAAGCCCATGCCTAGGGGTCAGAAGTCTGTCCGGGAGCCTATGGCATGAAACCATAGAATGGAGAACCTGTTAAAAGGGGCTGGTCCGTAGTCAATCATAAACATGAGGAAGTGGATTATATGAAATATAAGCAACATTAATGATGAGGAATTGGTGGAATGACTGGCGGGGAAACCGGAACACCCGGAGAAAACTCGCCCAGAACTGCTTCGTCCACCACCAATTCCACATGCGCCGCTTAGGATCGAACCCGGCCTGCCTAGATGGGAAGCGGGCGGTCTAACCACTCACCCACGTCGCCACCTTGAGAAAAGTTAACTAGTTTAAAACTGAAACAAATAACAATCAATATCTCGAAAATGGTTAATCCTACAAGAGAAACATAAATACTCGAATAATGCGTTTTAATGAGATCTGCATTTTTTGTGTAATAAGTGTTTGACTATTTCTTACAGTTTAGCCTTATGCAAAATTCTACAGAACTCATCCAGGATTAAGAGGTCTTCAGAGCCTATTTCCTGAAAATTTTAAATATACATTATATGTTTAATAAATATTTTAATCAAAATCGTTAGAGCAATTTTTGAGAAAACATTTTCAAAAAATTTTCCATGTAGAGAGTAGTTTGTGATTTTGTTGAACATCCTCGTGTCTCATCTCTGTAAGATACTAAAACATGAATATCAAATTTGGTATTTACGGTCCTTTCGTTTTTGAGCTACGGTGTTCAAAGACGCACACGGACCATTTTTTTCTATAAATGTTTTGGTTTTTGAACTCAGTGGGCTTTAAAACAGGTATATTTTTGGCGAAATCTCGACATTGAATGTTTGAGTGTATACAATACCTTCTCTATCTACTATGTACATACGTTGCTATAAAAAGTAAAAATCTGATGTGTTCCATTCACGTAACTTTCTCTAATGTTCTTCAAACAAGCATTTCTTACAAAAGATTATTCTTTTATCTAGATCATACTATTGGAGACAAGACATTAGCAGAAGTGATTTTATTTCCTACGGAAATAACGGAATACACTGGGCTAAAGTTGTACTTAAACGTTTAAACAGCTGTCGCCATGCAATTGACATTGAATTCACTATGTAATGGATGTGGACTTTAAAATTTAATGCAACAACAGGGAATATTTCGGAAATTGTTACCTCTAAAAAAAACTAAAACATACAAAAAATTGTGTGTTTCAACGACATCTAGTGTGCGACATTTGGTGTTCTAAGTTTTTTACTGTTTCTTGCAGTTAACCAGTTATGCTAAAGGCATGAAGTCGACTTTTGTGACCATTGCCAAGAAATTCAGGACATATATTTCATTTACCATATAAGTCTCTTTAATACATTTTAACAAAATCGATAGACCTTATTTGTGAAAATTGAAATTTCACAAAATGTTCTATGTAAAGAATATAGCTGAATATCTTCGCGTTGCATCCGTGGATGAGACTGAATATAAATACCAAGCGAAGTATTAACCAAACTTTTGTTTCTGAGTTGTGCTGAGCACACAGACACACACTCACACATAATTTGGTGAAATACAAATTTTCTCTACCTACTGTCTACAATGTACACTCTGCTAAACATACATTCGTACTTTACGACGTTTGCCGAGAGCCATTCAAAACAAAGCAAAACCCATCGGATCCTTGAACAATTTCAATGGGACATTTTCAATCATCCGCCGCACAGTCCTGACCTGGCACCCAGCGATTGAAGACGTGGCTAGGAGGGCAGCACTTTCAAACCAAATGAAGATCTTCAAAATACCATCAATGCTCTTTTGAAATCCATTGGCGGCAACATTTTTTGAAGCGGGAGTTGCACAGCTTGTGCACAGGTACGATAAATGCCTCAATCTTTTTGGTGATTGTGTTGAAAAGCAACCATAAGTGTACAGAACTTTTAGTAATAAAATAATTGTTTTCTATGAACTTGTCTTTTATTTATAGCCTATCGGAGGTTGAAAAAAATGGCCCTCGAGGTAAGGTGAGTAAATCGTCTTCTATGTCTGCTTGGGTAAGAGCTTTTAAGTGGAAAATAATATTTTGTTTCTCTTAGGCGAACTCGAATTGTAGTACTTCCTTTATTTTACACATGCAAATAGCATGGTTTTAAAAACACTGGCACATCTCCAATAGCAACGATAATAGCCATGCAGTGCACCCAACATAATTCATCTACCTCACCTGTGATTCCTCCTTTTTTTTTTCTTCTTTTTTTTTATGAGTTTAGTATTCAACTGCTGATAGCTGATAAATAATGCTCAAAGATACAGGAGACTTATAGAACCTGGCATTCACCGTCTAAGAATATAGGAAAAGTCTTAAACTATCCGGAAAACTCAGGACAATCAAGATTCAAACCACGAAACTGGCAGTTTTTCGTTTTTGCGCTTTGCATTTTTTCCCCAAGTTTTCTCTTTCCTCTCTACTGGACCCTCTTTCTACTATGCCTTTTTATTCTGATATAAAAGCAAATATTAAATAAAATATAAATCTTATATCAAAAGAATGTATTGGAAATATCTGGGTCGGGGTAACCGTATAATTGCCTTCTAACTTTACTTTCTCTAATATTTATATTGTTCGTTTTTTCCTTTTTACTTTCTCTGTACGTACTATGCACATAGTGTATAGAGAAAGTATTGCACTCCACCAAAAAATTCGATACCGAGATTTCACCGGAAATATATGTTTTAGGGTTCCCTGTATCTAAAAAAGGTATTTTCAGAAAAAGGTCCGTGTGTGTGTGTGTCCGTGTGTCTGTGAACTTGACACCTCAAAACCTAAAATCGATAAAATACCAAACTTGGTATTTAAGTTTAGTATCTTCCAGGGATGCGACACGAAGATTTTGTGAAAAATCCCCCCACCCCAAACTACCCTTTACATAGAACGTTTTTCTAAAATTTTGATTTTCTGAAAAATGGCTCTAACGATTTTGATTAAATAACCTATATTAAATATATTTACCTGAAAAATAAAATGTCTATTTTGAATTTTCTGGGAATAGCCTCTGAAGATACTTTATTCTGGGTCAATTTTACGGAATTTTGCATAACTGCTAAACCGTAAGAGATAGACAAAATCGTCCCACACAACAAATATAGAGCATCTTAAAACACACAATATATGTTATATACATTTTTTCGTGGAGTTGAAAATTTTTTAGATATTCCTTGTTTTTTGGTTTCAGCTATGAAAAACTTACTTTTCTTAAACAGGACTTTGTGAACTCGTGTCCATTAAACAAAGGAACTTCAGTCACATATAAACCAGCTTTTGACTAACACTTTAACCTATGGTACCCCCTTATTTCGCTTCTACTAACAAGGAAGCAAGTAATAAGAGTATTTCTGCTATTTTTTTCTTGATTAGATGAAGTAAATAGAATAATTTGTTGTAGAGATGTAGAGAAAGTCATGAATGGAACACATCAGATTTGTTATCTTTTAATTTCTTTAATGTTATTTAAACATGCAAATTGTTTATTGTAAATAATATACTTCGTTATCTTGCCCTATCTCTAGGGAAGCTGAATAATAAAACTAAACTTAATAGCGAAGGTATTTCATTCCACTCAAAAATTCGAAGTCGAGATTTTACCGGAAATATATTGAGGTCTCCTGAATCAAAAAGAAAATGATTTCTAAAAAAGAGGTCCTGTGTGTATCCATGTGTCGTGTGTGTGTGTGTGTGTGTGTGTGTGTGTGTGTGTGTGTGTGTGTGTGTGTGTGTGTATCTTGTGTGACGATGAACGCATAACACAAAAATGAAAATTTGGTTAAGTACAAAAATTGATATTTAAGTTCAGTATCATCAGCGACACAAATGATTTCAAGAAATCCTCCCACCCAAAATTAGCCTTTAGCAGCCTTTTTTTTTCTCAAAAATGCCACCAATGATATTGAATAAAGTAAATATGTATAAGATATTTTCAATAAAAATGTCATCTTGAGTTCTCTGGGAACAGTCTCTGCAGACCTCCCAAACTGAATGATTTTGCATAACTGGCAAAACGTAAGGGATACAGAAAAACTTTCTACACAAAATATAGATCTCAGTAAAACATACAAATTATGTTATATCCAGTTTTTGTAGAGTTAGCCATTTCGAGTATTCCTGTATTTCAATTTAAAATATGTATCTTGAATTCTCGGGGAGTAGCCTCTAAAAACCTCATCAAACTGGATGACTTTTGCATAACTGGTAAACCGTAAAGGATAGACAAAAACTTAGTTCACAAAAATGTAGATCCCAGAAAAGTACACAATTTATGTTATTTACATTTTTGTAGAGTTAACCATTTCGAGTATTCCTTTTGTCCAATTTTAAAGTGAGTATCTTGAATTTTCTGGGAGCAGCTTCAAACTGGATGACTTTTGCAAGGGATAGACAAAACTTGCTACACAAAAATGTTTGATTTCATTAAAGCTCACAATATTTTCCACATATATATATGTTTTGTAGAGTTAAATAATTCGAGATATGTCATTTTATTCAATTTTAGAATGGGTACTTAAACTTTTTCATCAGGAAATTCTCATTCGTTTCATATATATAAGAAATATACATATTTTTTTTTTTTTTGTTTAACTCCTGACCATGCCAAAGAATCGAGTATCAATTTTATCACATATCGATCACCTTTTAAAGGATTTGATCTCACTTTAGCCAAGTGTATTTCGTTATTTCCCTTCTATTTAAAAGGAAGCAAATAATAAGACCATTTCTGGTAACATTTGTCGTAATTATCAGAATAAGTATAATATTTTGTATGAACAGGCGAATAAAATTATGTTAATGGAATACAACCCGTTTTATATATTAAATATTTCATGCTATATTCATTAATTTGACGGCTGAAACTGATATTTGAATACTTGTTGAGTGATCAGTTTTTGGCTGAGAACACAGAAGGCTCCAGCACGAATATCTGATGGGCCCAATAGGATATTCAAATTAATATACGTTTATTAATAATCATTAAATGTTCTATCTTGCAATCACGAAATGTCAAAATGGAGCATGCAAAATAAAGTTTTGAAATATGATTACGATAAGGGTGGAAGAACTAGGGAGATTTATTTTCAGATATTTTCATACACTCATATTAGCTCGCGAATCTAGCTTGGAATATTGATGATAGATTAAATTAATTCGAATTTTATTTATGTTAGTTGTTTAACTACTTTAATTTTAGTGTCCCATAATATATATACCGGGCATTAAAGACCACTTAATTTTGCCCAGAGGCCTCTTTATGGGCTTGAAATGCTTTTTCGACCCAATCTGCCGATCCCTGTGACCGCGCTCGCTGAAGTGCTTCGAGGCGCGTATGAACGTGGGTTCGAGTCCTGCCTTGGGCATGGGTGTTTGTCAATGTGTATATGTCTATGTACGTCTAAATAAAATGAAAATGGTAAAATAAGATAGGTCAATATAGGAAACTGAAAAAAAGCAAGAAAACAAAGAAGGATAAAAATGAATACAGACTGACAAGACTCCGGAACTGTTTTATATATTAAAAAATCGGTTTTATTTTCCTTCCGAAGGAACATGTCAACGATTTTTTGAGCCAGTAAAGATCTATCGCCGTTCGCGGGTTTGAAGCCACGACCTTGAGAACCGGAGGATAGCACGTTTGCCCTTTAACATTGAGACGATGTTAAATTCGGTTGCGCGTAATTTAACATCCAGTTCATGAAAATGAGGCACGCTTAAAGCACAAAACCACACTTAATATAAAACTAATAGGAAGCTCTTCATTAATCTACTCTTAAAGCTTAACCTACATACTATCAGCTATGAGCTGATATCAATATACTATATCAATTAACTAATATGAACTAGCTGTGTCACATAAATAATATTTACATACCACTCCATGAAGGGTGGCGATACGCATTAGTTTTTTTGTTGTTGTTGTTGGTAGTGTTTAATTCCCGCTTTTATTTCTTATGGCACCGCAGCCGATGAAACTGGTAATACATGGAATGAAGATGGAGCACCGGTGGAATGCGATGGCGGGGGAAACCGGAGAACCCGGAGAAAAAAAGCCCCTGCCCCGCTTTGTCCGCCACAAATCCCACTTACGGTCACCTGGGAGCGAGCCCGGGCCATCTAGATGGGAGGCGAGCGGTCTCACCACTCGGCCACGGCGCGACCTGAGGATTAAATGGGCTTGTATCAATCAATTACCCTGTATCCTTCCTCAAATACAAGGGCCAGCCAGAAAGTGACAGACGATTTAGCATAACTAAATGATAACGGAAGATATCAAAATATAACTTTATTTACAAAATTACAGTACCTTACTCTATTACTCAACGAGATCTCCATCCTGTCAAGACATTTGTCACGTGGTACCAGTTTTTAATGCCGATGTCATACTTTTATTTAAAATTCGAAGGCTTTCACGGACGGTGTTAGAATCACTTATAGAAAACAAAACCGGGCTTGTAGGCCGTGGTCCACTGGGCTTCTCCCGAATTTCCAAGGTGCTCAAGACCCACAATATAGACACTATTTTCAAACCAACAAAACAAATCGCAGTTTTCTTCGCTCAGCCAAAGATCCCAGAGACCCATTTGCATCGACAGGCGTGTATCGGATCCCCTGTTCATGTGGCGCAGTTTACGTGGGGACCACACAACGGAGCATCAACACCAGACTTACAGAACGTTTGGGTCAACCGGAAAAATCGGCGGTAGCATTGCATACTCTAGAAGCAGAAGGAGAACATGTGATCCGTTACGGCGAAACAGACATCCTCTCCTCCACTACTCATTACTACACACGTTTGCACCGTGAAGCAATCGAGATCTATAAACACACCAACAATTTCAATAGGAAAGAAGAAACATTCAGACTAAATAAAACTTGTCACCCAGCCTTACAGAACATACCAAACAAGAAAGCACGTGCACCAATCAGACACAACACGGACGCAGGGGACCGCAATCCGGACCAATCAGGTCATGCGAGGGCGGTACCTCCCACACTATATAAGCCGAGCGCTCCAGACAACGTACCAGTCGCTACTGAGAGACCACGGAGATGTGAACGCCACTGATGATGCCTGCCGCAGACGCAGGCGAAACGTCTGGGGAACGAGGGGAGAAGCCCAGTGGACCACGGCTTACAAGCCCGGTTTTGTTTTCTATAAGTGATTCATACTTTTATACCGCCAAATAACTTATTCGTTATTTTGAATGCACTAAATGTTCAGCCAATCGAATTTTAACGGCAAATAACGCAAGTGTATGGTGATAATGAATGAACGAATTTTCAGTGAGGAAATGGCGCATAATTTAGGAGTAATCAAGGAGTGGAAGTTCATCAGTTGTAAGGATGAGTTGAAAGCAAATGTTGATAAAAGAAGTAAGAAAAACCGGTGTTTCACTATGGAACCTTCATGGCTTTTTGGATGGAAAAGAATTCCCAACTGATGGAGACCTCAAAGTGACAGCGACATATCTTTAGCGGTGGAAGAGTATAACATCTGCATTGGAAAACCGGTACCACGTGACAATATATATCTTGATAGCAATGACAATTACATTGAAAAATAGAAAAAGGTATTGTAAGTTTTCTGTTGATAATTTTCGTTATTGTTTAGTTATGGCAAATCGTCTCTCACTTACTGGATGTAACAAAAATATCACCTGAGGTCGCACTATGCAATTAAAATATGTTTATTTAAAAAAGTACAAAAATCTGAGGTATTGCAAGACTTCTAAGACCCTAAATGTGCGAAAGGGAATAATTAGCTTATATATAATGTATGTGTGTATGTATGTTTTATTGAACAATAACTGAATGCCCCATTACAAAGTAATATTACATACATTAAATGACATTATATTTTGAATACATATTCTAATACATTTATAATAAGATTAATTATTGATGATTTTAAGTATATTAATATCATATTATTATATATAAGCTTGTTTTACATTGTGTCGATGAAAATAACTCTTGAGTATATATTATGCAATGCTGTTTAACAGAATAGTTTATAGATCAATTAGTGGACAAACTTGCAAAATGCTTTCAAGTGGTTCTAAGATTCTAAGCTGTCAATAACCAGTTTCCACCATTCATGTTCATCTTTTATTAATTTGCGTCTTTGTCGCCTTGTACCCCTACATTCGTTTATAAGATGATTCACTACGTACGGACGGACGGATGGATGTATTTGAAGATCCACCAACGAGCCTTCATGACTGAGCTTGTTTTGCTTATTCCATGCGCACAAGTCAACCGTCAGTCGAATTCTGCGGGAAGAGTATCTAAACGCATTGAATTATTACCCGAATTCACCGTATTCATTTAAGTTCTCACTTCGTATTTAATTTACGCAGCAGTTTTTGCACAGATGTACCCTAATCCTGCCTTTACCGTACACGTCTTATTTGCCGATGAGACCTGCTTCACGCACTCGAAACATGTGCTTCAACTTCCAGTAACTACCACATATGATATCCTGAGATTCCTTATACAGTGTCTGTTAAGTGTGATAAGGAATTTCCGTAAACTTGTGGGCTGAACTGCAGTCGAATATTTGTTGGGCCGGTCATTTTACCGCCCCGTTTGACTGGAAAAAATTATCTTCACGTCTTAGAACCACACTTTCTCATCAAGGAAGTCGTACCTATCATTGGCGGTAGATAGGAACATGCTATCGTGGGCCGCGCCGTGGCCGAATGGTTAGACCACTCGTCTCTCACCTAGACGGCTCCAGTTCGATCCCAAGCGACCACCTAGACGGCCAGGGTTCGATCCCAGGTGACCGCATGTGATTGCCGGTCACCTTGCTGCGCTCGCTTTGGTGCTTCGTGGCGCAGGAGATTGTTCGAGTCCCGCCTTGAGCAAGGGAGTTTGTATATGTACATGTATTTGTCATAAAACAGAAAACGGCAAAACAAAGGAAATTTAGGGGAAAAGGAAGGAAAAAAGAGGAATAAGAAAAACAAATCTGATGTGTTCCATTCACATGACTTTCTTTATATCTCTACAGCAAATTATTGCTAAGAAACTTATGCTTCTATTTACTTCAAACTAATCGAGAAAAATCAGCAGAAATGGTCCTATTATTTCCTTGTAAGTAGAAGCGAATTAAGGGAGTACTATTGGTTAAAGTGATAGTCAAAAGTTGGTTGCTATGTGAATGAAGTTCCTTTGTTTGTATGGATTGCAATTGTTAAATTCCTGTATGAGAAAAGTATGCTTTTAAAGCTGAAATCAAAAAAACAAGGAGTATCTAAAAAGATCAACTCCACGAAAAGATGTATATAATATGAATTGTGTGTTTTAAGGTGCTCTACATTTTTTGTCTTCCAAGTTTTTGTATATCTCTTACGGTTTAGCAGTTATGCAAAATTCCGTAAAATTCATCCAGAATAAAGTAGTTTTCAGAGGCTTTTCTCAGAGAATTGAAGATATACATTTTATTTGATAGGTAAATATCGTTAATATACGACATTTTAATCAAAATCGTTAGAGCCACTTTAGTGAACATCAAAAGTTTCGAAAAATGTTCCATGTAAAGGGTAGCTAAGGGTGGTTTTTTTTTTTTTACAAAATCTTTATGTCGCATCCCTAGAAGATACCAAACTTAAATACCCACTTTGGTATTTTTCCGACTTTCCGACACACACGGACCTTTTTCTGAAAATTATTTTTTTGAATACAGGGGACCCTATAACATATTTCCGGTGAAATCTTGGTATCGTATTTTTGGGTAGAGTGAAATACCTTCTCTATACACAATGTACATAGTACGTATAGAGAAAGTAACAAGCGACTGCATGCGAGAATTGTGGTGGACAAAGCGACGCAGGGGTGGGTTTTCTCCGGGTTCTCCGATCCTCCCATCACCATGTATCCTCAGTGTTATCGCCTGCAGTGCCACAAGTAGTAAAAGCGGGTGTTAAATACTATATAAAAAAAAACAAAAAACATGTCATTGACGCTCCGCCACACTTCCAGTCATGTACGTGGAGAGATTGATAGGGACAGCCCCACAGTTACATGGCAAATGCGATCATCCTTACATCACCCACCACATCAGAAAGAAGTTGGCATTGGCAAGATTCGCTGTAATTATTAATGCGGCACAGACCTGACAATCAATGCAACACCAGTGTATTACGTTCTGGATATAAGCTGCGAACATTTTCCTTTAAACTAATTGCAAGGGTACCAAATAGAAAATAATTTAAATTGTCTCTCATGTGTAAGCTATCACTAAAATCTGCCGCGTAGCTTTTAAGACATTTCAGGTTTCTGTATCAAAAAACATCCACATTACGGAACTTACCGCTCCATTGAATTTTTCACAAAGGTCCTAACATATTCTGTACATTACAGACATTTTAAACAGGTAGTATAACATGAAATCGATATATAAAATATAATTTATAAATATGCTTAGAGATAATTTCCTGAATGTAATAATCGCGTAACTTTTTCATACCATATGCCAAAGAATAACAGGTAATCAGATATTTATAGCAACGTATCCTTGCACTTCAGTCCTTCATTTTCACTGCATCTCGAAAGCCGACTCGACTTCCCGGCTTTCTGTCTACCGACGGCACGGTTCTTTCGTGTTTTTTTAGTTTTACTCGGGGCCATTCAGAGAAGCAAAGCTTAAAGACAATTGAATATCGACAGCAGTTAAAATATTTGACAATCGCTTTAACATAGTGTATTCCCTTATCTCTTTTCTACTTATCAGGAAACTAAGTAATAGGACCATCCTGCTAAAGCTTATCTCGATTAGCATGGAGCAGAAAGAAGAAGAATCTTTTGGAAGATGCTTGTTTGTAGATCATGTTGAACACATGAAAGTTTTTAATATTAGAAACCAAGTGTACAGCACATGAAGAGTTCAACGCAGAATACACTGCAAAGAATCTGAAAACACCAATCTAGAAAATTGCTCTCGCTCAGCGATTCCTGTTATGGAGTATCATAAATTCAAAAGCTTTAGAGTGCTGCATAAAGGTGGACAGTATGAACGCTTGCCAGAAATCCTTAACAAACACCGAGTCTGACAACATATTTTTATTTTTGCTTTATTTCCCGTGTTGGTTATATCATTATTTGAGCCAATATACAACGCCGTATACTTTGTGACGAAAAATAAAAGCCGTCTCCCCTTCACAGCCCGCAAGCTAGTCGTAAATTGCAGAACGCTAGATCATCAGATACGGGAACGTCTTGTGTGAAAAATGGCCTTTAGAAAATGCAAATCTGAACGGTATGCCAAATTCTCACCTATGCTTCTGAAATCGAAATAAAAGGAAGAAAAGCCTTTTCAAATTAGTAACTAATGGCTAGTAGTTCTATTGAAGCAAGGTTTGCTGAGAAATGGTTTGCCGTTTCAGTAATTGAGACTTCTAAACAAGTCAGGTCACTCAGCAGCAGTTTTAATCCTCTTTAAAAATAGCATTTTCAATAATATTACTTCTACTGTGAAATAGAGAATTTTGTAATCTTAAATAAAAATAATTTTTCTTATGAAAGCTTCAATAACTAAAATCGTCTTTGTCATCTAAGCAATTACGTGTCAAACAAAGTGTTGTCCAAAAGTCTTTATTTATAGTTTGTTATTTGATAATTTTAATCCAATAAAACCTATTATGACTACGCCCTCAGGCGTAATCGCCGCAGGTGTGTACGACATGCTTCGTAAATCATAGCTGATTGCTGGTACACATTGTTTCACGTGCGTTAGTAGACACCCGTGCCGCGGCAAGTTCTTTTGGCATCGAAAGTGTGATTATTACACGTGTGTGAATGAAGGGTTTTTGATGTGGAAGTCGCGGATTCGATCCTGTGACCGGTCTACCTGACTCAATGGGTGATTTCGGGGTTTCCACTAGTCGCCCGATGAATGCTCTGTACGTTCATTCCATCCCTCGAATTTCCTAATCATCTCTTTCAGGGTTGAATGGCCAAGCGATGATGTTTGCGGCTATATGGTGATATGCGCATTGTAAAAGGTTATCCTAGCATCGTGAGGAACACTCGGTCCGGATCCGTCTTCAGGTTATAGAGCTCCCTAGTGAGTACGGCGTCAGAAGCGTTCCAACTCTACAATGATTGGGGCGTCGTCATCCGGATCTGGTCAATCTCCTAATGTGGGGTCACATGTGGCAAAGAGCCACAAGACACTGCGCCCTCAGAGGCACCATCCTGACAAATCCTTATCCTAATTCTAAAACATGCAATAACTGTACATTATTCAACATCTGTAAACCGAGATTTTGTAATTTTTTTATTATTTAATTACTAAAACTATTAAACTCTATACGATCTTCTTTGCATTTAACATTTTCTTAAAATCTAAATTTAATTAACAATAATTGATATAAAACAGAATTTGGCTCACACATCCGTTCATACCATATTTCACTTAAAATACCAATACCACCTCTACTACCTTATGCATCAAAGTAACGGTAACGGTTGCCAAAACGTCATACATTATAATACTACTCACTACGAATCCTTAATGTAATGTCTGTTTTGTGTAGCGCTGTGATGTGTAAAGAAAGCAGCACAATTATCTCCATCTCGCATTTCTTCTGGGCACTATACATCCAGATGGCGCAGCCAATATTTCTGTAAATAATTATTGAATGTGTAACAGCAATAATCACCAATTTTCAATCATAAAATTCATTGTCATTCAGGATGACACTGGTTATGGAAGTCAAGTTTGTAACTTGTTGAAAAGTTGCATCAGAAAACCTGAGTGGTGTTTCCTATTCAATGAAATACCAAACTAGCCCATTTCAATAATATTCTATTTATCTCTATAGTTTAGATTTATTTACCGAAATCATCCTTATGGTTTAAGCAAAGTGGTTGAATAAAACAATTATAGGTAATGCTAACCAGTAAAACATAGGTTGACGTCCAGTGAATGTAAATATTGCATTTTCAGAGGAAGAGTATAAAAAAGAAATTGGAGCGCGATTGCCCCTGGCGACCGTCCACTTTGATCCGTACGTTTTACCTGGTTTCTTTCGGATTTCGAGGCAAACACTGAGGAAGATCATCTTGTACCATGACTTGTCCCTCATTTCACGTACCAGTTAAAGACATTTCATGATAACAACAAATTAGTTATATTAAATTAGTCATTATATTTATTAAACTCCATATACCAATTTAACTCATTCTCTTAATAACACTAAGTCTGTTTACTCATAATCTAAATTTAATTATAGTATAAACTGAATTCATCTCATCTAATGATTCATACCAGCATCCAATTAAAAAACTAATGATTGCATCGCTTCCTTGTTGTCTATTTCAGGATTGTACGAACAGGTGACGGTGTCTTGCGAGTTGTGGCTGGACGGTGGTTGTGCGCATTACATAGATTTCTTTCCTGGTGTCCTTGCGTAATTAGTAGATCAGACTTCGCGTGACACCCCTACGGCGACCCCTGGTGACTCAGGCGCTGTGCGGCATGGGATTTTTATTTGTTTTTGGTACTGTTTAACGCCCGCCTTTTACTCTGACACCGCAGGCGATGACACTGATGATGCACGAACATGGAGCTGCGGGGGAATGAGATGGCGGGGGAAACCGGAGTACCCGGAGAAAACCCGCCCCGGGCCGTCTAGGTGAGAGGCATGGGATCCGTTTGATCTGGAAACATTAGGGATCCAGGGAAAGGAATTTAGTACTGTGCTCTGCCCCAGCTGAAGAAGTCCCTTCAGTTTGTTGTTTCTTTACCTTATAGGTAAATAATACTTTGTCAGTCAGGAATCAGCCGGTAACATTCTTAAACTATTGAAAAATTTGCGCAATAGAAATCCGGGAACTTTCTGGGTATGGATATTTTTTTGCCCCATAACATAGTTAGCAATTTCTGAATTAGCTTGACTTAGAATAAAGACTCATTAGTTTCGACCTGAGCTTGAATATCAGGAGAAGCAATTAAACGCTGATTTCAACGTTTAAGGCAAACGGAGTTGTCTATTCATGTGATTATACGATAAGAAAAGTATATATACTCATGTGTCTTTCATTATTACTGATAATTTTGAAAAAATTAATTTCAAGAGCAAATACTATTGAAATGTGAAATAACAGGTTTATCTAACAAACGTGCTATTCATTTGTTATAGCAGAATATGACTAACGATTTCCTGTGTTTCTGTTATACGACCTTAATAATGCCTTTGTTTAGTGGAAATTAACATAATTGTTACTTATAGTCAAGGGCAGGACGACTGATTATACATCCTTACAAATGCTTTCTCTTATTGGTAAACAGTGCTCTTTCAGAATAGCAAAGGAAAAGGTTTTGAAAGTAAATTCCACGCTCTTATTGTTACACCAACGCATTATCTATTTTTCAAAGCCAGCATCAGTATTCCAGATGAATGGATGCATTCTCTTCTTCTGAAGAATCCCTTATCTAAGGGTTAAAGATTAACTGCTTTGGAAATCATTCTTCATTCCCAAGAAAATATATCTGCATTATTACTCTGACTGTGTTTGTTAATCCGCTGGAAAGCAGAAGCTTAAAATTGAATTGCAAGGGAGATTCATGATGGGTCTTTCTGGATGAAAGTTAGCCAGTAAATCTTTGCTGTAGGAGTTTCAGTACTTTAATTTTTTATAGTGTTTAACGCCCGCTTTTACTATCATGGCACCGCAGGCAATGACACTGGTAATACATAGAATCAAGATGGAGCACCGGTGGAATGCGATGGTGGGGGAAACCGGAGAACCCCGGGCTGTCTAGGTGAGTGGTCTAAACGCTCGGCCACGGCGCAGCCTGGGTACTTTAAATGAAATGCTATGTTTATAGCGTATTGTTGAGAAGCACATAATATTTGTTTTTGGATGACACATGGGCTTCAACTTTTTGCTAAATTGGCACCTCTTCAATGTTTTGTTTTTGTTGTGTTTTTTGTAGCTTAACGTCCTTCACCCTGGTTGGTCATATCGGACGATGAATGAAATTGATAAAATGATGCTCAAATGGTATCGAGGTCCATGGAGCTTCAAGTTACTTGACATTCGTCTTCTCAGGATAGGAGAAAATCCCGAAAAATCTTATCCGGGTAGCTCACCCTAAACGAGATTCAAACTCACGACCTGTTGAATGTGAGGCAGACACGCTACCACCACACTACCCAGGTGGGCTCAATGTTATCTTCGACATTATAGTCAATACTGTGACTCTCTCCATTTTTGACCAACCTATTGCTAATTTTCAACACTACTTCTGTGTTTCATTTTAGATAATGTAAGAGATGGTCACAGAAGACTACACTGTGGGACCCCTGTGTTGCAGAAGTAATCGAGGCAGATAAGAATTATTAACAAAAAATAAGTATTCTAAATCAAATTCGTCAAAGAATCAAACTTCCATATTCAGTTCCACACTTCTTAAGAATTTCGGAAGAATATTTTCTATAAAATTTCATACTAACTAAATTGTAAATATAAGTTTTGATTAAAGTCATAGATATAGTTGAGATATTAATACAAAAATTCTTAAGTCGAACTTTCTTGGAAATTACCTGTGAAGTTCTCAATTTATTGAACATTTGCGAGTATCATATATCTGAAAACAATATTAAGCATAGAAAAACTTTCTTGGTTAAAATGTAGAACTCATGTTTTAATACAATATTTACCAATAGATTTTTCACTGCCGAAATAATCAAAGATGTTCTTTTTAATCTTTCTGTTTTTAAGTAAAGCCTTAAAGCACGGTAATTCTATTTCACTTGTGATCATAAGTATGACATCAAGGCAAACATGCACAAAGTAATCTGATTTTATAGCAGTCTTCTGTTCGTTTTCTAAACAAGTTTCTAACATTTCTCGCGATTATAGGAGTTAAATATAAAAACAAATTTCAGCAGGAATAATCTGTAGATTAGTAATGCATTTAATTGATAATGATGACAAAAAATTGCGCAGTACATTTATTTTCAATTTTGAAATTGAATTCTCTTTTTCTTTACTTAGAGTACATATATGTTAGGTGACTTCGATCCTGCTCGAATTTGCGTCAATACGGCTAATTGTGGACAAAAATTAAGGAATATATAGTGTATTACTGATCGAGCCAGGTAACTCAGGCATTTCGTCTGGGACTGGCATTCGGGAGCCCGTTGGATCGGTTTTCCGCGGCCCTTTCTGACCCATGGTTTTGTAGGGGCTTACCCAGGTCAGTACACAATGTTGGGGAGGTTTGTTCATTCCCCCGAACTTTCTGTCCTTTCAGTTCATCTCCATTTCATCCAACCGGTCTCTTTCAGAGTTGTTAGTGTCGGCGGTAGTGGGGCCCTTTCGTGGAGGTGACTTGCGTTGGATGGTGTGGAAGTATCCTGTAGACTCAGGGGCGTTAGGTCAGACACGGCTCCTAACGCTCCCCGCTAGGAAACTGTTAAGGAGCCTTCACGATGACTCCTTCCCGCCGTCCGGTTCCGACACCCTATTCACCTAGGGTCTGACGTACACTAATTTAATAATGGCTGATGTGCGGAATCCCCTTCAGCACACCCCCACTACACCACCCTATACTTTTTGCTGAGGACAGAGAATGGGGATCTATATAGAGATGGTCAAGTCGAGAGAGGAAGCGCAGGAGACCATTTATATATAGCCCGGATAAGTTTCTAGTTCTGCTTTGCATCTTCTCTTCCGTATTTATGTAATAAAGTAAATACTTTAAACTTTCATAAAAGGAAACCATATAATACCTTGAAACAGTAATCGTCTGGGACTGGCATTCAGTAGATGGTGGGTTCAATTCCCACGGCCAACCTCTCTGACCCAATTTCGGTGGTTTTCCAGATCACCAGACGAATGCTGGAGAGGTTTCTTCATTTCCTCGAACTTCCTGTCCCATCTCCATTTCATTCCATTTATTGTAAGTGTCGGCCTGACTGCGGTGGTGGCGACTCTCCTTGGTGAATGTTTTGGACATTACCTCCAATAGTTGGATCTGGAGTCGTATGTAAGACTTGGGGTGTTCAGTCAGACCCTGAACACGGGCTTCTAGCGCTCCCCGCGTTGAGATGAAGAACTGCTTGGAATATGTTGTGATTCTTCCTGCGGAGCCTCTGGTTCTCAAACTCGGCGGAGGGTGATGGCTTTTTTTGAGTGTGAAAGTCCTTAGCATGTCGTCTTTCCTGCACTGATTTTGTAAATTTATACACAGTTTAATTAATCCATTTGTTTCTACCTCAACCTCTCAAAACATTTTTTTTTCTTGGCGCATGATTAAATGTAAATTACAACTAATTTATTTTTAGAACACATCTATTTTGGCTCTCATTGTTAAGCAATGTCGCCCTCTCTGGGCAACTCCAGCAATGAGACAGGACTTTGAGTCAGGAACTCTGAGGAACTTCCATGTGTCTTTGTGACCTGTGGTTTCACTCCATTCCTTCCTCCTGATCTCACGTAGATCGCAAAGCATGAGATTATTCCAAACGCTATATATCCTGTACTATTTACCTGTTCTTGCTCGTCATCACATCACCAGTAAACTGAATCCTACATAAATTCAAAATATCATCGGATTACTGCAGAATACTTTCTACTATAATAAGAAAAAATAGGTATATCTTATGAATTATAATGCTAGCTGATTTGGAAAAAAATACTATTTATAAGATAAAACTTAACTTTAATGACAGTAAAACTGTGATGTGGAAAGAAACGAGAAACTAGAAACCACCACATAATAATTCTCAAGAATGAGGGAGAAAACTCACATGATCACTGCTCCTATGAAATTATACGGAGCTCACAAGTTCCACATTAGGAATCTTCGGGCCCGAACATTAGAAGAATGAAAATATACTATAAGAAACAAACAAAAAACTTCAGGAGATGCCTTAAGTGGAAGCTATAGAACAATTCTTTTAGGAACATAAGAAAAATTATAGCCACAATAGGCATAAAATCAAATGGGTAATAATGAACTGAAGAATAAAGCAAAAGGAAGATAAAATTATCTATAAATTAACGGATTCGCTTGCCGCGAACTGTTGCATATTATATTCTGAAAAGAAAGGAAGAAAGAAAATTCTAATGTCTTCCATTCACATGATTTTCTGTACATCTCTGAAACAAATTATTGTTAAAAAGCTTATGCTTCTACTTACTTCATGTGAATCGAGAAAAAAGTAGCAGAAGTAGTCTTATTTCTTACTTCCTTGTAAATAGAAGCGAAATAATGGAGTACCATAGGCTAAAGTGATAATCAAAAGCTGTTGCTATGTAACTGAAATACCTTTGTTTGTATGGACAGGAGTTGACAAATTCCTGTATGGAAAAAGTATAAGTTAAATATTGTTAAAAAGCTTATGCTTCTATTTACTTCATGCTAATTGACAAAACAATAGCAGAAATTGTCTTATTATTTGCTTCCTGATAGAAGCGAAATAATGGAGTACAATAAGTTAAAGTGAAGTCAAAAACTGATTGCTATGTAACTGAAGTTCCTTTGTCTGTATGGACACAGTTGACAAATTCCTGTATGAGAAAGGTGTGTTTTTCAAAGCTGAATCCGAAAACAAGGAATATCTCAAAAATTGATCAACTCCACGAAAAAAAATGTATTTGACAAAAAGTGTGTGTTTTAACGTGCTCTACAGTTTCTGTGTGGTAGCTTTTTATCCATCTCTTACGGATTAACAGTTATGCAAAATTCCGTAAAATTCATCCAGAATGAAGTATTCTTCACAGGCTATTCTCAGAAAATTCAAGATATACATTTTATTTGTCAGGTAAATATCTTTAATATACAATATTTTAATCAAAACCGTAGAGCCATTTTTGAGAAAATCAAAATTTTTCAAAAAAGTTCCTTGTAAAGGGTAGTTGGGGATGTGGGTATTGTCTTGAAAATCTTTATGTAGCATCCTTGGAAGACACCAAACTTAAATCCCAAGTTTGGTATTTAATGGTCTTTTCGTTTTGAGCTATGCTGTCCACAGACACACACACACACACACACACACACACACACACGCACATGCACATGAACCATTTTCTAAAAATGCTTTTTTGTTTTATTCAGAGGGACCCAAAACTTGTATTTCCGGTGAATAGTCGGTATTGAATTTTTGGGTGGAATGCAATACCTTCTCTATACACTATGTGCATAGTACGTATAGAGAAAGTAAGAAAAAAAGTTTTACTCCTGAGACAGTACATGTCTTGTCCCTTGGCAAAATTATATTTTTAGAAGAGAAAATATAAACGTACAGAGAAAATGGGAAGGGTAGAAAAACCTTTAACACGTATAAGGCACGAGTTCAGGGTACTATTCCTGTTACCTGCCGTGCATTGAACCGAAGGGGCGAGAATGCCCTGCCCAGGGTAACTTACGGGACAATGATTCCCGCTGGTCAGGCGACTGTGTAAGGCACTTGATGAAGAACCTCCGAACAACCAAGATGTGAAATTTAGAATTCGTGATGGAGCCGAACAGGCTACCTTTTAATTGTAAGGCTCTTGAAGAACCTCCGCACGACCAAGATGTGGTATTTGAGCGCGTGGTGTAATCCTTAGCTGTGACGGAAGTGATTTTAAGACCGATCACAGTACGTAATAAATCACGGCTTCAACATTAATAAACAATAACATTAGCTAGCATGTAAAGTGTAACGTCACGGTAAAAAATTAAGAAGTATACGCGTGTGTTTTACGGCGGAAAAAGGCTGAACTCAATTAATAAAGCACCACAACTTGAAAGAGTCTCCATGCTAACAACCCTGAGCTAAGCCAACCACAAACCCACACCATTCCAATACCAAAAACCCGCACCCGGGCACGAACCCGTTACCACCCCACTCCTTTTATCTTAAACTCACAGTTATCAACCAAGAATGAAAAGCAGTGGATAAAGGTTGCTTTCTGAAAATGTTGTGCGGTTTAACAGTCAATACAACTATCAATTCAGTATGTCATCTGTTAGGTTAAAATTTAAGACGGATATACTGCAAAAGAGTAAGTACAGCTTTCCCTTCCTTGTTGTACCCCATATCAACCGTTTGAAAACTTAAATAAGTTGTAATGTACCCATAAGTCATATTTTTTTTCTAGTCACGAAAAATAACAGTAATAAAAATAAAATATGGAAGTAGGTTAACAAAAACTTTGCCTTATATCAATAAAACTTTCAATCGTACTACTATGTGGATTTCAAGATATGCCAATTTTGTTTAATTTTATTCCAATCAAATGCTTACAAAATAGCAAAGTAAATACTCTTTAGTGAAAAAATCCGGTTGCAAGTATTTGTGGTCATTATTCCATATCAAAATAGCTTAGATTACAGGGAATGTTAGCATTTTAATAGTCTAGAATGCACAAAAGTGAGATGACTGCAATATATACTGAATTCTTGTGTCTCTGCCTTTGAAATTTGTTTTTTTTTTTTCTCAAAATGAAATGTATGAGGGAATGCGGTCCGTTTTAATTAGGTTCGGAATATGTGAAGCTTTGTGGAGGTTTAACAATGTTTACTGTATAGTGGTAAAGACACAGTGTTATTATTTTAGAGAGTTTTAATATTTAATTCTTTTATTAACTAATGTTTTATCAATCATCACAATTTTTACTAGCATGTGATCTTGAATGTCATAAATCTGTTACCACTACCATGACACAGACCATGCAAATGAGGCCTGCAGAATGAATCAAATAAGTTGTATAATATATTCCTTTTGGAGTTTTTATTTATTGAAAAATTACACAGTACAATATTTTTGAAATAGTTTTTGCAGCTCTGTTCTCCCATGCTAGAAACAGCCAAGATATGGAGAAAATTTAGTCACCATGCGTTTTTTGCCAAAATCTGAAAATGTGAAGAAGCAAACCCGAAAATACTGAGTCATTATTTTATAATATCTCTACTGTTTTTAATAAGAATATGCATGATTTTATTGTTTTTGCTTATTTACTAATTACTCATATATTTAATATTACTTAATTTAGATTTAACTCCTGATAATTAAATAAATCATACGCTGCAAGAGAAAACATATGTTGGTTATGGCTTCGTGACTATGTATTCGTAGAAAATAGCTCAGTTAGGGGAAAAGATTAAAAGGTTATGGGTTTCTCTCTATTGTATTTTGTTTATGCTGACCTAAATAGCAGAGGAGAGTGTAAAAGAGGCAGCATACTGGGACGTTCAGGAAACCACATGAAACCTTGGAAGTAGGGACATTTTCGTTTATTCCTTATCACGTGACTTAAAGAGCAGCGAACTAATTGAGGTGTCGGTAGGAAAAACATTTATATTTCAACAGTCCTGTGTACAACTGACCAAAGAGAAAATTAGGAACATTTTGGACGCGCAAGCCCTCAAATATAAAAGATAGTCTCAGTACTCAAATCCTCGTTTCCATAATAGACCTTTACTAGTTTCCTAAAATATTTTAAGTTCAATCATCTTCCTGAGATGTATTAAGTGAAGAGTAATTGATTCTGATGTGTAAGAATTTCTACGACTGGTGAAGTCGCGTAAGTCATTATATTAGCGTTCTTAGAGTACAATGTGCTCATTTGTGTCTCACTTTTTTGTGTTATTACATTCAAATTGAGAGTTTATGGTAAACTAATGGTATAGAGTCCTTCTCTGTTCCGTCGTGAAATTTTTAACGATTTGAATTTACACCGGGAAAATTAACTAAGTCCTAAGTATTTCTCGTGCCTCAATAATTGTGTTATCTTAATGAACCAGGAGTCCTAGACATTATCCGACCTGTCTCAGCTCTCATTTAAGTATCCTAAACTATTCGCCGTATAAAACACTTATCTCAGAATCCCGGTTCCTGAGTACTATCATGCTAAGGAACTGAAGAGCAACAAAAGAAGAAAATCAGGTAAAATGACACCTGCATTATCACAACAATAGCGAAATTAATCTATTAAATAAACCCCATGTCGGAGTTATGCCTGAAATAGCGCAATATCAAGAAATGTACAAAAAACTGGCCCCGAGTATAGATTACTCGCCCGCCGCAATTGTTTCCCGCCCCGAGCAGATACAACAAAATAGAAAAATACAATAATTATATGATAAATAAGAACAAAAAAAGCTAGTGCAAAGGTCTATATTTACAGAGCTGATCTTGTCTTTTAAATTATATATATTACATTAGGTGCTGAAAATTACCTCCTTGTACTTTAATGCACCCGTGCACGCCCTAACGTGTTAATATATACTTTGCGCAACTCCACCAATCAATTCTTATAATTTCGTTACGAATACTGTCCTTCAAGTATTCTAACGTTTTGGGGTTATTTGCATACACTTTTCCCTTTGGACTACTCCAGATAAAAGTAACAAGGGGTTAGGTTCGACGAACGCAGCACTATAATCCTTAGCTGACAGTCATTTCTTCTGTGAATATTTCATGAATTCGTGAGATTGATTCGCGAGAGGTGTGACAGTTGGCCCCATGCTGATAGAAGGCAGCATATTATGTATGTTCATGGGAGGGGTCAACTGAGAGTAAAATTCTTCAAAGGTTCGCATATATATACGAGGTACGTCCAGAAAGTAAGTTCCATTTCAATTTATCTCCGCTGCAGCGCTGCGATCGCAGTTCCGCACATGCGCGGTAGACGCTCTGTATCAAGGAGAAGAAACGTGCGCCATTTTGAGATCGCTGTGAGCCACATATGCTTTGTTGTGCTTGTTTACAATGTCGGTGTTGATTGAAAATCCCGCCGCTTTGAAATCAGATCTGTGACCAATTGAAATTTATCGGCAAATTTGCGAATTTTACGGACAAAATGCGATGAGTGATTCAATGGTGAGAAGGTGGGTCCGACAGTTCAATGAAGAATGTAGTGAAGTGCACGATGAAGAACGAAGTGGGCGTCGCATCTTTGGTTACAGAAGAACTGGTTCACGCGATTGATGACAAGATCCAGGAAAACCGCAAGTTTACAATTAGTGCTCTCGCTATGGAATTTCCCCAAAGCTCACGATCACTAATTCATGAAATTGTTACCGAAAAACTGAAATTTCTTAAACGTTGCTCTCGTTGGGTAACAAAGATTCTTACTGAGCAACACAAAACAACACAGTTTTTAACCCGTTATGATGAAGACGGCGAAGAACTTCTGACACAGATAATCACAGGAGATGAGACTTGGGTTTCTTACGACACCCCTGAAAGTAAGTGGCAATCAATGGAATGGATGCACACTTCATCCCCAGCAAAGGTTAAGCCGAAACAAATCTTGACACCTCGAAAAATGCTGTGCACAGTGTTCTGGGACTGGAAAGGCATCTTACTCAATGATTTCTTACCCGCGTGGTCAAACAATCAAAGCAGATGTTTATTGCGAGACACTTAGGACATTGCGCCGCGCAATACAGAATATAATAATATAAGCTTTTGACTTTTACCTCCTTCTATTATTCTATTAATTATTAGAAGAACTGTTGAAAGCGCCGAGGATTGCTGTCAATAGGTGTTTTTTCTTCACGACAACGCACGACCTCACACTGCAAATGTGACGAAACACCTCCTACAGGGATTTGGCTGGGACGAGTTTGACCATCCTCCGTACAGCCCTGACCTCGCTCCTAGCGACTTTCATCTGTTCATACATCTCAAGTCTTTCCTTGGCGGTCAACATTTCAACAATGACGAAGAACTGAAAGAAAACGTTTCCAACTTTTAGAAGACACAGGCGGCAAACTTCTATGAAGAAGGTATACAAAAACTTGTGCCACGCTATGACAAATGCCTGCAAAATTTCGGTATATATGTGGAAAAGTAGTTTAAGAGTTGTAGAATTTTGTGCAATAAATGATTATTCTGTATCTGTACACAATTTAATTTTATTACCAAACGGAACTTACTTTCTGGACCTACCTCATATATATATATATATATATATATATATATATATATATATTAGTGTTAATTGTTGATTAAAAATATGGGATACACAATCCGAATTGCTGACACGGTACATTCTTACTGTTACGTATGTGATTGACAAGTATTTTTAAATTAGCTTATTGTTTGTTTTAAGTCACATTATTGTAAATGTTTTAGAATTCCATTTAGTACATTCTTATAAACTTCTGTATTTCTTAACAACCCCATTCTTGGTTTGAATAAGAGGAAGCTTTGTGGTTTTCTTTGTTATTATAACCGGATGTGTCTTCCTCTGAATAATGGAACATTTTGCCACGTTTTGCAGCTTATGAGCTTCGTGGGCTTTCAACCTCTTCCCGGAACCTACGTGACATTTCGTAGGCTAGGATAGACTTTAATCCCAAGCACGTCATGTAGGAAGCCCTGTCTTATCTTATAAATATTGCATTTTGATTGGTGGATTTATTAAGAGCCTAGGTGTAGATTCCAAAGAATCCCCTAGACACAGTTGTCTAGTATAAAATTCTCTGGAATCTTGAATTCGGGGCGCTTTTGATACTCAGTACTTGACAGAGGCAGACTCGCTGCCCGAGGGACGTCCGAGGCCCCACCCCGGCACACGTCTTTCTTCTAGTCGAGCTAATCAAATTAAAGGGTAAGAATTTGTTATTGCATATTAACTTATTTTACTGTAACTTCAGTAATTCTTACCTTCGGCATTCTGAATTAGTTCTCGCTCGACACGGAATGCCTGACATGCTTTATTGTAATTTATCTTACTATTTTATTGTAAAGTATATTTGCCTTTCGCTATTTGTCAATATATTTATATTATCAGGATTCCCTTTGCGTTGTTATCATTTCCCTACCATCTGTCTTCCTTTTACCACCCTCAAATAGCTATTCCCCACGTCGTAGAATTATGTTCGCGACAGTACTCCGATTTTTTCACCCTTAAGGGGTCCGTCATTAGACGTGCAGGGGTTGTTTGTTCAATAGTATTTGGTGTTATAGGAGCTCACATTTACTATCAGACGGAACTAGATTCATCTCTCATGATGAAATACAGCAGCGGATTCAATATCCCACTGTCAATTGTTTGATATAGTCATCTACACTATTTCACACATGTTGCATTATCTTCCTCCTTCAGTTCTAAGGAGGGCTTCATCCCTAAGTGGTGCAAAACACATTGACAAGACCTAAGGGAAACTCAGTTATTGCTACAATTTGTGTCGATTTCTTTGGACTATGATCATTCGTGCTCAAATATTCGCGATCACAGCAAGTGTACGAATTTCGGCGGTCCTCATGGCTAAAGCGCCTCACTTTGGTGCTTCGTGGCGCAGGGGATCATGGGCTCGAGTCCCGCCTTGGGCATGGGTGTTTGTGTGCTTGTGATTGTAACTTTATGTATATGTATTTGTCATGAAACAAAAAAAAATAACGGTAAACACAGAAAATTTAGGGGAAAAGGAAAAAAAAAAAAAAAAGAAGAGGAATAAGAAAAAGGGGGAAAAAAACGGACGGGGCTCTATTCCTTTTTGCCTTTGCAACTGATCCTGTAGTAAGCCATTTTGTAACCAAATCCTGTATACTGCTCTTTGCTGGTATGGAAACGCAAAAATGCCCTTACGAAACCAGGGGCATTCAATAAGTCCTTAGAAAAGAAACAAAAACAAATTATTGATAGTCGATTTGTTTTTGTTATTTTTCAACATAATCTCCTTTTAGCTCGATACACTTTTGCCAGTGTTTCTCCAACTCTTTTAAGCCGTCCAAGAGTAGCATTTCGGAAGGTCTTTAAAATAGTCATTTGTTTGGGAGATGACTCTTCGATAGAACGTGAATCGTTTTCCGTGAAGCCATTTTTTCAAGTTTGGAAATAAAAAAAGTCACTGGGGACCAAATCTAGTAAATACGTGGATATTGTAGTAATTAGAAATTTCAGTTTTCAGTTTTCGCCACCGAGACTGCGCAGGTGTGCACCCTTGCATTATTTTGATCTGACCGACTTCGATCCCAAGCAATCACATTTGAAGATTGTGGTGAACAAATAAAACCGAGGACGCAACAGAGGATGCTTAACTTCTCGCGTGACGCTACATTTTCTCAATTATACTTCGCTTGTTGTAAAGAGTTGTTTATTTATAAATATTTTTCATAGAAAACTATCCAAATAGACTGATATGAAATACATAAATTACTTTGAAGGAGCAATTTTTATAAGTTCTACAAAATATTAATAAATATGAAGCTTTTGATAAAATACCAAGGTTTTACTGAGCCATTATAAATATTTATAATATACCTTGAAGTTTGGACATTGTATAATGTAAAATTACTGATTTGCAGATGATAGCAAGCATTTGAATATGACATTTTATAATTTGCTTATATCTGCTCACCATATAACAGAAGAACCACGCATTCAAATCACTCATCTAATTATTCCGGACCTCTTTTATTTTAATTGAATCACCATATGTAATCTAGAAACGATGATGGCATATTGTGCTTTTCCTCTACTATTAAAAACAATTTTGATGAAATGAACTAATATTTTCCCAGTATTTTCCCTCAAATTTAAATACTCTTTTCCAACAAGAACAGTATTTTTTTCAGGTGGGTCACAAACATTTTTCTTCCTTTTATTTTTGCCGTCACTCAGTGTGTTTTACGTTCGTATGACCATGTTTTTTTTAGGTATGACTTTTCGTCAGAAAGCAAATGTCTTCACCCATCATTTCCTGTCCCATTTTATACTTTCATCTTTTTCACCTTCTGTATCAGGTTCCACAACCAGGTAACGGCGGTTGGTGTGCTCCTACAGTACGGTTATATTTTGGCTGAAGAACTATCTATGGCACTTGCTGGAGCTGCGGTAATGTTTGTCTATTCCTGGTTCCTCCAGGTTGCGGTGGCTAAAGTGCCAATGGGCTTCAGGATTGGCGTCGCCATTCTTGCTAGCTCACATTGGTGTTAAGATCTGTTCGAATTTCGTGTCAGTTCCTCCCAGAACTCAGTATGGCCTACTTGAGGTACCGTGCTTCAGTGACTGGAGGTGCTCCGTCCTTCTACTTCTAACTCTCCTTATTTAAACGAGCTGGTAAACGTTTTCGGTCAAGCAGCAGAAATATTTTATATTTCAGACTTCTTTAATTCTGCGAATTGTGAAATTGCATTCATGCATATATCCCATTTACTTTTTAAGGAAAGTTTTTACAAAGATGTAGGAAACGTGCATTTTTTCTTTAAATAGTTAATCTTCTCGTATTATGCATGTAACGCAGAATCACCGAGGGACTTGTATTCGGGAGGCCTCGAGTTTGATTCCTGGTGACCGCTCACTTTAATCGACACATACACTCACACTCATACACACATGTTCATACACACACACTCACACACATGCACATACACACACTCACTCACACTCTCCCAAACACACTCACACATACATACACACATACACTTGTCGCGGTTTTCTCTAGTCGCCAAGGTGAATGCCTAGTCTAACATCTTTAGTAAAAATTAAAGGTATAGATGATGTAGATCTCAAAAAATAGCTATTGAGTAGCATTTATGTAAATTAAAGTAATAATTTAATCTATATTTAAATAAACTTCCTTTTAATCACAACTAGTGTTGAACAAGTTTGGACGTCCACTACTCACACTTGTTCCACTGATGGTTTATTCTACCACAATTCACCTTTTCCCGTTTCCACTCATTTCATTTCCCTTTCATGTATCTGGTTGTGCTTTCAGGTCTTCCAGTATGGCGGTGCCGGAAACATGACTCAGTTGCATGCGTTATTCAAAGATTTTTCCTCGTGAACGCTAGAGTAAGCTGTGGTCGCTGCTAGGATCCTTGTGTCGGCCTTTGGTGCACTGAAGTAGAAATATTAGAGAATTCTGCGCGTCTCTGTGGTTCTATCTGCCTAAGGACCTCGGGCCTTCTCCGGCTTCTTCATTTCAATTCTGTCTTCCGGGGATGTAGCCACAATCGATCCATCATGGTATCCCAGTGATCGATACATTCTACTCAGGTCACAAGATGTCTACGGGTCGGAAATGACCTTAACCTTTTGGGGAAATTAAAGTAAAGTTGCCATCGCTGTGGGCAATTTAGCACGGGTATTATTTGCTATTGGAAATCGGAAATAGGTCCTCAACAACTCTTCAGAGACTACTTAGATATCTGTTTCTCTATTTAATGCTATATTCTAGCGGATATCTTTAATATGACAGGGTATAATCAAGCCCAAATTTGGAACGGTTGCTCATTTTAATTTATTTCTTTGCTTGGTTATTTATTATGTCAGCCACATTTAAGACCTCCAGATCATGTCTTTCAACGACTCACGCAAATACAGGAATGTGTCTTCTTATAAGGAGAACTATAATAGTAAACTTAAACACAGTCTACAAACAGAAGCATTAAGATCACTAGAAAACCAACCACTAGATAAATCATATGTAAATATAACGGAGGAGTTAACTTAGAATTTCATAAAACTAGTTCGGTATTTCATATAAGAAGGGACATAAACATCTAACAGTTTTTAAAGCAACCAGAACACTGTATGCTTAGACAAATATGTATTTTAATCATGTTTCAATATACGCATTGGCTTCGAGTTTCAGAGATCATGATTCAGTGGTGATTTGATTTCATTTTTGTTGTTAGGTTGGTAATACAGTTGACAGTTACGGTTATGATCTGCGAGAGTAACGCTTCCAGTTCAATCGCGATGAGCGTTGACCTGTAGTGGAGCTTATTCTTTCAGTAGAATAGTTTATCAGATCCAAGTCAGAGAGTTTGTTGAAATTTCTCGGGATTTCCGCCGATCATCGGCTGACAACCTAATGGAGGGAGTGAAATCCGATAGACTGGCGAGATTTTAACTTCTCGGATCACTGCGGTTTAGCTTCACAGACCAATCATAAAACTTCATACCATTCTGTACGTACATTGAAACATATTTGAACAAGCACTCTCTCTTTCGATTGGTTTAAAAATTGTCAGATGTTTATGACCCAACCTGTATATTTTTTACAGTCAGTACGTTTTTCTAGGGACACTCGAAGACATTAAAAATACGTCTGGAAATACTTATCGTAAGACGGGCTCTTTTCGCTGACTCCATCCATGTCTTCCACCTGTTTGCTCTGCTCTTAAAAGCGTACTGGAAAATCCAAGTTATCGAAAAGAAGGGATAATAATAAACGTAACTTGGACAAATTTATTTCTGAGTTGAGAAGTGATGATCACTAAACGTTTTTCAAACGTTCAGATTTTCAACAAAATCATAGTCCCAGGGATATTTTTAATGTCTTTGATTGTACAGGCAATCAAGGATTACGAAACGCCTGCTTTTCAGTCCCCGCGAAACAAATTCCGACTGTTCTTTATTTACGAGAGTGGCACTTTGGGGTCTTCTGGCTAACCACTGCAGCTGGAAAAAACTTGGTTAGTTTGCTGTTTATAGTGCGCGAAAAGTATTATACTAATCAGAGACCATTAATGTATATTTATTTTTTCCTTATAGTATATTTCATTTCTCCATGTTCCATTTATATGTTAAATATGGATTCCTCATGTGTATATTTCATTTCTCCATGTTCCATTTATATGTTAAATATGGATTCCTCATGTGTATATATATATATTTTGGTAGTTTAACGTGTGGTCATATCGGACGATGAATGAAATGGATGATATGATGCTCAAATGATCTCGGGGTCCACGGAGCTTAAAGTTACTCGACGTTCGCCTTCTCAGGATAAGGGAAAGCCCCGAAAAAAACTTTATCCGGGTAACTCACCCTAAGCGAGATTCGAACTCACGACCTTTTGAATGTAAGGCAGACAGGCTACCACCACACTACCCAGGCGGGCAAGGATTCCTCATGTAAATATTGTGTTTAAATATAACAGATAAGCTAAGTTATAATAATATGATAAAACCGTATATAAGTTTACACCAAATAACTTATCTCTATTATTATAAAGTTAAGCGTTTTGATCCACAAACCGGATATCGCCTTAAAGCACATGTCCCTACACACATTATTTCAGAAATAAGTTCAGGTTGTTTGGATTGTAATATATTGGTTAATTTATTACAAAGTAATATGAGTTCTGCGGTGTATAATTACAGTGCTATGACACTAACTGCATATCACGCAACAAGGAGGAAGGCAGCTGTAATAGGGTGTTTCCGTCAACTTTCGTTAATGTCATGCGATGCAAGCAAATAATCATCCGATTCTCGTTTAATGGTGAAGTGTTGCATATGTGTTTTCATACACTCTCTAGAAATCAATATCCTCACGGCATCTAATTAATTAAATATATTGCGTAGTATGATTCCCACCAACTGGACCATACAAAGATTTGATGTATACACAACACCACGGTATTCTCATAACTGAGATTTTGAGTGCTAAGTTAGCAAGCTTATAGAAGTTTTAAAAAATGTTATAAACACTTAACATATTTATAATTAAATACATATCGCGCTATATGTAAGTAAAAATTCGGACTTAAGAAAGGGGTCCGATGGATAATAGTCAAACATAAAAATTTAGGGTTTTTACTTTCTCTACATGTACTATGTGCATAGTGTATAGAGAAGGTATTGCACTCCACCCGAAAAACTCGATGTCGAGATTTCACAGGAAATAGACGTTTTAGGGTCCCCTGAATCCAAAAAAAGGTATCTCCTGAAAAACGTGCGTGCGCGCGTGTGTGTGTATGTGTGCGTCTTTGTTCGTGTGTCTGTGAATACGATAATCAAAAACTAAAATCCAGTAAAATACTAAACTTGGTATATAAGTTTACTATCTTCCAGGGATATGACACGAAGATTTTGAGGAAAGTCCCCCCACCTCAAAAAATATTTCGAAAATGTTGATTTTCTCAAAAACGGTTCTAACGATATTTATTAAAATACCGTACCTATATTAAAAATACTTACACGCCAAAATAAAAAGTTTATCTTGAATTTTCTGGGAATAGACTCTAAAGACCTCTTTATTCTGGACGAATTTTGCTCAATTTTGTATAGCTAGAAAACCCTAAGCGATAGACAGAAACTTACTACTCACAAAATGTAGATATCATTGAAGCACAGTTTATGTCCTAGACATTTTTTTCGTAGAGTTGACCATTTTTAGATATTCATTGTTATTGGCTTCAGCTTTAAAATACTTCTCATATACGGGAATTTGTCAACTCCTGAACAGAAACGGAATTCATTCACAGGCCAACCAGTTTTTAAAATATTTGACTATTGTTTTAGCCTAGTGTATTCCCTTATTTACCTTCTACATTTCTGCTTATGTTTATCTCGATTAGCATGAAGTACATAGAAGCACAAATTTAACAATAATTTTGTACCGAGATGTAGAGAAGGCCATTTGAATGGAAATTATTGTCCAATTCCCTAGGAAAAATTTCCAGCAAATACTTTTGATATCTGAGGAAAATGAAGGGTTTGTGTGACGATTTATATAGCCCTAAGTGCCGGGCGTGATATTAGAGGTTTCTTCCATACTTCTTATACTTGTTCCAACATTTACTGTAGTGTTTTTGAAAAATGTTGTCCAGATTCTAAAGAATATGTTTGAACTAAAAACTACATAAGAAAATTGTCAGACTAGTCAGTATGGGCAAGTTTTTCTCGGTTGTAATATTTTAGGCAATTGTCAGCACTTAAAATTCACTTTCTATGCAGGTTTTAAGTTATTAGTATAAATCTTTTTAGGTACATACTAACTAAAAGTTACTGTATAATTATTAGTGCAAGGCAATTATGTTACGCTATAAAGCAAAATCCGAAGCTTACAAACTGATCAAAAGTATTTTTATGAAGCCATTAATTTGAAAGTGTATTTCTTGTGAAACTTGTTTTTTGCTCGATAAGGAACATGTATATATTGCTTGCTTTAAAATTATTATCGCAAAAGTATTTTTTATAAAATAACTAAAATTAAATTTGCAAATGAGTTTTGCAGGAATGACTTAATATACATCTACCAAACTTTGTACATGTGTTTCTTTATACCACATATAATGTGATAAAATATTCAAAATCCCCAGGGTCGAGTGTAGGGACTAGCCTCCTTCGCGATGACTGGGAAAATTAACACTACCCCAACAGCAGATATTCGTCGTGGTATAGTGTTTACCATGCAAGCCTCTTATATTCAAGGTTGCAGGTTCAAACCCGGAGAAGGGTGATGGACATTTTTGGATGTAAAAATGTTAGCATGGCTTCCTTTGGAAGGTCCCTTCTAATGCTTATATGCACGAAAAGTATCCGAGATCTTGAAAGCAACGTTCTACGGGATAAATTCTTCTTATTCCTCATCCGTGATTTCGTCCTATAGTGCCATCTATGGGCGATGAGTTGACATGTGTACATGGTGGCGAACTCGTGAACTATAAATTCCCTGATCAAGAAACCACTGTACACGTGGCTCAATATATGCAAACACGGACGATGGAACTTAAATTGATTAGCAGAATGGAGATATATTGAGGTTCCGCTCAATATATCTCCTCTTGATTTAATTATTTTTTCACACAAGCCGTGTATAGGACAGGAGTTGGATAGGTAGAGTCAGACTGAAAAATTCAATGCCATAGTCGGGATTTGAACCACGGATCTCTCGGTATCTAGCCGGTTGCTCTACCACTGAATTACCATGGCAACATGCCGGCATAGCACTGAATTACTAAGTGGTAGAACATCAGCTAGAGACAGGCAGATCCGTGGTTTAAATCACGGATATAGCATTGAATTTTTCAGTCTAACTCAACCTATCTATACAACTCCAGTCCTACACACGGCTTATGTGAAAAAACAATTAAATCAGTATCAATTGAGCATAATAGTTGGCTATACTATGAATCCTAAGACTTAGAAGTACTTGCAATATTGTAAGTCGCCATTGGGGTTGTCATTTCAAAATAATTCGAGATCACCTTGTGGCTTACCGGGAAACATGTGGGTCAGTTAAGAAATTAAATGCTATGTCGGCATGCTACCATGGTAGCTCAGTGTAGAGCAACCGGCTGAATACCGGGAGATTTGTGGTTCAAATCCCGGTATGGCATTGACTTTTTCAGTCTGACTCTACCTATTCATATCTCCTTTTGACATATAAAAGGGCTGCAGCGGTATCACCATATCTGTTGTTCTGTGATAAATGGATACACAGTATTGTTCCTGGAAAAAAGTCGGTTCCGGTCATATGATTGCGTGGAGAATACCCACTACGAAAATATAATTTGGACAAACGCTACAAAGTGACAACTGATTTACTGAATGTATAAGAATGAAAACGACTATACTTTGGACAGTCCGCGGATCTGGTGTATTTCACGGATGGATAAAGGAACACAAGCCAGGATCTGTGACGTAAGACTTAAGAGTGGAAAGATTTTACCCTCTAGGGGTTTATGCCACGGTGTTTCAGATAGAACCAGATGTCATTAAAAGCTGCCGGAAAGAATCTGTAGAGGTAATATATCAATAAAACCATCTACATTTACTCTGATAGGCTGCTCTAAAAGCTATACAAGCAAATCAAACAGGATATAAGCTTGTTGTAGAAGGATGGGCGACTTTAGGCCAACTGGAAATAAACAGGCTGGTCAATCTGCCATGGGTTACAGGTCTTTCTAAAACTGAGGCAATAAACATGCCGGTAGACCAGGTAGAGATCAGATACATACAGATTTTATAGGGCCTAAACTTGTACTGGGTATGACCAAGTTAAGAGATTAAATAATGTTGCAAAAATGGAATAAAAGTTCTAAACACTGGAGGAAAACACGGCATAGAAATATGATAAACGTATGATGAAGGAAAATTGCTATATTTTTGTAATAAGTTTTCTTTCACATCTTACACATCTAATCACATCTTTCTGTCCGCATGTGAGATTTGTGGTGGACAAAACGGCGCAGGGGTGGGTTTTCTCCTGGTTCTCCGGTTTCCCCCACCAACACATTTCACCGGAGCTCCATCTTCATGTATCATCAGTGTCATTGCCTGCAGTGCCAGAGCAGTAAAAGCGGGCGTTAAATACTACTACAACATCTTTCTGTGATTGGATTGCTGTTAGATTTATATGAATACCAAATGCTACTATAATTGGATACATAATTTAATTGATGTAAATTATTTCATATATTTTATTATGTAAGTATATTCCATAATGAAAATAATCCTCGCGCCTCAACATTTTAGGCAACAGATTGGTATTTTTTTAATTGCAACTTTGAATTCCACACACACACACACACATTTTACGGGTTGATATTTCAATAACTACTGATTAACGTTACTTTTTTAAAAGAAAGAAACTGTTATCTCTAAATTTAATTATTTTTTCATGAAAATATTTCTTGACTATTGGTGTTAGGATAGTTTTGTTGTCCCTAATTTTACAATGCATAATTCTGCACGCTCTAGAACATTTTGGTTGTGTTAACGCGTACATTTTGAAGGTGTGAAAATGCAGTTTTGTAAAACTCTTATCATTCCTTTAGAGTTCAGAGCAAGAGGGGCCGATAAATGTTGATTCTCTATGGGTGCTATAAAATATATGTATATACAGGTGTTTCAAAATACGGGGCATAATTTCAGGTATGTATTTCCCACATGAAGACAATAAAAATAGGTCATTATAACATGTGTCCGGAAATGCTTCATTTCCGAGTTATGGCCTTTACAGCATTGAAAGTCCCACCTGTAGACAATCAAAATATTTCATGTCCGGAAATGCTTCATTTCCGAGTTATGGCCTTCACAACATTAGAATTCACTGGAACATTTTTCTTTCCGCAGGTCTTTTTTCCGTCAAAGGAGACATTAGGAGGGCACTCTGATAGTTCATTCTGAGGAAGGTTACATTCAGTGTTCTTTAGGCGTTAAGACTGTGCAACATGTATTCAAATCAAGAGCACTTCATGTACGGTAAGGCGGACGGCAATGCTGCGCTGGCTCGTCGTTTATACCAGGAGAGGTACCCACAGCGACAATGTCCAGATCGGAAGACATTTGTACGTCTCCATTCCCGTCTGTGCGAGTATGGAACATTCACCTCTCCTGGTTTGGGAAGGGGACGACCAAGATCTACAACTCCAGAAGTGCAGGAGGAGATTCTGAAGGCTGTGGACAGGACTCCTTCTATCAGCACACGACGGTTAGCGTTGCAAGTCAATGTTCCTCATACGACTGTCTGGAGACTGTTGAACGAGTATCAATTGTATCCTTATCAGGCCCTGTCACCAGCAGATTACCCTGCACGAGTTAGGTTCTGTCAGTGGTTCTTGCAGCAGTGTGGTGTAAATCCGAACTTTTCTGTCGTCGTATTATTTACAGATGAAGCACAGTTCACAAGAGATGGCATAACAAATTTCCACAATCAGCATGTATGGTCGCATGAAAACCCACGTGCAACTGTTGTTTCTCATCACCAGGTGCGGTTCTCCCTCAACATGTGGGCCGGTATCATTGGTGATCAATTAGTTGGACCCCATGTACTTGTAAACAGACTTACGGGGCAGGCGTACACAAACTTCCTGGAAAACACCATACCTGACGTTTTCGAAGACACTCCATTGATCAATCATCAACACATTCACTTCTTGCACGATGGTGCTCCTGCACACTTCAGTCTTACGGCTCGCCGGTACTTGGATCGAAGGTTTCCTGATCGATGAATAGGTAGAGGTGGCCCAATTGCTTGGCCTCCACGCTCACCTGATCTGAACCCTCTCGATTTCTACTTGTGGGGCCATTTAAAATCATTGGTTTATTCGTCCCCGGTGCCGGATTTGGAATCCCTTCGGAATCGAATTGTGGCAAGTTGTGAGGACATACGCAATACTCCTGGAGTTTGGGATCGTGTTCGCAGGTCAATGAGACATCGATGTGGGATCTGTATTCAAGCAGGAGGTGGACATTTTGAACATCTTCTGTAATGACAACAACCTGCGGAAAGAAAAACGTTCCAGTGAATTTCAATGTTGTGAAGGCCATAACTCGGAAATGAAGCATTTCCGGACACATGTTATAATGAACTAATGTGATTGTCTACATGTGGGAAATACATACCTGAAATTATGCCCCGTATTTTTAAAACATCCTGTATATCGATTTTAGCAAAAGTTTTACTCCAAGTTCCTTAGGGCTAATACTTGTATCTCTCTTAGTGTGATTAACCAGTGTAACTTATTCCCTTATAATCAATCAAGATAAAACATCTTAAGGGTACTTTGTGATTTTGAAAATTTGCAGATCGGTTTTCTTAATAGAATTTCGGATTACTAAACACATTTCGAATGTCTGTTAGCGAATACTTGGATAAATATGTTGATTGAAATATTTGTTGTTCCTTCAGCTTAGATGGTGTGTATTGATGTTGTTTCAATCCAAGAGTCTACACTAACATAACCGTTTACCTGAGATTTGGCAGAGGAGATTAGTTGCCATAGAGAACGGAAGATAAGGCCGGGCACATACAAGCGAGAGTTCGGCTATTCTTAAGCGTAGAGCATTGTATAATTATACAGTATGCTAAGTTTGTAGTTGAAATTCACTTTAATTCTCTGTCATCCTTATGATTTTTTTCTTTCTATTCTCTATTATGTAATTATGCTGTAACTAAATGAATATCTTTACTCTTTTATAAAAATCTTAGCATGGAGGACGGAAGAGGATGCGGTATTTTTAAGTGTTAGCGAAATTTATATATTGCGTATAATGTTAGGTTTGCAGTTAAATTCGTTGTAATATTTTCTCATTCTTTTATTTTCAGATTGTTTTTTATGAACTCTCCATTGTTATTCTGTAACTACTAAATGTATTTAATTATTATTTTACAAATATCTTGCTGTAAATATACAAGTACAGGACACACATATGCAACCATGAGGCCTGTGCAATTGTTGAGTATTTCCAAGTGCATATTTAAAAAAAGAATTGCCTATAAACGTCTTTCCCTGTATTATTGTTAAAATATCAACGGTTGTGAGTACCACTAACTCCAATTTAATTTAGTTACCATTAAACCGCTGACATGAACAGGAATTAATAAACTACCTGCAACATCTCTATGGTACGGGTAGATTTACTTTAATTACCATCATGCCGTCGCCCTGAACAGAAACTGCTAAACTAGATTCTACATCTCAATAGATTGAATATATATATATATATATATATATATATATATATATATATATATATATATATATATATTTACCTTTATGCAGCCGCTCTGAGCAGAAGCTGCTAAACTAGCTGTTACGTCTCTATGGCATGAATATCTAGATTTACTTTAGTTACCATTAAACTGCCGCCCTGAACAGAAACTGCTAAACTAGCTGTTACATCTCTATGGCATGAGTATCTAGATTTACTTTAGTTACCATTAAACTGCCGCCCTGAACAGAAACTGCTGAACTAGCTGTTACATCTCTATGGAATGAGTATCTAGATTTACTTTAGTTACCATTAAACCGCCGCCCTGAACAGAAACTGCTAAACTAGCTGTTACATCTCTATGGCACGAGTATCTAGATTTACTTTAGCTGTCCATTAAACCGCCGCCCTGAAAAGAAACTGCTAAACTAGCTATTACATCTCTATGGCATGAGTATCTAGATTCTCTTTAGTTACCATTAAACTGCCGCCCTGAACAGAAACTGCTAAACTAGCTGTTACATCTCTATGGCGCGAGTATCTAGATTTACTTTAGCTGTCCATTAAACCACTGCCCTGAACAGAAACTGCCAAACTAGCTATTACATCTCTATGGCATGAGCATCTAGCTTTATTTTAGTTGTCCATTAAACCGCCGCCCCGAACAGAAACTCCTAAACCAGCTGTTACATCTCTATGGCACAAGTATCTAGATTTACTTTAGTTACCACTAAACCGCCGCCCTGAACAGAAACTGCTAAACTAGCTGTTACATCTCTATGGCACGAGTATCTAGATTTACTTTAGCTGTCCATTAAACCGCCGCCCTGAAAAGAAACTGCTAAACTAGCTATTACATCTCTATGGCATGAGTATCTAGATTCTCTTTAGTTACCATTAAACTGCCGCCCTGAACAGAAACTGCTGAACTAGCTGTTACATCTCTATGGCACGAGTATCTAGATTTACTTTAGCTGTCCATTAAACCACTGCCCTGAACAGAAACTGCCAAACTAGCTATTACATCTCTATGGCATGAGCATCTAGCTTTATTTTAGTTGTCCATTAAACCGCCGCCCCGAAACTCCTAAACCAGCTGTTACATCTCTATGGCACAAGTATCTAGATTTACTTTAGTTACCACTAAACCGCCGCCCTGAACAGAAACTGCTAAACTAGCTGTTACATCTCTATGGCACGAGTATCTAGATTTACTTTAGCTGTCCATTAAACCGCCGCACCGAACAGAAACTGCTAAACAAGCTGTTAAATCTCTATGGTATGAGTATCTAGATTAACTTTAGTTGTCCATTAAACCGCCGCCCTGAACAGAAACTGCTAAACTAGCTGTTACATCTCTATGGCATGAGTATCTAGATTTACTTTAGTTACCACTAAACCGCCGCCCTGAACAGAAACTGCTAAACTAGCTGTTACATCTCTATGGCACAAGTATCTAGATTTACTTTAGTTGTCCATTAAACCGCCGCCCTGAACAGAAACTGCTAAACTAGCAGCAACATCTCTATGCCACGAGCAGATAGATTTACTCACACGATACAAGCATTCTCAGTGAAAACACGACCTTGTTCAGTTCCAGAATTAGCTCCACAATAAACATTAATTACTGCGGCACACGAGGTGCCGTAACATTCAAATCGCCTACGGGAGGACCAACTTTGGCCTGTCCATTCGCTTGAACCAATAAAAACTAAGTTACGTAAATACCAAATTGGAGGTTACTTTCCTCAGGCAGGTTACAGCCGTCAATGACGATCAATTTTCTTAGACCCACAGAATTTTATTGCACATCGTAACTGGTTTATAATGAAACCATAAGGCTCTGAGACTCCAATTCAAACGAACAAGGACAACAAAAGCCCTCTAGTTATGTTCGACACATGACCTTTAAACATTTTAACAAGCTTCTATTTCCCAAACATCTAACTACTTCCTGTCGTAATTGCACGAGCTTTCATGTATATAAAACACATTTATCACTGCTGAGATGCGGTAATTTGGTCATTAGATTTCAGTGGACTTAGATATACACTGCAGCATAAATACTTTAAATTAAACCTAGCACAAAAATAATTTGACAGATTGATATAAAAGGCTGCAGCATGCTACAGAATCGGCTTTGAAACGTTTCCATTAAATCAACACTCTTTCACTTTCTTATGGGGCCCTCGAGCAAGTATCTTTTCTTTGGAATAAATATTGATCACGAACTACTCTAGTCTAAGCATATAGGAAGTGGGAAATTCCGCCCAAACATTTAATTTCGAAATTTAACCGGACTTGAACCCAAGAAAAAAAGCTTTGTAAAAAAAAATTGGTGTGCGTGAAGGGTAAAATGGCATTACTCAAACTTGATATTTAAGTTTAGTATCTATGAAGATTTTCGAGAACCTCGCAAACTCCTCTGTTATAGAACTCTGTTTTTTTATTTTCTACAAAAACTAATACTTTCACTAAAATTACCACAACCTCTACTTTTTTTTCTTTTCTTTTTTTAACGAAACTACACTTCCGGAATCTTGTCAGTACTTCAGTGCTGTATACCGTTTTTCTTTTTCCTCTTTTTCCATTTTCCCAATTCCTTTGTTATCTATGCGATTACACACACATATACATAGTTACAGTCACCTATGCCCAAGGCTGGACTCGAACCCACGATCCCCTGCGCCACGAAGAACCATAGCTAGGCACTTTAGCGAGCGTGGTAATGGGGACCGACACCTTCGTACATAGTATATAGAGAAGGTACTGCAATCAACCCAAAAGTTTGATACCGAGATTTTATCAGAAATACACATTTTAGGCCACCTGAATAAAAAAAACATGTATTTTATAAAGGTCTGAGTGTGTGTGTGTGTGCATCCGAATGTCTGTGAACAGTATAATCCATAAACAAAACATCAGTTGATTACCAAACATGCATGCAAAATAAACATTTTGAACATAAATCTCTTATCTCAAATTACCATTTAGATGGTAACAATTCCAAAAATTTTGATTTTTTTTAAAAATGACTAACGGTTTTGTTTAAAATGCCAAATATTAAATATCTTTGGAGGATAAATAAAATGTATATCTTCAATTTTTCGATGAATACTCTCTGAAGATATCATCATTCGGGGTGACTTTTGCATGACTGGTAATCCATAAAAGACAGATGAAACTTTACTACACAAAAAAGTTAGAGCTCGTCTAAACCCACCATCTATGTCTTAAACATATTTGTTGTGGCACTAACCATTTCCGGTTTATTCAATGTTATTGTCAGTAAGTTTAAAATATTTATAGGAAGTTGTCATCAAGTTTTCTTTCAAGTTTTTCAAGTTTTACCGCTGACCATACAAAGAGAACCAAATTGTAATGTCAATCGCATAGCAACAGTTTTAAAATGTTTGACTATCACTTTAGCCCTTCTCCTTATAAGGGACTAAGTAATAACACCGTTTCTGCTAATGTTAATCTCGAGTAGCATGAAGTAGATATGGAACAATAGCTTTTTCCAGAACAGGTGATGTGAAAGGAAGATATCAGATATTTAAAAGTTTTGCAAGTCAAGAAGGAAAGAAAAAAAAAAAAAGAAAAAGGGAAGGAAAAAGAAATACGTTGGACTTTCTGCAAATAACTAGTGCAGATATTCTCCCGAATGAAGTTTATATTGTTTGTATAGCTGGAAAACTTAAAATGCGACATCATCTTACAACACAAGTATATAGATATCGTTAAAATGCACAATTTTTGACAAATAAATTCTTTGGTAGCATTCGCCAGTTTTGAGATATATATTGTTTTCAGTTTAAATTTTCAAATACTTGGCGCTATATTGAAGGCCTAATTCACAAATAAAGTTTGTTTTGGTCATGCTATCAGAGCCAGAGCTTAGCGATCAGTTTTTAAAGAGTTAATTATCGCACTTATAATAAACTATGTATTAAAGGCATTGCTGCAAAAGTTTTCTCGATTATATGAGGCAGGTGTAAGAATACAATTTTTACTTTCTCTAGCCTCGTATGTACAATGTATACAGATAGAGAAGTATTGTATTCCACTCAAAAAATCGATGTCGAGATTTCACCGGAAATAATGTTTTGGGACCCGCTGAATCCAAAAAAAGCATTTTTTGCAAAATGTATGTCTATGCGTGCCTGTATATATGTATGTGTCTGTGGGCAGCATAGCCCATAAAAGCAAAGTCTGTTAAATAACAAATTTGGTGTTTAAGTTCAATATCTTCGAAGGATGCGACATGAAGATTTTCAAAAAAATCTATAATTCAAAATTCGAAAATTTTGATTCTCTCTAAAATGGATCTAATGATTTTCATTAAAATATCGTATATTTACAATAAAAATAAAATGATGTCTTGTATTTTCTGGAAAGAGCACTTCAAGGCAATTTTAATCTGGATGAATTTTGCTGAATTTTGCATAACTGGTAAAAAGTAACAGATAGACAAAACTTACTTAATAGAAAATGTAGAGCTTGATCCTATTGATGATAAAATATTCATGGGGTATAAGCATCTGGATAGTCTGAATAACACAATTTATATTATATACATTTTTTCGTGGAGATGATCGTTTTCGAGATACAACTTATTAGTTTCAGCTTTAAAATATTTACACTTTTCTCATTCGGGAATTTATCAACTACTGTCCATAGAAACAAAGAAACTTCAATCTCTAAGCAACCAGCTTCTGAAGATCACTGTAACCTTGGTATTCTCTTATTTCCCTTCTACTTACAAGGAAGCATGTAATAAGACCATTTCTGCTAATTTTTCATGAAGTAAAAAGAAGCACAAGCTTTTTAACAATAATTTGTTGCACAGATGTAGCGAACTTCATATGAATGGAACACATAAGATCTTTAAGGAATATTTTCAGGTTTATTTCTATGCTAGTGGTGTTTAAGCACGTTGGCAGTTGGCGCGGAGAATGCTCATTGTAAATGCTGTCGTCGGCGTTAAAGTGGAGATGTAGTCGCTGTCCTCGGAGGGGCGGGGAGCTTTGACGAAATCGGGAACTCGTGATGTTGACGGGTTCCAGGTATGAAGTACTTTCACTTATTGCCTTAGGGACTTCCGCACATCTCTGTGTCTGCCTGCCTCCTGTGACCATCTGTGGTCCCCTCGCTTCATCCCTTCCACTAAAGGGGTGTTAGCACACAATAAATCTCTATTTATCTAATTGTATGTGGTACCCCCTACTTCTCTATTCTTTATCCCAGCGTTTCCAGTTCGAACGCATCTGACGCCGCCCAAATGCATCTACAAACCTCTAATCTCCAGGGTCTCCTTAAGGGAAAGCAACCGGAAGTGGATGCTCTGATTAGTACGATTTCTACAAAGTGCACATCCACCGCCCACGCGCAACATAACTAACACTGCCTAGTTGTTCTACCCCAAAACAGATGACAATGAGGGGTACATGAAAGTCTGGTTGATGAGGAATCATTTCAGTATTGGTTTATCGACCAGGAGACACACAAAAAGCACAATATCAGATTGGGCGTTCACGGGAATCGCATCCGGGAACGCCCAATCCATCAAACTTAAAACGAAATGTGTAAGTGTGTAGTGAAAATTAATTATCTCGATTATGAAGTAGCTATAAGAATGATCTGACTGCCTCTATTGTCGGAACTCTAACTTCTCAACTAGAGGTTCCGTGTTCGGTAATTTTTCTTTAACTTGAAACATGCTCTACCCCCATGCGGGAGTAAATGGGTGTATACCTATATATGTGTGTTTGTGTGTTTAATAGATAGAGCTGAATAAACTAACGCTAAGAAACCCTACAGCTTAAGGGAAAAGCACCAGAATTTGTTTCTCGCCTATATCAACAGTAAGTTATTTCTTAGGTTAATAATTTTGTATCACACATATCTACTCTCATATTATATTTCTAAACTCTGTGGTGGATAGGTAATAATTCAGATTAAAGAAAATTTCTTCATTGCTGCCCGGGATACAGGTGAGAAGTCAACTTGCTGACCGCTCGACCACGGAGGCAGTCTAAGCATGTTTGTTGAAGAGTGGTAGATCAAATCATGTGCATGTAACTTATCAGACATTTTCTTAAATGCTCTGACCGAGGCAACCCCCAGCGCTAGTAACTCTAAAACCAAATGATTGATCTCAAAAGCAGCTAAAGGGGCCACCAACTTCAATGCAAAACATTATTTTCTTATAAATTTGTTTACTCAATAAATATAGAATAAGATAGAGGATAAAAACTGATATTTGATTTACAGTAGTGTCATAAATTTTCTCCCTCTAAGAACGCTAAGCCCCTTGCAAACGGATACTTTTTGACGCAGAATTTAAGCTTAAAGTAACCTAGCAAACCAAAAATATAACTATACTGCCCTAAAGCTATACTAAAAAGCATTAAATATTATTGTTTGACATGCGAAATCAAAGAAAATGTTTGTGAACAAATTTAAACGTGACGTCATCGCCTCACGATACGCACCCAAACTGCTTAAAATGGCGTGCTTAACGAAAATAACATAGCCTAGAATATGTAATAAATATATCTCGTCAATATTATGAATAAAATAACTGAAAATTTGTGTTTATGAAAGTCTATTACTAAATAACATCTATATAAATATGTAATAAGGGAGGACAAGAAGAACAAAAGAGATTACAGATATGTAATTTGTTTAAGAATGCGGCGAACGAGATGCAGAAAATTAACAAATAGCTAATTTAGAAAAGACCATAATTGTACAAACATTATTATGTAACTCGTTTACATTCATTAAATTTAATTGTAATGAACATATAAAAATGTATATTGTATAAGTATTTCACGAAAAGTGAGCATCAAGGAAATCTTACAGATATGTAATTTGTTTAAGAATGCGGCGAACGAGATGCAGAAAATTAACAAATAGCTAATTTAGAAAAGACCATAATTGTACAAACATTATTATGTAACTCGTTTACATTCATTAAATTTAATTGTAATGAACATATAAAAATGTATATTGTATAAGTATTTCACGAAAAGTGAGCATCAAGGAAATCTGTCGTCCCAATGATGACGTGCAGATTATAATGCTTAGAAACAATGATCTTCAACTTAAAGATATGGTTGAACATTTTATAGAGTTCCAGTGTATAGCTTCTGTGTGGTGAAGATGTAGTAAAATACGCTATAAGCTAATTTCGAAAATCAAGGCTAAAATTATGATAGTTGCGTATAAAATTATTTACTATAATAATCTTCATCAATAATATCTGTAAGTATTTACCGTAAGTATTTACTAAGCACACTTTCTGTAAAGAAGAGCAGTTAAAAGTTAGTAAGTCATGGTGTTCGAATATTTTCCATGAATAAAAGTTTTAACGTTGCTAAATCTACCAAACTAATACTAACTTCATTTCCATCTATAAGATCCTACCAACCAAGCATGGGATTGAGAATATATACTCATCGACGATGCAGCTAGTATTTATTTGAAGCAAACGCGGGCAATAATAAATTATCGGTTTGTATAGCAGGGAATAGACTACAACTGCCTTAACAATCGTCTGGTGCAGAACGAAATTTCCGGTTCCGCCAACAGAAAGTGTGGCCAACGAAACAGACCAGCGGCAAGTTCAAACCTAACAAACCCGACTTCCAACATAGCTACCACACCGAGAGTCCAGGACGAGGAGGGGCGGAGCTCTAGAGACGTACAGCAGCCCAGTCAACTCCAAGACAACGTGAGTACCAGCGAATCTTTAATTCTTGCAGCTTACAAGTAGAAATTTTTCGTTCCATTTTCCAGAGTGTCTTATAGTCAAGCATGTTATTTCTCGCCTCAGCCAATCATCATCATGGTAGTCTACTCTAAACTCTTTATTTTTCTCTTGCACCAAGCGAAGTGGTGGCACCACGAGAATAAGAGCGACTCGTATTTGAGAGTTTGCGGGTTCAAAACGCCGCGATAAGCCAAGCTGTTAGAACATATCTTCACGGCTTCCCTCGGTCGCAGGCAAATGATAATTTTTCCTGAATTTTCTTATGATTCTTTCATCACTATAATACTTCATTTTTTTCTTCTTACCACCCTAAGATACTAGGCTGATCAACCTTTCTGGATATGCTAAAATCCAAAGTTTACTTACTTACTCCTCGACAGGCTACTAACCCGTTTCATCGGCTGTAAGTCCATCGGGGTGTAAGTCCTATAAAAGGAGAGTAACCCATTGAAGATATTCCAATTATATTCTGGATTACCTCCCCTAAAACTTTACAAATAGATTAAGTTCTGTGATTTTTTTGTCCCATATTACTGGCTACATAGTTGTAGTATTTCTATAAATAGCAATTTTTTGGTTCAGTGTAATTCTGACTCTACCTTTGTTAATCTTAAATGTTTTAATTAATGTTTCCTTAAAACAGAATAAAGGTATTGAAAAAAATTAAACATTTTCATAACATCTAAATGTCCATGATATTATATTCATATATTCTACTAAATATTTAATATTATCAGTATGTATTTGATTCACTTTTCATATTTTCAATCAAATTTCTTAACAACTAAAGTGCATCAAAATATTATGTGTAAAATCTATCAAACGTTAGGCAAATGATATGTAATAATACCTAATAATAATAATAATAATAATAATAATAATAATAATATTAAAAATAATAATAATATCAGTAGGTAAGTTAGTTGGCCTCGCTATAGTGACTATTGTTATTTCTATTAATTGTTCATCAGTTCATATTTAAGAGTGTTAATAATCAATTATTTCATATATTTAAGAGTGTAAAACTAACTTATAGCAAGAGCAGCTCAGAGTTGTTTACTCCAAACTTGGAAAGTGGAAAGGAGAACACTCTTTGTGAGGAGACCACTCTTTTGTCAGGCACGTACAAGGAGCGTGTGAGTGCAATAGATGCATAAGAGTGATGGTGAATACCCTTCTAGTAGCGAGATCCGTCTTTTTCCATAGTGTAATGTTGGTCACGTGGGTCCTATGATGCATTCTGGGTAGGAAATGATGCATTATGGGCTATATTCGCGCCAAGCTCGCGGTCTTTCTGAGAAATCAGAAAGAAGCCACCATGACAGTAATTCCGCTATATAAGTAGGAGATTGTAGCACATCGGGGCATTCCATAAAACACAGCTACGCATACACTCAGTGATGGATATTTAGGCAGTCAGTTACGCATACTCGGGCACACAGTTACGCACTCATAGTACACACATAGTCTTTCACGTATCAAGGTTATACTCATTAGTACGTTTTAAAGTATTAAGTGAAAGAAACAAGATTATTAAGTGAAATACGTGTACGTCGTCAAGCAAGGAAAGCTCCTAGAAGTTACAGTAACCTATTAGATTGTAAAGCAAAGTGCTTATCGTGAAGTCTTTTAGTTTGGAATAAAAGGAAATAGAAAGTAAAGTGTGTTTAATTATTGTATAAGATAAGCTACCCTCATTGCTACCCCCCCTCCAGTGAGTCCAATCCACATGTCTACTGAGCTGACCGAGGCAAATCACGTTGGTAGATCTTCTAAAGAAAGGTACGTGGAGGTTTACTCATTTGGTAGTGGAGTGAGTCTGGAAGCACCCGTCAACTGGATCAACGTGGAGGCAACGCTTCATACCTGGTTACCATCACGTGGGTTACCATCTCTACGTACTCCAATTGCCTCATACTTGACACATAACGTGGAACAACACGACACAGCCGCAAATAATAATAATAATAATAATAAAAATAAAGTAAAATGAAATAATAATAATAATAATAATTCTTCTGTGGTTAAACGATGCTAAAAAGTACATCATTTCTATATAACATTCTAAAAATAATACGAAATACCGACAGCATATACAGATACCAATCTTTACAGAAAGCACGTATAATTGAAAACTAGCCATTCACTGTCTGCCATTATAAGTTAATTTAATAGCATATCACTTAGTTATTCTACTGCGCGGAGGAGTCTGAAGGGAGGCAAAGCTCCAGAGTTGGATGGGCTGCCCCCGGAAGTTTTTAAAGCCGCAGCCAATGTTAATGAGTTTGGTAGGAGTATGCTCCAGATATGTAACAGCTTCTTTATTGAGGGGAATTACCCTACCTGTTGGGGAAAGGGCATTATTCATCCCATTTCTAAAGGAAAGGGAACTATTGAGCATCCGGATAACTATAGGGGGGTTACTCTGTTGCCAATTATGGAGAAAATTTATTGTAGAATGTTATATAACCGGATAAAGGACTGGGAATCTAAATTTAGCAAACTTTCAAAATTTCAAATGGGTTTCAGAGAAGGACACAGTACCATAGATGCCGCTTTTATATTAGACACTTTAAGGACGAAGCAACTGTTAATTAAGCGGGGAAAGCTTCATTGTGCTTTTGTGGACTTTAAGAAGGCATTTGAATCTATCAATCGAAATGCATTATGGTACAAACTAGGCAGAAAGGGGTTTTCAAGTAAAATGGTTAGAGCATTGCAGGCAATGTATCAAAATGTCGAATTCTGTGTGAAGTACGACAGAAACAGAGTGTCCGAGAGCTGCCGAAGCTATAGGGGAGTGAGGCAGGGTTGTATTTTACCTCCTTTGCTATTTAATCTCTTTGTGGATGATATTACTGATACAATGATAGCAGAGAATATCCAAGCACCAGTAGTAGCGGATTTGCAGATCCCAACACTTTTATACGCAGACGATTTAGTATTGTGCTCTACGACAGTAGACGGATTGCAACGAGGACTGGACAAACTTAAACATTATTGCGTCATGAAACACAAGGCAAGGGTGAAAGCGGCGGAGGCTCTCCGGATACGCTACAGAATACCGAATATATCCATAACCTTAATGGAAACTGTATTAGGAGCGACAGTTAGATCCACGATGACATACGGAGGAGAAATATGGGGATGGGAACAAACAGGGAATCTGGATCAAGTAAGGACCCAATTTTTGAAAGGAATTCTGGGTGTAGGGAGGGGTACGGCAAACTGCGGAATAATGAGGGAATTTGGGGTACATAGTGAAACGATAGAGTGCAAAATCAGAGCAGTTAAATATTGGATGAGAATCGTTCACGGAAACCAATCTCTAATTAGGGCAGTCTGCTACCGTGAACAGTTGCGAATGGAAGGTAATTTGACGTGGGCATCAAAATTAAAGAAAGGGTTGGAAACCATTGGGATGGGAGACATTTGGATGGCGGGGCAGGAAAACAGGCGAAGTATTTGGAGAAAAATTAAGAAACGTCTCTGTGATATTGACAGACAGCAAATAATTGCGCAATGCACAGAGAAGGTGTCATTAGAAGTACAGTCTGGGCTGAAATCGGAGTGGGGTATGGAGCAATACATCAAAACAGGTACCAAACTCATTAGAGAGGGGCTCGCGTGGATTAGACTAGGAGCATGGAGGAGCACGAAAATTTCTGACGAGAATGGTATAAGAATCTGTCCCATTTGCGAGGAGGAAGAGTCGTGGACTCACATCTTGGCAAGATGTAGGGGTACGGAGGAATGGCGGGAAAAATATTTGCCGCGATTTTTTACCACTGCGAATGTAGGGATAGAAGCATGTTGGACGCTACTGGCAGGCACGGAAAACATGGACGGGCTAGGTAAATTTATACTTAAGACAAGACAGCTGAGATCTGAGGAGGCTACCAATAGGGACTACAATGCTCTACATACATATATATTATGTCATGCTTAGGTCAGTGTTGTGCTATGGTTTTATATATGGTGTATATATTATGTGTATATATGTCTTTTAATTGTAATTATCTATTATAAGAGGGTGCATTTATGAAGGTGAACTCTGTGCTGTAAATTTAAATTGTTATATTTGAATATCTTTGTATTTTTATTTTCGGGTTCACTCTTAATTCTTTATTGTGGTTTAATATTGCTTTTGACTGTGTATTTCCTTTGTCTTTTTATTTTCGTGTTTACTCTTTTAATTCTTTGTTGTTGTTGTTTTAATACTGCTTGTAATGTGTATTACAAAAGCACGTACGGTCTGTGGACCCGTGCGACTGTTGAAATTCTATGTATGATATTGTTATGTCAATAAATACACCTATTCATTCATAGTTATTCTACTGCATAGTTGTTGTTTTTTTTTTTTTTTTTTTGTTTTCTTTTTGCGTATTATCGACCTCTGTAATATAACCCATAGTGCTGAATGAGATGAAGCGGTCACCGTTTCCAAAAGAACAGGGACGGAAAAGTCCACTTCTCTTTATGCATAATTACTTGTTCTTTCACACAAATTATGTGTAGGGCAAAGTTGGAAAAATTCAAGTATATAGGCGGGATTTAAACCACTATGACTGATCTATATCTTAATAACTATGATGCTTAGGACTTGAAGTAGGAATGTGAGATTTGCTTGCGATTCACAGGAAATTGGAAATTGGAAAAATTAAAATTGCCACGGTATCTCATTTGGTTAGAGCAATTGTATGCAAACTGAAATATTCGTGGTGCAAATCCCGCTATGATATTGGCATTTTAAACAATAATTGTCACGATTGAGCACAATTAAGTGAATACAAATTTGATCAGTTTTTAATTTGGATACTTAGACAACTGTAATAAATGCAACAGTGGCCGACTTTTAGAGGTAGCTATCAATTCAAATTTGATTTTCATAAGAGATTTATTTGTAATTAGTCGTATATAGAAAGAAAATGCATTGCATTCCCTAAAAATTCGATATCAATATTTCTCTGGAAATACATTATTGGGGCCACCTTAGTCCGAAAAAGCGGCTGCAGAAAAATATCTGTAGGCGTGCGTGTGGTGTATTTGTGAACAATTTCAAAAATGAGAACTCCGTTAAACACCAGAGCAGATGTTGAAGCTTTGAATACCGCAGAAGATTTCAAACATATCCCCCACCCCAACTATGTGGAAATATTATCTAAAATATTTATTTTATTGCAAATTTCTAATAATTTTGATTAAAATGGCATATCTTTAATTTATGTTCACGACATATGAAATATGTATCTTGATTTTTGTGCTAATTTGCGCTGAAGTCCTTTTTATTCTGGATGATTTTGCAGAATTGGTAAACTGCAAAGCACACAATTTGTCATTTTGTTTTTTCTTTTCTATTTTTTTTTCTTTCTTTTTTTTTGTGGAGCTAAACCCTTTCCATATATTCAGTCTTATAGTTTTTAGTTTAGATACACTTCAACTTTTTTTTAAAATGAGAAAACGTTATTCGTGTTTCCTTCAAGGAAAAGGAAATTCAAATCCCTCGCATAGAGACCAACTCTGTGTTTGACTAGCGCTTAAGCTTAAAGCATTTCTCCAATTTTACATGGAAATATATAATAATCGTATTTCTGCAGATGTTTATTTCAACTAACACAAAGTAGGTAGAAGAATAAGATTTTTTTAAATCATACAGATATAGGTGCTGAAGAATAGGTTGAATAGCTTATGTGACATCGGAATACTTTTTTCCATTCTTTAGAAAATGTAAATTCAGCACCGGAAAACAGACAAGTCGTTTTTAATAGTAAAGTGAGCTGGAGGTTTTAAATACTGCAGCAGCTACTGTGTTCATCCACAGTGGTAGCTAGTGGTTATTTTTCTTTAGGGATAACTCTGTAATAGTATCTCCGTAAATATAAAAAATTGCGCATTTATTTAAAGGTCATCAACTTGTGTTATAAAATACAGTGAACTTGCGTGTCTGTAAACCTGTTGGTATGAAATATGCCGCAAAATGTACTTGTGGTACTATATCTTGTTTCTAATTTACCGCAAGACTGCAAAGCTTGCAAGAACAAATATTATAACACTAGCTGCAACTTAATCCGAAAAGTCTTACCTTGTAGCGTGTCACTTTTTTATATTGAAAATCTGTTTACTTCAAAGAAAGAATATCATAACAACAGGCAGGCGAGTATACAATCCTAAAATTGTTAGAGTATAGTAAAAAATCTGATGAGTTGTAATCAGATGACTTTCTCTAGCTACTCTGCAAACTTCTTACAAAAGATTATTCTTCTTTCTACACAATACTAGTCGAGATAAACATTAATAGAATATTCCCATTATTTAGTTCCTTATAAGTAGAAAGGAACTAAAGGAATGAGCTATGCTAAAGTGATAGTCAAATATTTTAAAAACTGTCATGCTTGATCAGGAGTAGAACAAAAGAAAAACGGATACTTCCTGTCTGAGAAAAGTATAAGAATTCACAACGAATATCTCGAACAGTAACCTCCACAACAAAAACGTAATTGACATTAAGCGAGTGTTTTGACGAGATCTACATTTTTTGTTTATCTGTTACGGTTTAGCGGTTAAACACAATTTTGCAAAATGCATCTAGAATAACGACGTCGTCAAAGATTATTTCTAAAAAAATCATGATATTTTATTTGCATGTAAATATCTTTAATATGCGGGATTTTAATCAAGAACTCTAAGCTATTTTTGAGAAAATCAGAATTTTCGAAACTTTTCTATGTAAAGGGTAGTTTATGGTGAAGGTATTTTCTTGAAAATCTTCGTGTCGTATCCTTGGAGGATACCAAATCCAAATACTAAGTTTGGTATTTAATGGTCTTTTAGTTCTTGAGTTATGCTGTCCACAGACAGACAGAAAACACACACACACACACACATAGAGATCTTTTTCTGAAAATGATTTTTTAATTCAGGGGGTCTTAAAACATGCATTTACGGTGAAATCTCGCTATGGAATTTTTGGATGGAATACAGTACCTTCTTCATCCCTATGTACATTGTACATACGGGGCTAGAGAAAGTAAAGTCTGATGGGTTCCATTCACATGACTTTGTCAACCTATTTTCCAAACAAGTTATTCTTACAAAGGATTATTCTTTTATTTACATCATGCTAACCGAGATATTTATTAGCTGAAATTGTTTTATTACTTCCTTCAGAGCAGAAGAGCATCGCTAGCCAAAGCGGTAATAAATATGTTTAAAAGCTGGTCGCTATGAACAATTGAAGTTCGGTTCGCTTGGCCAGCAGTAAAGCAAAAGAAGGATCAAACGAAACGTGATTTCTCGTATGAGAAAAGTTACGCAGCTTAAAATGGAAACCAATAACAAGGACTATCTTGGAAACGCTCAACACTACAAAAAGATTATATATCAGAAATGTCTATGTTTTAACAAGATCCACATTTTATGTGTAGTAAGTTTTTTCTATCTCATACGGTTTACCATTTATGTAAAATTCATCCAGAATAAAGAGGTCTTCAGAGGAAATTCCCAGAAAGTAAAAGATATACATTTCATGTGTGATATAAATCTTTAATGTCGGCATTTCAATCAAAATCGTTACAGCTAATTTTGAGAAAAACAAAATTTTCAAAAATATTTCTACGTAAAAGGTATTTTAGGGGGGATTTTCTCGCAAATCGTCATGTGGAAGATACTAAACTTAGATACGAAGTTTGATAGTTAATGACTGTCTCGTTTTTTAACTATGTTGTCTACAGACACATACACACACGAAACACACATCACACACATAACAAACACACACACACACACACACACACACACAAACACGGTCCCTTTTCTAAAATACTTTTTTTTTTGACACGGGGGACCTCAAAATATATTCTTTCAGTGAAATCTCGAAATCTAATTTTTGGGTGGCATACAATAACTCTTCTAGCTGCTATGTGTGTAATATGTATAGAGAGAGATATTAATGATGTGATGATAATAGGGCTGGGAATAGCTCGGTATAATTCGGTACTGTGACATCATATGAATCGGTACGTATCTAGCTAACCAGCTAGGTTGCAGCACGCCCGGAAATCACGTGATACTTCTAGTCCAATCATGGCCCGATTAAGTAACATTAAAACCGTCTAATACATCTATATTCTACACAGAGAAATAAATTACTTGTTAAATTCGTATAAAAGATACAGTTAAATCATGGTTATTCGGTGTTAGCCATGTTTAAGATACCAATTACTAACGCTTATTCGCGCCGTAGCCTGTATATCACGTTAGCCACGTGTCCGTAGTTATGCCAAGTAAATTAACGGGGTCTTTGTTTGGCGGAGGTTTGAAATATCAAACACTCTATCGGCTATTACACGAATTGTTAAAGTTACATTTAAATAGTCTTAAAATCCATACAAATACAAATTTATTTTGGTCTTTACGAAGATGAATATAACCTAAAGTCTTTCGTTACAATAAAGTAAAAAATGCTTAGGTAGGTAGAGCCAGACTGAAAAATTCAATGCCGTAGCCGGGATTTGAACTACGGATGGTGTCTATGACCACCGAGTTACCATGGCAACATGCCGAAACGGCATTAAATTTCTCAACTGACTCAAATGCTTACTTTGTCTACCAATGTACAACACGGGAAGTGTTTGTCTCTCTGTGATAGTTTTCCAAATGCAAAGGGCATCCAGGATCCAGGAGTTTAGAGGCTATTCATAGGAAATTCAAAATATATATCTTATTTGTGATGAAAATATATTAAAGGATATGATATTTTAACATAATCGTTAGCTATTTTTGAGAAATAACATGTCCTTGTAAGGGATGGTATGGGGCGGGGGAGTTTCTTGAAAATCTTCGTGCCGCATCCCTGAAATATGCTTAAATTAAATACCAAGTTTGGTATTTAAAGGAATTTTTGTTTTTGAGTTATTCTGTTCGTAGACTCAGACGGTTTGGTTACAGCTTTCGCTCCCTGCATTGAGATGAATAATTGCTTGGAATATATTAGGGACCTTCCACGGTGGCTCTTTCTCGCTGTCCGGTTTCGGCCGTTCTTTGAAAGCACTTTCATCTCATTCTCTTCTCCTGGAGTCTTGACTTACAATAAGCCACTGTCTGAAGTGTGGAATCCCCTCCGATATTACACACACACACACTCACACACATGGGTATCTAACCATTACTAATTCACATTATATTTTATATTACAATATTTATATAAAAGTCAGTTCTCTATCCATTATCCAAATATTATTAATTAGAAACACAGTAAAACCGCATGATTACGCTCCGTTTTACAAATAATAATTGTGTCACCGAGGTATATCAAACAGTTTTAGACTTCGATGCACACGGCATCGCAGATCAGTTTGGTCAATGTTTTCGAAAAATAGAGTAACTTAAATGTTGGCTGTATAGGTATGTAACGAGAAGCGACAAATCGAATTACGACTTCCTGGATAGTTACAAACGATGAAGGGACAGTTAATGAACTGCAGAACAATGTGAAGGAGAAAGCTGAAGCTTTACAATAAATAGAAAGACCAACCTACGTGTGCGAACAGAGGACCTCTGAATTTAGATCATGGTGCTCGGCCCTTATTTACATGTGGACGGGCCCACGTATCATGGTTCTGGAAGCGAGTGGCATTGGGAGTGGCTTTTTTCGCTAACAAAGCCATTGTGCGGTGACAAGGGACACCTTGCAATAATTACTGCCAGTTTATGATATTAGGCAACCGAATTCTGCAGCATGCGATGGGAATAAATTAATTATATACCATTTTAATCCACTTCATTACTATCCACACACGTACTTTTAAAAGGCTCTGGATTTATCTCGCTTATCTTAACCCCGGTCAATGAATTCCTCCATGTGATTTTATTGTAAGCAGCCCTACTATTACTTTATCAACCAAGTACTATGTATCTTGTACATAGTAGATAGAGAAGGTATTGTACTCCATCCAAAACGTCTATATGGATATTTCAGTGGAAATACATGTTTTGAGGACACCTGAATAAAATCATTTTAGAAAAAGGTCGTGCAAGTGTGTGTCTCTGGACAGCATAAATTACACTTTTTTATACAGGATAAACGTCTCTAAGATATTCCCTATTATTGGTTTCAACTGTAAAATACTTTTATCAACGCGAGGTCCCTATCCATATATGTTTCTTATATTTTCTCCTGGCCATGGAACGAGAATCGAATTGTAATGACAATCGCATAGCGACAGTTTTTAAAGATTTGACTGTCGCTTTATACTAATCTATTCCCTTAGTTTTCTTCTGCCTATGAGGAATTAAGCAATAAAACCGTTTCTGGTAATTTTTATCTTAATTACAATGATGTAGATAAAAGAATAATGTTTTGTAAAAATAGCTTGTCTGAAGAACAGATATATCAGATTTTTCCTTCAACTGATATATATATATATATATGTTCTGTAAAGCACGCTCTGTGTGGGGCCGCGCTTCTCACCGGGTTCGATCCCAAGCGACCGCATGTGAGACTTGTAGTGGTGGACAAAGCGGCGCAGTGGCAGGTTTTCTCCGGGTTCTCCGGTTTCCCCCACCATTACATTCCACAGGTGCTCCATTTTCATGTATAATCAGTGTCAAAAGTAGTAGTAGCGGGTGTTAAAAACTAAACAAAAAAAGTTATGCTCTGTGTTCGGTTCATGTTTGTCGAGTGTGACAACTATCGATCTTTGCTTCTTAGAGAACGAGGCTAGCAACGTTCGCGTGATTGCCCCCCTATTTACTAGATGCTCTCCCCCCTCTCTCTCTCACTCTGTCTCTTGCTCCTTTGCACGATAATTCTTCTACTCATAGGTAGAAGTTCTGTACGGCTTTCGGAGAAATGAATGATCAAGCTCACGGGCTGCCCTACATATTTTTTGTGACTAAATACGTTATTGTTTCTATGTACGAAAAATAAACCAAATCATTAGATTTTCCTCATATATGTGTAAGTTTACATGTCATTGCTGGTCTTAACACATGTGTATTTCATATGAACATACACCTATATAAATGAAACTACGTTTATAAAAAATAACCGAGAGTTTTGAACGCTGAAATAATGACGGTGCAAACTATCAATTCGTTATAACCCATAAACATATGTAATTACAACAAAATTTATTTTTAAAAAGTCTTCCTTGCTCAGTGACATATTGAAAGGAATATAACTAGAGTAAAGGCATTACCTCCAAATGGGAGCGAATTACGAATGTATTACTAAATATCATAATGTTAAGAATTAGTAAAATTACTAAAAAAAAAAAAAAAAAAATACTAACTTGCTCATTCTTATATATGAATACTCCCATTTGGAGGTAATATTTTTACTCCAGTCCCTGTTGTAGATTTACGCTCCGTAAAAGAACCTCTAGCTTGATAAATATTAAGCGATATTTCACGCTCAATACAGAATGGATCACTGAAAACGGCGCAGTTAAAAAGAGTTCATATATAAAACTCAATTCAGTTTTGAGAAGTCAAGTGCTTCACGGTGCTATAGTGTGAGTATAGAAAGCATACTGAATGTGGTTTTGAGCTTAGATTGGAGTGATGTGGAAATAAGAGACTCAAAAATGTACATAAAATAGTTACAGAGAAACTACAAAAGAAGGTGGATAAATATATTTAGAAATTTTTAAGCAGCTGATTTTTAAGACTGCAGATTAATAAAAGCGATAGCAATTTTCTCTTAAATAAAGTCATCTACATTTAAGAAACATTTTCGTTTCTTTATTACAGGTTCCGAATGGTGTCAGATGATCCTCTGCTTTTATTTCGTTAAAATATGGCTGACATCCTTAATCATGTAGAAGTAATACTAAGAAAAAATGGGTATTATATAACAACTTTTTAAATGTAGGCATCCATAACAAAATAAATATTTGTCAAGCACATTTATCTTTCCTACAATTTATTTCAATTATTATTAATGTTTTAAGTTTAAAATTGAAAGCCGGTTTTAAGCATTGTAACGTACGTGCATACATTACAAAATAATCCAAACTCATAGTTATTATTGTTGGAGGTATAAATGTAATGCTAATTAGAATAGTGTAATGAACATTACATAATAATTTGCTTCATTTGCGGACTTATAACTTTACTTATTAAGAGTTCTGTAGCCAAGTGATTCTCTAAAGACCATATGTTGGGATTTTGGTCAATGAAGTGGCGTCTGGCCGGGTTTTTTCCGTGTTATTCGATTCTCAAGCCATTCGTTCCGCCAATTGCCCCATAATCATCTCTCTTTTCCTTCATTTCACCTTCATGTTATATCATTTACTTTCTCACTTTCGTGCCAGGCATCGGGATGAGCACCTACCCTGGTTCCTCTGATATAGAGCCTCTATTCTTCAACAGACTTTAGGGGCTGGACTGTAAATCCTACAGACAAATAAAGGAGGGAAAAAAGTATGACACGTATGTCATAAATGACTATTTTTCCTGAGACCGCGGGTTGGAAGGCGTTACCTTGAGTGAGCAGGCCGCGCTATAACGATTGGTATATCGGAACTAGCCTTTGAATGATTTCTGCAAGGTTCAAGATCCCATTCTATCTAAACCAGTAGGTCTCGTATTGAGGCATGAAAACGTGGAAGCAGAACGGACGGTCTATAGTGGCAGGCGTTGTTCATTTTGCCGCGCAATTTGTAAAACACATCAGTTAGTAAACTATGTGGTTGGCTGGTGGGAAACAGTTAGAAAAAGAGAAGAATACAACTAGCATATCGAAGTGGATATAAATTAAGGTATACCATTTATCAAAATACCTAACATTCTGTGTATTTTGTATTCAGTTATGTGAAAATTAAAATTCAACCTCGTATTTTGGGATATTTTAAATGACCCTACATAGGTATTACGGCGAATTGTATAACTGTTTCTGATTAGGTATGTTGTTAAAATATAGATTATACAAGCAATATAAAGGCAAGCTTAATTTTGTGGCCTTCAAAGGGAACCCCTTATCTTCTGGTATAATTACTGATGCTCTACTCCTGAGCTATCATGACGAAATATTTGAACAAGGCTGATAAATCTTCAAGAAAAGGTCATTAACTCTAAAATATATAATATTAAACACAACTGGCAATATTTAAGTTCTTTACATTTCAGGACTTTCAGATATTTCACCAATATCAGTTTACGATTCACTTATAATTGCCTTAATGCATGAATAGTGAAAGATCCTTTGACTAGAGCACGGCCGGTGGCATTATTTTTCAATTCCCATTCAACTTTCCAACCTTATCCAGATTGAAAGCGCAATTGCCAAAACAATGTTAATGTTTGGTGATGACTAAGTAGTATAAATCTCTAACCGAAATATACATATATTTTCTACATGGCACTGTATAAGCTAAGTATGGGTGAACGCGGATCAAGTCCTAGGAGGGACGACATCAGATGTAAATAGCTTTTCCTCAATCGGAGCAGTGGCGTAATGCGACTCTTAGTTTTGAAAAACCTGCAATTATCATCTTTTAACTTACAAGATTTTAACCATTAAAAAAATATATATTCCTTAATCATTACTATTCATAGAATAAAAGGTTTGAAGCTCAAAATATATCATACTTCTTATCAAATTGAACATATAAATATAATATCACTTAAAAACTTGAACAAACAATACATGCACTTGCAGGAGACATAAAGAAACAACACATAATACTTAGTTTTATATTAAATATATATAACCTTAGGAGTACTATTCCACGCATTTTGTATCTTTCTACAGAACATATATAAGGTAATATTTGAAGTGTGCAGATATCCTTTCGTACTTTAAAAGAGTTACAAACTCAACGGGATTATTTCAAGTTAAAACTGGTCAGTGGGGAACTGGCGTTTATCCCTCTTGTTTATTAGCGGAGACGGTGAGCGAGTATGTATACGCAGGCTGTTAGTGGCATTAAGTGCCGATATTTGTATTCGTAAATCGAAGACAGTGTAATGAGCATCATCAATATTTGCTTATTATGGGGACAAAAATTTGTATTTATTAAAATAAATGCGTTTTCAGGGTAATTAGTACATTCAAGTAGGCGTGGCATACACAAACCATACATGTTTGTATTTCCAATGAGCCCGGGGCCGAAAGCGTAACTTTGAGTGAGCAGATAACAGATGTGGTAACATAGTGTAGCGCAGTTAAGGCTATGCGAGGAAAATCAGAGAGTAAATTATATAATTTGTTGCTGAGAAAATGTTAGACGAAGAGAATAAAACAATACACCAATATATTAAAGTACAACTTATGAAAACTACTTCTATATCTAATATCCTGTATATCTAGTAGGTGCCTTTTTTTAAAATAAGCAACTATATATGATGATCAATTAGTCCATGTACCATACATATAATTCTCAATATAAATAGTGATGGCACTTTAATAACTCTGAGGAGTCACTACATTAATAAATTAATGTTTTAATACAGATCTTCTGCAGCATTTACAAAAAGCATTGGATGTTAATCTTGGCTCCAACTTATAAACCAAGAAGCAGTTGAAGCAAGAAAATATTTATTTTTTAAACTGTAAGTTTTTAGTATTGCATGTTCATTTTCATCTAAGTTTATAACAATATTTCACTATAAGCCGTGTGTAGGTCAGGAGTTGGATAGGTAGAGTCAGACGAAACATCCATGCCATAGCCGGCATTTGAACCATGGATCTCCGAGTCTCTAGCCGGTTGCTCTAACTACTGAGTTACCATGGCAACATGCCGACACGGCATTAACTTCCTCAACTGACTCGCATGTTCCCCGTTAAACAACAAGGTAATTTCAAACTATTTTGAGATGACAAACCTTAATGGCGACTTACAATGTCGTAAACACTTTAGACCTCGGACTTAGCATTCGAGTCAGTTGAATTAAAGGCGGTGTCCGCAAGTTGTCATGGTAGCTCAGTGATCAAAGCAAACGGCTAGAGTTCCCAAGATCAATGGCTCAAATTCCGGCCTTGACATAGAATTTTTCAGTCTGACTCTACCTCTTCAATTTTATATTATTTATTTCTTGAATTTGATAAGAAATATTAGCTACTTAGTTTCAAAGCCTTATTGTATAATAATAATAATAATAATAATAATAATAATAATAATAATAATAATAATAATGGAAAAACACTTCATGTAGTGCATAATTTGCATTTTAATAAATATAAATGTCTATCGTATAAAAACGAAGATACTCATTATGCCACTTTATGAAATAGGTGAATTATTGCTGGCGTTTGCCTATAATTTATCTAAATGATAAATAGTGATGTTTTTAGTTGCTTCAGTTCTAAGTTAAATACTTAACATACCTTTAATTTATCGGTGAAAACTTCTATTATACGGTGATGTAGCGCCTATATGGTAAATTCACCATTAGCTGTTAGGTATGGGACTAACAATGGTGTCTTATGGAGTACATAACCAATATCAAGTTTTAGGTTCGGGTCCCATTTTAGGCATCCTTGGTTTTTAATATGCACATGCTGTGTAATCCGTTGGGTGGAGCTTAGCAGTTGTGTTATGCATATTTTCGCGAAGTGTCCATGTTTCTCTACATGATAATGACTTATACATAAATTTTCCAAGCAGTTTGTTCTAAGAGAAGTGCATAAATCCCAATGCTTTAGTCTTGAAGTGGAACCTGCTTGCAAATGTTCACTTCGAAATGCAAAGGCGATATAAACGAGATTCTGAGTGTTGTAACCCAAATAAAAGTAAAAGGAGGATTTATTCTCCCCGTTAATATTTTCCAGATATTCCGTTGGTGCACCACAACATTTGTTCTCCTCTCTAATTAACGTTAATCACATTACCATATCCGTTCAGAATTATTTCAGTGTTGGCATTGTGAACTTGATTGCATGCTAGATACGAAAACAACAGGCAATTGTGCATAGAAGTTTCGGCTTTTTACTTTCTGTACACATACTAAGTTCATAGTGTATAGGGAAGGTAGGTATTGTATTCCACCTAAAAATTCGATACCCAGATTTCATCGGGAATACACGTTTTGTATCCCCCTGAATCCAAAAAAAGCATTTTAAGTGTGCTTGTGTGTGTGTGCGTGTTTTTATATGTGTGTGTGTCTGTGGACAGCATATCTCAAAAACGAAAAGACGTTAAATACCAAACTTGGTATTTAAGTTTAGTATCATCCAAGGATGCGACTCGAAGATTTTCATGAAAATTCCTCCACCCCAAACTACCCCTTACATAGAACATTTTTTCAAAGTTTTGTTTTTCTCAAAAAGGGCTCTAATGGTTTTGATTAAAATCTCATTTATTTAAGATATTTACATGCCAAATAAAATATATATCTTAAATGTTATGGGAATAGCCTCTAAAGACGTCTTTATTCTGGATGGTTTTTATTCAATTTCGCATAACTGGTAAACCGTAAGAGATAGACAAGAACTTGCTACACAAAAATGTGGATCACGATAAAACACACAGTTTGTCATATACATTTTTTTCGTGGAGTTGGTCGTTTTTGAGACATTCCTTTTTATTGGTTTAGAATTTAAAAACACTTTTCTAGCACAGAAATTTGTCAACTCCTATCCATACAAACAAAGGAATTTCGGTCACATAGCAACCAGCTTTTGACTATCATTTTAACCTATGGTACTCCCTTATTTCGGTTCTACGTACAAGGAAGCAAGTAATAAGACTATTTCTGATAATTTTCCTCAATCATCATGAAGTAAATAGAAGCATAAGCTTTTTAACAGTAATTTGTTGCAGAGATGTAGAGAAAGCCATGTGAATAGAACGCATCAGATTGTTTTCTGTCGTGAGATCATACAAATATCCGATATGTACCATTCACATGACTTTCTCTAGCAGCTTTGTAAACAAATGTTTCCTACAAAAGATTATCCTTCATCTACATCATGCTAAACATTAGCATAATAGGTCTTACTTCTTGCTTTTTTGTAAGCAGAATGGAAATAAGAGAATAGGTAGACTAGTCTAAAGCGACAGTCAAATCTAAAATCCGGTCGTCATACGAAAGAATTGAAATTCAATTTTTTTTGTTTGCTAGGGTTAAACAAAACAGCAACGAAAACAAAAGCCGTTTGAGAAAAGCCTAAGTAGCTTAAAACTGAAAGCAATATCAGAAATATCTCGGAAGTGGTTAACTCTAATACAAAAATGTATATGATATAAGTTGTGCATGTTAACGATTTTTTGTGCCCTAAGTTTTGTCTATCTCTTACGGTTTCCTAGCTATGCAAAAGCTACACAAAATTATCCAGAATGAAGACCTCTTCAGAGGCCTAATATATTTTCTTATTCATATTATAACCACAAGGAAATCTACAATTAAAACATATTTACTGATGTTTATCTCAATTAACTGGAATTGCATAGTCATTTACAATTTCTTAAGAATAGCTAATTTTAAAATGGAAGGAAAAAGTCCTATGAATTTAAACAATCATATTTTTACTATACTTGTCTAAAGTATTAACAACAAATATAGCAACAGCATAATCATGTTTCTTCTGAAAAATAATCATCTCTTAATAACTTTATATTGAATGAGATGTTCGGTAGTAACGTGTAAGGCTCACATTCGAGGAGACCTGGGTTCGATTTTCGTCGATAGCCCGCTATTACCCCTGATATTTCTAGTCGGCAGAAAGATTTTGGGTGGTTTCACACCTACTATGATTTCCTTTCCATCATTGTTCTTTCATACCGTTTCCATCTCATTTTTTCAGGAGTGCTTCCTGGTTTTGCTGACGTATGGCAGTGCCGGACAGCTTGCTCAAATAAACCAATATTCTCTGTGAGCACTGAGGACTGCTTGGTTGAAGGGTCGTTCATTTCCTTCTCTTGACAGGTCCGGTAGTGGAACGGGTATTCGAACCATGAACATCGGTCAATTCTCCCGCGTATCTGCGGTCTGTCTGCCTGCAACTTATAACCTTCTGTGGTTTCTTCATGTCATCACTTCATCCTGTAGGAGGTAACGCTGCAATAGATCCCTAGAAGGTCGCAATGCGCTAGGTGTTTCCCTTTATAGACTATAAAAACTTTATTGACTTTAGAATTTGTTGTTTTAATTTGAGATGCGTTTTAATTATGTTTTTAAGTTAGCCTAATAAGTGCATAGCTCCCTGCAGCTATAATATTGGTATTACGTACTATAAAGAAAAACTATTAATATGTACAATTTTAGTTATTTATACAGTAATATTAGGGATACTCACCAAATTCTAATTATGCTTTTCCAGATAAACACCACATTTATATATAATTTGGAGGCATTAAATGATGGCAATGTAAAATTGCAGGAACTCATCTCAAACAAAGAAGAAAACTTTCCCGCTTCCGTCTAATCAACAATATTTACTTCCTCTACATGTATTGTGTACATTGTAGGTAAAGAAGATATTATACCATCCAAAAATTCGTCGTGGAGATTTCACCATAAAGATTGATGCCTCCTGAATCCAAAAATGTTTTTTAGAAAAAGATCGTGTGAGTGTGTGTCTGTAAAAGCTATAACTTAAAAGCGAAAAATCGGTTAAGAGCCAAATTTGGTACATATTTCAAGGATGCGACCCGAGGATTTTCAGGAAAGTCCCCCACTTGGTACCTTTTTCAATTTTGATTCTCCCAAAAGTGTTTATATATAATTTTGGTTAAAATGTCATATATTTATCATATTTTCATGATAGACGAAACCTATATCTTTAATTTCCTGGGAATGGCGTCTCAAGTTATCGTCCATTCTGGACGACTTTTGTAAAAGATACACAAAAACTTACTCCACAAAAATGTAGATATCGTTAAAACACACAATTTATGTTATATATTTTTGTGTAGTTAAGCGTTTCCCAGATATTTCTTGTTATTGGTTTCAATTTTAAATTGCTTAATATTTTCCCTCTTTTTGTTTCACCCCTGACCATGTAAAGAGGGTAAAATATCAATTGTTTTATACAACACACAGCTATTAAAATATTTCACTATCGCTTTAGCATAGTATATTTGCTTATTTACCTTCTACTTTCATCACCACAGTTCAGAACAGAGAAGGACAAAGGAAGGGATTACATCAATGAAAAGTTATCGTATCTGTCGTTAACCATTTTCGTTAATAACTGCTTTTGCTTGAATTATTCGTAATTGGAAAAGGGTAAGAGTTTAAAGAGTGTAGCAGGAAAAACTGAATTTCATTGAAATATTTACTGAGTGTTTATTTTAAATTTATGCTGCGGTAGTTCACTCTAACTCTAAATTATCGTAATTTTTTGCAAGATTGAAAAAGCGGAGTAGATGTACATCGAAGAGTGTTTCTGATCTCTGGAAACTGATTTTCAAATTCTGAAGTGCTATTGTTGCCTGTTAGCTAAAGTTAAAGCTTTACGTGTGAAACATATGTTCTTACATTAGAGCTAGCATGTGCCAGCTGCAATAAAGTCAAAGTATATCAATTTTGGGAGAGCTATTTTGTTTGATGCAAACTGTAGCTATTATACTATTATTGAGATATACAAGAAACAAAATATCATAATTTCCAAGAAAAGGATAGGAAGTTTTATGCACAATACAAAACTGATATGCTCCATTCTCCAGCTGTTCCATATAAAAACTTTCATAGAAATGATTATTGTTTTATCTACATCATACTAATCGAGATAAACATTAGCAGAATTGGTCTCATTGTAAGTAAAATAGGAATAACGGAATGCATTATGCTAAAGCGATTTTCAGATCTTTTAAAAGCTGTTCGCTCTGTGAAACAATTGAGGTTCGGTTCGCTTTGCATGGTCCCGTTTGAGAAAGGGAGTTTAGTTTTAGGTGTTTAAAATTGAAACCAATAACAAGGGATTTCTCAAAAACGGCCAACTCTACAAGAAACGTTCGTATGACACAAATTACGTGGTTTTAACGAGAATTAGATTTTTGGCACTTTAAGCTTTTGTCTCTCTCTCTTACGGTTTAACCGTTATGCAAAATTTTACACAACTGATCCAACATAAAGTGGTCTTCAGAAGATATTTCTATAAAATTCAAAATATACCTTTTATTTATGATTGTAAATACATATTTTAATCAAATTCGTTACTGATATTTTTGAGAAAAACTGTCAAAATTGCCAAAAGTGTCAAACATTTTTTTCCACATAAAGGGTAGTTTGTAGGGGGTTTAAATCTTCGTGTAGCATCCTTGTAAGATGCTTAACATAAATACCAAGTTTGGTATATAATGGTGTTTTCTTTTTTGAGCAATTTTATCCTGAGGACATTTTTCTAAAAAGGTTTTTTTTTCGAACTCAGGGGACCTCAAAACATATGTTAGGTAAAATCGCGACCTCGAATTTTTTGGTGAAATACAATACAATATTTTTACTATATACATTGCATGTACATACATGCTAGAGAACGTAAAAAGGGGAAAAGTCGTACGTGGTACTTCTAAAAGGAATAGACAGACCCGTGATCTCCAACCGGCCGTATTCCAGTTATGATGAAGAAAGTCAAAACTCTTGTCTTAGGTAGTAATCCAGTCACACAAAGAGCCATTGCATGCAAGTTAGGAGCATCATTAAAAACTGTTAATGCCATAATCAACAGAAAATTGAACTTGATAAAGTGTCATGAAGAAAGAGCTCACAAGGTTTGTCTAGTCACATTTCAGAGCACCACACGAGTAGGAAACGGTATAAGAGACACCTGGTGGAAGAAATATGGAAGTTCGTTGTGATTGGATGAGGCATACGTCTGGAAAATTTCCCAAAATATTTATGATTATCGTAGAACACATTACAATGGCAAATAGACTACTCGTCGTATTGCTAAACAGGTAAAAATCGACTAATAGTGGCTCCCAGTTTACCGCAATAGTATGGGATAGACACAATCAACGTTTGGGTGCTTCAGGATAAAGTTTCCAGCTACACATCAGGTGCAAGCATCAATTTTCTAGGGACAATGGAGCAAGAGACTGAAATATGTGTCATTCCTTTCAGCAAAATCCCAGCGAAGTCGCTGGATAGATCATCTATGGATTTTTATGCATTAGGACTCCTGAACAGAGCTTCTGGTTTCAGGCGTCCATTGGCTTATAGAAAGTTTGTAAAGAAGATTGGGAAAAGATGTGTATTTTTTTACTAGGTAAAAATATTCTGTAATGAGAATTAAGGTGTAGAGGTATGCTATGAGAATAGTAACTGGTGGTGGCATGCAATTTCCTAAAACAAAATTAAAATAAATTTTTTTTATTAGAGGTCAGAAACAACCTCAGGTAACATTATATCAGTGTGTTCTGTTGAACAAAAACGAGTTCAACTTCTACTGAGACTACCGGCACTAAAGGAGAAGTTGATATACTGTTTATGTTTAAATTGACCATTCCGAACCCGTATCGTAGAAAGTTGCTTGGTTACTAGCACATACATCAGGAGTCTTTAACGTAAGAATAGGCACTATTTATGATTAAACATAGCACAGGGGTTCTCATGGAAGATGAATATTAATATTATATCAATGTGTAATTGATATTGAGCAGTATCGTCCCAGTTTCATCAGAAATATTGAAAAAATAATGTGGAGTAGAATTAAGAGTTATATCGCCGTGCATTTTTTTTTTTTTTTTTTTTTGTTTTCTGTGCAACACTTAAATATTAAATAATTTGTTATATGTATATTTATATTGTTCGCTTATAGTAACTAGAACTTGTGTGGTGAAAAAGACGTGCAAGACGCCATGGACAATTAAAATTTTTTATCTTATGAAATTAAAATTACTAATCTTAAGGTAATGTTTTAATCAACGGAATTATGAGCATCTGTCACTGGCCTCAGAGATAATCTAATTTGACACCATCTGGTTTTTATACTGGTGTTATAAAAGGAACGAATGTTTGCTAGAAACCTGGAAATATTTAACTAGGAGATAAAGATGAGATATTTTTCTTTAAGAATAAGCTTACAACGAAATGTTGGACACATTGAATTATTTGTTTAAAGTTTTGTTAATGCAAATGCTTGTAAAATGCTTTAAAATTTGAAGGTAATTTATTTCCCACAAAAAGTTATTTACTATTCAAAACATGTGAAGCTATTTATTTTGTTATCTTGTTATGCTTGTCACACTGTGATTAAAGAAGATGAATGCTCCAGAAAACCAGAATATATTATGGAATGAAGCTCAAGTTTTGAACTTATTTCTTTCCACCCAATAAGCTATTCATGGAATGGTAGTTGCCACTTCGCATATGTATTCATTAGCATTCGAAGACTAAAGGATAGCCAGTCAGCGCTGGTCATATCTTGTCTAATGTGCTAGACAACAGACTACAATAAAATGAACACAGTACAGTAAATATCTGAATACATACTTTTGTAGCATAAACTATTTTCGAAATATTCGTCATTGTTTACTTAAATATTCACAATATTAATGATAAAATATTTCATGAGGTATAGACATCTGGATAATCTGAATATCGCCGAGGTATACCAGCTAATCCTAGACAGTATTGAGGGAAAAATGTTAACTCCTACAAATATTGTTAAAATTGAGCTTTTAATCAGTTAGGATTAAGGGATAGTCCTGTAAATAATGGATAGCAATGTACAAATCCGGCCATAATGGCAAATACGTATCCTATGTTGGACAATCAAAATTGTCAAAAATGTAAAAACGTGTTGTTTTGTGCATTAATAAATGTTAATATTTTTGAGAGTATTGGGTACATAATGAAAGCAGAATCTACCTAGAGGTAATTACAGCGCCATCAAAAATTGGAGTGCGGATTTGAAGGCCAACACCCTTCTCTGCTCTTAAAAGTAATTTATATCCTTCGTTATTCTTTTATTGATCGAAATTACTCAAATTCATCCTTAATGAGAAACCTTTGGCAACTATTCTCAAAAATGCATACATACTCAAGCAAGAACCATATATTCATGTATTTATTTACTAAAAAAAAAATATTTAATCCGAAAATGATTCTTTAAAGTATTATAGCAGACACTTATGTAATATAACATTTAAATTTAAATATAGCATAAAATAAAATTTCAAAAACTATACCGTAAGAACCTTTAACCTTTAGTTAATCACAATAGCTTATTTTCAGAAACTTCCCAAGGAATTTATCTGATAACTTGGTATCTCATAAAAACAAGATAAATTTTAGAAAAAAAGAATTTCCAAACTTTACAGGTTAGTGTTCTTATAGTGTTCTTGAAGCATAAGGCGCTGTAGCCTCAAAGGTTTTGTACAATCATCTCAATTTATGTTAAAGGTGCTATGTAATTATATTAATTGTTGCTTCCTCTACAAAGTGCATGGTAAGTAGGTACAGGAAGTATTGCACTCTATATACAATTTCGATATCGAGATTTTACGAAAAATACACATTTATGTTCCCCTGTATCCAAAAAAAGGATTTTTAGAAAAAGGTCCGTGTGTCTGTGAACATGATAACTCAAAAACGAAAAGTTATTATATAAGTTTAGTATATCCCAAAAATGCGACAAGAAAATTTTGAGGAAAATCGCCCTCACCCCAAATAACCCCTTACATGGAAATATTTTCTGAAATTTTTATTTTCTCAAAAGTGACTCTTAACGATTTTGATTAAAATACAATATAATAAAAATATTTTCATGTCAAATAAAATGCAAATCTCGCATTTTCTGGAAATAGTTAATTTAAATTCTCTATTCCGGATAATTTTGGATGAATTTTGTATAGCTGGTAAACCGTAACACATAAAAAGAACTTACTACACAAAAATGTAGATTTCCTAAACCAAATAATTTATGACATATACATTTTTTCGTGGAATTGGCCACTCTTGAGATATTCCTCAACTCCTGGGAATGCAAAGAAACGGATATCATCCCCATAGCAATCAGCTTTTAAAAGAACTTGACTATCGCTTTAGCCTAGTGTATTCCCTTATTTCCCTTCTGTTTACAAGGAAGTAAAATGATAAAATAATTTCTGCTAATGGTTATCTGGATTAGCATGAAGTAGATAGAGGAATAACATTTTTAATAATAATGTGTTACAGAGATGTAGAGAAAGTCATGTAAGTAATTCGCATCTGATTTTTTATTTTGCATTGCTTTTATGTATATTCTTTAACGACATGTAATAATATACATTGTCATCCTAATATATACTAGTTACTTTTAAGAATATTTTAGTGTGTAGATGACTGAAATATGGGTACTAAAGAAGGAAGGCGGAAAATAATAGAGAATAAGAAAAGTAATAAACTGATTTACTAAAGTCTTTTAAAATACTAATAGGAACTGAAATGAGTTTTTTTAATTTGTGGTGTGAAACATACAACTGATCAAAAAGAGAAACGAGCAAATTAATCAGAATTAAAAATATTTAACATTTTAGAAAAAGTAAACTAATTCGCAAATAATGGAAAATGTATCCTGCGTATATTAGACTCAATAGTAATAAAAATACACTGCATCCCACGAAAACAGCATGAATAGTACATATCAAGAAACGATGTGGAACGAATTTTAGTTCTGTTTGGAATGGAAAAGGATAATAGGCCTAAGTTGTGAAGAAGATGGAGAAGAAAAGAAGAAACATAAAATTAAAAGATGGTGGATATACAAAAGCACAAAGTTTCTCTGCTATTAGCACATGCACATTAGCACAGGAGACAACTATTCAGCTGTATTAAAAATTTTACAACACTAACGTCTCGTTTATAATCGAGAGAAAGGAGAATACTAGAGAATATCACGTTGTCCCTGATTTCAGGGACATCAGTGAGCGTTGATATTTAAGTAGTAGAGATATGTGACTTACCAATTCGAATGCATGACAATCTGCAAAGATTTCCCTCGTTTTTTCTCTGCATCTGAAATGAAAAACTTATATTTAAGTATTCGGAAAAATAACTGTTCGTCCTTAAAGTAGTACTTCTTTGTTGTTGTTGGAAGAATATAATTAACTACACAAATTACGATTTCTGCACAATGTTGAACAATTTACATCCGCATTTGTAATGAAATACATGCTGAATTTAACTAAATAACAGTTTAGAAAGCAGTGGCCACTAACATCAATCTTTCAGTTTAATTGTTTGGTTAATGTTTGATACTGTGGCATGCTTGTTATATATAATGAACCAACATAATTGCATTTATCTATGATACGAAGTGAATCGTATATTGATATTTTTAAATTCATTAATTCTTTGGAAACTTGGAAATACCCTCTTGGTTATAATCTGACCAGGATTTTTAATCCTCCATTACTTTTCAGTAAGTTCTGATAGTGCGACATCCCTGAAAGTAACCTAGCTTAATGTTATTCGGCTTGCAATTTTCCTTAGTCGAGAAATCACATAAATACATAGAGTAAAAAACAAAAGAGAATTATTGAATTTATATTTAATTAAAATTACTTGCGCCATTAGACCCTCTATACCCAGTAAGATTAACATATCTGATATTCTGAACGAATTCCTAGATTTTAATGGGTTTAGGATTTTAAAGCTTATCCATGAACTGCTTTATCTTCGATGGTTGAATGGCTACAATTGAATATATTTGATAATTTTAGAACTATATTAAATGAAGCTTTAAAGTTAAACAATTTGAAATCAGAATTTAAAACTATCGAAGGATAATAATTATCTTCCTGAATGTGAAAAGTTATTCACAACAAACTAACCTTTCTATAAAGCAGAAAACGTTTTATTTAGACATTCTCTTCAAGAGCATTTCCATATATATCAGAAATATTGTGGACCCTCTACGCTGTATGTTCTATTTTACGGGGAAAAAGGAAAATATGTATCGATGTGTTGGCTTTTTTTTTTCTTTTCTTTCTTTCTTTGCAATTTACCGCTAGTAAGTGGAAGAAATGTTTTACTTTGCCCAGACACTCCATATCGAGATTTCGTCTGCAATATAGATTTTGAATTAAAATAAAATCAGATGTAAGTCAGACTGTGTATGTTTCTGAATGGGTTCCAAGGAATCGACAGGAAGATATTCTATAAAACATCATCCCCAAATGATCCGTTACATGGAAAAGTAATAAATATTTTTTTAATCTTTTAAAAAGATTATTGACCAACTATTGACCATAAAACACTATACCACGTACAAAGTAGGTAGAGAAGCTATTGTATTCTAACCAGAAATTCAATGTCAATATTTCAGCTAAAATGTATGTCTTGAGGTCACTGAAATCCAAAGAAAGAAGGAAAACATATCTATAGAAAAAAAAAGTCAAGGTATGTAAGTTCGTATTTGCGAGTGTGTGTGTGTGTGTGTGTGTGTGTGTGTGTGTGTGTGTGTGTGTGGATCAGTGTAACTAAAAATACACTTTGGATGTTATTTACGTGCAACACCTTTCAAGGATGCGAAATGAAGATTTTTAACAAAATTCCCCAACTCAAACTAGCTTTTAAATGGAAAATTTTTCGAAAATGTTTTCCCAAAAATGGTTTTAACGATTTTGATTAAGATTCTATACATTTCAAAATTTTTAACACAATAATATGTATCTATTTAACTATCTGAAGCTCTGAAGCCTTCTAAATCCCTGGGTGTCATTTGCATGACTGATAAACCTTAAGAGATAACAAAAACTTACTACACAAAAATTATTATCTCGTTAAAATTCATTAATTTATCTCATATGTAATTTTTTGGACATAATCACTTCTGAAATATTCCTTGTTAACGGTTTCATTTAGCAATACTTAAACCTTCTCACATGAAGAATAGTTTTTTTTTGTTTTTTTTTTCTCCTGATCAAGCAAAGAAAACGGAATTTCAAAACCATCTCAGTATAATAAATCCTAAAATGTCTTTAAATGTGAAATAAGGATGAAAGAGAATTTTATCAATATTTCTATTTAGTCCTAATGGGTTATTGGATCCAGTTTGGTTTAAGAGACCATTACTTGCTTTTCAATCATCTGATGTTATTTTTCATATAGACTAGAAATAGCGACCAGTTCTCTAGGAATTTGGCTATCGATTAAGCTAATGTATCTCCTTATTCACATTATATTTACAAAAATAAGCAATAAAAGCATACTGCAAACGTTTATCTTAATTAATCTGAAGTAGATGTACAAACAAGATATTTAAAGAGTGATTTATTGAAGAATCGGTAGAGAAGGTCATGGCATATTTTATATCATATGATAAAATATTTGATGAAACTTTAGCCTCCTGATCCCTCTTTTATCTAAAGTGAAATGTAGGATGAAAACCATTTTTGCAAACTTTTGTATCTATTAAAATGAAGTGGATAGAAAAATTACCAACCCTAGAAATTATCTGTGTAAGAATTTATGGTGAAAGACATTTAAATATAGCACATTATAATTTTACCTACTCTAACACGTATGTACATAGTAAATAGAGAAGGTATTGTGTTTCACCCAAACGTTCGATACCGAGATTTCACTGAAAATACATGTTTTGAACCGCAGAATCCAAAAAATAAGTTGTCCAAGTGTGTGTGTGTATGTGTGTGTAGTATGTATGGACATCATAGCTCAAAAAAAAAAAAATACCGGTACATACCAAACTAGGAATTTAATTTTAGTATCTTCCTCAATCCCCCCAACCCGCCCGCCATCGCAAATGAAAATTTACATGGAAAACATTTTGAAACTTTTGTTTTCTCAGAAATGCCTGTACATGGCAAATAACATGTACATCTTGAACTTTTTTAGAATAGCCTATATAGACCTCTTAATTCTGGATGAATTTTGCATAACTGGTAAACTGTAAGAGAGAAACAAAAACTTACTACACAATAACTGTAGGTCTCGTAAAACACATAATTTAAGTTATAAATATATAGTATATTTAACGATATAATTCCTGTTATTGGTTTTAATTTTAAATTACTTACTCTTTTCTCTAAAGGAAAGTCATCTTCCGTTTCGCCTGTTAATTTTTTTACTCCTGGTCCTATAAAGAGAACCAAACTTCAATTTTTCATATGGCAAACAGCTTTTAAAAGATTTTACCATCGTTTTAGCATAGTACATTCCCGTATTTCCCTTCTGTTTAGAAGAAAGCAAGTAATAAGACGAGTTCTATCATCTCATTTAGCGTGATGTGGATAAAGGAATCTTTCGCAAGAATAGTTTGTTTGCAGAACAGGCAGAGAAAGTCATGTGAAAAAAACGACACATTTTTGTTTTGATGCAGCTCTGATTTGCGCTTTACAGAACTAAAGAGTTATGATTAAAACAGTAGGAACACCTGTTTGAATCAAGTTAGTTTAGGACGTATATGTAAGTATTCCTCAACATGAATAAACATAGTTGTAAAAGTATTTATTCATCGGATTAATTTAGTCTTTTCCAAGAGGATATTTCTATCACTTTTACGTAAATTGTCTTGCTTTCGTTCCGTCAGCTAGTTATGAAACGTGCTTGCTCTGGTCATCAATGACAAGCTATATCCGAACTTTAGTTCCAAACTGCCTGTTGAGGGAGTGTCTTGTAACATACTTCGCTGCTAAACCATTTATATTACATAAGAAAATATTTAATTAATATGTTTACACGCTAGAAAAGAACATAGATCAAATTCTTAACAGTGAATCATTAAAAGCTGTAATACATGTTAATATAAATTTTACATAATTTTACTTTCGTAATCAAATTCTATGTATGTACATAGGAAGTAGAGAAGGTATTGCATGCCAAACAACATTTTCATACAGATATGTCACGGTCTCCTGAATACAAAAAGACATTTTAGAAGAAAGGCCTGTGAGTGTGTGTGTGTGTGTGTGTGTGTGTGTGTGTGTGTGTGTGTGTGTGTGTGTCTCTGTGGACAGCATAAGTCAAACATCTGAAGTGTTCCATTCACATAGTTTCCTCTAGCTGTTCCACAAACAATTCTTCTTACAAAACACTATTGTTTTTCATTTACGTCATGCTAGTCTAGATTAATATTATCAGAATTGGTCTTATTACTTGATTCCTTGTAAGTAGAAGGGAAATAAGGGAACAGCTTAGGCTAAAGCGATTGTTAATTCTTTTAAAAGCTGGTTGCTATGTGAAACAAATGAGGTTCGGTTCACTTTAGTTAAAAATTGATAAAAATGAATATCTCCAAAACAATCAACTCAACAAGAAAAACGAATGTGGTATAAATTATGTATTTTAAGGAGATCTACAGTTTTTGAGCAGTAATTTTCTGTCTATCTCTCATGGTTTAACCGTTATGCAGAATTATGTTATATTAGTGATATGAATATCATTTTAATTAAAATCAATAATTATTTTTGAGAAAATAAAAATTTTCGAAAACTGTTCCATGAATAGGGGAATTGGAGTGAGGAAATTTTCTCTAAAATATTCTTGTTGCATCTTGGAAGATCCTGAACTTAAATAGCAAGTTTGGTATTTAACCGACCTTTCGGTTCTGAGCTATGCTGTCCAGACACACACACACACACACACACTCACACACACACACTCACACACACACTCACACACATATACACACGGACCTTTTTTCTAAAATGTTTTTTTCGGACTCAGGAGGCTCAAAACATATATTTCCGGTGAAATCTGGGTGTTGAAATTTTGGGTGGAATACAATACCTTCTCAAACAACTTAGTACATTATACATACGGATCAGATAAACTAAAAAGAGAATATCGGATGATTACCAAACTTGGTATTATGGTAGTATCTTCCAAAGTTTCCACACGAATACTTTCAGGAAAATTACCAACTCAAACTAATGTTTAATTTGAAAGTTTTGGTTTACTCCAAATAGCTGTAACATTTTGATTAAAATATCGTATATTACGACAAAATGCATACCTGAACTTTTTTGGGAATGAAACCCTGTTCATTCTGGATATTTGCATAACGGTAAAAGATAGAAACCTACTGCGAAATGTACATCTCGTTAAAACACATATTTATATCTTTATGTTATTGGTGGATTATCTGTATTATATTTATCTTGATAAGCATGAAGTAGAAAGAAACTTTGTAAGATGCTTTTTTATTCCAGAGCAGGTAGAGAAAGTCATGTGAATGGAGCATATCCTATTTTTGCTTTCTCTACACGTATTATGTATATAGTGTATAGAGATGGTATTGTAGCCCAAAAGTCTATACCGAGATTTTACCAGAAATACATTTTTTGGGTCCCCCTAAATAAAAACAATTGATGTTTATAAACAAAATACCCGTGTGGTATGTGTGCCTGTGGACAGCATAGTTCAAAAACGAAAAGACCATTATATACCAAACTCAAGAAAATCTCACCCATACCAAACTACACTTTTTATAGAACATTTTTCGAAAATTTTTATTTTCTCAAAAATCACTCAAACGATTTGATTAAAATAACTTGTGTTTAAGATATTCTTATGATAAAAGAAACGAATTTTCTGGAAATATCCTCTAACACCCTTTCATTCTGGATGACTTTCGTATAACGGGCAAACCGTAAGAAGTAAACAAAAACTTACTACACGATAAATGTAAATCTCATTAAAACACAAAAACTGTTTATTTCATAGATTTTTTGTAGTGTTAACCATTTTCAAAATATTCTGAATTATTGGTTTCAATTTTAGCTACTTAAACTTTTCTCAAACGGGAAGACATTTTTCTTCTCGTTTCTCATTTGTTTACCGAACCTCAATTGATTTATATAGTCACCGGCTTTTAAAGGACGATACTATCGTTTTAGGCTGTGCATTTTCTTACTTCCCTTCCATTTGCAAGGAAGCTACTAATAAGACTAATTCTAATTATGTGTAACTTGATTAGCACGATGTAGATAGCCGATTATCTTTTGAATAAAACGTTTGTTTGCGGAACAGCTAGAGAACATCATTTTTTACATTCTACTTACAAGTAATAAAGACATTTCTGTTAATGTTTACCTTGATTATTATGAAATAGGAGAATATTTCTTTTAATAACAATTTGTTACAGACATTTAGAGAAAATAATGCGAACTTTTGAGACCATTTTTGGAAATGTGTCGTTTAATAGTACAATCATTATTATGTGTTGTCAGGATACTATCTAAAGTAGATTGGTTAAATGAAGCTTTGCATTTTAAAATAATTAAGGTGCTAGTAAATCTAATGTAATTTTTAATGTAGGCCAAGATGTTCCCATATTGATGTTTAAATGTGAGTAGATTAGCATTGTTGCAATCGTGGCGATGGATTTGGAAATTTTGAAAATCCATAGTATATAATGCATCTTATTAAAATGTATACCAGATTTCATTCCCAACTCTAGTGATATTTTTGATATATATAAATTCTAGCTTACCTGGTAATTAAAATAAAAATGTTTGTTCTATAATGTTTTTGATAATAAAACAGCCACGTGATGCATTTTAAAACTATTTACACAAATAAATCAAGTTTTATCAATGAATTTATCAATAGATCAGTCATATTATATTTTATACTAACCCTAATTATTGTACAACTTTTACTTTTCGTAATCAGAAAATCTTTTGATTTTGCAAAATGAAATACTTTATTGGAGTATTGTTTCTGGAACTATTCTCTTTAATATATTTTTGGAGGCAGTATAAACATTTTGAATTAAATTACAAAAAAAAATTGTATCGTGTGGAGCACTTTGAGTATTGATAATATTGGAAAAACGTTTGAACTATCTGTTAATAAGCATGTACGTTAACATTTAAAAATTATTGGTTGTTCAAATCCGCCAAGTAGAAAAGCTGATAATTTCCTTAAAGCTTAGTATTCATATAATTTTATTATGAAAATAAATAGATTTTAATTTGTCACAACTTTTGGTAAATTTAATCGATGTTTCACTTTAACGTTTTTATACTATTTAATTTATGGAAAAGTGGGCGGTAACGGAAGAAAAGCTTCAAATATTTTATGAGTTTATATATCCCTTACGGCACCAACCTGGATGCCATTTTTACGTGACTTCACTGACGTTTGCAAAACTGGAACCGGGAGCAAAACTAAATGAAAAGAGTGCAAAAAGAACTTGCAGAACTGCTCAATTTTAGGAACAGGTGTTGGATCTTGTAAATTATTATCTGAAAGGTTGTTAACATATTCACGGTGGCGTCTGCTGTCATTCTCACTTTCGCCTTCTCGGCGGGACTGTAGGAACTTGATAAACACGGAAGCGACGCACCGTTAACCGGAAGCCTTGGAACGCAAGACATCAGCGTGACAGAATCGTCCACACAGAATGCTTCCGCAATTTTCCAGAAAGTTCTGTGTCGTCATTTCTAGCTATAGAAAGGAAGGAAAATTGCAAATGAGTGGGTAGCGAGTTGTAGTGAATCGTGCAGGACTGGAGTATAAACGCGCAGAAGCTGCAGGTATCATTTGTCTACACGTCAAAATATCGAATGATTTGTTTGCAGTAATGAATTAAAGACTTTATTTTTAACCAATTTTGAGTCAAATAAAGTAGTTACAATCTTTAGTACAGAGAGCTTACACAAACAATGGCTGTATTATTTCACGTTCAGAAGGTCCAGGCACCGAGTCCAGCTGATTATCAACATTATGTGAATATCTCAATGATAACATACTAACATAATCACTATACAACATCTTAGCCCACATTAAACAACATTCTCGATTTATTAGCCTCCTAATCACTTTAGAATGCCAGGGTTTACTCTATCAAAATTTTAAGACAGCATTCTGACAAGACGTACTATGAAGTTACTATCAACGACACATTGCCTTTGGTACATCGGTTCCTATATCAAAGTTGCTCATAATTGTCCCCTCTCTTATGATAAAACATTTGTGACGTAGTCACAAATTCAAGCTGAATTTATGCAATTCAATTAATTAACTATTGAGAATAATATTTCTTCCGGGCTCGTAGGCCTGGTCCAAAAGTGGGATAGGTATACTCCTGACGTTTCGCTCAAAACTGTGCTGAACATCCTCAGAGGACTCGAGGAGTGAATTGCAGATTACCTGCCTACCTTATATACCTTGAGAAATACGCTTCCTCGTTACTGATTGGCCGGTGGACTTCCATTCGCCTATGTTCCAGTTGCACTATCCTTTCCTCCCCTATCACTGGTTCTGGTTATGAGTGTTCTAGTGCTGGTATCCATTCCACCAGTCCAACTCGTCTTTACAATTAAAATTGTTTATACTTGTATATCTGTATTATCTCACGATAAAATCTAGCGTGAAATTTCTCTGAAGAACTGATAAGTTCAATGCCTCTAAAGCAAATGTCAATTCCGCATTGGAGGGCATGTTCCTCTACTATTGATTTGTCTCTGTGCAACTGACTGTGTACTTTAATCCTATATATGCTGCGTTTATTTGTGTCTAAATAGACTTGACCACAACTACCTGGTGTCCTGTATACACCTCTCAAATGCCAACCTCCGTGGTGTAGTGGCTACCATAGGTCGCTGGTTCAACCCCGGCGGAGGACGATATGGATTTTTTCGGGCGTAAAGATTTTTAGCATAGCTTCCTTCGGAAGGAAAGTGAAGCAGTTGGTCTCGTGTCATAGATTTATGACATGTAAAATAACCTCAAGCCTGATAAAGAGGCATCTGAGCAAAATTAAACGATCTTTCACGCCCAATATAGAATGAGACGCTGAGAACCGCAGCAGTTAAAGAGTGTCCATAAATACAACTCCATTTCGATTATTCGATTTTTACCTGCCGAATTAAGCAGTGGCCGTTTAGCCTTCGCAGATCTTAAATAATCTTTCATTTTCGGGGCGGTTTGTAAACTTTCTTGATTTTATACTGAGACAGGAGCCTCCCTATGCGATCTGTGATTTTGTGAAGGTAAGGTAGGAAGGCCATGCCTTGAGAATGGGTAGTGATCTTCTCTTGTGTTTACCTCCTTCTAGGGCGGATAGCAGTCGAATTTCTTTATTGTGCTGGCAGGACTTTTATTTGTTAGTTTGATAATTAAATATTATCACTTATGTATTTCACAATTACGACGGTTCTGTGAATGGACGTCAAGACAAAGAAAGTTATTGTGTTACAACACCATTATTTTATTTCTGAGGTAATTAACAAACGATAGTCAGGCATTTAACATAGCATTTGATCATGTTTGTATTCCTACTCAGAGTCCTGTGCTTCCATTGAACCATTTCAGTATATCATTTTTCAGCTCGCCCTCGCTCCACGATTTCATAAAGACTGAAAAGTCCAAATCACAGGAATGGTGGATGAGTGGCACGATGTTAGTGCTAATTGGTCACTATTATTATGTTAATATTAAGATAACTTACATTATCTCGCACAATTCCTTTCCTGTTTAAGACGCCTAGAAATTCCAATTCATATGATTTACGTAAGATGTGTTCACTTCATAATATAAATCACTTGGCATCCGCCATTTTCGTTGAATTGATAGTGTAGCCAATACATACACACGTTTCAAAGTTTAAACCTAGGTTTTGACCCAAAATAGACAATATTATTTTTTGATTTACTCTCATCTTAGCTGTTTTCAGTAAGATTTCTCCACGTATTAAGCAAAGCATTTCAGATTATCAAAACATTTCTTGGTTCACAAAGCTGTGCAGATTGCATAATAACTTGGCCAACATAATGTGGTAAACTGGTATCGAATTATTTGAAGAATTAAAGAATGGGGAAATACACTCTACATCCAAAGTAATAAACGTCGAAAATATCCACAGACTTTGATTAGCTTCTTAGACATACAAAGTAACTGCCACAAGGGAATAAGTGTGTCAATAAATTTGTCAAGCTAAAAGTTCCTCATGACTTCGGCGGCACGCTAAAATACCATTACCTAATTAGTGACATTTGAACGGACATGTTAAGTATAAAAGCATATCGACGTATACCCCTGTCCTTTTCTCTTTCTCTCTCTTTCTCTCTCATATTCACTTCTTGAACATTTTCTTTTTGACATTGTTTGCGCATTCTTTAGCGACGGAACTCGCTTCCAAGAACTACAAGAATTCTAGACCGATTTTAGGTTTGAAGGCTTAAGATTTGCTTATATATAAAGTTTGTTGACGACGCTGATCAATATATCAGCGCCGGAATTTCGTACCTGTCACTTCTAAACACACTTAAAAACCATCTCATGACCTTGGAGTCACTCCTAACCAATAAAAATGAATGTCTATAGTTGAAATAACCTAAAATGAAAAAAGTGTTAAATTCAGACGAGAGCTTTACGACAAAATTTTTACGCAAAATTTACTTTTTATCACAAATTAAACACTGTAGTATCTCCCTTAGGCGATAAAGTGGTTCTTGACAATATCTATTGCATCTGTTTACACCTGATTGCTATTGCAACCTTTCTGTGCATACGATTTTATCAAAATAACATGTTACCGTAGTTTTCACTAATTTTTACCATTTTTGACCAAAACACATAGGTATAAAAATGTAACATTTTGTATTAATAAAGTTCAGAATACTTATATAAATCAATATAATAAAAGTATATTTATATAATAAAACTTATAATAGATAAAGCGGAATGTAAAACTCGATTCATTGATGGGTCAATATTTGCAACATATTTCCCATATAAAATAAAAGCTTCCGAAATGAGGTTCATCTGTTGCTAGATATAGGATGACAGACAAAAACCCGATGTGATGACTTTCGCATCACTTTCTCTATCTGTTCTGTAACAAATAATTTTTAAAGAAAACATTATTTTTCTATTTGCTTCATGCTAATCACTGGTCTTAAACGTAGTTCCACATAAGTAGAAGAGAAATAGCCACACAAGACTAAAGCGATAGTCAACTCTATTAAAATCTAGTTGCTATGTGATTGAAATTTGGTTCTCCTTGCATGGCCAGAAGTAAGAAAAACAAACAGAATTGAGAAATTCTCGTTTGTGGTGAGTATAAACATTCAAAATTGAAACCAATAATAATGAATATCTCTGAAATATTAAGTTTACAGGAAAGAAAGAAAAAAGAAAGACAAATTCTATGTTTTAAGGAAATCTGCATTTTTGTGCGGTGAGTTTTTGTCTATTTCTTACAGTTCATTAAAGTCATCCATAGAGTTAATATACCGTATTTTATCAAAATAGATAGGATCATTTTTGAAATTGCATATAAAGGGCCGTTTGAGGTGGGGGATTTTCTAAACATCTTCGTGCCACATCCTTGAAAAATACTAAATTTAGAAACAAAGTTTGATACTTAAGTGTTTATCTCATATTTACACACACAAGCGCACACTGCCTTTTTTCTAAACACGCTTTTTCTAATTCAGGGTTCTCAAAGCATTTATATCCGGTGAATGTCCATAATATTGAACCGATATCTCAAAACTTAATTAATGCTAGTTATAAAGATATATATATATATATATATTGGTTATAAAGATAAGAGTTTACTGTATAGATATGATGATGCAGTTTCCTAGAATAATACATAGTGTTGTGGGATTGAGGAAAGGAAATTAAGCTATTTGGAGTAAATTGAATTTTTGGGTGGAATACAGTAACTTCCCTACCTTCTATATGAAATGCACGTGCTATGGAAGTAATGTATCGATTAAATGGGAACGAATTGAATATACTGATATAAACAAATAAACATTTCATGTGATCTATTCACATAACTTTCTCTACATCTCTGCAACAAAATGTTAAAATGTGACTTTTATTTAATTTTTGTGAATCGAGAAATAATTAGCAGAAATGTCTTATTACTTGCTTCCAAGTAAATATAAGGAAAATAAGTGAGTACCATAGGCTAAAGTGACAGTCAAAGGCTAGTTGCTATGTGCTTGAAGTTCCTTTCTTGGGACAGGAGTTAACAAATTCCCATATGAGAAAAGTATTAAGTGTTTTAAAACTGAAGCCAAATACAACGAATATCTCAAAAACGATCTCTATTGTCTATCTCTTAAGGTTTATTAGCGTGTACGGTTTATTAGTAGTGCAAATTCCGCAAAATTCATCCAGAATAAATATGTCTTCAGAGGCTATTCCGAGAAAATTAATTATATAAAATTTTTTGCCGGTAAATATCCTTAATGTATGATATTTTAATCAAAATCCTGAGAGCCATTTTAGAGAAAATCATAATTTTTGACAACTTTTCGATGCTAAGGGTGGGTGGGGGGATTTTCTGGAAAAGCTTTGATTCGCATTCTTGGTAGATTCTGAACTTTAATACCAGGTTTGGTATTTAACGGACTTATCGTTTTTGAGCTATGCTACCCATAGACACACACGCACTCACACTTACACAGACGCCCACACGGACATTTTTCTAAAAATGTTTTTTTTTGTGTTCAGGGGATCTCGATATATTTCCGGTGAAATTTCAGTACCGAATTTTTGGGCGCAATACAATACCTTCTCTATACCTATGTACATTGTAAGTGTAGAGAAAGTAATAAAAGAATATCAAGAAAAGTATCATGCACGTGTCCGGCGAATGCCAGAATTCCGTTTACCTTAGAGGGTCCTTGAATAGAAACCTAAAGGAAAGAGAGAGAAAAGAAGACCCATGAAGAGCAGGATGGATCAGTATCTTTGAGAGGAAAGGAACAGGTTAAAAAGCCTAATATCTTACATTGACGCCGATTTTCCATATATTTTAATTAGCAAATTTATAATATATAACAATAAACACTAGTTTTAGCATCCCTACATATTGATACTTAGTATTCCAGACGATGCAAAACATTGTCTTGTTTCATTCTGTGGTGCAAAATATCATCACTACAAACATGTCCTCTTTAAAATGATTTTTTAAAATTAGGTTCCTCCCCAATTATTACTTTCCCCTGCCAATAATTGGAAAAACCCGTTGTCTATAATGTTGAACCGATATCTCATAACTTTATCAGTGCTAGGAGTACATGTACTCGTTACAAAGACAAGAGTTTGCTGTCTAGGTATTGATGATGTGATTTCCTAGAATAATACATGGTGTGTAGGGTGGAGAAAAGAAAATTAAGCTATTAGGAGTTAATTAAATTAGCAGATTTAGATATTTCAAGATAAGACAAGAGATATATTGAACCACAAGTGATGGAAGATACATAATAAATCATAGTTGAGTCATACTTAGGAAATGTGTCTAGCCGAAGGTTAACCAGAAAACTTTCAAGGAATTCAAAGTCCGTTCCACCAGAGAACTCTCATGTTTATACACAATTATACAAATATAAACAAATATTTCTAAAGGCACAATACAATTATGCTTACAAATAATTATTTTCAATGTATTAGAATATTATTAATTTACAAAGTTGACAATAATGACATAAACAAAGTCGCTGCTCCAAAATAAACGACATAAAATTGTGTAGGATTACAAGGGAATATAAACTTTTATTTTCAAAATTGTATCATATGAAAATTATTGTGATCTTATACCATTCATTATTCTTCATATAAAGTTTTAATTTATGAGAAATATAATTTCATTGTCATAGTATAAATTATTTAAATAAGCATATTAGAATAGAGGATGAAGATATCATGAGCTGTGTTCATGTTTTTTAGTTGCTACAGAAATAGGTGTTTGTGGAAAATGTCTTATTTATTAGAACATTTTTTGAAATTTAGCTATTTTTATAGTATAAGAAAGTATACATAAAATGGAATTTTATAAACTTCAAGCCTCTGGGTAGTTGTAATTAAAATATTTTACTGTTTTTGAGTACCACATTTAATGATAAATATCTCAAAGACTATTCAACATAATAAAATGAAACTTTGACATTGAATACAGCAATCTTTTTGAATGAAATCAATGTAAGTTTACAAATTTATACTAAAAATTAATGTTACACATATAACATTATTTAAAATTTTCAATGGGAGCAGTGTATTCATGTGCACTTTTCTCTTAAACCATACATTCCTTTTAGAGAAATTTCTTTTATTACACTGCATGCCATACTTGACAATTTCCAGCTAGATTGTATTCTATATCTAAAGGTTATCTGTTTCCAATTAATTTATATTATGAATACATACTAAAAGAGTGAATATTGTCAATCCATACTAAATTTTACATACGTTTTTATTTTAATACACTAGATTGACAGTGAGGAATCATTTTAGCTGAAACCTTATATTGAGAAACGGCTAGTAAACATTTTATCCCGGTATCTTAATGGCTTACACAGAAAAGTGCACCTAAATAAATAATTATTCTAAAACTATATCAGTCTGCATGCTTTTTACATAACCGGTAAACCGTAACAGATAGACAGCATCTTAAGACGCAAAAATGTAGATCTGGTTAAAACACATAATTTGTGGCACATAGATTTTTTGTATAATTAACTATTTCCGAGACATTCCTTGTTATTTGTTTTAAAATTGCCAAAACTTATACCTTTCTCAAATGGATCATACAAATAGAAGTTAATATAAAAGATTTGACTTCCTTTCGTTTTAGCCTAATGTTTTTCCTTATTTCCTTTCTACAAGGATCTGCGTAATGTGACTATTTCTGCTGTTTATTGCGATTAGCAAGAAGTAGAAGAAAGAATAAGCTTTTTAAAAATAGTTTGTTGCAGAATAGGTAGAAAATGTCATGGGAGTTGAACACATCAGGTTTCTATTAAACAGGACGTATGTAGGAAGGTAAAAATACATACTATTGAGGGCTCCCTTAACCGGGGTAGAACACCGCACGTAGATCGTTTGGTCCTTTGTGCCCTTAACGGGACCCCAGACTGGGAGGGAAGAGGGGAGAGATAAAAACGGCCATGTCCAGATGATTTAAGGCGCAAGCATGAACGGGGACCCTAACGTTTCCAGGTCGAAATTGTCTGATACGACACCTCCAGACATCACCCAAGAGCCTTTAACCTCTGACAGTTCTCCTGGTGCAGCCTCTTTAGAGGCAGGTTCCAACTGGGCAGTCCGAATGGCTCCAGGGAAGAAACCTCTGTAAAGCGCACATCCACATTCCAGCCGCAACATCATTCCCTGATCCTTCAACCCTAAAACAGGTGGCAATAAAGAAAATTTGGGTTCAGGAAATAAGAGTCGGGAAAGTCGTTCTAGAAGAGGAACCAACCCGGCATTCACCTACCCCCCCCCCCAAAACCACGAAGAAACACACAGGTGGTCACCGGGGATCGAATCGTAGTTGGAACTTATTTTATTTTGTGTATTGCATTTACAATAACGCTACTAATTAAGTTATTCTATCCGCGAAATAATCATAGTTAGTATAGTTCCTTTTAAGCGGATGACTGGCGGTTTCGTGTGAGACCCGCATTCGGGAGATCGCGGTTTCGATCATCGTGACTGGCCTAGCTGACCTATGGGTTTTTTCGGAGATCTTTCCAGGCCACGTTGCAAATATTGGGTAGGCTCATTATACAGGTGCTTTCAAAACGACATCAAGCGAAGATAGCAGTCGATTAGCTTACACTTTGACTTGTGCGAAACTTGATGTCGCAACTTTTAAACTCTTCTATTTAAAGTTTTGTGTGTGTTTAAAAATCGCACAAATTTGGGATTAGGCAGCGAAGGAATAACGGTTGTTGTACGCCACGCAAACAGCATTAGAACGAGTTATACGAAGCTCATAACAAAACCCACATGCTACGTTTTCCATTACTAAGGTGACCTGTGCCGCGCCGGCGTGTCTAACTAAACACCCCTAAACCACGCGACTGGGACCTTCGCTACCAACCGGCATCTCTCTTGGAGTGGCCCAGGCATTTGCCATTTGGCTATGTATGACTGCTTAATCCATGGTGATTTTACGGAGCTGAAAATTATATTCATGCATCACGTACGGTATGACCAAGAAGGTCCACATCTTCGTTTGCTGTCGTTTTGAAACATCCTGGTATTTCACGAATTTTCCGGTGCATCACCATTTCTTAATCACCTCTTTCACGGTTGAAGGATACCAGTCACCGTGTCTTCGCTTGATAAAGGGTCTAACTTTGGTTCTCAGTGGCGTTGGGGTTTTCGGTTCGAGTCCCGCCTTGGGCATGGGAGTTTAAGTTCTTTAAAAATCTGTGCATAACTGTAAAAAACGGAAAAGTAATTGCAAATCAAACAGAAAGTGGGAGGGGAACTAGCGACGGTGTTCGACAGGTTGCGACTGGATACTGATTTGCGCATCTAAAGGCTATCCTGGTCGTCGTCTCAGTAGGGACCCGCTGTCGGGTTTAGAGCTCCCTTTGGTGGACTTCGGGAGGCTCGGGGCCCGTGAGCAGGGTCTAGGACGTTAAGGACTCTGCCCCCACTCGCCAATATCCGGATCTGGTCGCACTTCGGGTCTCACCTCTCATCCCTCCCTCCCTGGGATCACGTAAGAGGAAAAAGGCCTCAGGTACCTACGTTGGTGCTCTGTTCCTGGAGGGCCGCGTCGTATCTAATCCTAAATATAATTTGTGCTTAGCACTCGGAACATGATATTACGCAGTTTAAAAACTACTAAGATAATACAATTGCTATGAATACATTAGAAGGGGAGAGAGTGTGTGCATGTGTGTGTGTGCGCGCGCACGTGTGGTTGTATTCAGTGGTGTTCGTACTCTAGATTCAAAAAGTTTCCGTAACTTGTAAATAATACCGAAATGCTACCGCACCTTCATTTATAAAAAAATACCTTGTGACACATTTTTGCCAACGTTTGGAGGCATTCCTAGAAATAGTTTTTTTGAGTTTCTCAGCATCTCATTGCTTTTGTAGTATTTTTTCAACGCTCCCAATTCGTTGAAGAACGTTTTTGTTTTGTTTTGTTTGTTTTTTTCGTTGCTGCTTCACCACATGCATCCTGAAGGATTTTTACATGTTATAGTTGTTTTGTATCCCAAGTTCTGGATGAAACTGTCAGATAAACAGCGAAAGCTAGATGTCAAGTATTATCAACTAAGCCTATGGTCATGCAACTTTCTCTAAAGTGACATCATAATGCTGCTAACACATGAAAAAATACATTCAGGAAACGTATTGAACGTAATATGTTCTACAAAGCGGTTACTTCACAAATATTAGTTTGCCCCGTTACACTCACTATAGCTCGAAAAAAGGAAATGCCTACAAAAGCGATTCCCTACTTTTCCCGTCCGTATCCAGTTTGCCAACTTGAGCATATCAACACATAATCAAATCAACTTGTTTAGCAGATTGTGCATAAAAAGGAGAATCAAACTTTTCTAAGTATTTTTAACCTATGCCAGCCATCATCCAGTGACCATTAGCGTTTTGAGCATAGAACTCATATACAGGCCGTTTCAAAACGACACCAAACGAAGATAGCAGTCGATTAGCTTACACTTTAACTTGTCCGAAACTTGATGTCGCAACTTTCTAACTCTTCTATTTAAAGTTTTATGCGTGTTTAAAAATCGCACCTATTTGGGATTTGGCAGCGAAGGAAAAACGGTTGTCATACGCTACACCCACATGTTACGTTTTCCATTACTAAGGTGACCTGTCTCGCGCTGGCGTGTCTATCAAACCACGCCTACACCACGCGGTGGGGACCTTCGCTACCAACCGGCATCTCACTTGAAGTGGGCCAGGCATGTGCCATCTGGTTATGTACGACTGCCTAATCCATGGTGATTCTATGAAAGTTTTTGTATCTGCCGAATTTAGAGCTGAAAATTATATTCACGCATCACGTACGATACGACCAACAAGGTTCACATATTTGTTTGGTGTCGTTTTGAAACACCCTATATATGTGGTGAGTTTAAGGAGAAAGAATGCTATTCCTTTTACAGCGCTGGATTGGCTAGAATCATGCCAAATGGAAGAAAAAGTACTGTGAAAATCTGTATTTTTTATTTAAAAGGATATTTTAAATTAGTTACCTGATAATAAAGCTAAAGTATACATAGTTATGTTACGTAGTTTATTTCCATTTTCATTACATACATTGACATACAATTAAGTTTTATTAGCAAACGTTTACAAATGTTCACACCCTTTTGTCACTCGGCAAATATCCCGCATGTACGACAGTTCGTCCCAGATACGCGTGATCATGTCCGCATCTACCCGAGCTACCACTACGCTAATTCGTTGACGAAGCTCATCGAGATTGGTCGAGAGTGGAGGGTTATACATGTTATTTTTACCGTAACCCCACAGACAAAAATTCAGCGGTTTAAAATCGGGAGATCGTGGAGGCCTAGCTATGCTCCCGCCACGTCCAATCCACGCGGGATTGGTGTGGGATAGGTACGTAGTGACCTCATGGTGGTAATAAGAAGGTGCTCGATCTTGTTGAAAAATGAAATGCTCTCTCATATCTTCTTGCAGCTGTGGCATCAGGTAGTTTTGCAACATATCTAGATATGTGATGCCAGTCACAGTCTTCTCATAAAAAAACAATGGTCCAAACACTTTCATGGAGCTTCGCGCACAAAACTTATTCAGTTTGATGAGTCACGTGTATGTTCCAGGCATTCCGTCGGTTTCTGTGTACCCCATTTCCTTACATTGTGAAAAGTTGTCTCGTCTTGTTCAGCATTCCGCACAGAACTCATAACGTTTAAGCTTGTCATTAGCACTCAATGCCTGAGTCAGTTGCAACTTTTACCCCTAACTAATTTAGAATAGCCCTGTAGTGCGGTCTATAATAATAATAATAATAATAATAATAATAATAATAATAATAATAATAATAATAATAATAATAATAATAATAATTGTTAAATAAAATACAAATTATAAACTAAAACAATTATTATTATTATTATTATTATTATTATTACTATTACTATAGACAGATATAAAAATGAATGTGTGTTTATCTACTTTTAAGAAGCGTGTTTAGTTTTTATTGCTACTTAGAGAGTGGAACAATTTGATTGAAGAAAATACAACAAACATTAGTTCATTAATGAAACAAACATAAGGATTAATTACTAGTTCCTTAATTTAGTAGCTAATCTACTTTCTGCAATCTATCTGCCATTTTTATGAAAAAAATAAATTATCTACTTTTGCTGAACAAATTTTTGTAATCTTTACTTATACTCAAAAGATGAATAATATTACTTTCAGTTTTCAAAATGCATGTCATGTAAGTTGCATACAGAGACGACGAAAGGAAAGAAAATGGACAAAAAGATAGAGAGTGAGAAGAAGGAATAGTGAAGGGAAGGTAAAAAAAGAAAATGCAGGGAAAAGGAATCACCACATTTAAGGCAATAAGCGAGCTCATTTGGGGGATGTGCTAATGGAATTAATAACGTATAGTGAAAACATGTCAGGACTTTTATAAACCTAAAGTGTTGGCACTCCTTTGATATTTTTGATCTTGGGGTGTCATAAGATTTAGGAAAGGGGAAATATAGCAACAACTGTCAGATAAATGGAATATTTAAATTTAGAGGATGTTTTGTACCACTAGAACCTCTCATTTAAGGAAAAGTAATTAGCCGATATTGAACTATTTTCTTAGTGGAGTGTAATGTATTTATATCCATTCATGGCATTGGGTTTGGCCCTTATTGAGTGTTGAGATAACATACACGCATATACATATAAGTATACAAGCCAAAGCGTAAAGATTCGATTTTCGGCTTAATGCTAACCCATTGAACCGGTTAGAATCAAAATAACCACACCATTTGCGGTTACAACTTTATTACCTATATGTATGTAGAGTATAAATTGAAAAAAGACGCGGTATACCATTTATTTGGTTATGCATTTCGCATAACATAGTTGTGGTTAACAGTCAAGCATTGATATGCGGATTTTCATCTATTTGTTTTGTGTTTATTTGATACAATACAGGAGCTAATTGTATGACTTTGTTTTAGTAATAATAAAAGCAAACTGCTTTTAGTTGTGATATACTTTTGAGATTAAAATAATCATTTCTTATACTCTCTCTCTTAAAATAAATACTACTTTAAGACTACAACACCGATCCCGTTAGCCACAAAGAAGAACGATACTATTGCCAACACGGGTAACCGATGTCGTTATGGTACGGACTTTTAAACGGAAATTCTGCCGTTAAATCTGAAGCATCATTCAGGTTTGGTGCTTTGAGAAAATATTGAAAGAAAATCGCAGAGAATATATCTAGTGTATTTAAAATGCTTATTTTACATATGTGTGAAAAATAGACAAAGTGAAGTGACGCCACACTAAAACACTAAGGAGCTAAATAATGCACATCATTAATTTAATAAATACATAATTGATGTAAATAAACAAAAGCCTGATGCGTTATCCACATTCTGGGCAACTAAAAAGTGTATACCTCTTTATTTGAGCCATTAGTTTTGATGCATAAATTTAATGAGAATAAATGAGTGGCTAAAACAGTGAAAACTGTGTTATCATTTTTTATTCAAATAGTAAAAGGAATTCCTATCTCCTAGACCAAAAATCGAGATTGCTGCAGAAGAGTTTAGTTGTTCGCTACTGATACTAAGCCGAGGCACACGCAGGGCAATACCAATCCTTACATAAATTTCATTAAAAAGCTGATGTGTTCCATTCACATACAACTCTGAAACAAATTATTGTTAGTAAGCTTATTCTTCTATTTCATTTTAAAACATTAGCAGAAACGGTCTTATTATTAAGTTCCTTGTAAGTAAAAGCGAAATAAGGAAATACAGTAGGCTAAACCGATAGTCAAATGTTTTAAAATGCTATGGAATTTCAATCTGTTTCTTTGAGTATCCAGGAGTTGACAAGTTCCCGTATGAGAAAGTTTAAGTATTTTAAAACTGAAATCACTAACAAGGAATATTTCTAAAACAGCCAACTCCACGAAAAAATGTATAGGACATAAATTGTGTGTTTTATCGTGATCTACATCTTTTGTGTCACAAGTTCTTGTCTATCTCTTACTCTTTATCAGTTATGCAAAATTAAGTAAAATCTTCCAGAATAAAAAGATCTTCAGAAAATTCAGAGGTCATTCCCAGAAAATTCAGATATACATTTTGTTTGTCATGTAAATATCTTAAACCAAAGAAATTTTAATCAAAATTGTCACAACCATTTTTGAGAAAATCAACATTTTCGAAAAATTTTCCATGTAATTTGGGTGTAGGATTTTCTTAACAATCTTCATTTTGCATCCACACAAACACACACAAACACACACATGACCTGATGCATTTTAATATAATTTAATGAATATAAAACCCAAAAAATCTCTCTGGTAAAAGAGAAAAATCCCCTTAATAGACTATCACCTATCAACCTCAGCCATTTTAACTTGCAACGGTGATTATTCTCAACCAACCATAAACATGCTTCTTTTTTTAAGGGGGACCCAAAACATTTATTCCCGGAGAAATCTCGGTATCGAATTTTGGGCGGAATGCAATACCTTCTCTATACACTATGTACAGAGTACGTCTAGAGAAAGAAAAACTTTGTTATTATTCGTTATTAAAATAGTAAAAGGCATTCCTATCTCCGAGACTGAGAATTAAGATCGAGCAGAAGAGTTTAGTTGTTCGCCACTGACACGCAGGGCAATACCAAACCTTACATAAAATACAGTTAAAAGATTTGATGTGTTCCATTCACATGACCTTCTCTACAATTCTGTAACAGATTATTGTTAGTAAGCTTATTCTCCTATTTCATTCTAAAGCATTAGCACAAACGGTCTTACTATAAGTTCCTTGTAAGTAGAGGTAAAATAAGGGAAATACACTAGGCTAAACCGATAGACAAATATTTTAAAATGTGGTTGCTATAGGATTGAAATCCGCTTATTTGCGTGGCCAGGAGTTGACAAGTTCACGTATGAGAAAATATTAAGTATTTTAAAACTGAAATCAATATCAGGGAGCATCTCGAAAACTGTCAGCTGCATGAAAAAATAGACATAAATTGTGTTTTATCAAGATCTATATCTTTTGTGTAATAAGTTTTTGTCTATTTCTTACGGTTTATCAGTTATACAAAATTCAATAAAAATCATCCAGAATATAGAGGTCTTCAGAGACATTCCCAGAAAATTCAAGATATGAATTTTATTTCTTGTGGAAATGTCTTAAATATAATATATTTTAATCAAAATCGTTATAGCCATTTTTGATCAAATAAAATGTTTTCGAAATTTTTTCTATGTAAAGGGTATTTGGGGTTGGGAGGATTTTCTTGGAAATCTTCGTGTCGTATCCTTGGCAGTTACCAAACTGAAATATCAAGCTTGGTATTTAACGGTCTTTTCGTTTTTGTGCACACGGACCTTTTTCTAAAAATGCTTTTTTAGGATTCAGGGGGACCAAAAGTATATATTTCCGGTGAAATCTCGGTATCAAATTTTTGGGTGCATTACAATCCCTTCTCTATACGTTATGTACATAGGAAATGTAGAGAGAGTAAAAGGAACAAAGCATACTTGTGCAGCTGTAAGTGCGCAAACGATAGACATTTTGAACAAAAGATGTAAGACAGGTTAAATATTGTGTATTCTTTGCTATCTATGTTTAACGCATTACATAATGAAACATCGCTAAGGATTTTGCAGGGTTTTCTTAGTACTCAATGATTACTCTCAATTTCGTCCTGGAACGTTTCTTTCCCAAATTTCCTTCCCCAATCATCATTCCATGTATCATCTGTATGCACGTCTGTGGTGCCATATGAGTTAAATACTACCAAAAAAAGTCACTATCGCTCGGAAATTCCCTCCTCCTGTGCCTTCAGGACAGGAATCGACTGGCATGCCTAAGAAAGTTATGTAACTGTAAATATTGTTAATTAAATATTATAATACTGTAATAAATGGAGTAAGTATGTTTACATAATGTAGCTAGCAGTTACATAGAATACACCTTTTCAGTTTTATATTTATACATAATTATATCTGCAGCTGTTTGTTTTTCTCAAGATGAGAATTTGTTAATTTCTTGTTATATTACGATATATATCGTATTTATTAGTTTATTGTTATAATCAGCTGGATTGTAGGTGATTTAAAGGTTGAATCCATTAAAGTTATCATTCAACCTCCAGGCATTCTCTTTGAAATCATGTAGTAATAGTTCAACTGCAAAAGAACCGTAAATTTATTCGTTACTGCGTCTTACAAAGTAAGTAAAAACTGTAACAAAACTATGTCCATATGTTGGGGTTTGAACCATGAACCTTTGGCAGAGCGAGAGTTTTAACACTGAGCTGCGACAGCAGATGTTTGTGTGTCGGCTATTTACAACGTAGATGTTGGTTCCATTAATTTTTTATGGTGTTTAACGCTCGCTTTTACTACATATGTCTCCGCAGGCAATGAAGATGGAGCACCGCTGGAATGCGATGGTAGGGAAAGTCGGAGAAGTCGGAGCAAAGCGTGGCTTTGTCCATCACAAATCCCACATCACCTGGAATTGGTGAGATCGATTCTATTAAAACTATCACTCAATCTCCTGGCGTTCTCTTCGAAATAATGTAATAATAGCTTAGCTACAAAATAACTGAAAACAGATTCGTTACTGCGTCTTACAAAGTAAAACAATTGTGATAAAAGTTTCCTCCATATACTGGAGTTTTTGCTGAAGCCTTAGCACGCTTGAAACAACGACTATTTTGCTATTGAACTACGATTGCAGATGTTTGTTGCGTTGGTGATATACAACATAGATGATGGTTTCATTAAAATTATCATTCAACCTCCTGGCCTTATCTTTAAAATTATGTAACAATAGCTTAGCTACAAGAAAACTGTAAATTGATCTTACAAGATAAGAAATTGTAATAAAACTTACGACCACAAGTTGAGGTTCTCTTGTCTTACAGCGAGTGTTTTACCACTGAGCTACGATAACAATGTTTGTGCTTGGGTTATATACAACATCATATTCATTTCATTTGTTTTTGCGTTTTCTTGTCTATTCTCCTCTTCAATATGATTAATAGCTGAGAAGTGTAGCTTGCTTTGTGATAATTAATCAATATTTTGTCATTCTGAGTTAACATAGCTATAGAAATCTTCGAAGTGACAGGCGAAAATGGCGACCACGGCAGTAAACATCTACGACTATACCGATTTAATTTTCATACCCTCTATAATTGAACCTGAAAAAAACTGACATGCGAAACATGTACATGATAAGGGGCGGCGCTGTGGTTGTGTGGTTAGACCATTCACCTCCCATCTAGGCGGCCCGGGTGCGATCCCAAGCACTCGCATGTGGGATTTGTGGTAGACGGCTTTACTCCGGATTCTTCGGTTTCCTCCGTCACTCATTGCATCAATTACTCCATCATCTTTCCAATCATCAATTTTGCTTACATTCATCCACTTTCTTGTGTTTCTGCCTGGCTACGGGCCCACCCCCCATAAAAGGTTCTCCGTTAGGTCCCCTAGGCATTGCCTAGTATGTCCTAGGGGGGTGTCATTCCTACAAATACGGCAGGGTCAGTCGATTACGATACGAAGCTGTGGGATAAAGGGTTGATGGCGCCAATTTTGAGTATATGAGTCGTGACCGATCTCATCCCTAACTCGACTCAATTTGACTTGGAAACAATGAGGTGGTTGGTAACATTTTGATCAAATTTATTTGGTTCAGTTTTCAGTAAAAACATAATAATTTCAACTTTGTATTTTGAGTAAGGAGCGCTTGCGTACATAAATGCTACATAAATAGCGTATGAGCAAGTAAAAAGTCCGAAGCTACACTTGTCACCTGACATGTTGCATAAGTTAAAGAAAGAAAAAGAAAAGAATTAGGGACAGTTGATTTATCTACATAATACAGGTGTAGTATAAAATATCAAAAGTTCGCTGGCTTATAACTTTCCAAATACACGATTACAAAACCTAGAACAGGAGACTGCTTTTTAACATTCCAGACATTCCTGTTAAAACCCACGAGGGGATTTCATACACAACCACTGTAATTTCACAATTTCTGGGAGTCAAAATTTTCAATGCATTTCATTAAAATAAAGGGGAGGAGCGCAGCTTCAGAGCTGTGAAACAGCCACTAGAAACATCAACAAAACAAAAAGGCAAACCCACATAATCTTCTTGGCTCATTTGCAAACAATGCAATTTAATATCGCCACGGTAGGGAACCTTGCGCCTGTGGTCAAGAGAGAACCGCATTGCCCCACATAACAAACTGAGGCCTAAGGGGCGCGTAATCATGCATGCGTGACCCGGAGTGTACGAAAACGGAGGTGGCCAAGTTGACCTTTAAGGAACTTGTCCCCTGTGGTAAGTCTCCCACCCCGCCCCTAGAAAACGAAACTCGGAATAAAAGTGAACCGGTTTTTTTCATTTCTTACTTACGTCGCTGACCAACATTCGTAAGAATAGTTGGCCGAAATAAGAGCACTTTATGACTCGGGAAAAGTAATTAATGTTTCCAAACGTAAATATTAGGCAAGAAGCATCTCTTGATGGGAGGCGTGGACCATGGGCGTGAAAGCGGCACTGCAGCATATGGTTATATAAGAAAAACATCTCTTCCTACCCATTTAGTCCGGTTTATATTTCGCGCTTGAGAAGAAAAAAAAAATCACGCTCGAGATCTGATAGCTACCTCAAGTGTTCGTATGTGGATTTTACTTTCACCGAAAGTGCTATAGAAATAGTAATATTACAATAATTGTATGAGTAAAATGTCAGACATTTTGGCGAAATATTGTAAGAAACATTTTAAAAAACTTGATTTCTGAGACGTTGATGCAGTTATACTTGGCGGGAAAAAATAATTGCAAGTCTTGATTAAGGTAGTGCATCTGAAAAAAAGACTGTAAATGAAAAAATAAATAAAATCTCTTAAGATTTTATTAGATACGCTAGTAACTTTATAACTATTTATTATACAATAGAGAGTTCACATTTCAAATTATTGTTGAAAGTGTCTTTGATGTGAAAGAGTCTCATTTAATAATACATCCTTAGATATTTTCAAAACAGTTTGAAGGACATTAATTGTTTCTTAATCATTAGCCGTGTGTAGGACAGTAGTTGGAAGGGTAGTCCTTTTTTTTTTTTTTTTAGATAGCGTTTAACGCCCCTTTTACTACTTGTGGGCACCGCAGGAGATGGCACTGGTGAGACATGGAATGAAGATGGAATACCGGTGAAACGATTTGGCGGGGAAACCAGAGAACCCGGAGAAAACCCGCCCCTGTGGCGCTTTGTCCACCACAAATCTCAATGCGGTCGCTTGGAAGTCCGATTGAACAATTCATTACCATAGACGGATTTAAATCACGGAGCTCCTGCTTTATGTCTACTAGTCCAACCACCAAGCTACCAAGGCATTGTAAGTCGACATTGTGTTACTTATCTGAACATAATTTGAGATCTTCTTGTAGTTTCCGAGAAAATCTCCATTCAGTTGGGAAATTTGATGCCATATTAGCACGTTAGCTCAATTTTTAGAGCAACTAGACGTAAACCAGGAGATTCGTAGTTGAAATCCGGCTATGGGATTGAATTTTTCTGTTTGTTTTACCTTTCCGAATTCAGACATAAACTAGTTGGCTGTTACGTTTGATTTCTTGTTGCTTCTTTATGATAATGCTAAAAAGTAAAAAATAACAAAGAAAACTTTTAAAACATTATAGATTTGAGATGAAGAAGAAAAAATAATAGTTTTATTTCTACTATTCTTGTACAATCAAGAAAAAAAAAGTAAGTTAAATGTATATGATCCTCTCACAACATAAAGTATCAATATTCATAAAATTAAAGACAAAAATATATTTTATATTAAGCAAAATACCACTGAACTAAATAAACAATGAAAATACGGGATATCGGAGTCATAAGAAAAAATTAAATAGCAGATCCATTTTCGAGGTCAAATACGGATTGAATATTTGGACACAATCAAGTAAAATAATGTATTAATGATCTATTTGGGTGAGTTCCACAGATGCATACCTTCTCAATTATTTGAAATGTCTTTCTTGTTTAAAGGCTGCAACAATTCTTTTTATCTAATTTAAATGTTCTTAATTTACAATTTAGTAGTACCACCATCTTTGGATTTTGATACTTGTTAACGAAGTAACAACAATTAAAACTATGTGTGTGAATTTGTGTGTGCACATTAATAATAACAAATATAAAAATATAAAATAAAGGCATTAAAATCAAGTATTGTGCAACAGTGAAAAGTGTATAATGTTTTCTCAGGGAAACGAAGTCAAGTTATGTAGATATAAAATAACTGAGTAAGTAATAAGTGTTGAATATATTCTAAAGAATATGAAAGCATTTTTGCTTTGTTCTTGTATGCTGTAACAAACCTTAGGCATCCTGGAAAAGTTTGATGTGTTCCATTCACATAATTTTCTTTACACCTCTTTAACAAATTGTTGTTAAAAGTTTATTCCTCTGTTTAATTCTTGTTAAATAGATGAAATTAGCAGAAATATTTTATTACGTAGTTCCTTATTCACACGTAGGGTATACACTAGGTTAAATGCTTTTCAAATCTTTTAAAAGCTAATTGCTATTATATTAGCATGGCCAGGAGTTGAATAACTCCCATATGTGAAACGTTTTAGGAATGTATCGGAAATGTTTAACTCTACAACAAATTGTATATGAGATAAATTTAATGAGTTCAGCATTTTTGTGTAGTAACTTTTTGTCGATGTCTTACGTCTTACCAGTTATTCAAACGCCTTCAAAATGAAGGGGACTTTAGAGGCTATTCCCGGAATATTCAAGATATACATTTTATTTGTCATATAAATATCTTTATTATACAATATTTTAATCGAAATCATTTGAGTTATTTTTGAGAATATTTGCATTTTCAAAACTTTTCCATGTAAAGGATAATTTGAGTGGGGGATTTTCTTGAAAATCTTTGTGTTGCATCCTTGGAAGATGCTGAACTTAAACACTAAGTGTTTGAGTTATCGGGTTCACAGATATACGGACACACAAGTAGCTTTTTTTTTTTGGAAATTCTTTCTTTCTTTCTTTTCTTTTGAATCAGAAACTCTCTAATGTATATTTCCAGTGAAATTTCGGTAGCAAATGCTTGGGTGGAATGCCTTCTCTATGTATTAAGAAGAGAAATTAATATTAAAGTGCATAAACTCGAAATTTTGAGAACGCTAACATGATAATTTTGATGGTTATAATAATAAGCATAATAATTGATATACACATTATATACTGTAATAACAGTTTTATATACCTAGAATTTAAATGAAAAGAAAGTTAATATGTAAATGGTAGCAGATTGTTCAGGACGAAGGCATTTTCTGTCTTATTTAAAGTGGCAATGCATGTTACTGCACTTACATTACTGGTAAATAATTATATATAAATAAAACAACAGAAGTGTAAAGCGAGAGGGAACAGAAACCGAGCATTCCGGTTTCGAGTCCAGGTGAAACAGAATGACTAGTAATCCACTTTCGAATCCGCGTGCATTAATGTCTTCAATAAATTTCTCAGAAAAAAGGTGATCTCTACGCGTCGAAAGGTTAAAGCAGCAAGTAGGAGATATAACCCCACGAAAACACTTCGAAGAAAAATGTTAAAGAGAAGACAGTGCTTGGTACTTCAAAGGAATTTTCTGAAAAAACAAACTTGAGAAAATGAGCTTGCCCTAACTTTAATTGCATTAATAATTAATAGAAATGCTCGCGTACGCGAAGAATATTCTTAATTAATATAAATAATACGTATTCTCAATTTCTTAAATGATTATTTGAGTGTTTTTACATATAAGTTGTATTTTAAGAAGGAAATCATTTTTATAAAAGATCTATCGGTTAATGGATTCCAAACATAACAATATGTATTTTGCTCATATTATCAATGGAGAAGGAAGTCCGAATATTAGTTAGTTTTTTCTATTCCACTGAAATGAGGACTAGCAAAAAGTGTCTGAATTTCGATATAGAAATTTTCAAAAGACTATCTAAAATCATGGGCAAACTTATGCAACTGATAAGCTCTATGCTGCATTTGAAATTATTTTATTCAACTTAAATTTGTCTGCACTTAATAATTCAACAAAAACTCTCTTTTTAAGAATTTTATAATCATATTTCATAAAACTGTTAAGAATATCTTTATTATTTATAGGTTTTGTAACTTTAATGTCTTTATTAATTTCCCGTCTCACTCACAAACGCGAATACCGATATGTTATTCTTGTCAATATGCTTCATTACTTTTCTGTATTTCATTGTGGATATAAGAAATATAAATAGACGGGGAGGTTCACCTCTTGGGAAGTTAGTAGACTCTACCCCTCCATTACTCACTCCGCTTGTTAAATTCTGGCACTGTGCTATACGCTGTAGCGAGTGCTGAATACACATGGCACAGGCTAAACTTATCTGTTCCTAACCGATACTAAAAATATTTTAAGACGCCTAATGTACATGTTTGGTACTACATACAGATATGAACAACTATTTTCATGAAACAAAGCAAAACAATGTACGATCTAATTTAAATAATAATAATTTGCTCTCTATGTTGCGTCTTGCTATACAATCAATCAGACTTACTTGAAAACAAGAGGCATTAGCGTTATACCAGTCGCCAGAATAAAAACAAACAAAAAACAAAAAAAACAAAAAAACATTGGGAATGTGTTTATTTGAAAAGTTTTACCTCTGAGTTTGTGCGCAAAGTGTTCATTCACATGTTTACAGAACTAGTAATATGATTTTTGAAAAAAATAAGTTCTTCGTTGCTTTTAGTATTAAGAGGTTTTGTAACTATTGTACAACTTCAGGTGTTTCCAGCACTTCTATGCGCCAATTAAGTATTTTACATGCATGAAAATATTTGTTAGAATTGTAAAATATTTCTTCAATTGCTTTCAATACTAATTTGAGTGACAAATAACAAGTAGCGTGTGCTCTTATCCGTTTTAGCACCAGTAATTATAATTTTGAGCGTTTTAAAGGGTTAATTTATCTATTGAAACAATAACAACTCCCCGTATTTACGGGTTGCCAACAAGGACAGAGTAAAACAGACACATTATAAATTAACTATCTAAAAGAAGAAAACTTGAAACTCTTCTATAAAGAAAATGAATATCGACAGTTTTTATTAGTATAACAATCGAAAAGTGCGTATCATACAAATAATGTATAAGAGCTTATGTTTACAGCATATTATTTGTTTTCCAGTATTAATCTATGAACTTGTGTGTCAGGAACGTTTTCAATACTAAAGTATCTATATTACTTAATTTGGGACAGCATACATTACAATTATATGCCACTAATGATATACATTACTGGTGACTTCGTAGAAGATGTAACATTCGGCGTTTGGAACGGGCTACTAATATCACCCAAGTAGAATGGGTAGAAGTGATCAATTCCCCTACTTTTCTCTTCATACCTACAGAAGACTAAAGCGATAATCAGGGATCTTATCCTTATGTGATGAGCATGACCACAAGAAAAATACAATTAGTGATATACCTCTTGGTAAAATATTTAGAAATTCTCACTAATAACAAGAAATCCGAGCCAAAAATGACGACATTCTGTATTTTGGTGACATCTAAATGTTCTTTTATGAATTGCCAATAAATAAATAAATATTATACTTCGGAAACCATTTCCTTAAAATTCAAAATGTGACATTTTTTTCATGCAAGATCTTAAACATGTGCTATTTTAAAATAAGAACTGAAGCTTTCCTGGCGACGTATTGATTCAAAATCTTCTCGGGCATCTAACCAGGTAAAAACTTGGCTTGACACCAACGTTTCGAAGAAGTGCATCTTCCTCGTCTTCAGGGTGAACTGATATGCTATTTCGATTTAATGATGTGCTATTTTAATTTAATCGTTGGCATCCGTTTTAAGAAAATTAGAAATAACGTAAATGTTTAACTAATAAAAGTACTTTGAGTTGTAAGAGTTCTTTGAAAATCGTGATATCGTATCCTGAACCATGCTAACTTAAATAACAAACCTGGTATTCAGCTAACGCCTCGTTTTTAATTATTCTGTTCACCGACTCGCAAAAAAACGTTTTCTAAAAGTGTCTTTTTATGAAATTTTAAAACGCGTAATTTGCGTGAAACACGGTATATAATTATTTTTGTGTTATTTTTGGAATTCAATACACCCTTCCTCTACTTACTATAGGTAAGAAGCAGGGAAAGTAAAAATGTTGATTACATGCAGCATTTTTGCAATACATTGTGTCAGAATCGATATGAGTATATTATAACAGAACATTAAAATTCAGAATACTGTGTACTTTAAATGACTAGGTTTTATTGTAATATATTTAATGAAATGTAAGATATATCACAACATATTATGCCAACATTTAATTTTACAAACACTCAAATCAATATATTTGCCGTGATTTTTGTATGCTTTCAACAGCATTCCATAGCATGTAGATGCGAATAGGTGCATCAGTGATCATAACAAATGCTACAGCCATCGGACTCTTAAAAGTATCAGAACTTCTCAGTGGAAAGAATTTGGTATCACAACTTTAAAAGCAAGTCTTTCATTAGCTACATGTAAGTTTAATGAAATCATTGTACTTTGCTGTAGCATTTATGTAGCTAATCATTGCCAAACTTTGTTATTTTAGTTTAATTTAAAATATATCGCTCAGTAAGTACAAATCAGAAAATGTTATGTTATATGCAGAACTGACTTCAGCATTACGTTAGCATTATGCTGAACTAAACAGACACATCTACATTATCGCGGGAACCGCCAAATGACGCGATATTTGTGAAGCCAGCAGCAAAAGCACACAGCCAGCTGCCGGACCGGAAATCTAATTTATTGTTTTTCGTACTAATTCGAACATACGCTATCGATATAAGAAAATATAATTCTAATAAAAATTATAATGACTAAAATGTACTGTCACAATACACATTTTCACAGCAATTCACAATTGTTGGTTGATAGATTATCTTTCCACAAATATGCTTAACCATTTACAGAAAGAGCAACATAGTTGATTATTGTTTTCACTTACATCGGTGTTTAACAATGAAACATAAGCATTTGTAAGTATTTTATACCATAAACTTTATGATGTTGATTTATTTCGATACTGTGATTCTAGTATAAAAAGCAAAAGTCTTGCAAATGCACTCAAGAATAATCCCCATATTATCCACATGTGCTATTACACCGGTTATTTTATATGGGATCTCCCCATCCTTTACCACAGGCACATTTGATTGCAGTCGCTGAAATTCAAACTCAATTCGTTCGGCTTTGAATGGATGGTGTGTCCATTTCGTCAGGCGTAAATGACCACGGCTATTTGAAAATGTTCTATTAAGGTTTCTATGACGGTGATGTATAATCCGGCTTAAGAAGAGGTAGAAGAGTGCATGTGGAGCAAAGTAGTTCATGCATTAGAAGGTTAATACTTTTAATAGCTTTATTTGTACCTATTGTTATCTTCATAGTTAAACAGAATTATTTTTGTTTTCTTTCCTGCCCACAGTTTTTTTTTTCTTTTTCAAATATTCTGTTAACTGATTTTTGTTAGCACGTCAGCAACAAAATACATACTAATGTAGTATCGAAGAATACATTGTAGCTTTTCTTAATATATATTCCTGTTCCTTCTTGTTATTTATAAAAGCTTTACAGAATTTCTGGGATATTTTAGAAATGCTAATCTTTACAACACACCGATAAAATACGTCCCTCCCTACCAAAGTGTGTAGGATGTCGTCTTCGGACTAATTAAAAACGTTGATAGCAAAGTTATGTAAGATCCCATTCGAAGAGCAAACGTCTTGATATTTTAATTTATTTAAAAATTAATTATTGACATTCATTTAGTCGCTACGTTGGGATCTCGTTGGGATATTCTGCGTTACCTCACATGATTTTCTCAACCTATATGCAGCAAATTATCCTTACAAAACCTTATTCGTCTCTCTACTTCATGCTAATCAAGATAAACTTATCAAAAGTGGTTTTCTTACTTAGTTACTTGTATGAGGATGGGAAATAAAGGAATACACTAGGCTAAAGCGATAGTCAATCAATGCTATTGAAACTGCCTTCTCTTAGATGGACCAAGATAAAAAAAGTGAATAACGTCTTACATTTGAGCGAAATTTAAGTATTGGAAGTATTGGAAATTTTAAAACTAATAACAAGGAATATCTCAGAGATGGTTAGACCTACAAGCAAACTGTATGTGATATAAATTGTCTGTTTTATAGACATCTAGCTTTTTGTGTTGTAAACTCTTGTCTATCTCTTCGGGTTTACCGTTTATGAAAAAATCAGAATGAAAGGGAATTTTAGGAACTATTTCCAAGAAGTTAAGGATATGTTTTTTTTTTTCCAGGTAAGTCTCTTGAATATACGACATTTTATCAAAATGGTTAGAGCCATTTTTGAGAAAGTAGAGCATTTCGAAAATGTTTCGCGTAATGTGTCGTTTCAGGTGGAAGGATTTTCTTGAAAAGTTTCGTGTTGCATCCTTGGAAGATACTGAACTTAAATATCTACCAAGTTTAGTGTTTAACGGACTTTTCGTTTTTGTTTATTCTGTCCACAGACACAGACCTTTTACTGTTTGTTTTTTATTCAGGAGTCTTGAAGACATATATTTCCGGTTGAACTTCGGCATTGAATTTTTGGGTGGAAAACAATACCGTCTCTACCTACTGTGTACATTGTACATACGTGTTAGAGAAAGTAATAAGAGGGCTCCACTCAATAAAGGAAAGTTTAAAAAATGTGAAACGTATTGATAAAAATCACTATTGAGAAACGATAAAGATGGCTTGCTGTATTATAACATCAATAAATGGTTTGTTGGCATCTCATTGTCAGAATGAAGCGAACAGCGAGCTGCTTTAGAGACACGAGTGGAGCATCACTAGCCTGCACTCCTGGCTTGCAGTTTGTGTACTACCAGCATCCAAAACATTGATTGCTTCGCTTTGAAATGATGCGCAAAATTAACCCAATTTAATTGTCATCTACTGCTAATAATTTAATAGCAAAATCAGAATACTGTATATCACAATATGTTTTCAATGCAGAAATTCGAAGACAAATCGGAAGATTTTTATAACTGCTAAGAGGATACAAAGCAGGCTGTATGATCACGTGATAAGAACGACAGAGGGAACGTGGTCAAAAAGATTCTTGAATTGTAATTCAAGGAATAAAGGAGGAGAGGGAGACCTCTAACGCGTTAGAAAGAAGGAATTAGAAGCGCTATGCTCGATAGAGTGATTATAGAAAATGATGAAGTGATAATCATGGAAAAATAAATGCGGCAAAGAATGTAGGGCTTCCGTAACTTCAAAAAATCTTATGTGTTCCATTGATGTACTTTCTCTGTTCTGCAATTAAACTATTTTAAAATTATATTATTTTATCTCTTTATGCTAATTTAGGTAAACATTAACAGAAATGGTCTTATTAGTTTCTTCTAAGCAGAAGCGAAATAAGGGAACACATTAAGCTAAAGTTGGCCGCTATGTGAGCAATTGAAGTTTTTTTGCATGACCAGAATAAAACAAAAGACATATGAAATGATGAGTTCTTTCTGTTTGAGAAAAGAATAGGATTTTAAAATTGAAACCAATAACTAGTTATATAACGAGAATAGTAACTCCACAAAAACTTGGATAGATCATAAGTTGTGTATTTTATTGAGATTTACAGTTTTTTTGTGTAATAAGATTTTGTTTATCACTTATGGTGTGCCAGTTATGCAAATGTCCTCCAGAAGAGGAATTCGGAAGTTATTCCCTTAAAATTCAAGATGTTCATTTTATTGTTAATTTAATTATCTTTATTATAAGCCATTATAATCAAACTCGTTAAAAATCGTTGTTGAGGAAATAAAAATTTTCAAAAATTTCACATGTAATTAGTCTTTTGTTGTGGGGGATTTTCTTAAAGATCTTGTGTCACGTCCTTGGGATATATTAAAGTTAAATACCAAGTTTAGTACCTAAAGAATGTTCCTTTTTATGTTATATTGTCCACAGAGACATACGCAAGTATTTTTTCTCTCTATTCTTTTTTATTCTGGTGGTCTCAAAACATATATTTCTGGTGAAATTTCATAATCGAACTTTTGAGGGAATACCTTCGTTACCTATTATGTATATTTTGCATAACTAGAGAATCTAAAAAAACGTAAAATACAAATACAACTGTATAGTATTTTCCAGTTTTCTGTGAAATATTTATACTCTGATATATGCAAGTAATTGACTACTAATAACTTTAAATTAATTTTGTTATAATTGTGTATATGGAAAAGAAACTCGAAACACACATTTTTACCTGCTTTAACTATAAAAAAACCTAGCTTAATCTATAGCATCCATGTGAATATGGCCCCTTGTATTCGCTAATTCAATTTTGGTGCGTGATAATATTTTTAACCAATAAACAGAAATGAAATTTAGAATTTCATGCAATCTTGGTGGTCTACGCTTTTAATCTATGATTTAGTGATGCATCTGTCTGAAAGCATATACATCCAACGAAACCATTATTAGTTATTTAATGTAATACTAAATATTTTAATAATGACAAAAACACTTGATAAATATAGCCTCTTTAACGTCATCCAACTGTTTCCAAAATTCTTCAATGTTTTATAAAAGGCTTGACGTAAACAAATCGAGAATTATTCCATAGAATAACCAATTTTCTCTCCTCTCTTTGATTTTATCACATGTTCGTACTAAAATCACGTTTATTGCTTTCTGTAGACACATTTATCTTGAGTTTGTCATTCATAAATCTAGCAATAAAATCAAAATTTCTAGTAAAATTACTTTAAAAGCTATGCTTGGACTCAAAATTCAGTATTCAATTAGCAACAATACATCATTTCTTAGAATATATTTTACTATTAAAAATAAGGTCCCTATTTTTTATTTTCTCTGACGTTTATCTAGGCAGGTTGAGGAACTTGTTCACTTTAAACAAAATGTCAATATCGAGGATTCATTAGACATACATACGTGCCTTCTAGTCCCCTGAATAAAAATCTGATGTGTTACACTCACATGACTTTCTCTATATCTCTGTAAATTATTATTGTTAATAAGCTTATATTTTATTTATTTCATGCTAATCGAGAAGAATTAGCAGACATAATCTTATTTCTTGCTTTATAGTAAGTAGAACCGAAATAAGGGAGTACCATCGGTTAAAGTGAAAGGCAAAAGCTCGTTGCTATGTGACTGATGTTCCTTTGTTTTATTGACAGGAGTTGACAAATTCCTGTATGAGAAAAGTGTAAGTTTTTCAAAGCTGAAACCAATAAAAAGGAATATCTAAAAAACGATCAACTCCACGAAAAAAATGTATATAATATAAATTGTGTGTTTTAACGTGCTCTACATTTTTTATGGGTTAAGTTTTTGTCCATCTCTTACGGTTTAGTAGTTATGAAAAATTCATCCAGAATAAAGTAGTCTTCAGAGGCTATACCCAGAAATTTCAGAATATACATTTTATTTGTCAGGTAAATAACTTTAATATACGATATTTTAATCAAAATCGTTAGAGCCATTTTTTAGAAAATCAAATTTTTCGAAAAAAGTTCCATGTAAAGGGTAGTTTGAGGTGGGGGGATTTTTCTCAAAATCTTCGTGTCGCATCCCTGGAAGATACTAAACTTAAATACCAAGTTTGGTATTTTACCGACTTTTCGTTTTTGAGTTATCGTGTTCACAGGCACAAGGGCACACGGACACACACACACACGCACTTTTTTTTAAAATACTTTTTTTGGATACAGGGGACCCTAAAACATATATTTCCGGTGAAATCTCGGTATCGAATTTTTTGGTGGAGTGCAATACATTCTCTATTCACTATGTACATAGTGAGTATAGAGAAAGTAAAAAATGAGTAGCTTTAGAAATTAGTTCACATTTGTGTTGCATGTATATCTGTGAACTGCGGAACAGAAAATTCTAATGAATACCAAATATCATATCTGACTCAGAATATAGTTTAAATTTTGAAGAAAATCCCGCCTAACCCAAGTCAGCCTTTACATGAAAATCCTTTAGTATTATCTATTTTGTTTAAAATGTTTGAGACATTAAAACAACAATTTAAACAAGTATGTTAAACTTTTGGTGAATAGGGTTGTCCTTTTCATGTTCTCGAATTTTATATAATATTGTTATACAGGTGAATTATATGCGAAGTCAATTGTTGAAGCAAATCGGAAAAGCCAAAATTTGTCGAATATGAACGTGAAAAGCTTCTCTGAATATTGTCGCTTCAACATAAAAACATTTCTTGTATACTGTTTGGGCCTTATTTACATTTCCTTCCCATTAGACACTAATGGGTCACATATTCTAACTGGTAAACCAAAAGAGATAGCGGAAGCTTATTTTAGGAAACATTTAGAGCTCACTAAATGCGCTGTTTAAACTTCTCATTAGCTATTTCAGAGATACTCGATGTCGTTCGTTTGAATGTTCCAGTGTTTTAATTAAAACACTTTTAAACGCTTACTCCCGCTACTCCTTTTTAGGCTCTTGTGCAAATGCATAGTGATATCTTTATCTATAGATATATATTTTTGTTATATATAAATGTGTAATTGTAAAACCAGGTATTAAGAAAATAATAGAGATTGTAGTGCATCAAGTCTTATAAACTATAGTAGGATATATATCGCAAATAACGATTTCCGCAAAAATATTGGAGGATGAATACAATGAATTTTAAAGACAAGTTTCCTTCATTTTGAGACAAACTTAGTTTACTTAAGTCTTGTAAATCTTATCAAGTCTTGTAAATTATAGTAGAACATATTATATTGGAGATAACGATTTCCAGAAAAATATTGGAGGATACATTCAATGGATTTTAAATTCAATGTTTCCTTCATTTCGAGAAAAAAAAAGCTAACTTATTTTACTTAATGACAAGTTGGAAAACACTTTCAAACATACCAAGGAGCAAGCTAAAATTAGTCATTAAGATGTAAGCATATGTATATTATTTAAAAGCGAATTTTCGAACTTTAGGAAAGTACTTCTTTGTGAAGATAAAGAAGAAAAGATTAAAATATTTGCATGAATATTTATTGTGTGTTCATCATGAAGCGTGATGGGTAAGTAGCATCTTTTGAAATGTTTGATGAAGATATTTGCTGAGCGCACAACAAAAATTCCGCTCTGATGCATTCACATAATTTTATAACCATTCTACAATAAATTGAAAATTATTAGAAGCATGATAACGTTGAAGGCGGAGCTACGAATGGTTGATTGTAGGTGGCCCCGATTCAATCCCAAGTGGGATTCGTGATGGACGAAGCAGCGTTTTCTTCGGAGCCTCCGGTTTCCCCTGTCACTCATTCCACCAATTGCTCCATTATCCATTTTGCTTGCATTTCATATCATCCATTTCCTCATGATCATGCCTGGCTACAAGACAGCTCTGGTTCCGGGTTCTGCATTCTATGGTTTCGTGCCATTGGCTCCCGGACAGACTTCTGACCCCTAGGCAGCCGCTTGTAAGTCCTGGGATGTGTCAATCCTAAATATGGGGAGGATAAGCCGACTAGGAAACGATAAAGTGGAAGTTTTCCAAAACTATTCTATAAAAGGGTAGTTTTGGATGCGGGGATTTTATAAACAGAAGTCTTTATCACATTCTTGGAATGCTAAAATTGGTATTTAACCAACTTTTCATTTTTGAGCAATGCTTTCACAGATGCAGTTTCTTGTGTTAGGAGGCTTTCTGCAGGAGGATTCAGAGCATATGTGCTGAAATAATTGGAGAAAGTTCGACATCGAAGTTTAGAGTGGAGTACAGTGCTTTCATAAATACCATATGGATAGTAAAAATGGAGGATTAGAACATCAAAATGTGTTATATAAAAGACCAGGAACACGAAGAACAATGGCGAGTAGACTTAATAGCAAAGTCACGTCTTTTGTAGATTTTACGATTCACTGAACCCTGACCCAAAATGAATACTTCTGTACATGTAAGATGTCCTTCATTATGTCAACGCTTATTTTATGTTCAATGTGATTAAAACGCGGCAGTGCGCAAGGGTTGGCCCTGAGCTTTCTAAAATCTCATTGGCTTGTGCCGTCACGAACCACCTCCAAACTGAAGGAGGGGCAGACAACCAGCTCCAGGGAGTCTGTCCAAACTTGCTCCAACAAGCGTTTAATTGATTTTGCGGATTTGCTCAAAGTGGTTTCTGCATCTACTTATCCCGCGTTTTTTTTTTTTTTTAATCTAGACACGTTATAAATAATTGGCCTTTCCTTCGTATCTTAATTCTAAGAATATATGGAAAATATTTCCTCTGTGTTGAATACCTTAATCCAGTTACCTTCTCATAAACGTGAAATTTCTGTTTTATAAATCAAAGCCTTTTATGCTATGAGTTGCAACCAATCTACTTCGGGTTTATTGTGCATGAGTGAATCACAATTAAAATTTTGAAGTCTGCATCATTGAGCATGCGTGGAAAGCTGAAATATATTAAATATTGTTTAAGGTTGTTTTTAGTATTTACTTTCTTTCCCACGTACATAAGAGATAAATAAGGTAGGTATCTATTCCATCAAAAAGTTCAAAATCGACAGTTTACCGAAAATACATGTTTTGATGTTCCCTAAATAACACATTTAAAGAAAGTCAGCATATATGTCTGTGTGGGTATGTGAGCAGGACGTAAAGGACGTAAAGTCGTACGTAAACCAAACTTAATGCGTTCTTTTAAAGATTTGACACAAATATTTTCAAGAAAATCCCCAAACCGAAATTATCCTTTTTATGAAATATTTTTTGACATATTTGACTATACGAAAAATGAGAAACGATTTTTATTAAAATGCCATTCATTAATTATATTTATATAACAAATCATGATTGTGCATCTTGAGTTCTTTAAGAATGGCTTGTAGAATTCTCTTCATTCATAAGGAATTTTATATAATCTTGTAAACCTTGAGATCCAACAAAAGCGCATGTGGATCTCCTAGAAACACACAATTTATTCCAAATAATCTTTTCGTGGCAACATTTCGAATTATCCGTTGTTAATGGTTTCATTCAATCCATTCTTTTCATTTTAATCAGACATTCAATTGTTTCTCACGTTTACATTCAAATATTTTGAACTTTTATTATACATGTCCAGTTCTTATCAGCCCTTAACAAACCAGTTCTTAACATTTGATTATACTGTTTTCTTTGTATGTGTAATACAACGTTTATTGTTGCTACTTCTGAAAAAACGTCTCTCTATTGTAATGAATTAGATGTAAAATACATTTAATAAGATACATGCTTCTTGGGATAATTGTAACTAAATTTCGGATAGTATTATTTTCGTTCAGTCATTAATAAATACAAAATATTGTAAGCTCCATTCACTACTTATAAACTTCGAGATCCTTTGCAAAATATGTAAGTGTTCCAATGGAAGCAAAATCTATTTTGTTTATACTTTACTTACAGTTTATGATGTTATAAATTAAAGGAAACTATTCAGTGAACATGTTATAACAAATAGGTTAATTTTAGGTGCTGGATAAAAATTGTTTTGATATTTAGCTATACATTCCAAGCTTCACAAAGTGGAAAATATAAAATAAAGTTACTTTTGCAGTGATCATAGCATCAGAAGAAATGTTTAATAAAAATATCTTGCCATCAATATATCACTATCACTATTTCGTAGCATTCCTTTGGTTGAAAAAAAACTCTAATTGGTAATGTGAATATTTTGATGAAAATAGCGAAAGCTGTTCGAAGATATTGCTGCCTTGAATTTCTTTTTAAGACGTTCTTCTCCACGACAAATTGAAGTTTTTTTTAATAGTGTTTAACGACCGCTTTTACTACTTGTGGCACCACAGGCATTTACACTGATTATACATGAAATGAAGATGGATCGCCGGTGGAGTGTGATGGCGGGGGAAACAGGAGAACCCGGAGAAAACCCGCCCTGCACCGCTTTGTCCACCACAAATCTCATTTGCGGTCACTTGGGATTGAACCCTGGTCTAACCACTCAGCCACGGTGCACAAATCGAGTTAAAAGGGTATAGAAGTCGATGACTTAAAATATACAAGATTAAATTTCAATCTAGCTAGAATAAAACGGAATTTGGTGTAATTGAGGAAGTTGGGCTAATTTTACTTTCTTGAGAGAGATCCAATTTTTGTACTTCCACCCGCTCTAATATCGCTCCATCCCTCGTCTTTACTTGAGAAAAATATTCATTTTTTGGACATTTCGTTGACCTGCAGTACGAATGCAGAAGGATTAAGACATTATTAAGTATGGGATAGAAAAGCAGCAGTTTCACTTTCATTCTTAAATTATTAGCTTTCTCATAATTTACATATTGTATATAATGACTTTGTTAGTTTGAAACGGCTGCCACTAGAGTTAAACGTCGTCTTTCGTGGTGTGTGGTTACCCAGACACGGGTTCAAACCCGACGATGATTTTTCGGGCGTAAAAATCCTTGACATGGCTTCCTTCGAAAGGGAGATGAAGCCGTTGGTCCCGTGTCGTAGATTACGTTACATAAAAAAACCTAAAGCCTATCAAGAGGCTTCTGAGTAAAATTAATCGGTCTCTCATGCCCGATATAGATTGAGACACTGAAAACCAGTAGTTAAAATGTGTGCACAAAAAATCAGTTTCCATTTTGCGAACTGAGCCCAAGTAGATACTACCATGACCTGACGCTTAAATCAGGTAGTTGCTCGCTATGGAAACATGACAACTATCCGTCGCATCGTTGCGTTTGTATGATATTGTGTTTTTTTAATTATAAATGCAGCTCTGGGATCCTGTCCTCTTTTGTTTTTCTTTTCTTCCATTTTCTCAACATTACCTTTGTTTTATGATTGACTACCGTTTTGCTTTTTGTTTCTAATACACAAACATATATACATATACAAACACACAAACAACCATGCCCAATGCAAAACTCGAACCCACGATCCCCTGCGCCACGAAGCACCAAAGCTAGGCACTTTCTCGAGCGCGTTCATGGGGACCGGCTAAGATGCTGACACAAGAATGCGCTATTCCAAACAACACCTAAAGCAGAGCTACTCTGGATTAAACGAAAAGTTCAAACCAAATGTTTCCTGTAGTCAACAGTATAAGGAAAATATAGCACACCAACGGTGCACACGGGCTGTTGCACTCTGATCTACTCTCGTCGAGGAGCAAATCTTGCTATCTCTCTTCTCTCCAACAAGCTCATTCATCCTTTAGCCTTCATTCTGTTGCTAGGTGGTCAAGCCCTTAAAAAATAGGTACACTTTCTTACACTCCATCGTGCTGCCCTCAGCTGCCAACGCCTGATGGGATTGGATTGCTGTTTGTAGCTGTAAATAAATATAAAACGCGATGGTTCCTATTGCTTGCAGTTAATTCCTTAAGTGGTATAATTTATTTGATTTATCGTAGTTCTATAAATTATAAATATATTATATTATTTCCTCTACTAGTATGTAAGATGAAAATTATTGTATTCCACCCAAAAGTTCGATAGTGATATTTCATCGAAAATACAAATTTGAGACCCCCTGAATCCAAGAAAGTATTTGAAAACTATCAGCGCTACGTCTTTCCTGGTCCTATCTCTCGCGCAGGAAACTTTAGCCAAGACAGTGACTGCAAGTGTAGCATTTGCGTTGGACCGACCTATTCTAATCCATAGCTCCACGGCGTAGACTTTTTACAAGTGCACTCTCGATATCTCATTCTTATTTAAAGAATCATATCTATTCATTTCTCGAAATGGACATTATGAGATTTTTTTTTTTTTTTTTTTTTTTGTGGCTTAAAGTCCATTAACCTGGTTAGTCATATCGGACGAGGTTGAAACTGGTGAAATGGTACTCAAGTAATCTCGACATTCTCTTCTCAGGATAAGAGGAAAATAAAACCTTAGCCGAGTAACTCACCCTAAGCGAGATTCGAACTCGCGACCTGTTGAATGTGAGGCGGACACGCTACTACCAACTACCCAGGCAGGATATGAAATATTATACTTCATAAAATACTGGATGTCATAAGCTGCAGAATATTTGTAATATTTAAATACTAGATAAATAGTGGTAATCAGATAGCATAATTATTCTTAGGGAACACATCTGGTGCATACAAAGATTGAAGTTCACTGCATATTTAGATGCAAGCAGCACATGATCTCCGAAATGATTTTTCACCAATAAAAATGCAACGCAGAGAGGAGAGGACAGTATTCTTAATAGTTGTGTGCGGACACTGAATATACCGATCCCGCCCGATTCTGACGTCATCAATCCCCGTAGTGCTGTTAACTTGCAAACTCACAAACTATGTCCCGTCTTCTATCGCTAAGAATTGCTTGTTTATGCCTACATCAGTGCAAATAGTTGCAATTAAAATAATGGACATTGAAACTATGGTAACAAAATGCTTTGAAAAGAAATAGAAAACCGTTGGCAATGTTATTTAAACGATCATTATGTATTGTTCTGTGGCCCTTTGAGCCTGTTATAGACTTTAAATGAAACTGAGGATTATACAAAAAAAAAAAAAAGAGGAAAAATTATTTGTGAGCCTTTGAATGTGAGTCTCTATCGTTTAATTTATAAACGACGGTAAACGAGTGATATAAACCTTAATGTAAACACAAAATAAATTTAACTTGTATTTATTGGATTCTGAATTTTTAATATTCCATTTTCAAAACAGTTTTTAAAATTTGTTATGGAAAGTACTGAAGAATAAAATTCATACCAAATGTTTGCTCTTACAGAATAAATATGTAAATAGTAAGTAAGATTTTAAACATTATTTCCTCCTCGTTGGTTCTTATTGAGTTTTTCTTTACACTTCAATCAATTTATAACAATTCTCATTGTGTAAATTGTTCTCTTTGTTTTCTTTATTTCGAGTATCGTGGCCGCTATCTGAAGCTGAAAAATCGGATGAACGGACCTTTTTTTGATTATAGGCAGAGATTCTATTTAGCTTTTAATGCCTAAATAATCTTTTTAATTTTAGAAATGAAAGTGCTACGTTTTTAATTATTTTTTCAGGAAGGATATTTTAATTTTGAACAAAATTATCTTTGATATTTAAACCTGTATTAGATAAATAGCATGCCACATTTAAAACATTCAAATTGTTAATATTTTTATCACGCAAGGCAGCATATTAATAATTCCATTTAAATACTTTCTTACATATTTTAATTCCTAAATACAAAGAACCACACATAAGATTTAAATTGTAATTACATTGATAAATGAGCAATAACAGAGTATCTAAATTTGTGGAATTGTGTATACATTAAAACGTTCAGTACAGAATGCCACTAACTCCCTAACATACACAGTGTTTGGACACTTTAATAAATGTTTACAAATAATCTATTGCTATTACAAGACTTTCTGTACAAGTTAATGGAATACATTGGTACCAAATTTGTGCAAGCGTGAATATAAGCTTTGTAAATAAAGTAACTCGCAGGTTGATTCTCCATCGATATAATTTAAAGTAAGTATTTTACTATAATTCCTATTATATATGTAGAAAAATAATAAAAGATATTTCTACTTTCAAAGTATATCTTAACGTACTGAAAGTTTAGCTTCTTGTGTTCAGAAGTATCATTTTCTATCTTTCGTATTTTAGTGTATGTTGACTTTTTGTTGAGGGTGATGTTTACGCATTAAAATTACTTGTATAAAGGACAAAGCAGAAAACAATTCAGCGAATACTTTTGAACCACTAAACGTAATCTGGGCATGTTTTCAGCTATATGATGAAATAATTCCCCGCAATTGCAGTACGTGCCTAAGGTAATGTAAAAATATTATCTTTGCTCTGCGCTGGTTGTTCAGTCTTGTCATTCCTACTGCAGCCCTGGATTATGACATTACCACCTCCCTGCTTTCCACTTGCTTTGCTCGTACATTGGTTCATTTCATCAGGTGAACGCCTAGCCTATTCGCCCGGTCAACCTCAAATATTTCATGCGTACTTTCGTCGGACCATAGTATCCTTTCCAATTCTTCGAGGCATCGTCCCTGTGTACCTTGGCCGATATTACTCGCCTCTTCCTGGTCACCTTGCACCTGATCAGGTTGTTAAGGATCCTTTCTCAACATCCACAAATAATCCACAAGTTTGTTTGCACATTTGTAAGTTCTTCATTCAAAATGAGGCAAAATAAATAAAATAACAGAGGTTAATTTAATTTCTAGATCTATTACTGTAATTTAAAATAGTTGTCATTTTACTTTTTATAGCTATCTAGTTGTAAAAATGGTAAACGCTTTTGCTAGTTTTTAAATTATGTTTTATGGTACTCAAAGTTACGCTACTTTAAATGACGGTGTAAAATACAAATCAGAAAACAATGTAGTTGCTATGCTGTTTACAACCATGCTATTATTTGAAAACAGACCACTCGCCTCTCACGAAGGCGGCATTCCACCAGTGCTGCATCCCTATTCCATGGATCACCAGTTTCATCGCCTGTGGTGCAATATGTAGTAAAAGTGGCCTTAAATACTATTCACAAATATTTGAAGTCTAGCTTTAAAACTGTGAAACCTTATTGAATCTCCATGTGTTAAGGACGAGTTTAAATAATGAAACCGCAATACATAACTGTTAAGTTCTGCTAGCATTGCTACGATTTTGTTAAGACCTAAAGCATATCCAAAGTGTTACAATGATGAAACCTTTGTGTACTTCGAAATATTGGCTTCACAATGAATTTCTGTATATATTTATACTCAGTATTGATATGTGTGTAGTTTTCTAGACTTTTTTTTTACAATTGCTCAATAATCTTTCAGGTAGAAACCCTGTCATGACGCATATTTAGTCGCAGGAGTAGTTTCTCTTATATTTGCATCTAAATATAATCCAAGATTAGTGTTATATCCTTTTAAGATGCTTAAATACAATGTTCAGTAAATACAACAATTCCACGTATTTAATCGATCTTTCGTTTTCGAGCTAGCGTTTCGCAGATGCACTGACACATGAACTGTTGTCTAATAATGCTGTTTGGATTTAGGGGTGATCATAATATGCGTTTCTGTTGAAATTTTGATATCAAACTTTTGGGTGTACATGTATCGTACACTGTTTGTGACAAAGAAAGTAAAACCTGGCCATAAAACAACTGATATCTGCTCTTTTCTAGTGATAATGGTTACTTTCTGTGTAAAAGGCCACCTTTCCATTTTACACGTCTGCTTTATAGTAAGATAATTAAATTGAAATTAAAATTCAAATTTTAAAAATCGTTAGTAATTAAATATGTGCAATTCAAGCAGGTCAAAGGAAAAATAGAAAGACCGTCAATGAAACCTAAGTTACAAATCAAAGGGAGTGAAACAGGACAAAATACACAGAATTTGTCCGTCATTTTACGTTGTAGTAAGTTCTTACTGCTTCAAAATACTCTCTCATTTTTCTAGATTTAAGATGTCATATTGATATCATAAAATTATGGTCTGTACTAGCTTTTCTCCAAATTTAAACTACGGGAGTTTTCTTACAATAGCGTTCGGGATCATCAATTATCCTGAGGATAGGAACGATATGTATTCACCTAGCTTGAAGCCCAAGAACCTAAGAAGGATTTAGTTCTCACATAAAATTATATGTGGTTTGTAAATATTGTGTAAACATTTGATTCGTGTCCTTAATGGTAAACTTAATAATAACATGAACATAAATTGGTTTCTATACAAAGAACTCATTGAAGGAATATAAGTATTTTACGCACATCTTTAGCAATTTACACTGAACAAGTGTAAGTGGATATCTACATAATATACATGTTTCATTGATGGTAGAAGTACAAGTGACCGTTTTATAGAATTTCTGTTAGAGAAACGTAAGCAAAATATTAAAGCCATGCTATCAATGTTAAAGGATTCATTAGCTACAATCCATTAAATTAATTATGTTCATATCTTACCTGTTCGTTCTCATAATATATTTGATATACATACTTAAAGGCATGGAAGAATCCTTAATAAATAAATGCGCATTGCTTTATTCGCTTGGAGGAAAAGTTTAATATATTTTTATACTATTTAATGTTATCTAACTTCAAGAATCTATGCGTACATGTATGCGAAGATAAAGCTATTTAAAAGCCAGGACACCTAGGGAAATGTCAATGTTTCGAGTTGGATTACCATGTTCATTCAAAAGCAGCAGGTTTATAAATATGCATGTTCGATAAAAACATGTACATGCCGAAATATATCGACGGTAGTAGGTATAAATACACATCGACAGTGAAATATACTTTGGCACGTAAACAGTAACTCAAGAGCCTTGCGGAACAAGAAAGTAAGTCCCTCATATAGATATTGAAGTGTCTAGCTGGTCAAATTGACATTTAGAATCGTCACAAAATTAAATTTGAATCGTGAATAATCTTTCCGTAAAATCATGGAATTTATTAAGTTACTACTATTCATATTAGAGGTTGTTTTATGCAATGAGCAATAAAACAAATATGCACGTGCTCGCCAGTGTAGTGTGGTGCCAGTGTGTCTGCTTCACGTTCAACAGGTCGTTAGTTCGAATCTAGCTTAGGGTGAGTTACCAGGATAAGTTTTTTTTGGGAGTTTTTCCCTTATCCTAAGAAGGCGAATGTTGAGTAATTTTAAGTTCCATGGACCCCGAGATCATTTGAGCATCATTTCACCAATTTCATTCATCGTTCGATATGACTAACGAGGTTAAAGAACGTTAAACTAAAAACAAAAAAATAAATAAGCACGTCTTATTATGTCCTTTTAGATACTGTTACGAATTTCATAACATGTTCAACCAATACAAAATAGCCACAAATTGAGTAATTCAATCCATTCGCCTATTTTATTCAAGCGACTTGTATATTATCCTCATTTACAAAACTCTGATGTGTTACTTTCATATGCCTTTCTCTACAAATTATGATTTAAATTAGTCTTACAAAAGGGTTGTTCATGCTAATCAATGTGAATGTTATAGAGATGATAAACGTAAAGATGGCATTGTAAAGACGAAACATCTTGTACCTTTTATTATTGATAAATAAGGGATACAGGAGGTTGAAGCACAGTAAAATTCTTAAACATTGGGTCCCCTATATGCTGGCTTTGAAAACCACACTCTGCATGCTCACTAGAAAACAAATGTTTACCTTCTCCAACAAGTCTAATGCACATAATTACATAAGTAGAGAAAGTATTGCATTCCACCCAAATAAAACTTGTTTTATTTGAAAATTCAAACCATCAACAACAAAAGCTCAACAGTATTTAACGAAGTAAAAAAGTTATTTGACACATATTGTACTTTTCTGTAACAGGCCTTTCTATACAATTAATGGCTTATCCGTTATACAAAAGTATATAAGGTTGTTCAGAAGGTAGAAGACCCCACAGATATTTAGACAAAGTTAATATGTACAGTTTATTTACCTCTAAAATATCTTAAACACTGATATTTTCATAATAACAATTCACCATTTGCCATGAAAGAATATTCTGGGGTGTTCTTTTTTTTTTTAAACATCTTCGTATTGCTTTCTTGAAAGATGCTAAACGTAAATATTTTTAGCTATGTTGGTCACAGTCACATACCCACATGGACTTTCTTTTAAATATAATTTTATGATATAATACACCTGAAAACTTGTATTTCTGGTGAAATAAATATATGATATATATCATCTTCTTTAAGGTGCTCATTTAACGATTAGAACCTATAAATTCCGAAGTCGGTCACAAAACAGCATATACAAGAGAAATATCTGTTGGGTTCCATTCAAATGGCTCTCTTCACCTATTCTGTAACGAACTGTTTTAAAAAAGCTTATTCTCCTATCTGCTTCATGGCAATCAAGGTAAGCAGTAGCATAATTTATCTTTATTTAATTAGGAATACATAGGCTAAAGTAATAGTCAAATTAAAGTTTGAAGTTCAGTTTTCTTTGCATGACCAGGAGCAAAAATAAAAAGAAAAGGGAAGATAAGTTACCGCTTGAGGAAAGTATTTTAAAACTGAAACCAATAACAATAAATATCTCTGAAGTGGTTAACTCAAAAAAAAAAAAAAAAAAAAATAAAACGCATATGGCAAAAATTGCATGCTTTAATGAGATCTACATTATTTACTCAATTAGGAATGCATAGGCTAAGGTGGGCCGCGCCGTGGGCAAGTGGTTAGACTACTTGGCTCTCATCTAGAGGCCGGGGTTCGATCCCAAGCGACCGCATGCGAGATTTGTGGTGGAAAAGCGGCACTGGGGTGGGTTTTCTCCGGGTATTCCGGTTTCCCCCACTATCGCATTCCGCCGGTGCTCCATCATCATTCATGTATCATTAGTGTCACCGCCTGCGGTGCCGTAAGTAGTTAAAGCGGGCGTTAAACACTACAAAAAAAATAGGCTAAAGTAATAGTCACATTAAAAGATGAAATTCTATGATTGAAGTTCAGTTTTATTTGTATGACCAGAAGCAAAGATGAAAAGAGAAAATAAGTTACCGTTTCAGAAAAGTATTTTAAAACTGAAGCCAATAACAATAAGTGTCTCTGAAGTGGTTAACTCAAAAAATAAAACGTATATGGCAAAATTTGCGTGTTTTAAAGAGATCTACATTATTTGTGTAGTAAGTCTTTATCTATCTCATACGGTTTGACAGTTATGGTCAATTTATCCAGAAGTAATCATCTTTAGGGAATATTTCCAAAAAAATTAAAGATTTACATTTTAAAGTCATTTATGAGAAAAACAAAATTCTTGAACATTTTTTCCATGTAAAGTATAGTTTGGAGTGGGCGATTTTCTTTAAAATATTCGTGTCGCGTCTTTTTGGAAAACGAAATTTAAATACACACATTGATATTTAACTGTTTTGTTTTGTTAGCTATTTTGCAAATACCCATGGACTTTTTGAAAGATTTGTTTTTAATTTTTTGGATCAGGGTTCCTTAAATCATGTGTTTCCTGTAAAAACTCGACATCATATTTGTGTGTATGGAATACAATACTTTAGGTACCTACTATATAAGTACGTACTATATAGACATAGCATGCATTTTCTTACGTAATTTACTTCTCTATGGCTTAAAATCAATACAGAGTTCTACCTGTAATCATTTTTATTTCCGAGATTACAAACCTTGAGAAAATTCCTGTCAGCCTGAGAACCATTCTTAGATTGATATTTTCTATTGCCTTTGGTTTACAAAAAAGAATTAAGCCGTTATGTAACTGGTCTATTCGACTTGTTTAGTCATTATTAAAATTAGGTTTGTATACGAGTGTTTCGAGTTCTCTCTTTAGTAAATATATCCAGAATTGAGATAGCCTTAACAAGGGACACAAAATCAGGCAGTGGAAGATCCGATGTCCAAATTCTGGCCCGGAATCGAATTTATTGTCTTACTTTCCCTTTAAAGCGTTGCTCTATATAAAATATTGTGTGGAAGAAGAATTTAATTGATAGTATTCTATTATATTTCCTAGAATTCTAAAATTGCTTGGATAAATCTTGATAAAATGCGCTCGTGGTCGTCATTTATAGATGATATTATGGCAGCACAAAATTCTAAGGCATTGTGAACTTTCAAAGTTAGGCATTTCTTATATGATTGGATTGATTTTTACTAATTATTTGTTATATACTCTGTTATAAAATTCATAAACTTTCAGATAAATTCGTGTATTAACTGATAAAATATATTTTCAATTTTTTCTAAATTACTTGCACAGAAAATATATTTTCAATTTTTTCTACATTACCTGCAAAACTATCATCGTGGTACAGTTTTAAAAATGTTGAATAAAACTTAAAACTTGACTTACAAGCATATCTTACAAAGCTATCACATTTTTACTTATAAAACATAAGCTATAGAAGTAAATAAACAATTTTATTCTTTTTAAATTTTTAAACAAGTGATAAATCTTGTACTTCAGTAGTTCCTGAAAATTATCAGGCATATTTTTTATGTATTAAAGTTCCCTTATACTTATTTTGAAGTAATTATTTAAAATATGCACCCCAACGAACAACTTGAAACAATGCAAATGGAAATATATCATTCCAAGTGTAGAGAGAATTTAAAATTTTTTATCCTGAACTGTGATTACATTGTCTGAACCATAGAAATGCCTAACGATCAAAAAGTATTTTATCAAATTTTCCATTTTCAGCAATTGATCACCTCGATCGTTAGTTATATGATTAAATAAAATGAAGGAAAAAAGAAAAAGGATTGAGTTTTAAAGCGTAGCTTGATTTGGTCCTTGTAGATTAATTTTCCCTCATAAATTAACTAGAGCCATTTAAGAAGGAAAGTTAGAGGGGAACAAAAATTTTCTTCAATGAATTTTGGTATTTTCGGAAAATATCTCTCATAGCTACAAAGTTAATTTTAATTTTTAATTTTTTTGGTTATGGGGTGATTAGTAATTGAACATAAATTGTTTTGAATTCCTTTTATCTTTTTCCAGGTTTTCCTCAGCCCTCATTATTGACAGTGGAATGTGATAATGTGAGCGTTTCGTTTCTTAACTATCTTTCCCAATAATATCATCAGTGACCACCGCCTGGAGTGCCATATGAACACTGCAAACACTTCTTCTTCTCCACCTCCTGCTCCTCCTCCGCCGCCGCCGACACTTCCTCCTTATTATCCATTAATCTTTATTTGCTTTTCGCTTTAGCACATTTCTCCAATTTTGGAAGTCTGGTGTTTGCTTCAATTCTTTCTTTAGTTTTGTCGATGCCCTCTTTCATAATGCATGGAATCTGTGAGTACTTTCCAATTATAGTCTTTAATTTAATTATAATTTATAAAACCTTATTTTTTTACACATTTAGGTATCAGATTTAGGTTTTTATTAGATGCTTGCTACATGGTACGTGTTTTAGCTTCTCTTAAAACTCAATTGGTTTTCACGATTTTGCAATTAATTTTTATTATTCTGATTCACTACCTGACAAGGTACCTGCATTTGTCATAACATTCACGGTATCTTGCAGGATATTTACCCTTAAGCTCTGCTATTCTTTTTATGTTCTATACTACTTATCGAAAGGATGTCCTAGGTCTAAAATTTCGATACTGCGATATCACTCGAACACATGATTTGAGAACCATTAAGTCCAAAAAGTATATACTTAAGCCAGTCATTGATGTCTTTTCTGTGTATGTGAATGAAGCATTTATTTTTTATTATTTAGTCAAAAATGGTTACTAATGATGGTGATTAAGACATTATATTAAACATAGTTTTAAAGTTTAAAATTTCCGGACTGTTTTGCCGTGGTCTGCAGTTTAAAATATTTTGGTTTAAAACATTTCTTCCTAACGTTTCGTCCCTGACAGTGAAGGCAATATTTAGAGGCAATGTGCTCACATCGCTAACAGTGTGAGCTGGAGCCGATATATTATACCCAGACCCTGTATGCGGGGTCAAGGGGACGAAACGTTAGGAAGAAATATTTTAAACAAGACTATTTTAACCTACAGACCACGGTAAAACAGCCCGGAAATTTTAAAACTAAGACAGAATATGTTTGAAATTTCAGCATGCTGAGTATACTGGAAGCCTTTATGCTATCCTATTTTAAAACATTCTTTGTTTGTAAAAATGTTCAACAGCCTATAAAATTGGGAATAAGAAGACTAGCAAATACAATAAACAAATGGTTCAGAGCTCTTCTACATCAGCTTTCACGTGCTATTTGCAGCACTACAAGAGCGAACACGAGTGATTACGTGTCTGCAGGGAGTCATTAGCATCCAAATGACGTCTAAATGTGAAACAATCTATCACGAAACTGAAAGAACACCTGATGTGTTTCCTCTCGGAAACCAGTTCATACAGAAGGAATGAGAACAGTTGTCAAAGGCGAGGGGGAAGAGAGAAATTGGTCTGGCCCTTCCTCTATCGTCGTCATTGCGACATGACTGTGGTCCGGTCCAGCCTGGCCAACCGGCTCACCTGTCGAAATCCTCACAATTTCCCGGTCTAAATGTCAGCGGGCCCACCATTACTCACACAATTCGAATATCAAAGGTCAGTATTCATACAACTGCTACCGCCGAAACCTATCTACTATTTTATTTGGATCTTGACAGTTGGTATTTATGTTTATGTGCGCTGCTTGTAGCCACTACACAAACGAGGACACACCTAGTGTCCAAAACTCGAGTGACCAATAGCAAAGCCGTGTTAAGTAATGGGTACCTGTTTGCACACTAATGAGTAATGTGCTTTTAAACAAATATTTGGGCATGCGTAAAGGTCAGAGCAAGTGGCGGCGCTGACATTTTCACCAAAAGGAACATTTTAGGTCGAAGATAATACGTCACCGAATCTAGGAACCGGAATGTTAGGGTACTAGAAATTGCATTACGTATTCATGAACGCGTAAATGATTTATAGAAAGAAAGGGAGAAATTAAAAGCGTGTTCATATTTAGTATCAAATGTACTTTGCATAACCTAGTTTCTAAAAAAAAAATATTCGAGTCGTATACAAGTCCTGCTTTTACCAAATTCATTTTTGCTCATCCTTCGAAGCAACCCAGAAAAATAATGTTTACTGTCACAGCTTACCATACATATGATTAATACTTCTACATCTAAACATGGTATAATGACAATTTATTGAACAAAATAACTACAGTATTACCTATAGCTATTTAAATGTCTAATTTTCTTTTTACATTTATTTTAAGGGGGGGGGACGTCAAGTGAAAATCCTGAATTTCACACTTTTAATGACAGAGCGTTGAAATGTTCCACCCTGATTATCTAACAGTAAACTCTCTGCAGTTTCAGCAACCAACTCTAGTTAGTTTCCGCTTTAATAATTTTGTAATTAAAATTTATTTACTGAATACAAAATTCTCCTTTTGAAAAGTTTTCATGTTTCATGTGCAATTTTTGTAAGCATGTTTTCAACGTATATGCAAATAAAATTACTTTTTTCTGATTTTGATGAATAATATAAGAACATTATATATCTGGTATTTTATTTATATAAAACAAAGGTACTAATTCCAAATTTTATAACAATCTGGCCAAAACTGCCCCGCAAGGGACTTTAGTACGAAGAAAAATGTAGTTTTCTATGTGATGCGCTCACTGTGCACTCTGTTGGCAACTTAGACACTTAAAATGACTCAAGGTAAAAACTTTTCTCTCTTTTACATACAGAAATAAACAAATAACTTTCATTCTAAAATAAAAATATTACACATTTGATCCAAAACCTCGGATTTTCAGTTGACAATTCCTGGGACAATGGATTCAATTTATGGACTAAATGGAATCAATTCACCTGTAAACTAATTGTGATTTAAATATTAGGCTTATGAAAAACTTTAAAATATTAAATACATGTATAGGGTTTTATGATATAGTAATAGCGAACATATAAACCTTAAATCGCCTTCTTGTGGTTATACTGGACTGAGCCACGGTAACGTTAAATGGAAAGATCTTAACTTTTTACAGTATATCTTCAGATACTTGAGAAATGCAAAAGTTCGTGGCTTCGTTGCCTGAAGAGGGAATTACAGAATATATTAATGTTTTATAGAGAGTATAGCATGCGAGAATATCAAATTATCTATTAAATGAATTAAAACAAAGGTGTATTTGAAATTTTAATATAGAGAAACATGCAGAAACGGCCAACCAAAATAAGTTAATTCACCATCTTGAAAAGATTTAGCGATATAAACACTATAGTTAAAAATCAAATTGAATTAAAGGAAATGTATTTTTAAAGAGCACTGGTAGGTGTAGTGAAAAGTAAAGGGTTCAGCGCACAGGAATTTTACTCGTAATATAAATAATGCAGATAAGAAGATGAAGAGGAACATGAACGGATGAATAATAGGAAGAAAGGAAGTATTTGTGGCAGTGTAAAATATTCAATATTTTATGAAAGGAACAAACCAGTGCAAGTCAAACTGGACTTTAGTTCCAAACTTTAGAAAAGTTTACTGAAAGGAAATATTAATGTAGATCATTAAAATAATAGTTCTCTGTCTCTCTCTCTCTCTCTCTCTCTCTCTCTCCCTCTCGGGAGTTACTAAAGAATTAATCTGAAAATCTTTAAATCTGTTATACAGAATATATCACAAATATCCGACGTTCAATTAGACGACCAAGAGCCAGATGTGAAGATATATTTCTGCCGCAACAGGCTTTATAGCCTAATTTTGAAGTGGATGTAGGAGGAGGAGGAGGAGGAGGAGGAGGAGGAGAAGGAGGAGGAGAGCAGAAGGAGGAGAACGTTTGTGGTTACTAACACGCCGGGGATAATTTTGAACTTGTTTTCGTCATAGCGACCAGTCTATATATTTAAAATATTTAAACAACAAATCAAATTAATCTTTGAGGTTCTTACTGACCATCACTTTGGCATGGACTTTCAGTATTTCTTCCTCACTTTAATAGCAAGTTCCGATTATAGGTAATATGTATGATCTTCAAGGCGTTTTCTTGGGCACTCCACCCTTACCGTTTATCTCAATTATTCTGTTTGCTAAATCCCTGATATTAAATATCAGAAAGTTTTTAAATGGCAATTAAGAGTATATTAAAAGACACGAATATCATCCTCTATTATCTGTATTATAGCCTGCATTATCAGGAGACGTGTATAGTATTGCTGTTAAACAGTAGTTAAACGCACAAATAAGAAATGCCTATACTACCTCTATGTATGCTAAATTAAATTGAGTATTATTTTCGGACGCTCTCCAACCACTGTGGTTCTCAGCATGCCATTCTATACTGGGTGTGACAGGCTGAATTTAAAAACCAATCTTTATGAGATATTTTACTTTATAAAAATAAAATAATAATAAATAACTTAATTATAATTCCTCTTTTAATAAAAATTGCTTCTGCACCTTAACTCATAGGCCTACTTATTAGGGTAGGGGTTCTTTTACGTGCCGTAAATCTATGACACAGACCCAACAGCTGTACTTCTCTTCCGAAGGAAGCCAAACTAAGGCTCTTTACGCTCGAAAAAAAAATTCATCACCCTCCGCCGGGTTTGAAACCGTAACCTTAGAAACTAGAGGCTAGGATGTTACCTCTAGACTAAGGAGGACGACTTTATGCATGCTGCACATACTACTACTAAATAACAGTATTTCATTCATACTGTTCTGTATTTGTAACATTTTATAATACATTAAAAAGGAATCTTTTCCAAACGAGTTATTTGCAGGATGGGATTCTGACATACAAGAATTTCAAGTTGCCCTATCACTAACCATTTCTTATTAAAACAAGTGTTGAGCACATTTTTGTGGTTCTTATGAGATAAGAGCAGTATTTGTACTGTATATATAAAATACACCATTTAATAGCTGGCCTATTCTCGTGTGTTAAATATATGAAGCTTTAAATTCAGACAAATAAACGAAGAAAAGTTGTCTCTACCTGCGTTTGACAGATGGTACCCGAGGCCAACAGTACCTAGCATTGGTATTCGAGATGTATCTCTCAGTCGATCAGATAGCGTCAGCCTAAATTCGGGAGTGCATCAATCAGTGCGGCAGCTTCTGTGCACGCAGATTTTAAGGTTTGCTACGGTTTGTTTAGAAATGTTTATTTCAGCGAAAATGGGCAAAACATTCCTTGTTGATGCGATTAACATAGATCTCAACAATTTCCGCCACTTTTCGTCTCCAGTTGCCAACGATTCCTATCATAATTGCCTTCTTATCTGAACTTCACCGCATCATAGTTTTAGTTGGGTCTCCATGTCGTCTTCTTTCCCGTCGGTTTCATTTCCACATTTTAGTAATATTCTATCACGAACTCCCCTTAGCCCTATATTGCACTATCACATTTCTGTGTCACATAAAGTGATAAAACCTTCGATCACATATTGTGATCACATTAAAACTGTTGAGTATATTGCACTACGTCAAACCTTTTATCACATATTTTATTTCAAATTTAAAAAACCTGATGTATACCATTCACATGACTTTTTCTACATCTCTGCAACAAATTATTCTTAAAAAGCTTATACTTCTATTTACTTCATGCTAATCAGAAAAAAATAGCAGAAATAGTCTTTTTATATACTTCATTGTAAGTAGAAGCGAAATAAGAGAGTGCCATAGGTTAAAGTGATAGTCAAAAGCTGATTGCTATGTCACTGAAGTTCCTTTGTTTGTATGGATAGCAGTTGACAAATTCCTGTATGACAAAAGCAGAAAACAAAAACAAGGAATATCTCAAAAACGATGAACCCCACGAAAAAAATGTATATAACACAAATTGTGTGTTTTAACGTGCTCCACATTTTTTGTCTATCGCTTACGGTTTAGCAGTTATTCAAAATTCCCTAAAATTCATCCAGAATAAAGTACTCTTCAGAGGCTATTCCCAGAAAGTTCAACATATATATATATATATTTATTTTATTTCTCAGGTAAATGCCTTTAATATACGCAATTTTAATCAAAATCGTTACAGTAATGTTGATATAATTAAAAATTTCGAAAAAAGTTCCATGTAAAGGGTAGTTGGAATGGGGGGATTTTTCTCAAAATCTGCGTGTCGCATCCCTGGAAGATACTGAATTTAAATACCAAGTTTGGCTTTTAACGGTATTTTCATTTTTGAGCTATGCTGCTCACAGACACACACACACACAGACACACGCGGAAATTTTTCTAAAAATGCCTTTTTGGATTCAGGGGGTCTCAAAACATATACTGCCGGTGAAATCTCGGTATCGAATTTTGGGTGCAATACAATACCTTCTCTATATACTATGTACATAGTAAAAAGCACACCCAACCGTTAATACCTTCAGCTATAATAACGGTTCATATATTGTTCTATTTAGAATGTTAGTTCGGTCATTATATTGAATATTTGTAAATAAATTTACTTTAACTTTCCATTACATTCATCTGCAACATTTTCGTATAACCTAAACTAAAACTTAACCTAAATAAGTCCATTTCTTAAAGAACGTTAACCAATACTATATTTATGAGTATGAATAAAAAGCCAGGAGGGAAAAAAAAATGGTAATTAATGGCTGTCATATGACTTTGATTTGGTTCTTCTAGTATTGGCTTTCCAATGCATTTATTTAAGTTTTTCCTCACATCATTATCCGTAAATCCTTCATGCACTTTTTAATGGCTTATGCTGTGCATTTATATATTTTCGGTGTCTTGCGTCTGTTTTATGGTAATAATTATGTTTTGAATTCTGAAGCATTTTATATGATTCATAATAGGAAATGAGTGGTTAGCTGTAGCTACTGAACATCTGCCATTTTATGGACGATGACCTGGTGAAACATGGACTGAAGATGGAGCAACGGGGAATGCGATGGCTGGGAAACCGGAGAACCTGGAGAAAACTCGCCCCTACTCCGCTTTGTTCACCAAAAATTCCACATGCGGTCGCCTAGGTGAGATTCGAGTGGTCTAAGCACTCGGCCACGGCACGGTCACAATCTCATAAAGCTTCTAACAACTGTGGGCATATAAGATAAAATTCAGTCACATAACTGACATCAAAAAGCAATTATTTCTATGTATTTAACTACCCATCGTTGGGATCGGAGATAACCGCATATAAATATGATTGTCAAAGGAGAAAACTATGCATACTGGAAAGCGTAATTATATAGATTAATTTGCGAAGTCGGAATAAGGTAACAAACAAGTGAATAGCTTCATATGCTTCAGGAATGCTATAAGTTGTAACATTAGATATCCTATTATTTTACTGTAAAAATTTTAAGCTAAACTTTTAATAGTTATCATCTTTAAACTTAAAGAATTTTGCAGTATTATAGTCTAGTTATAGGAATCTAATATTGATCAATAGTCCACGTTGAACCTTATTTATGTTATTTTCTTTTATCCGTTGTATAAGAATATATTTTTGGATATACTGTTGTTGTCAAGATCAGAGGATAACAATGAAAAAGTAAGCAGCAATAATGGAACATTTTTTTTTCGATAATTGAAGGATGAATCAAGAAAAGGTGATGAAGTGGTTTTAGTGAAAAGTTGGGTGTGGAGAGAAAGGATGTCTGAAGACACTTGCAACATGCCACCGAAAAAAGTTGAGTATGCGAAATGCACAAGACAAATAAGAAGAAAAAAAAAAAGTGTTTTAAAAAGAGTGAGCGAAGAAAAAGTAAAGCTGAGTGAATCACAAGAGGAAAACAAATTGATTGGTATTTTCAAAGAAAAGTGTCGTGTCGGAATTCCTTCCCTTTTCACAGTAAAATTGGATGAGGCATTGATTAAAATGGAAGCAGCGACGTTGCAGAAATCTCCGATTGATTTTTTTCAATTGATCGAAATAGTGTAGTTTACAGAACCTGCTCGGTGATTTTAAACTATAAAAGCCCAATCAGAACCTCAAGAAGATAGAAGCAAAGAAAACCACGAAATCACAGAGTATGTGGAATAAACTGTATCGGCGGAGACATGGGACCACTACGACTGGATAGCGATTATAAGAAATCTGATGTGTTCCATTCACATCACTTTTTCATATTATTGTTAAAAAGCATAATCCTTCTATATAGTATATGACAATAGAGATTAACATTAACAGAAATTGTCTTCATTAATTGCTTTCTTGCAAGTAGAAGGACATGATAGTCAAATCTTTTAAAAGCTGGTTGCCATGTAGTTGAAATCTATTTGTATGCATGATCAGGAGACAAGTGTGAGAAAATCTTAGTTATTTTAAATCTGAAACAAATAACTTGAAATATCTCAGAAGTGGCCAATTCTATGCATATGACATAAATGGTGTGTTTTAACAAGATCTACATTATTTATGTAGAAAGTTTTTGCCAATCTGTTACGGTTTACCAATTCATCCAGAATAAAGAAGTATTTAGAGGCTATTCCCAGAAAATTCCAGATATACATTTTATTTGACATGTAAATATCTATAATATTCGGTATCTTAATCAAAACTGTTAAAGCTATTTTTAAAAAAAATCAAACTTTTTTCCATGTGAAGGGTGGTGGGATTTTCTCAAAAGCTTCGTGTCGCATCCCTGGAAGATACTAAACTTAAATACCAAGTTTGGTATTTTACCAACCTTTCGTTTTTGAGTTATGGTGTTCACAGACACACGGGCACACACACACACTTTTTTGGATAAAGGGGATACGGAAGAGGACACCTCGCACATCATTTCTCAACTGACTCGCTTGTTTGCCGGTAAACCACAAGGTGAGAAATGCAATGCTCTGCCGGCATGTTGCCAAGGTAGCTCAGTGGAAGCGCAGCCGGCTAGAGACCGGGAGATCCGTGGTTCAAATCCCGGCTATAGCATTGAATTTTGCAGTCTGACTCTACCTGTTAAAAGAGATGTTTGAAGAACAATTGATATCCATCTGCGTCATAAGCACTCAAACTGAGTGTGTGTGTGTGTGTGTATGTGATGTCTGTCATTGGTCAGGCCCCCAGGAGGTTAGCATGAGATGAGAGTAATTTCAAAGGGCCGTCAAAATCGGACGGCGGAGGTAGAGTCACCATGGAGTGTCCCTAATATATTTTAAGCAGTTCTTCATTATACGTGAAGAGCACTAGGAGCCTGCGTCCCGGGTTCGACCAAACTGAAACGCCATCCCGCCGCCGAGAGCTGTATTTCCAGAGAATAGTCACCACCACGGAAGGGCGACATCACCGCAACTCTCGCAGACATTTTCAACCCTGAGAGCGACCTGTTGGATAAAATGGAGATGAAATGAAGAGACAGAATGTTTGGGAGAATGAAGAAACTACCCCAGCATTTGCTTAGTGGCCTAGAAAAAAAACGAAAAAAAAAAAAAAAAAAACATGGGTCAGAGAGGTATTATGCAGGAATCGATCCCATGACCTTCCGATTGCCAGTCTCAAACGAAATGCCTTAGCAGCTAGTTCGGTACTCAAACAATAAAAATAATATATCTAGACTCCACTTTGTAATAAAAGTAATGGACATTAATCACATCACATTCGTATCAAATTAATTTCTTGGATTTTGTAGAAACCTAAAAATATGTGTTTTATTCTTGCTGTTGCTGCTGCTGTTATACACATTTCAAACTACAATAAACGAAATATGTTTAGCAAGCTAGAATAAACAGGTACAAGAAAATGGTTTTGTAAACCCATATTTGATATCTTGGAAAACTGAATATATATTTTATATAACGTGCATGCGATTTTAAAACAGGCAGAAATATATTTGAGCGATTATGACATCACATGGAAGGTAGAGTTCATTTATTTTGTGAGAATCTTATGTAGGTACATATAAACTGCGAACAAAGGGCTCCATCATACCGCTGTCAATTAAGTAGAGAGGCAAGTATGAATTAAGCCACATGCTACTAATTACATAGTCTGAATAGAAGTCAGCGGGGGATACTGACTCCTGCTGTTCTGATTACTAGAGCACATTATTATCTGACCACAAATAAGTAATGTTTTCTCACTGCTATGTCAAATATGTAATACTAATTCACAAGGTACCCATTTATTACATGCATATCTTTAAAATCTGAATATTTCGGTCCAGTGATCTCATTCTAAACCACAAAATAACTGTTAATTTGCAGTCCAACATTATCAAATCAAAGGTATATATGCTTTCGTAAAGGCACTTCAAATATTATTGTCATAATTTAAGGTGCACATTAACGTTAAAATTAAAAGGTTTGGAAAACTTGATAACTGTTCTGCAACTGACAATGTATCGAGATACAGTGGGATTTTGATGGAAAATACGGCAGAATTTGTAAATGTATACGCTATCGGCTCAAGACAAAACAATTTATAATCTTTTTCATTATAAAATATTAATCACTAACTGATTGTACTTCGGACTACACTTAACAGATATCTACATATTATAAATTACAAATATTAAACATATCCACTCAACTGTCCATTGTATTGCAAACCTACGTCTGTTATGATTATTGTTTCGAGTAATCTTAGTCTTTTTTAATTATTTCATCTATGATCATATCGGGAGGCTGTTTTAGAAACCCCTCATTTTACTGTAGGTTCTTTGATGCTTTTTAATCGTTTCTCTTTATTCAAACTTATGCACATTTACTCCCACATACATATTTCCAGACTATTGGGGACAGAGAATGATTCTGGTTAAAGAAACATTGCCCTCCCGAGACGGGAATGGAATCTAGGATCTACGTGGTTGCTGACCACTCAACCTCGAAAGCAGTCTAAGTATTCTTGTATTTCTTTTTCCCAAGTGCACCAAAGGAAACTTCTAATTTTACGAATGGAAGATAAAATCATTAGTGTCCACTACGAAAATGAAAGACAGTTTTATGATGTCTTTAAATGATCATAATCCTCTTCTTTTCCCCTTCCTAGTTTAGTCTGCTGCCTATTCCGTCTTTGCGGATCTCCTTCCATTCTTCTTCTTGACATTCTTCAACCTTTATTTTTCCTTTGTTTGTATATGGGTAAACTATTTTGGATTTTTAGTAGCTTCCACCCTTCATGCTCTTAACTATTTTTTCAGAAGCCATTCATTCTTCAGTTAACCGGCCCTACTCCTAATCCTTTTCTCATTTCTTCATTTCTAATTCTGTCTTGTCTTATACTTCCTTTTTTTTTTTTTTTTTTTTTTTTTGGTCCAAAAGTGATCCTAAAACTTTGTATTCTATATATTTTCCTTTGTGTAGATTTTCAAGTTTCCCACCCATAAAGTAACTAAGAATTGCCATTCATCGATTTATCCTACAGAATGAATTTATAAAACGCCAGGCTTGCATCAGGTCTTCTTTTATTCCTTATGTTTTTGTGAAAACTAATTCTATAAATCGTCAACAGTTTTTAAAAATAATGATTCTATAATGCTTAAACATATTAAACTAATTAAAGGTGGCGCACATGCTTAGTGAACCAGGTTCAAGCTCCGCTCTTAGTGAGGAAAAGTTACTGGATATGTTCTTATTTTCCGATTTTTACATGCTGAGAAGGTGAATATTGGACAAGAGTGGGGGCAGGGGTTTCCAGAATTGGTAAAATACCGCTCATAGGCTGGTGTGGCCATTTGTGTTTCTAACATGATCCCCGGAACAGAAGGAAGAGGAGTAGACTCCGGAAGCCGAGCAGATAGGGCAAAGTGCGCGCAAGATTGGAGAGGGTTTCTAACAATTTCAGATGAACGCATCCTATCCACAAACCCCGAGCTCCCTGGGAGGTGCTAGAGCCCAGAGGTGCTATCACCAGCCCAACCGACGCCTCAACCGCCAAGCCCCAACACATGTGTGGTAGAAGAACCAGTCCAGTATTCGGCTATCGTCTCGGTGAGACTGTGAGAAATACCAAGTTTAAAGCGGCAGCCCAACTGAAATGAACCTGTGTCCTCCAGAACGAGCGCTTACCGCGGAGCCTTCTTGCTCGGTAAATGTGACATAACTGTACTTCTACATCGTTTTATGTCATTCGTTTTACATATAAGAGTTCATTTATTGAGACAGGTACAAAAATCGCTAAGAAGAACTCAAGAACTACAAGATATCTCTATCATATGGATACTTCCACTCTCTGCGGAGAGTAGGATAGTTCCTGAATAAAGAAAATGTGATGTGTTACATTCACATGACTTTCTCCACATAATGTAATAAATGACAACACCAGTTTCTGCTAAACTCACTTGGTTGCCAGTAAGGTACTCAATGTAATACAGCAGTGCCCTTGTAACCTAACCTCACGCACTTGGTAGACAAAATAAGTGAATCACAACTCACGATTGACTTTCCACTGTCAGCTGCACACATATTCACTGCGTCAATTCACTGATTTAACGTTTGTTACTCATATTATTTACTTTTCAGAATGCTTTCACACACATCAGGGGTTTTTGTTGGTCTCTTAAATATCCACATAGCCCATAGTGTCTTCTAGAAATAGACTGTTCAGGACGTATCAATTACGAACATTCAGGATTGAGCTTTTAGTTGTATTGCAAGGAAGTAACAAAGAGTTTTGTTTGTCCGCCTATTGTATACATTCACGCTATTGTTAGGTGAGTCAAGCATGTCAGGCAGGGGTAAGTTAGCCAGCAACTCGTGCCGCCATTACAATATTCTGATAAGTTATTTTTATTCTTCTATCTAGCTATCCTAGTAGACATACAAAGAGAATAAGGGAACATCCTAGGTTAAAGTCATAGTCAAATCTTTCAAGAAGAAGGAAAAACGGATAACGACTGACCAGTTGAAAAATGTATAAGTATTAGAAACTGTATACAAGGAATATCTCGAGAATTATTAACCTCACAAATTTTCATTAGACTTCGGTTTACCAGTCACTTAAAATTCATCCATATCAAAGAATACTCCAGTGAATATTTCAAAAAGTTGAAGATATGCATTTTATGTTCATAGAATATCTTAAATATATAGCATTTTAATCAAAATCGTTATAGACATTTTTGAGAAAGTAAAAATTTCCAAAAGTGTCCCAAGTAAAATGTAGCATGGGGTGGGAATTTTCTGAAAATCTTCGTGTCACTTCCTTGGAGGATCTTGAATCTAAATGTTATATTTGGTATTTTTCGGGTTTTTTTATGCTGTTCGCACAGCGACCTCAAAACGTGTGTTTCCAGTGAAATCTTGGCATCTAATTTGTTTTGGAATCTCCACCTATGAACTATGCACGTGGTAGAAAAAGTAAAAATTTCCCTCTCCAATCAGGATTTAACTCGGATCCTCAGGTTGAGAATGCAATATTTTATAATTTATTACCTCAGGATATAATGAAGGAAATGTGTTATTGATAATAAATCTACATTCTACACTCAGAACTGGATTATTTTGTTAAAAGTTGGCTATTTATTCAGTGCGTTATTTCTAACTAAACTTATCTTAAAATTTCAACAACGTTACCTGGAAATGTATGATATTCCTCACAGAAATATTTTTGTAACGAATTTCTATTCAGATATTCGTTTTGCTTATCATATAATACAAAAGTAATTTATAAATAGTGTAAGCAAAATTGTAACATATTTGTTATACAGTTATCATTCAACATGTAAAACTTCATTACTGTATAGAATCATATTCTATATGCATTGTTCATTTGATTTATCTGGACTAACAAACGCTAAGTGCAAATTTAGCCATTGTAGATGTTCAATATTGCAGTTTGTTAGTCTGAAAACATTTCCAAACACGCAATATAGGAAATCAAGAAAATTGAAATAAAAAGGAATATCAGGTAGACATGGAAGCTCTAATAACCTTTAGGCATCACTGAAATGGAAAACAAGAATATAAAGTTTCGATGGAACTAAAGTTCCTGCTTCTGTTACTGATCTTGCGGTTTGTTCGCACGGAAAGTGACTTTTACAATTACTTATGCAGAAAAACCAGGTTTATTAATTTGCATAACAGTCATCTAATATCTCATTATTTGAGTCTGTTGTGAGCAAAATTGCTACTCTCTATACATGCTATTTGTCACGACCTTCGAAATGATTTCGCTCACCTGAATCCACTAATACATTAATTTTTGTCTTTAACTCCTGGTTGCCATTTGGGCATGTTAAATCGCTTAGACGGCTTTACTCTTTTTTATTTTGTAACCTTTCCTCGAATCTATATTACTCACATCATAACCTTGTATTATGATAAACCATTATATTTTGTTTTAACATCGCCAGGCACTAGAATTTTTGAATGCAATACGTTCTAAAATCTATACACATTAACAGCATTTCACCAACAGGTGAAGTAAATTTGCATTCTAATGATAAACGACAGAATTAATATAAATGATTATTTAAATGGACGCTAAGGATCGGATTGTTGATGAAATCCATCATAATTTACCTAAAACCGAGTTTATGTTTTGAGGATAAATGATTTGAAAATTTACTTACTAAAATAAATAAGAACATTCAAATACAGTTTTTTTTTCCTCAGAATGTGGCCAGAGCAAGGTTGCTCGCGCGTCGGCCACCGCACCTGGAACTCCCGCCGAAACAGCTATAACATCCCCACAACCGCCCTACATTCTCATCGATATAATTACAATTTTGATAATAACCACATACTTTATACTATGCGATTATCAAAATGGTATCCCACTTGTTACAATTATTTCTGGGGTTTTCTCAGAAAATGTTCATTCACACTCAAAAAATCAATATTCGAAATTGGGTATACTTTTCACCTGATTTGTTTCTATCAATTGCTCAAAAGTATAGGATTTGTTGCACACACATTTTATGCTTAAAGTTCCCTATAAATAAAAATCTGATGTGTTCCATTCACATGACCTTCTCTACATCTCTGCAACAAATTATTGTTAAAAAGCTTATGCTAATATTTACTTAATCCCTTCGAGAAAAAATTAGCAGAAGCAGTCTTATTATTTGCTTCCTTGCAAGTAGAGTACCATGGGTTAAAGTGATAGTCAAAAGCTGGTTGCTATGTGACTGAAGTTCCTTTGCTTGTATGGATACGAGTTAAGGAATTCCCGTATGAGAAAAGTATAAGTTTTTTAAGGCTGAAACAAAAACAAGAAACATTTAAAAAAACGATCAATCGCACGAAACAAATGTATATAACATAAGTTATGTGTTTTAATGTGCTTTACATTTTTTGTGTGGTAAGTTTTTGTCTATCTCTTACGGTATAGCAGTTATGCAAAATTCCTCAAAAATTCATCCAGAATAAAGTACTCTTCAGAGGCCATTTCCAGAAAATTCAAGATATACATTTTATTTGTCAGGTAAATATCATTAATATACGATATTTTAATCAAAATTCTTAGAACCATTTTTTAAAAAAATCAATTTTTTTTATAAATGTTCCATGTAAAGGGTAGTTGGGGGTGGGGGATTTTCTTTACAATCTTCGTGTCTTATCCTTGGAAGATACCAAAATTAAATACCAAGTTTGGTATTCAACAGTATTTTCGTTTTTGAGCTATGCTGTCCAGACACACACACACACACACACTCACACAGACACACACACACGCACACACACACGGACCTGTTTCTCTGTATCGAATTTTTACTTTCTCTACACGTACAATGTACATAGTGTATACAGAAGATATTGTAATGCACCCAAAAATTCGATACCGATATTTCACCGTAAATATACGTTTTGGATACCCCCGAATAAAAAAAAAGCATTTTTGGAAAAAGGCCCGTGTGTGTGCGTGTGTGTGTGCCTGTGGACAGCATAGCTCAAAAACGAAAAGACCGTTAAATACCAAACTTGGTATTTAAATTTGGTATCTTCCAAGGATGCGACACGATGATTTAAAAGAAAATCCCCCCACCTCCAACTACCCTTTACATGGAACTTTTTTCGAAAATTTTGATTTTCTCAAAAATGACTAACGATTTTGATTAAAATATCGTATATTAAAGATATTTAACTGATAAATAATATGTATATCTTGAATTTTCTGGAAATAACCTCTTAAGACTACTTTATTCTCGATGAATTTTACGAACTTTTGCATAACTGCTAAACCTTAAGAAATGGACAAAAACTTACCACACAAAAAATGTAGAGCATATTAAAACACACAATTTATGTTATATACATTTTTTTCGATGACTTGATCGTTTTTGAGATATTCCTTGTTTTTGGTTTCAGATTAAAATACTTGTACTTTTCTCATACAGGAATTTGTCAACTTGGGTCCATACAAACAAAGGAACTTCAGTCATCTAGTAACCAGCTTTTGACTTCAATTTAATCTATGATACTCCCATATTTCGTTTCTACTTACAAGAAAGCAAGTAATGAGACAATTTCTGCGATTTTTTCTCGATTCGCATAAAGTAAATAGAAGAATAAGCTTATTAACAATAATTTGTTACACAGCAATACAGAAAGTCATGTGAATGGAACACATATTTTTGGATGCATTACAATACCTTCTCTCTATACATAGTACGTATAGAGAAAGTGAAAATTACATATAGATAAATTAGGATATTGTGAGGACCAACAATTCTTTACTAATTACCCCTTCGTCAAAAATGTTCTGAATTAAAGTAAACGGCTCACCGTCTGTATGCGCGTTAGCAAAGTCAGTTTGGACACTACACCAATTGTCGCGTAAGGAAACATGTGACCAGAGTAAAATATTAAGCATGAGTCAAATATAGCTAAGAGACATTTTCCCTACTCTGATAATCGCCCTATACAGTGCAACCGGGAATGCCCGTTTTGAGATTCTCTGAATACAAAACTATTTTGGGAAAAAGATCCTTGTCTATTTGTTTGTATCTGTATGGCTGTACACTATTACTAAAAATGTAAAGGTTAAATACCAGCTTGGGGGTTTAATCCAGTTTCTTCAAAGGGTGCGTGCGACACGGACATTTTAAGGAATATTTCCCCAGATAATTTTTCGTTTATTTTCCTTTTTTCACAAAATTGGCTGACTATTGGTTTTGAATTAAAGCACCATATATATAAAGTGTTTGCCTAACAAAGAAAGAGCTATCTCGAATTTTTTGGAACAGCTTTTGAAGTGCTCTTGATTCTGAATGTCTTTTAGTAATAGGTAAAATGCAAAAGATACATATAATTTTATTACAGAAGATGTAGATCTCTTTAAAGCATATAATTGGATTAAACACATATGATTAAGCATGGTTTATATCCTTTTTTAATATTGTGAATTTTCAAACTCTTATTCTCTTTTTAGCCGCTTTTTATCCTTTCTCTGTCTGTCTGTCTCTCTCTCTCTCTCTCGTGGTCTGCAAAGACTATCCACCTCAAAGCCAAAACAGAGCGATGAAAGTTTTAAAAATCTTGACTGCCGCTTAGCCTATTGTACATTAGAGATCCCGTCCATGCTTGTGCCCATCGCCATTCATATCTGGTCATCCTCTCATTTCTTTCTCTCTAGGACACGTAAAACACAAAGGGCCACAAGGCCATAGGAGAGATGCTCTGCGCTAATGATGGAATCCTTGTGAATAATCCTAAACCTTACTGTATTATGTCCTTATACCAACGTATAATGAGGTATATGGAATAATATAATTGTTTATAAATAGTTTGTAGAACATTTAACATTTAAAAAAAATAAACTAGTGCTGCAAACGTATTTATGGACACATAAACATTCGTGTCGACACGCGTGAGATCAACGTTCCATCCTGCATCCTGGGATAAACGTTTATTCGACCTCTAAATGGTTTTGAAGCATCTGTAATCATCTCTAACTTGCTTGAAGGGTCTAAGTGATTATTATTTTACATTTTTTTCCATGAAATGAGACTATAAATGCCTCAGACCTATGCACATGCCCCTAGAAATTTCAAATGTGCCTGAACGTCCTATGAAAAATATTTTCAAATTAGAATAATATAAATTACCTGTGTGAGATGTCCCAATTTTGATTTCCGGCGGGGAGTAGGAACTTTTCTCTATCCCAGATTATTCCCCAGAATCTGACAGTATAAATATGTGTGAGTAATCTAATGATTAAAGTTAAAGATAAAATAGCAACTCAACAGCATTAGTGAGTTAACACCATTGCCAACAGGCAATACGTTCCAAAGGAAGGTGCCGTCCATAAGTTAAATTTAAAGGCGAGGTATAAATGGAGCAATAAAAATAAAAATTACAGCATAAAGCATTGGAGAATCTCATTGAATTACAAATAGCTTAATGCGGGTGCAAAATACAAACCAGGCACCAAAAGTCTTGCCAGACTTAGAATGAATAACGGACCCAGCTTCGAAATTTGAATTGCGTCACCTTTCTATTTTAGGTGTTGCTTTAGTTATTGGAAAGATTATTATTGTTATATTGCCTTACCGATTTTATCGCAACATTTACTTTTGAGATCATTTCATTAATTCATCTAATAGCTGATATGGGCGTTTAAACAGCATAACAATGATTTTGTGCTTGTTCTTCTTGTTCACGGATACACCCTCAGCTAGTTTCGGCCGTGGTTCCGGTTCCAATGTCCTTTCTTTGTTCATCCTGACTTTCTTTTACGACTGAAAGTTATAGTTAAAAGTTTCTTGTAAAGGGTAATTTAAAATAAAGGGATTTCCTTCGTATTACATGCTTGGAAGTTTAGTGCTTAAGTGAATTTTCGTTTTTCATTATGCTATTCACAGACATTGCGACGTTTCAAAAATGTTATAGAATCCAAATAATATTTTTCGATATTATGTTCGTGGTAAATAGAGTAAAAATTAAAGATTTTTATTTATGAGATGATAATTATAAACAAATAGTGTTGTACATAAAGACAGGGGTTTCATGCCTACTTTAAATGTAACAACCGTGTCAGAACACTATTTATTGTAATCGGTACTTGGAACCATTTCGTAAACCTAAATTCAGCATCCGGCAGCTTAACAATATATCCTGTTGACTTACTCAGAACTATGTTGTAATTTTTCAAAAGAAAGGCTAATCCGTCTCCAGGATAAAGCATGATGGTGGACCGGTTTACCATCTCCAAGAAATAGATATTGTGTACAGCAACCACTGATCGTGTGAAATAAACATGCAGTGAGTCCTAACGCATACCTATGGGTTATAATCCATAAAATATCAGAATACAGGCTGGTTCAAAATGGCTCCAGAGAATATAGCAGTCTTTTTAATTACTTTTTTAATTTTTTTTATTGCTCCAGCTTATCTACATATCCTATGGATGGCATTTCTCTGTAGAAAATATTGCGTTGCTAATTGTGTTAACTCTTATATTTTTTTGTCGTTGGCTTCTATTTACTTTCAGTTTCTTAGTTAAATCTCGCACACATTCACGCTCTGGGGACGATAGGGATAATCTGAGCTAGAGAATAAATTTCTCCACCTCCAGCTGGTATCGAACCCAGAACCCCCAGCACAGAAGGTATAAACTCGACCGACTGAGCTACGGGGTAGGCGTATAAGAGTTTTAACAGTTTATACTGCTTATAAAGTTGAAAATTTCATTATTTTAAGATTAGGCAGCGCATGAAACACTAGTGTGTGTTGCTCACATACACTCGCACATTTTTTTGAGCGCTCGGCTCCCGTCTTCATTCGGTAGGTTTTGTGCAAATTCGGAAGAAAAGCAAGCTGACCACATTAAGTACACTACACACCCTAATGTCTATAGACTCCAATGCTAAAGTTTCATTCTATCTGTAGATGCCAAAGCTCACACATACACGTGGCTGTGTTTCGTTTAGTAATTCAACTATTTGACGGTAAATTAGCTAACCTATTCATCATAGTGGCTGAGGGCCTCAAAGAAAGAACATTTCTTTGGCGACAGCTGTGTGACAGACAGGCGGGCGGGCTCTCGCTTCTTCCACGCTTCCCTGTAAAACCAGCACCCGTTTAAAAGGTGTACGCTAAATACATCTCAGAAGGTGTTCTTGGCAAGCACATGACGCGAATTCAAACATTTTGTCTCTCTGCAAACTTTTCAGGTAAATCGACAAAGGGTAGATACTTACAAAAAATTCTGTTTATAACTCTGACGTTTACTCTCGAATGCAAAATATCGCATTTTTCCCTAACCATATGTAGTTTTGCCCTAATAGTAAACTCTGAACAAGTTGGTGTAAATATCATAAAGAACTGGCTGTTAAATGTGTAATTGCTTCATTTGGTATTACGAGTTATGGACAGTGAAATAAACTTATTATTTCACTGCAAAAGGTATTTATTTTTAACTGTATCTACAACCTTCGCTCCTTGCCTTCATCCTCAAGGTTACTAACCTTAAATTACCTCAAAAATAGAACCGTTTAACGGTTTATTTACCAGACATTTCCTTTTATTCATTGTCTGTTATGACGAAATTGCATGATTGAAGAATAAACAAATAACAAAGGTATACATAGATGTTTTAATGGGGCTTTGTTAGACAAGGAATTCTTTAATGTAAGTTAATCATTGTGCAGCATATCTAAATGCTTATGAAAACACTGACAAATCACGCCTGCGTTAACTTCGATAGCGTGGGCAAGGCCAGTGGCTTTGTTCCTGGGTAACGGTCTAATCCACGCTGAGCATGAGGCGTTTTGATGACGTACTATATCGGTGTTGAAAACTATATTTTCATTTCACATAAAATCTGACCAACAATGCCTGGTTTAGTGATGTTTCGAAAAATTCTGTATATGATTAAAGAAGACATTTTATGACATTTACCATTTAGGTTGCCCTCCGTGGCGTAGTGGTTACCATACTAGCATCTAAAACCCAAGATTGAGGTTCAAACCTGGGGGAGGGTGATGGATTTTTTCGCATGCAAAAATCGTATGAAGGGCTTCCTTTGGAACAGAAGTTAAGCTGGTGGTCCCGTGTAATGTTTATTTACACATAAAACAGCCCCATGCCTTGAAAAAAGAAGGTTTCTGGGTGCATTTCCACCATTTTTGCGTCCACAAGTCGTGATTTTTTCCTACAGTACTATCTTTTTTGCGACCAGCCGATCCTTCGTCGCCATGGCGCACAGCGGCGAACTGACGAACTAGAAAGTCAAATCAACATGGTAACGATTCCCTATGCTCCACTTGGGAGCTACAAGAACTAACTTACTTACTTGCTTACTAATCATTTGCATGATATTTATTCAACTTGCTTTCAATTTTCCAGAAGTTTTATTACTTTCTCTACTTAGTACCTTGTACATAGTTGTAAATACGATACCGGGATTTAACCGGAAGTATAGTTTTAGAGTCTTCTGTATCCAAAAAGCTTTTTGATTAAAATAACGTATATTTAAAGTATTTACATGATCTACAAAGCACACATCTTTAATTTTCTTGGAATAAATTCTAAATACCTGTTCCTTTTGGATGACTTCTGGATAACTGCTAAACCGTTACAGATAGACAAAAACTTACTACACAAAAAATGTGGAATGTTAAAACATACAATTTATACCATTTGCATTTACATTTTTTGTTTATGTGGATTTGACCATTTCCGACATATACCTTCTTATTTCATCCAGTTTTAAAATACTCAAACTTTTCTCTTTGGGGAATTTTCAACTTCTCGCCGTGCTCAGAAGCAAGGTTTAATTACATAGCAACCAGCTTTTAGAAAATTTGAGTATCGCTTTAGCTGGTGTATTATCTTAATTCCCTTTTATCAAAATGAACTAAGTAATACAACCATCTTTGCTAATTTTTACCTCGATTAGCATAAAGTAGATAGAAGAATAAGCTTATTAAGAATAATTTGTTACGGAGTTTTAGAGAAAGTGCATAAAAACAGAAATTCCACTTTTTGGAAATAAAAACTTAATTTCTTCTACAAAATTAAGGTTTCGAGTATCTTATACATGATTATGTGCTAGATAAACACTAAATTCAATATGTTATACACAAATTTCAGGAATATTGACACCTAACATGCTTTGGTATGCTCTTATGGACGGTATTATGAAAAATCTGATGTGTTCCATTTACATGACTTTTAACATTAATTTCTTTAGGTTATCTGAAAAACGATTTACTCCCCAAAAAATTTACATAATATAAATAGTGTGTTTTAATGGGCTCTATAATTTTTTTGTGGTATTTGTCCGTCACTTACGGTTTAGCAGTTATGTAAAATTCCATAAAATTCATACAGAATAAAGTAGTCTTTAGAGGCTATTCCAAGAAAATTCAAGATATACATTTTATTTGTCAGGTAAATATCTTTATTATACGATATTTTAATCAAAATCATTAGAGCCATTTTTGAGAAAATCAAATATTTCTAAAAAAGTACAATGTAAAGGGTAGTTGGGAGTGGGAAAATTTTCTTGAAAATCTTCGTGTCGCATCCTTGGAAGATAACAAACTTAAATACCAGGTTTGATATTTGACGGTCTTTTCGTTTTTGAGCTATGCTGTCCACAGGCACACCGACACAAAAACGTAAACACACAGACATACACGCGCACACATACGGACCCTTTTCTAAAAATGCTTTTTTGTGATAATGTATTTCCGGTGAGATCTCGATATCGAATGTTTGGGGGAATGCAATACCTTCTCTAAACACTATGTACATAGTACGTGTAGAGAAAGTGAAAAGAATGGATGCTAGCTGAAATAACTCTACTCGAAAGAATTGACTACCTCGCCCAGCAGGTCCGGCCATTTGCATGAATGTGGTGCGTGCGTACGTGCGTGTGTGTATTGTAGGAGTATTATAGCTGGAATAACAGATGTCAAACTTTCTCCTCTTTTATATAGCGTAGCAGTTGTCTTGCTCCTTGGGTGATATTTATGGACTGTCACTGAATGGAGAAAGAAAAAAATCTGATGTGTTACACTCACATGACTTTCTCTAGCTGCTTTACAAACCTCCTGCAAAAGATTATTCTTCTTTGTACACAATGCTAATCAAGATAAATATTAGTAGAATGTTCTTATTTCTTAGTTCCTTATAAGTAGAAGGGAATAAGGGAATGCGCTATGCCAAAGTGATTGTCAAATGTTTTAAAAGCTATCGTTATGCGATTGTCATTGCAAATCACTTCTTCGAGTTGCCAGGAGTAGAATAAAAGAAAAACGTACACTTCCTGTCTGAGAAAAATGTAAGTACTTCACAATTGAAACCAATAACAAGAAATATCTCGGAAACGGTTACCTCCACAACAAAAAAGTAAAGGACATAATTTGAATGTTTTTATTCGTGATGTACATTTCTTGTGCAGTGAGTTTTTTTCTATATCTTACGGTTTAATAGTTAAGCAAAATTCGGAAAATTCATCCAGAATAAAGAGGTCTTCAGAGGCTATTCCCAAAAAAATTTGAGATATACAATTTATTTCGGACATAAATCGCTTTAATATACGGGATTTTAATCAATATCGTTAGAGCCATTTTTAAGAAAACCAAAATTTTCGAAATTTTTCCATGTAAAGGGTAGTTTGTGGTGGGGGCATTTTTATTTAAATATTCGTGTGGCATCCTTGGAAGATACTAAACATAAATACCAAGTTTGGTATTTAACGGACTTTTCGTTTTGGGGCTATGCTGTCCACAGGCACTCACACAGACAGACAGACAGACAGACAGACACACACACACACACACACACACACACATGTACTTTTTTTTTAAAAATTATTTTTTCGGACTCAGGGAACCCCAAAATATTTCCGGTGAAATCTTGGTATCGAATTTTTGGATGCATTACAATACCTTTTCTATCCCTATGTACATTGTACATATGGGGCTAGAGAAAGTAAAAAGGAAAGGTTGACACCGATATTAAAATGGTGTATAGATGTTCTTTACACTCTCAAGAATTGTGCAAATAAATACTACTTAGTCAATAAGATATCAAGAAAAGAAATACGAGGAGTAGCAGGGGAAGAATGTTTAGTTTCCTATTTATTCTCTTCCCATCCTTTCCTTTTTGTTTCTTAAGTGAATGGCATTTGTGCACATAAGAAAGTCTCTAGCTAATTTAGAGCAACAAATAAAACAATGTATTAATTATAATATGTGTATTACTATTACTCTCCTACTATGTGTCCTAAATTAAACAAAAGAGCAGTATTTGGAAAGGTAGAAGAAAGGCGGAAAAGAAGAGAAGGACAAAATGCAAAAACAGAGAGAACACAGAGAAAGAGTTGGATTTAACACCAAAGAAAGGGGGCTGTACACTCTAACAACCAGGGAGCTGCCTGAAAATACCAATATTAGGCTAATCAATAATTTTCTATGTAATAGAATATGTTTCTTTAAATAATTAAACATGTAATCTAAATATATTATTATTATTATTTTTTAAAAATCAAGCCTTAAACCGAAAAAAAAGGGCGGAAGATATTGTATATTAGGCATAGATATATGTAAATTAATAGTTTACTACTTTAAATCGAATGAAATAGACCATATTCTATCCCAACACCGCCGTTGGGTCATTAACTTAAATTTACGTCGATAAAAATGTTAATATGTGCGCGCAGGCTGTAGAAGCAAAATCCCTGCCTTCTACTCAATAGCATTTTATTTATTTATTTTTACAGTTTTTCACTCCATGCTGTATAGACGTACATCAGCATAGAAATATTATCATTTTACATTTCTGCTTTGAGATATTAGAAAAGCGTGACTTTGCTTTTTCACCTAAAATATATCATTTGGAGGTTTCAGGTTCCCCAAAATGGCGTAGAAAATACAGCGTATTAGTAAGAAAGGGCAAGGGGGAATAAATTAATTAATGAATTGATATTACGTATGTATGTAATGTATGTAATGTAATGTATGTAATGTAATGTATGTAATGTAATGTATGTAATGTAATGTAATGTAATGTATGTAATGTATGTATGTAATGTAATGTAATGTAATGTAATGTAATGTAATGTATGTATTGTAATGTAATGTAATGTAATGTAATGTAATGTAATGTATGTATGTATGTATGTATGTATGTATGTATGTATGTATGTATGTATGTGCGAGTGAACATTAAAATTCAAAATAAAAGATCGCCTATGTTAGGAGTTTTTTAAGAAATACAAAAAGGACTTAAGAGTTTCTATCCCAGACACCACATAAAATGCTATCCCTATTTTGTTATTATCACACTACTACGAACAGGAACTGCTTCAAGGAGTTCTGGATTTCAATATTCTGTATATATTATATCTAACAAGGTCTAAGTTAATAATTGTAATTTACCCATCCACCAACTTTCGAACCATAGTTGGTTAAAGCTTGGGGCAAACGTTGCATACAAATTTTATGTTTCAATAGCTAACTCCATTAAAGTAGGTTATCTTCCACATCCATTGCACATTTATATTCTATTCTCGTTAAAAGTACCTCTTATATAAAAGTAACGCGCTATAATTAATTTAATACATCGAGTTAAGTAATAAAACTTAAACAGACTGCCTTATAATTTTAATATAATTATACGCTTATTTATTCTACAGGATATAACAATAATGGCTATTTTGATTGAAATATTTCCTCTCAGTAAGGAATAATGCTATAAAAAGTTGAACACTATCTACATACCAAACACCATAAAAATATTTAAAGAGAAAAAATCTACGTGTTCCATTCACAGGACTATTTCTACATTTCTGTAATAAATTAGTGTTATAAAGCTTATTATTATATCTATTTCATGATAATTGAGATAAACATTAGCAGAAATTAGCCTTATTTCTTGGCTCTTAGTAAGTACAAGAGAAAAAATCTAATGTCTTCTATTCACATGATGTCCTCTAGCTGTTCCTTTTATTCAAAACATTAATCTATTATCTACATCATGCTAATTAAGGTATACATAAGCAAAATTATTCTTATTACTAGTATCCTTGTAAGTAGAAGGAAAATAAAAAAATTCACAGGATAAAGCGATAGCCTCGTCCTATAAAATCCGGTCACTATGTGAAACAATTGAGGTTAGGTAAACAAATGAGAAACGAGGAAAATGATGTCTGCCCATTTGGGAAAAGTTTAAGTCCTTAATATTGGAACCAATAATCCGGAATATCTGGAAAACGTTAACTCTAAAGAAAAAATGTGTATAGCATAAAGTGTGCGTTTGAATGAGATCTACATATGTTGTGTAGTAAGTTTTTGTATATCTCTTATGGTTTGGCAGTATATAAAAGTCATCGAGAATGAAGAGGTCTTCAGACGCTTTTCCCAATATACAGGTGTTTCAAAACTACGGGGCATAATTTAAGGTATGTATTTCCCACATGTAGACAATCAAATTAGTTCATTATAACATGTGTCCGGAAATGCTTCATTTCCGAGTTATGGCCTTCACAACATTGAAATTCACGGGAACGTTTTTCTTTCCGCAGGTTGTTGTCATTACAGAAGATGTTCAAAATGTCCACCTCCTGCTTGAATACAGACTTCACATCGATGTCTCATTGACCTGCGAACACGATCCCAAACTCCAGGAGTATTGCGTATGTCCTCACAACTTGCCACAATTCGATTCCGAAGGGATTCGAAATCCGGCACCGGAGACGAATAAACCAATGATTTTAAATGACCCCACAAGTAGAAATCAAGAGGGTTCAGATCAGGTGAGCGTGGAGGCCAAGCAATTGGGCCACCTCCAAGTACCGGCGAGCTGTAAGACTGAAGTGTGCAGGAGCGCCATCATGAAGTGAATGTGTTGATGATTGATCAGTGGAGTGTCTTCGAAAACGTCAGGTATGGTGTTTTCCAGGAAGTTTGTGTAGGCCTGCCCCGTAAGTCTGTTTACAAGTACATGGGGTCCAACTAATCGATCACCAATGATACAGGCCCACATGTTGAGGGAGAACCGCACCTGGTGATGAGATACAACAGTTGCACGTGGGTTTTCATGCGACCATACATGCTGATTGTGGAAATTTGTTATGCCATCTCTTGTGAACTGTGCTTAATCTGTAAATAATACTACGACAGAAAAGTTCGGATTTACACCACACTGCTGCAAGAACCACTGACAGAACCTAACTCGTGCAGGGTAATCTGCTGGTGACAGGGCCTGTACACGTTGCAAATGATAAGGATACAATTGATACTCGTTCAACAGTCTCCAGACAGTCGTATGAGGAACATTGACTTGCAACGCTAACCGTCGTGTCCTGATAGAAGGAGTCCTGTCCACAGCCTCCAGAATCTCCTCCTGCACTTCTGGAGTTGTAGATCTTGGTCGTCCCCTTCCCAAACCAGGAGAGGTGAATGTTCCATACTCGTACAGACGGGAATGGAGACGTACAAATTTCTTCCGATCTGGACATTGTCGCTGTGGGTACCTCTCCTGGTACAAACGACGAGCCAGCGCAGCATTGCCGTCCGCCTTACCGTACATGAAGTGTATCTCTGCCAGCTCTTGATTTGAATACATGTCGCACAGTCTTAACACCTAAAGAACACTGAATGTAACCTTCCTCAGAATGAACTATCAGAGCGCCCTCCTAATGTCTCCTTTGACGGCAAAGACCTGCGGAAAGAAAAACGTTCCAGTGAATTCCAATGTTGTGAAGGCCATAACTCGGAAATGAAGCATTTCCGGACATGAACTGTTTTGATTGTCTACAGGTGGGACTTTCAATGTTGTAAAGGCCATAACTCGGAAATGAAGCATTTCCGGACACATGTTATAATGAACTATTTTGATTGTCTTCATGTGGGAAATACATACCTGAAATTATGCCCCGTATTTTTGAAACACCCAGTATACGTTTCATTTATCATAAAAGTATCTTATATAATGTATTTTAATCAAAATCGTTAGAACCACTTTTTATGAAATCAAAATTTTCGAGAAATGTTCCATATAAAGGGTACTTTGGAGTAGGTTTTTTTTTTTTTTTTTTTTTTTTTTTAAATCTTTGTTTCCCATTCTTAGACGATGCCAAATTTAAATACGAAGTTTGGTTTAACGCTCTGTTCGTTTTTGAGGTATACTGCCTATTGAAATACACATACACGGATCTTTTTCTAAAATGCTTTTTTGGATTCAGGGTGTCCCAAAACATGTATTTCCGGTGAAATCTCGATATCGAATTTTTGGGTTCATTACAACACTTTTCTATACATAATATGCACAGTACATGTACAGGAAGTAAGAAAATGAAAATTTTGAAGCCCGCTAACACTATCGATATTGATGTGTGATCAACGATTTTTGTTTGTTTTATATTTTCCCATTTCTTGTCTCTCTTCTTTCCTTCTTCCCGTTCCTCTTCTAGTTTTCCTTATTGATGTTGTTGTTATTACTATTATCAGCCATAGTTGCAGTAGGAGGTAAAAGTAGCAGCAATAGTGTTTTTTATAGCAGTGAGTAAAATAAACAAAGGCCCTTCCTCCCTAAAAAGAATTTTTTGCCCAAAATTAAACGTTTAAGAATGAGGAAAAACATTGGTTCTATTTTATATACTTTTAGTTATTTTTATACTCATAGATTCAATTTTTTAACTCTTATAAAAATGGAAAAATGGGAAAATCTTAAAAAGACACTTCAGCAGGCGAGTTGGAGTGTCACCAACCAAACAACCCCTGCAAGAATCCACGTGGAATTCGCCTCGGAACTGCCCAAGACGGCATTACTTCAAGGGGAAGCCATACAAAACGAAATATACCATGGCCTATATCATCTATGCAAAAGTTGACTGGTCTCAGCGATCCTTCACCTCCAATCTGTTACAGCGGAAAAGGTCACGGGCCAATCTACAAACAATGTTCCAATCTTAGAAATTCGGTTGTTGGGCGTCAAAACTCCCAAATGGCACTCAGCCTGATGGCATTGATGATGCCAACAAACACAGTGAAAGAAGGTGTGTATTCTGCTGTGTCATCCATGCCGCAGTAATAGCATTCGAACGTAGCACTTAAACCAACACGATGTAGATAGGTGGTAAAATAGCTATTTACCGTCAACAATTGAGTAAGGTAGAAATTATACCAAAGAACAATGTCTCTGATCAAGCGCTTTGTCCATCATCAGCATCCCAAAGTTCCTGCCACTTAAGTGCGAGGCTGCACTCTTCTAATAGTATGTGCCCCCAACAAAAGTCGTTCCTCAGCTAGCGGAACAATTGGAGAGGTCCTTGCAAGAAGCAGCAAATAGTGATGCGTATAGCCACCTTCCGCTGGACGCTCAGTAGCTTAGAGTATAATGTTACGTCACAAGGCCTTACTCCACATATACGTACTTCATATATAATAATAGACTGCACTACGGAGAAGAGAATGCGGTGTGTGCTCCCTCGAGCCGCGTAAATTGGGCATTAAATGGCTAACGTGAGCAACGTGTCTTCTCTGCCGTTTCGCTCACATGGATTCCGTGAACAATTGAGGGGCTCAGCGCCAGAGGGAGCTATCCCACAAATAGCTAAATTTGAGAAAAAAGGAGTTTTATTAGATTGTTGATTTGGTGAAAAATGTAATATTAAGGTACAATTTTTTTAAATCCAGTATTTGATCCACATTTTGAAATGTCCTAGAAAATACAAAAAAGTGATGCTTAACAGTTTCTTTTATTTATTTAGCACTGCAAACCGTATTATTTACTAAAAGTTTACTTATGCAGAGAGAGAAACTAAACATGATATTATTCATATTCCTCATCATTGTTTCTTTTTCATTTAGCAACAACTTTTTTCCATATCTTTTGCTTGCATATTCGTTTCTTTCCTTCACTAGCTATACTATTTACCTCCAATTTGAAAAACGGAATAATCTGCAGCATAGTATAATGCCTAAAATTTCAACTATTTACACAATATTCTTAAGGTTTAATAATAATCTTACATATTATTCTGTTTCACGTATTAAGGCCTAAAATCATTATTTCTTGGCCTATAGTTTAAACAATAAACAATACTATTAAAATAGTTAAACTTCTGTAAGTTTGGTGGCATTGTTCTTTAAATAGCAGGCAACTTCATAGTGGGATATCCCCATCTGGCAAAAAACTTTCTCACTTTGGAAAATGACACAGTAGATGGCACTCTAAAACAGTTAATATTACCAAGATTTCTACAGACATGAGAGACGGCAGAAGCTGTCTAAAAACAAAAAATATCTCATTTTTTCACAATGTGTGGGATAGCTCCTTCTGGCACTGAGCCCCTCATTATGATCCAAATAAAACCCACATATTTCAGGGACTCCTGGCTGATGTCTGACAAAACCCTGTTTTCAGGCGGATAGTGTGAACCTTCCGGCTACCTACTACCAACACGGCCTCAATTTTGTGGTGGGTCAATTTAAGTTTCTTCCGCAGCAAACAGTTGACTGCAGTCCACGCACGGTTAGCATTCTGCTCCAATATAAGCACATCGTCGGCTGTTGCGACTAAGGCTAAGTCATCAGCATAAGTGATAAGCTGAACTCCTGGAGGCATGTGATGTTGTAATACCCCATCGTAATAGATATTATATATCTTTCAAAAAGATACTTCACGATGATTTTGAGGAAAAACCCTACCCAAACTACCCTTTACATGGAACAAATTATAAAATATTGATTTTCTCAAAAATGTTTCCAACTTTGATTAAAATACCGTATATTAAGGATATAACAAATAAAATGTATATATTGACTTCTTTAAGAATAGCCTCAGAAGTGTCTTTTATTCTAAATGACTTGCATAGCCGTAACATATAAGACAGAAAGTAACAACACAAACATTTTATACCTTGTTAAAACACACTATTTGTCATATACATATTTTGCACAGTTAACAATTTCGAAGATAGTCCTTGTTATTGGTTTTAATTTTAAATTGCCTAAGTTTTTTTCAAATAGGTACTTATTTCTAATAATGTCTAATAATTCTGGCCACACAAAGGGAACCAAAGTTCAATCACATAGCTTTTACAAGATTTGACTATTGCTTTAGCCTAGCGTAGTCCCTTATTTCACTTCAGCTTAAAAATACACCAATGTCAACTTTATATCTTCATTAGCATAACATAGAAGAATAAGTTTCGTTAATTCAGTTTTTATAGAATAGGTGGGGAGGGCAGTTTAACAAGTTAGATTTTAAATTTAATCATATAAACACTGTAATTCTCTAAACATATCTTAGGAAATTGATTTCATTGTTTTTTTCAAACAAAGTGGGTGTAGGACAGGAGTTGGACAGGTAGAATTCAGACTGAAAAATTATATGCCATAGCCGGGATTTGAACCACGGATTTCTCCGTCTTCAGCCTGTTGCTCTACCACTGAGCTACCATGGTATAGCAATTGAATTTCTCAACTGACTCGGATTTCAGTCTGACTCTACCTGTCCATATCTTAGGAAAGTTTAACAAACCATCCCTTGTCACTATTCTTTCTTCTTTTTCTTGTGCTCCAAACTTAGAGATAATAGCAGTGCAGATGTTACCAGAGGCTATACTATCGTAACGGACAGAAATAAAATTTAAGAGCGAGGTTAACTGGATGGTTTGACCGTTTATGCTTATGCAGTGCTTACACAAACAAAACTGTGTAGAGGTCACTCCGTTCTTCAAAAAGTGTTTTGGCATTTACTGTTCTACGTCGTGGTGAATTATTACTGTTGCTGAAAAGATAATGACCGGGGAAAGGTACACTATACAAATGTTTTCTCAAAGCCAAGATCGGTTGCATTAGAGCAGGACAAGGAAATATTTAATGGACAGCTGAGTTAAGTTCAGAGGTTTCAAGGAAAAGCTGGCCCACGCAGAGGGCGACCATAGGCTGGGCCAAGGTTAGATTTGGGTTTTCCCTAAAAACAATACAAATTGTGAGTCACTGCCAGCTGCTCCCAGGATGCAGTAAGAAAAATGATAGCCTTTAAAATGTCGACACTTTGCATTTATTTCCTTTGAATCGTTTGTAAAACAGAAATTCCTAAAAGTAGCATGTGAATTATTTTCCTTATTAATTAATTGCTCCTTTGTTCTTCATTAAGAAATATATAGTACTAAAATGACAACGCCCTACTTAAAATATTCCTTCCGGAATAAAATCTAATGTTATATTCACATGGTTTTAACCACCAACTACAATTGTTTACTTTCTCTACCTACGCAGAGAAGATATTTTAAAAATTTAATACGAATTTTCACTGGAAATACGTATTTTGAAGTCTTAGTAAAGACAGCTTTTTAGAAAAACATCCACGTGAGCCAGAACTTTAGTATACTTTAGTATACTTTAGTATACTATAGTTCTGCATTCAGAAAATTCAATTTGCACGTAATTGTGAAATCCTTGTGAGTAAGACCAAGAAGTACGTTTCTTTCGAATTGTGTTTCTTCCCAATTAATTACCAAGATGCCTGTTATATTCACCGTTATAAACGTGAAAGTTTTTGGTTACAAATATATTCTCACACTGTTAAAGTTTCGTTGTGATCACAATGTTATTTAACTGTGTCTTAAGTTAGACCACAATAATCATCATTAATTTTGAAATTATTTATGCTACAACCACCATTTCTCCAAATCTATGTTCATATTTTACGTATCAATACGAATTCAAGAGTTATAATACAGCAATTTTACTACTAATCATGAATCTACAATGGTATGGGATTGCTAGATTAGGATTGAAAAACTCAATTCCCAACACGGGTCTCCGAGTTTCTAGGCGGCTGGTCTAACCATTCAGCTACAATGTCAACATTCCGAAAGGGCATTAAGTTGCACAATTAACGCATGCTTCCCGTTAGGTGATCTCAAATTGCTACTTGCAATGTCGTAAGGCTTCATAGTTTAACTATTAGGTAAATTAGTGCTAATTGTTTTTTCCACACAAGCCGTGTGGTTGTTCCGTGGTTCAAATCCTGGCTATGGCATTGAATTTTTCCTATGCACGGCTTGTTTGGAAGAAAATTAAATACAATGGCTGTACTAATCTATGAAACGCGGATTACACATTTCAAACGTAAAATATTGCAGTGGCACAGCACTCAAGGAATTATCTGCTCCTGCTTTCCATGCAGTTGGTCAAGCAGTGCACAGTAGAGGATTCGAAGAAGCATGGAGCAATGCTACTATTTCTGCTTTACTCCAACGGCAACTAGGATAGGTAAGTTTCATGGAATTAAATGTGTGAGATTCAAACTAAAAAAGAATAAAGACTGACAGAAGAAACTCCATGGAACATTGAGAAATGCATCATTGCGAGAATGAGAGAACGCTTGGAGGAAAAATATCGATATGTAAGGTGCATTATTAATACGGTGAATATGCTAAAAAGTATTTTTACTATAAGGTAGAAACTTAGCGGCTGCCTTCGTAACTCAATTGGTACAATAACTATGTGATGTGCGAGGGGTCCCTGGTTCGAATCCCGGCTGGTTGCTGGGAATGCTTCTGTAACTAAAAATATTCCATATTCTTCCCAGAGTCTGGAAGTATGAATCAGAGTGTGAATGTGTGTTTGTGTGTAGTCTAATGTAGAAAATTAAAAACTCAAGGGCTATAGTACAAGTACACGTATTCCAAAGGTAAATGTCACCGAAAACATCATGCAGTTAAAGGCGGGATATATAGGAAAGAGAAAAAAATCTAATGTGTTCCATATACATGATTTTCTCTAGCTGTTCCACAAAAAGCTATTCTTTATAAAAGATTATTCTTTTATCCAAATTAGGCTAATCAATATAAACATTAACAAAATTGCTCTTATTTCTTGCTTCTTTGTAAGTAGAAGGGAAATAAGAGAATATATAGGCTAAAGTAATAGTAAAATCTTTTAAAAGCGGTTTTAAGTGACACAATTTAAATTCGATTCTCTTTGCTTACTAGGAGTAAATAAAAAAAAAAGGAGTCAAAAAGAAAGATGCCTTCCCGTTTGAGATACATAAGTAACTTAAAACTGAAACCAGCAACTCGCTATATTTCGAAAACGGTTAACTCTACAAAAACATGCATATGACATAAAGTGTGTGTTTTAATGAGATGTGCAACTTTTGCGCAGAAAGTTTTTGTCTATCTCTTTTGGTTTATTAGTTAGCTGTACAAAAGTTATGGAAAAGTCATTGAGAATGAAGAGGTCTTCAGAAGTTATTCCCTGAAAATTCAGGATAAAGATTTAATTTGTCATGAAAATATCATAAACATTTTTTAATAAATATCGTTAGATTTGTTTTTGAGAACATAAAAATTTATGAAAAATGTTCCATATAGTTGGAAATGGAAGGATTTTGTACAAAATCTTCACGTTGCATCTATTTGGTATCGAATTTTTGTTGGAATATAACACCATTTCTATCCACCACATACATTGTACATATATTGCTAGAAAAATTAAAAAGAAAAAGATTAGACCCCTCGCAGGTTATTTCGTGGCTGGCAAACTGTTAAGCTATTATTAATTCTTCTTTCACACAACACCGCAGGACACGATTTGAAGAGAATCAATAGCACAATGTCCCAGGCAGGATTTAAACCACGGATCTTCTGATTTCCATCTGGTTGCTCTAATCAACTGAGCTACCATAGCACCATACCGGTACAGTGTTACGTAAATTCTCCTACTGATCCGAATTCTTTTCTGGTAAGCCACAAGGAAGCTTATTTATTTCACAAAATGCCCTAGGTAGGAAAAGCGCTGAAAGAAAGAACTGGACTGAAAATGCTGTATCTCACTATTTTCCAATTTCCGCTCGGTTATTCCTTGTGATATATCGGAAAAAATACTAGCCAGTTAAGAGAATTTGATGCAATATTGCGATGGTACAATGGTAATTCAGTTGGTTAGAGTAATCGGGCGGAAACCAGAAGACCTGTGATTCAGGATTTCAGTTGTTTTTCATTGAGTTATTTACTCACACTTTTAAATGTCAGTATTGTTTTACCAAAATTATAAACGCTGCAACTGGTTTTGGATTGGCATTTCCTACTTTCAAATTTATGCAGATGAAAACCGAAATCCGGATTACATTCGTACTTTACACAGAAGGCTTACGAAAATGGAAGAAAAAAATGTGGAAACTTGTCTCTCCTGTTTTAAACTGGTTTCAGTTTAATATAAAATCTTATAGACCTATAACTATCCTGCAAATTTAAGGTTAATAGCTTTGTTCATTCAGTTGTCGAAGCAATACATTGGGCGCACGCATATTTGGCCTACAAGTTCTTTGCAAATATTGCCAACTTAACATTTTTGTTGCTCTAATGTGAGAATAATAGAAAATAATTTAGCTCTCAGCATAAAAGTAGTCAAAAACATTATTTTGTTAAAACATAAATCATCTACTAAAATTAACATTCTTTAAATATTTACCTCACAAATTAAGAACCTAAAATAACCAAGAATTTTACTTTTTATTACTTAATGTCTCCTAAAGGAACTTTAAATTTATATAATTATTTTAAATTACTTATATATGGTAAATTAATTAGGATGGATTTGGTTAAAGAGAAATTTGGGGTATAAAAATCGATACGTTACATTCACCTGATTTTTGTGTTATATTTCTATACGGTTTCTAACAACTATTTTTACCAAAGATTATTTTTCTATCCACTTCACATTAATCGAGGCATCCATTTACAAAACAGCTTAATTATTAATTTTGTTATAAGTACAAGAGTAATGGAGGTGACTGATGCAATTGCAGGATTTTAAAAGCGCTGCTGGGCTTGAAAGTTCACTCTTTCTATGACATCCCAAGAAGCAATCGAATAATGGCAGTGCTTTTAAAAGTGACAAAAATTACTAAACAATACTTATAATTTCCCTCATGTGCTGTTAGCGTGTCTGCCTCACATTCAACAGGTCGAGAGTTCGAATCTTCCTAAAGGTAAGTTACCCGGATAAGGTTTTTTTTCGGGTTTTTCTCTTATACTGAGAAGACGAATGCCGAGTGATTTTAAACTTCATGAACCCTAGACCATTTGAGCATCTTTTCACCAATTTCATCCTTCGTCCCATATGACCAACCAAGTTAAAAAGAATGTAATCAATAATTTTTAAGGATACATCAGAAATGGCTGATGTGATAAAAATAAATTTAAAATAAACTGTATGTATTAAAGATATCTGATGGTGTACTGTTTATACAAACTTATATATTGCAATTTCTTGTAAATGAAAGGAACTTATTAGACTATTCGCAAAAATTAAAATAAATATTTTATTTTGATACAATTACCTTTAACATTTTATATTTTGACTAAAATATTTGAAGTTATTTTTAGATAGCTAAAAATATCTAAATATTTTCTATGAAAAAGTACACTTTAGAGTGGGGGGGGATTTCGTGTCAGATCTTCGGAGCATACTAAACATAGACTGAATTTATATGAAACTCTTTATTTTTGAGCTATACTATTCAATGAAACGCGCTCTTACTTACACACATACGCAAAAATCTTTTAATACTTTTTCTTTACGGGGTCACTAAACAAAATCGAATTTTGATTCATACATTTGTGCATAATCAAGTAACCAAGGCTTAATACCCTGAAACATTTTTATGAGCTTTAGGTTCTTTTTTAATCTATCATGCGTGCATAGGTAGTGAAGATATTGTACTACACTGGAGTCCTCTATATAAAAAAAATACATTTTTAGAAAAAGGTCCCTCTGTGTGAGTCTGTGAACTTAATAAGTCAGTAAAATACCAAACTTGGTGTTTAAGTTATATATCTTTCAAAGATACGACACGAGGATTTTGAGGAGAAACCCTACCCAAACTACCCTTTGAATGAAAAAAGTTTTGAAAATTTTTATTTTCTCAAAAATGGCTCTAATGAGTTTAATTAAAATACCGTAGGTATATTAAAGCTATTTACATGAAAAATAAAACGTATGTATATGCATATAACTTTTTAGGAATAATTCTGAAGACTTTTTCATTCCGGATAACATTTGTATAACTATTAAACAGTAAGAGATACATAAAAACTTACTACACAAAACTTAGATCTCGTTATAACACACAATTTATTCTCGTACATGTTATGTACGTCTAACCATTTCCGAAATATTCCTTGTTGGTGTCAACTTTAAACAAATTGAACATTTATCAAATGGTGAGTTATTTTTTGCAATAACCTAAAAGTAACAGCGAAGAACAACTTTGAAGTGAGTTTATAAAACTCGTATTTTAATCCTTTGTCGTTATGTACTATTGGGTATAATATGTTGATAATTTATTGTAAGTGGTTTATATATTAATGTAGTTTTATCTGTTATATAATCATTATTAATAGAAAAAGAATTTTGCGGGAGAATTACCTTCGCATTCTTTTTATATTATTATTTACTCAATTTTATTGGACATTTAATCAAAAGTATATTATACTAACCTTATTTAAAACAATTGTTATCAAGTGCATAAAAAGATATGTAAAGGTAAGGGCATTTGCAACGGAAAGCTATTGTGTAACCGTGCAATTACCATGTAATTTGTGGTATTGTTGGTTAAAAAGGAAGATCTACGTATAACCAATGAACGATGAACAAATTTATATGAATGTTTATAATCTTTTTTCCTTAATAAAAGAACAAATGAATTAAGCTTATATTGTCTCCTGATTTTGTTTGAAAAAGTTTCCTTAAAAACGAAAAAAAAAATATAACAAAAACAAAACAAACAAAAAAAAACAAGAAGAAGGAATGTACATAAGCGTAGTTTTGTTGAATACCACGATGGTATATCGCGTATATTAATTATAGAATAACTAATCTCTTAAATAAATAAATTGTGTTAAATTAATGGCCATAATTTAACCAGTAAATTGTGAAATATGAAAATGAGTTGTAAAGGAATTGTAGTGAATAATTAGAGAATCCAGCTTGAAAATAAAACACGTTATTGAAGAAAATCCATCAATTTATAAGTTATATCAATAGAGTGTATTGTAATTTATTGTATTGTTAAAGTGTATTATTAATTGAAGTTTCGTTCGTGAGTTAAATAAATTGTTATTATTGAGATCTAAAATTTATCTTGTTTATTCAATAGCAAGTTACTCCTCGTACTAATCACCTGAGAAAAGAATCCATGCAAAATTATATTATATCTTGCAAATAGCTAGTTGGTCAGACATATACAAACTATAAATTGATTAACCAGAACAGAAATCTACTGAAAAGGCATCATATAATTGGAACGAAAACAGTCAGATAAACCAACATACCGATGATAAAAACCTTACTAAGAATGCCCTTCCAGTAGCTTCCTATTCTGGTTAGTAAATTTATATTTCATATATGCAAGGCCAACTAGCTATTTTAAGATATAATACACCTTTGCATGGATTTTTCTATCAAGTTTCAATAAAAAACGATAGCGACAGTTTTGTTAAAGATTTGGCTATCATTTTGGCCTAGGGTATTCACTTATTTCCCTTACACATATAAGAAATTAAGTAACAAGACCATTTCTGTTAATGTTTATCTTTGTCATGTTGTAATAAAATAATATTCGTTTTTTATAACGTTTGTTTGCAGAACAGATAAAGGCATGTGAGTGAAATTCATTAGATTTTCGATAATCAAACACATGAAATCATTTTCCAGATAAAGAATAGTTTGTGATGAGGAATTTCATTAAAGTCACATCTTTGAAGGCTACTATATTATGCTTGGTATAAGTCAGACTCCTCATTTTTGACCATGCTGTTCAAAGACACACACACACACACACACACACACACACACACACACACACACACAGGGACCTTTTTACAACAAAGATTTTTTACACTTACGGGATCTCACAATAAGAGTTGACATATGATATAAACATTTGAATACTATTTGCACACATATTGCTCATAAACAAGGTAATATGTCCTGTTTTGAATGTTAGATTATGTAGAATACTCACTTATGACAGGAATCAAGGATATATAACAAATTATTTGGTGAACTAATTCCATTGTTATTCATCAGGTTTTTACTCTTCTTTGCATAGTGCATGGTACTGGCACTCTCAAAAAATTCGATACCGTGATCTCAGCCGAAATACACCTTTTAGGGCCCCTTTATAAAAAAATCGCTTCTAGAATTGACCCTGTGTGTCCGTGCTGTGAACATGATAACTCAAAAAGTACCAAATTTAGTATTTAGGTTTATTATGTTCCAGGGATGCTACAGGAAGATTTTCAGGAAAATATGCTTTACATGAAAACATTTTCGAAAATATTTATTTCATCAAAAAAATACTACATATTAAAAGAAATGTATATTTTCAATTTTCTGGGAATAACTTCTGAGGAGCTCTTCATTTTGGATGAATTTTGCTGAATTTTGCATAACAAGTAAAGAGATAGAAAAATACTTAACGATAGAAAAAATGCAGTCCCCGTTAAAACACACAGTTTATGTCATATACTTTTTTCGTGGAGTTCACTATTTGTGTTCCCTGTTGTTGGTTTCAGTTTCAACAAAATTTAACTTTTCTCATACGAGAATTTGTCAACTTCTGGCAATGCAAAGAAACGGTTTTCAAACAGATGACAATTATCTTTTAAAAGATTTGACTATCGCTTTAGCTTAGTCCCTTCTACTTACAAGAAAGCAAGTAATATGACCATTTCTGTTAATTTTTATCTTGATTAGCATGAAATAGATAAAAGAATAAGTGTTTTAAAAATCATTTGTTATAGAAATGTAGAGAAAGCTATGTGAATGGAACACTTCTATTTTTTCTCATATAAAAGGAAACTCGTGGCATAGACGGATATAAAATATCCAATAAACTTTTCCGAAACACAGGTTTAACATCTTGGTTTTGGCACGACCAGTAACATAAAGTTGTTCCAGAATTTGGAAGAAAATTGTACAAGGCGTCGTCTTGTCATGTGGAAGCTTATAATAATAATGCCTGTTTCTCACTATACACCGCAAGTAATGAGTGACCTGGAATGACTGCACTGTGTTCAAAGCGATTCTCAAGTGTTTATTGGGTCCGAGCCATTACATATGACTAGAGATTGCATCTGACATTCTGGCCCGGCACGTCATTCCTTCCGGCATTGTTCCACACCTTTACACGGACAATAATGTCCGTCTTTAAGCACCTTGATAACAGGCTATCCTCTGTGTGACCTCCTTGAAATAATACCTTCAATGTCTAAGGAATTCTCTTGTTAGAAAATAATTCACGGCACAGTATTTATATAAATCAGCCTTTCCCTGCAGAGATTTTATCGCGGAGATTTATCTAAGCTACCACTTTATAAATTTTAATCTTCAAAGCTTTTTCTGACAAATATGAGGAAAGCAACACCTTTGGAATGTGGCTACCTGTAATAAACAAATGAGTCGATAAAGGTGTAGGGATAAGGAAAAAGCGCTTCGGGTCTAATGCAGATACAGAAGATGTTTAATAAACAGCCAGTATCAATTTTCGAGAATGTAAATGATAGTTTAATGTTTTATTATCTCTATGGACAGGCCTAAAGGAATAAGGAATAGAACGACCTAAATTTTACCTAGTTACTTCAGAGGAATTATCTGCAACATTGAAGAGTTTTAAAAGCAGAAAGCATCAGATGGAACAAACATAACACTATTGAAACACACCTTTCCATTCTCTCTCAGACTTTTGAGCTTTAGTATTCCCAGTTTTGAAAATTATTGCTCAAGCTTCAAAGGGATAGATGTATTAAAATCTTGTTACAAAGCATATGAAAAGAGTCATAACCAAGAGAAAAATGAGCTAGAAAAAGCAATATTAGATGAAAAACAAAATATTTTAGTAGGCGACGTTGTCCTAGATTGTCTCTCCATAATAACTTATCTAAAAAAAATAAGTTAGTTTAAAAAAAATTATTATTAAAAATAAAATTTCAACAAATCAATGGTTCTCATTGTATTGCATTATTTGGTTTATATTTTTACATGTTTATCAATATAAAATATAACAGTACATTGAAAATACTGCTCTTTGCAGAAGATAAGTTTAAATCACAGCATCGAAAACTTCATTTTGCACCCAACTAAATTGCAAAGTAACGAAACAGCTAAAACAGAAATATTAGTTTTTAAAAGGAAAAGTGAATAAAAATAAAAAGGAATAAAAATAATGTATGAATAATGTATGTGTAATAATAATAAACCTTGCCAATTTAGGCTATAATCAAATAATTCAGAACGTATAAAGTACTACTGCCATTTCTTTTGTATGGATGTGAATTCTGAAGTTTGACAAATAAAGACTGCAAACCAACTGATATGAGGCTGTTCGAACAATGCATGTCGATCAAAGAATAGATAAAAAGAAGCACAAAACATTAGAAAAGAGAAAGTATGTCATTCTGACTTAATGATAAATTAAAATGATATGAACGTATAAACTATGTATAATTTTTAATAATATAAGACTATTAACTACTAGTTCAAGCGTATACCTACTCGATATGTACATGCAAACCTACAAAAACAAGTGTCTACGAGAAAGTTCATCAAAGTGGTGGTTAGCTCAGCTCAACATACTTTGAAGTCGGCTGCTGCTACTAGGGATGATGATGATGATGGATTTCCTCTTTGCTTAGCTGTGGTAGAGAAATGCTACATTCCATAAAATTCGAATCATTGAAACGCAGGTTTAATGTCCTCTGCATCCAAAATTAACCTCGTATATATGTATGTTTGTCGGTCTGCTTCGTTAACGGAAGTTGTAAAGTTAAACTGAGATAAATATAATACGTCATAGTTCCAACTGCTTTCAAGAGTACATTGACATCAAAATATTCCTTCGTAGATTATTATTCATTACTCTTGATCTCTCATAAAACGATGAAGATTTAAGCTATTGATGTAATACAACTGTTTAAAATATTTGACGCACCTTATAAAAACTTATATCTACGCTAAAGACGGTAAATTACGTTAAATGGGCTTCAAGTAAACTGTGTTAAGGGTTACCCGAGGTCGCCATATAGGTATAAGAAAAATCCTGAAGCTAAATGTGTTCCTTTATGCATGAAATTGTGGAGATATGTATAACCTGCTAATAACGTAGGTTTAAGCTGTTAGTAATGAAAATTACAAAAGTAAACTGCGCTAATGGTTATCCGAGATTGCTTATAGGTGCAAGAAAAAAATTGAAGCGAAATAAGATGTTCCGTTATGAATGAAATCGAGAAGATCTATATAACCACTAATAACGCAGGTTTAACCTGTTAATATAGAAAATTACAAAAGTAAACTGCGCTAAGAGCTATCCTAGATTGCTTATAGGTATAAAAAAAATCTGATATGTTCCATTCACATGACTTTCTCTACATCTCTGCAACAAAGTATTGTTAAAAAGCTTATGCTAATATTTACTTCATCCAATCCAGAAAAAAATTAGCAGAAATAGTCTTATTACTTACTTCCTTGTAAATAGAAGCGAAATAAGGGAGTACTATAGGTTAAAGTGATAGTTAAAAGCTGGTTGCTATGTGACTGAAGGACAGGAGTTTACAAATACAAAGTTTTTCAAGGCTGAAACCAAAAACACTGAATATCTCAAAAACGATCAACTGCAAGATAAAAATGTGTACAACATAAATTGTGTGTCTTAATGTGCTTTACATTTTTGGTGTGGTAAGTTTTTATCTATCTCTTATGATTTAGCAGTTATTCAAAATTCTTCAAGAATAAAGCAGTCTTCAGAGGCTATTTCCAGAAAATTCAAGATACACATTTTATTTGTCAGGTAAATATATTTAATATTTGACATTTTAATCAAAATCGTAAGAGCCATTTTTGAGAAAATCAAAATTTTGGAAAAAAGTTCCGTGTAAAGGGTAGTTGGGGTTGGGGCGATTTTCTTGAAAATCTTCGTGGCACATCCTTGGAAGATACCAAACTTAAGTTTCGTTTTTGAGCTATGCTGTCCACAGATACACAGATAGGCAGACACACACACACACGGACCTTTTTGTAAAAATGTTTTTTTATTGTATTCAGGGGGTCCTAAAACATGTATTTCCAGTGAAACCTCGGTATCGACTTTTTGGGTGGCATACGATACTTCCTCTATACACGGTATAGAGAAAATAAAAAAGCTGAAGAGAAATAAGATGTTCCGTTTTGAATGAAACTGAGAAGATCTGTAAAACCTGCTAATAACGCAGTTTTAACCTGTTAATAACGAAAATTGCAACGGAAAGCATCCTCTCTAGTTGGCGTAGGATGCAGAAAAGGACTCTAGGGGAAATAGATTGGCTTCTGGTAACACAAAGAACATGGTAAAGAACTGTTAGCTACTGATCGCAAACAGAAAAGACATTAATATTGATTGCGATCGGCGTACGTAATAACTGTAGAACGTGTGGTTGACTCGTGTTCTCTGAGGTTAAAAGTAATAAAGTTAATTCCAGTTAAACCATTATTTTTGAACACCGTATGGTTCATCTCCTGATTTTGTTTTAGAGCTCTTCATTGTTCTCGCTAGCCGGTAACATAAAGGGAAAGTTTGACTGAGACAACAATGAAATGGCAAAACAGACCATAACCCGTTATACTGAATTAGCCTCGGCACTTCGTGCGACTCACTCCAGCGGGCCCAACTGCCATAGCTATAGGGATCCATTTTTTTTAACCATCTATACACATGATAAATATGAATTAAACATGAGTTGAAATATTTTAAAATGATTTTATATTCCTAGATTAGATAAGGTGAAATAATAGGTACAGGTTGGTCCAGGTTCATGAAATTTTCGAATTGAGGTTTGGTGCACACAAAATATAACACGACGTACTGGAGTAAGTATGGTCTCTACAGCCTTTTCAAAACAAATTGCACTATCTAGCATTGTTCACTGCCTGGCCTCGTTCAGTTCCTGCTTGTAGTTAAACCAGTGAACACTGCAAGAGAGCGCAGATTGAAAAATATCGAAAATACGAAAGGGTAGGCTTTCGACACTGAACAAACTTGTGAATGATTCAAACATATTTTTGAGTGACAGGAGGAGACCTTTTCTTTAGATACAGTAAAGATGTATTTTCTAATTCATTGCAATGAATTCTGACTGTTTGGTTGAGTCATGTTCATTGTTCCTTCAAAGCTCTGCATATTAGTATCCTGAATTTGTTGTATAAAGTTTTATACGTTTATTTGGAAAAGTACAAAATGTTTCTATTTATTAATCATATTATGAAATAGTTGTTTTATTGTGTTACTTTATAAAATAGAACGATGCATATAAAGTCAATGCATGTAATGGTTCCTTTGGGAACAGATTATAGCAAAACGTGTGCATGTTTACACTACAAGAGACACCCTCTTTATACCTCGGACTGCTCTGTGTGTTCGTAATTGTGTGCGCTTCGAAATAATAAACCGAGCTCTAGTAATAAGAATTGAAATTAGGCAAGAGGAGGTTCCAACCCATAGCTACGCTTCTGGTAGCAGCAATATCTAGGCGAAAGATTACAAAGAAAAAGCTTGATGTACTCCATTCACATGACTTTCTCTACATCTAAATAAGTAATGCTTGTTCATAAGCTTATTGTTCTATCTACTTCTTGCTAATCAGATAAACATTAGAGAAATGCTCTTATTACATACTTCCTCATAAGAAAAAGGGAAATAAGAGAACACACTAGATTAAACAGGCAGTCAAATGTTGTAAAACGTGGTTGCTATGCAACTGAAATCCGTTTCTTTGTGTAGCCAAGTGTTGACAAGTTCCCGTACGGGAAAAGTTTAAGTATTTTAAAATTGACACCGATGATGATCAGGAATATCCCGAAAGTGGTCAACTCCATGAAAAAAAGTATATGACATAAATTGTATGTTTGAGTGAGATCTACATGTTTCTGTATTGCGTTTTTGTCTGTATGTTAAGGTTTACCAGTTATGCAAAATTCAGAAAAGTTCATCCAGAATAAAGAGGTCTTCAGAGGCTATTTCTAGAAAATTCAAGATGTACATATTATCTACTATACAAATTTCTTAAATATAAGAGATTTTAATCAAAATCCTTAGTGCCATTTTTGAGAAAATCAAAATATTCGAAATGTTTTCCATATGAAGGGTAGTTGGGGAATTTTCTTGAAAATCCTTGTGTCACATAATGGGAAGACACTGAACATAAATATCAAGTTTGGTGTTTGACGGACTTTTTGTTTTTGGGCTATGCTGCCCACAGACACACACAGGCGAGCGCGCACACTCCCACACACACACACGATCATTTTTCTAAAAATGTTTTTTTAAGAGGGGGGATTCATGGTGTCCCAAAACATGTATTCCGGTGATATCTCGATATCAAAGTTGTCGGTGCAATACAATATCCTCTCTATATATAATGTACATAATAAGTGCAGAGAAAGTAAAAAGGCGCCTCTGTAAACCGGTGTCATAAGCGTAAAAGAGAGCACTAAATATATTCCGGAAACCTGCTAAAGAAATTAAGATTTCAAAAACCTTAAATAAAACTAAATAAACTAAAAATCCGGGAACGTTAACATATTTTGCCTCTTGTCAAAGCGACTTTCACAGAACCAAAAAAAATGCATCTCATAAAGCCTTGTATCATTAATTCACAAAAGAAAGTAAGGCACATAAATAAAATTCTTTCTTGAGAAAATAATGAATTATAATTAAACTGACAAGTGTGCTTATAAATGATTTTGTATTTTTGTCAAATACAGAGCTTAATACTGCTATGGGCTCTGTAATAAACGTATTAAAGAAAACATCAGGATCAGCTTGCAAGAATCTAATGTCACCAATTTGCCACACATCCCTATGAATGAAACAGGAAAACGCAGGTTTTATCCGGCAGCGCCTTTTATGAATTTGGTGAGCTCAGTGATTTTTTGGTAAATGTTATCTCATACTTGCAAACTTCAGGTGTAAAAAGGAAATGGGGTTTTATTTACGGACGCTTATTAACTGCTGTGATTCTCAGCGTTCCATTCTATACTGGGCGTGAAATGCCATTTCATTTTTCTCAGAAACCTCTTTATGAATCTTAAGGTTCTTTTACCTGGCGTAAATTTATGACACGGGACCAACGACTTTATTATCCTTCTGAAGGAAGTCATGCCAAGGGTTTCTACGCCCGAAAAAAATCCATCATCCTCCGCCGTGTTTGAACCCGCAAGCTTGGGTACATGAAGTTAGTATGGTAACAATTACACCATGTAGGGCGACTTCGGGTGTAATAAAACACACTTTTATTGCAACTCTTCGGAAAATCATCCAGTATTTCTTACACCCTTGTGTGTAAATATATCTTAGCAGTTGGGTTGAGGCAGATAACTTCTTTCACTATAGAAGCTTACGAAAATCCGAGCTTTTTTCTTCATTAGTGTCTTAGCTTTATTGTATGCAATACTTATAATTTTGAGCAATCAGAAACAAACATCTAACATGAGACGTGCTTCCGAGGTACCATGACATAGTTAAGATCTAATTAATGCTGTGTAATTCTTAATTTGGAATGTCTTTTTCGATTTAATCCTCTGTTTTCTAGATTTGGTGGGTATTTTGCAGGATTTAGTTAAAGTAACGAGATTTTGTGCTGATCGAACGAAATACGAAGTCTTCTGTAAGCTCTGTTAACTGAACTTTGGCATCTGGATACCATGAAGTATTTGTGAGACGGAGACATCTGTTCTGGATAGCTTGGATTCTTTGTATTTGAAAAGTTGAAGCTAACCTCAGATTGGGCAACTGCACATCCATAGAGGTCTGATCAGTGATGAGTATATTAACCTTTTATACTGAAGAGTCACTGAAGGTTTTGAGGACATTATGTGTTTTAGTTCATGTTGATGGTTATGAATTGTCTTTATTAAGAATGTGACATGACATTTCTATATTAAGCTTGAGACGGATTATCGCCCAAGTGAATAAGTGCATAACCAATCTTTGTAATTGATTAAATTGTTTAGGTTAATTAGTAAGTAAGTAGTTACCTTTATGCACGTTACGCTCTTGTTCAAGGGAAATTATCGAAACTCAATCGCGCCAGGAACATTCTCGGGAACGCTCGAAAAAGAGAAATAAATCTTGATTGAACGAAAAATGCCTACGTGATTTAAGTTAGTTCCCGTACCACACCCTGGAGATCACCGTAGCTAAATACCAAAGCTAGATATAAATAGGTCTCATTGCTCGTTGCTGAGCCCACCAATACCCTAGGAGCATCGAGAATCGACTTTAGCAGCTGCAACGCCGGAGAGAGGATCAGTCGTCGCTGCGCAGCCCAGCCCCAATAGGTACGCCACAAGCTGCTTCAATGTGAACCCAAGGTATCTTACTTGAATGGGATTCTGGAATGCCTCTATCACAGAGCTACAATGGTAATATACCGGGGAGAAATTTAATTGCTCAACTGACTCGTATGTTTCCCGGCAAACCACAAGGTGCTCTCAAATTATTTTGAGATGGCATACCCCAATGGAGACCTAAAATGTCATTAGTACTTCAAGTACTGTGTTTCATAGTATAGCGGATAAGGTTTAATTTTTAATTGCTTTTTCACACAAGCCTTTGTAGGACAGGAATTGGATAGGTAGGATGCTAAAGATGTTTACGATCGAAAAAATCTATTGCCCTCCGTTGGGTTTGAACCCGCAATCCTGGACGTAGAAGCGGCAGTAAGATGCACAAACAATGGCCTTTCTCAATCCTCCAATTGGAATCATAGACACAGCTGCAAACCTCATAAAATGTATCCAGGTAGGCGCCCATTCTAGATCCTTTAGTTTGAAAGTTATGTCATACGCATTTTTAATCCTATAAAGTTTCTGATTTAATTTTCAATAACTAAGAAGTAAAACAAGTGATTCATGGTAGCTTAGCACCAGAAAAGTTTAGAGTCCATGCAATTCAATCAGTTCCTTTTTCGCGCGACGAAAGGTTTTCGAAATGTTAGCCGTTTAAGCTTTTCAATATTTTTAGCAACCGTGTTTTGTTTTTTACGAGCTAATGAAATTAACATTTTAATATCAATTGCAGTTGTATTAAAAATAATTGGTATCCCTAAAGTTTCGGTATAGCTCTGCATCCGCAAACTATTGAAATTATTTGAGTATTTATGATGATTAGTAGGAACTTGATAGAAACATTTTTGTTTTAATTTTTTTCATTTATATAGCCTCCTTTAACATCTAAGGTCATATCGGGGGGTTTGCACTTAAAACAACCGTTATCTATAGGTTTATATCATTTTACTTTCCTCAAACACACACATTCACTCTCACATATATATTTCTAGACTCTGTGGGGATAGGGAATAATTCTGTCTAAAGAAAGCTTCTCCGCCCCAGCCTGAAATCGAACCCGAGACCTGCGCATGAGAAGTCAGCTCGCTGACCACTCAACCACGGAGGCAGTCAAAATAATCTTTTATTTGAACAACGTTGAACATTAATACTTGTTCCTTATTATTAGCCGTACAAAGACATGTACTGACGAAGATTAAGTTCTCAGTCGTGGCATTGCGTATTTGAAGTATAGTTTCACTTCCAAAATGTCTGAAATACCAAATGCAAATAAAGAATAGCAGGTAGCAAAAGTATTGCAAATTAACAATAGTATATTTAAATTGGTATCCTACTGGTTGTAATTACTTAAAGTTTTTTATAACCTTATGAAATATGGAATTATTTTTAATGTAAAATATTAACTTATTGGTTGCGTGATCACCGACAAATTCAGGACGAACTAGTTTTTTATAAGTATTTTGTTATTTATGAGCGCTCTTTCGCAATTGTGGTTCTCAGCGTCCCATGCTATGGTGACCAAATGCACCTACGTCTCCCGCCTTTACCTTGCCCTTGAATTGTTGCAGGTTTGAGTAAAGAGTGTTACACTGACGGCATTGCAAAGAGGCGAACACGTGCGTGGGCGGCCGCTCTACATCACCCTTTCAGTGTAGCAGAAGTTTGACTTATCTAATGAATACGTGCAATGCCTTGCACTGTAGCAGAAGTTTGCACTTAGCAAATGAATGAAAACGTACAATACGTGTACAAGGAAAGAAAAGGAAATCAAAATGAAAAGGTTGTGTGCGCCTTCCCCCAGCACTGTAGCACAGAATAGACAGTATACAGAAAGGAAACTCGAGGGCGGCTGCTTTGATGTACTTGAAGCCAAACTCCTCGCTAGACGCCATATTGGGACCTAGTAAACGCAAAGCGAACGCTGTTTATTACATACCATTTTAAGCAGATTAAAACATTTAAAATAAAAAAGCACGAATATATGTAATAACAATCTCATGTGTGGCATATACATGACTTTCTCTACTTGCTCTCCTACAAACTATTTATACGGCTGCTTATTCTTCTGTTTCTTGTTAATAGAGATATATTTTAATTACGCATTTCGTTATAAGTATAAACAATAGTCAAATCTTTTCGATGTAAGCAGCTATGTGATGCTTTGAAATCTCATTATATTTGCAAAAACTTGAAAAAAGAAAAGAAAAAAAAACGAGTGTAATTTCCATGAAAGAAAATGTGTATATATTTGAAAAATTTTAATCAATATTCAGGGGGAATTTAAAAAATGGTAAACAGTATAAAAATGGTAAATGATAAATTGTGGGCTTAACAGGAGCTACATTCTCTGTGTAGTAAGATTTTATCTATCTCTTTTGATTAAAATATCGCAGGTTTAACATATTTTTATGAAAAACGAAATGTATAACATGAATTTTCTAGGGAAAGCCTCTGAAGAGCTCTTTATTCTAGATTGCTTTTATATAACTTTTGTATAACTGGTAAACCGTAAGAGATAGACAAAAATCTGATGTATGCCATTCACATAACGTTCTCTAGCTGTTACACAACTTTTTTCTTATAAAAGATTATTCTTTTATCCACGCCATGCACATCAAGATAAACATTAGAGAAATTATCTATTACTTGCTTCCTTGTAAATATAAGGGAATACATTAGGCCAATGTGATGATCAAATCTTTTAAAAGCTGGTCGTTATGTGAAACAATTGATGATCGGTTCGCTTTTATGGTCCCGTTGGAAGAAAGTTAATGACTTTAAAATTGAAGCCAATAACAACGAATATCTTAGAAACCGTCCAGCTTCTTATAAAGAAAAGTATATGACATAAATTCTATGTTTTGACGAGATCTACATTATATGTAGTAAGTTTTTGTCTATATCTTACGATTTAACCGTTATGCAAAATTCTGCAAACCCCAACCAAAATACAGGGTTCTTCAGATGCTATTCCTAGACAATTCAAAATATACATTTTAATTCATAAAATAAAATATATGGTATTTTAATCAAAATCGTTAGAGCCATTTTTGAGAAAATCAAAATTTTCGAAAAATGTTCTATGTAAAGGTTAGTTGGTGGTGCGGGGATTTTCTTGAAAATTTCGTATCGCATCCTTGGAAGATACTAAGCTTAAATACCATAGCCATCGGCTTTTATAAGATTTGACTAACACTTTAGCCTATGAATTCTCTTATTTCTCTTCTACTTACAAAGAAGCAAGTATTAAGACAAATTCTGGTAAATTGTATCTTGAGTAGTATGATGTAGATAAAAGAATCATCTTTTGTAAGAAAATGTTGTTTGTGGAACAGCTAGGAGAAGTCATACGAATGGAGCACATCAGATGTTTGAGATTATTTTGTTTCTTGTGCATATCTACAAAACAAACCGAAGCAACATGAAATTATGGTTAGGAAAGTATAAAGGCAAGAGTAAATGACCAGGTGATTCAATGGGCTGCCAAGCTTTATTTAATAAAATAATAAAAAAGCTTAATACGTTGAATCACAATGGACTGTAAATATGACAGAAAAATAAAAACAACAACAAAAAAACGAAAACTGAAGCTTGATGCAAAAACATGATAGACCACATTACTAACTCTACAGGAGACATTCCAAGTTTCTTTTCCACATTAATTGTATTTGAATTATTTTTACGTTAGAGTCTGAGTACCATTGGCCGCCTTTTCTGTTACTACTGCTCATTATAAGATCAGTAAAGCTTTAAGAGTCAACAAATATTCCAACTTGTACAGTTTATAATGTAACCATTGACTAGAGTAGAATCCCAGCAGCTAAAATACACAATTAATAACGTTAATAAAATGTATATTACGAAGTGTGTAACTTCAGCAACATAGCTGTTTACTCGGTCCAAGTATGGCGGAATTCGCGCATGCGCACTGAGTTTTAGCGCGCGGATTACAGCGGAGATTCCTATCTGTATACTCTCTATTCTGTGACTAGTTTCTTGCCGCATAATCGGAGGTTATACATGGAGAGCTGGTATGGGCGCAAAAAGTAAGTTGCGAGAGAGAGCTGGAATGTGCATTTAAGTTACAGAGCAGCCGAATCAATCTGCAACTGGGTGAACGATCGTTGAGGCCGCAAGAAAGAAGAATTGTTAGCATAATTTCAATTAAAAGGCGCTAAAATTCAGTGCGCATGCGCGAATTCCGCCATACTTGGACCGAGTAAACAGCTATGTTGTTGAAGTTACACACTTCGTAATATACATTTTATTAACGATTCCTATCTGTATACTCTCTATTCTGTGACTAGTTTCTTGCCACATAATCGGAGGTTATACATGGAGAGCTGGTATGGGCGCAAAAAGTAAGTTGCGAGAGAGAGCTGGAATCGTGCATTCAAGTTACAGAGCAGCCGAATCAATCTGTAACTGGGTGAACGATCGTTGAGGCCGCAAGAAAGAAGAATTGTTATCATAATTTCAATTAAAAGCATTTGTTACACTATATTGAACGCGAAAGTTGTTAAGAAGCCTCTATAGGTTTCAGACGATAAACCATGGACTGACATTATTGGACTTTTCAAAAGATTCTCATACATTAGATATGGGCTTATTAATGCGTAAGCTTGAATATTTGAATGTCAAATAGCATTACAACATGGTTCAAATTTATTTACTTGAGCACCAGTTGTAGTTGTAAATAGATCAAACCAATCTCATTGGAAAGAAACGAGAGCTGGTGTACCACAAGGATCAGTGCTTGGGCCCTTGTTGTTTACTATTTACATAAATCATATTACAGAAAGTATAAAACACTGTACACACCATCGTTTTGCTGACAATTTGTCTAAATCACGGCTAGTGATTTAGACAACTCAATTAAGACTATAAATGAAAACTTAAATTCACTATCGACTTCGGCATTAAAACATGGGCTACAGCTGAATATAGGAAAGTCACGGGCAATCATTATGGGACACGAGCGGTTGTTGGGTACTCTTGATTTGGATAACATACCTACAACACATTGCATTAAATAATTCTGAAATACAATTTCGTAATACAGTAATGAATCTTGGAGTTTATAATGGAACACGTAAACTACATATGTATGTAAAAAAGCATTCTCAATAGTTGATCCTTTAAAACGTATGAATGGTTTTCTACCGACTTCAATTAAGACAATATTAATACAAACGCTTGTTATGCCCCATTTTGACTATTGTGGCTGTTTTTACTAACCTAATTGAAAATTTGATACTAGACTGCAACAGGTTCAGAATACGTGTGTACGATTTGTGTGCAATCTCCGTCGATTTGACATGTTACACCATCACAGAGCCTTGCTATGTTCTTAAACCGTGTTGGACAAGTCACGTAGCCATAGTGGAGAAAAGGGATCACATGAAACGTAACTTGCGACAAATGAGGTTCTAAGTTGTGAACTGGTGATACCCCAAACACTCTGGTTGGACAATAAATCACCTCTATCACCGGCTGATGCAAAATTAGGTGAATCTTTTCTCTGTGATATATTCTGAAATTGTGATACTAAGATAATTTACGCTCGTAATATGCACAACTAATACACTTCGTAGATAAGTCAACCAATTGTGAAGCAGCGGGATTGAAGGATGGAGTAGATGGCCCAATCGGTTTTGTCTTTTCTTATTCGCCTGGTACATTGTGCCAGGATAGCACCAATGAAAATCATGTAAGATCCGAGTCCCCATCAAACGTTTACATTTTCAGCAAAGTCGCTGTGATTGGCGCATTTTTAATGACGAGTTACATGATGAGAGGGCTCGAACTCCCGTGCAATCCTTTGCTAAGAACAATATGCCCCAATCTAATGTGCCTCAAGGCGCAGGATGCCATATTATGCCCCAGTCATTATGTTATTTAAAATATCTTTTGTGCCGGTATAGTTAGAGTAATTTTTCTTGGTCTTATGTCTCTACTTACTTTCCGATGATTTTAATTTGAAAATTATTGTCTCAAGAAGTTCATTTCCACATTTTCAAATTCTTCTTGGGCTTAGTTTCAACGGTTATCTTATTATTTAAGGTGGGAAACTAAAGAATCCAAGACATGGAATAAAATGTAATAAAACACATGCAATATCAGATTGTGTACACAAAAAGCAATGGAATTTTTAAGCCCTAAACTACTGTGGCGAAATAAACCAGCCGGGCAAGTTCAAGAAGCCTGCTTGATAACAAGCATTCAGGAAATAGCGTAGCAATCGAATTTCGAACGAGTATAGCTGTCTCTTTGCGCACGATTCTGTTCTTTATTAACCTCCTCGTACTAGTTCTCAAGAGATAGAAGCATATTTCTTTCCGCATTGATCTTCCACTCAAAACATATGGACCACTTTTACTTCTTAAAATATTTCTGACAACCCTTGATTTCTTCATTAAAATTGGATTATAATTTATAAAGGAGATAGCATTTCTATACTGTCAATTTGTATTCAATTCAATTTAAATGCTATTTCTTCAGGCAATCAGACTTTTGACTGACGGTTTCATGCTTCATGAGGAAGTGTTGGGTTGGAAAATAAGGAATTAATGTCAGACATTTGAACTGGTTTTATTTCTTATATTCATTAGTTCCCGAATAATATGCAAGCGTTTTATACATATTAGAAGATGAGAAAAAAAAGACAAACCGATAAAAGTATTCTTTATTTACGTGGTGTCTAGAAGTTTAATTTCAGAACTAAACATGGAGTTTTTCTTCTGATAGGCTTTTGACTTTTCCTTCTGTATAAATATATACAATTTTTATTATATAAAGAACATATTTTGTTTTATACGGAATATAATAACTAATGAATAAATGAATACTATTATTGTTATTATCATGATTACTATTACTATTAGTTAAGAACAAATTTTTAAGAAACGCAGTATTATACCAAATCAGAACACCATGCTTCAATTTTATACCTCTTCAATCATTAGTCATTGTTTTAAAATATTCAAATACTTAATACTCGTTGTAGACCATGGGAAATGAACTCAATGAGTAATGTGATAACAAAATTTGAAGAAGAATAAGCCTAGTGTGATGTTAAACTTTCTTGTGGAATTCGTTCATTTGTAATTTATTGTTAGTGAAAATAGAAAAACGCCCTTTTATAAAAAAAAATCTGACGTGTTCTCTACTTGTACTGCAAACAAAATTATTCTTACAAAATATTACTAACTTATGAATATCATACTATTAGAAACGAACACTATCAGTGATCTTATTAATTGCTTCCTTCTAAGCAGAAGGAAAATAGGCTAAAGCGATAGTCAAATATTTTAAAAACTGGACGTTATATGAACGATTGAAATAAAATAAAAGAGATGAAAGGAAGCTTTGGGTTTGAGAAAATGAATGTGTTCACAATTGAAACCAATAACATGGAACATCTAGCATGTATATAGCATAAATATTGTGTAACGAGATCTATATCTTTTTATACTTTTCCCTCTTGTGATTTAACAGTTGTGCAAAATTCTGCTAAATTCATCCGGAATAAAAAGATCGTCAGAGTCTATGCATTTTTGAGAAAAATAAACATTTGGAAAACAATTCTATTTAAAGCTTAGTTTGAGGTGTGAGGATTTTCTTGAAAATCTTCATGTCGTATCCTTGGAAGATACTAAACATAAATATCAAGTTTGGTATTTAACGATCTTTGCTTTTGTTTTAGCTATGGTGTCCACAAACAAACACACACGCACACACACACACACATACGCACACGGAGCTTCTTTTAAAATGCTTGTTTTGGACTAAGGAGACATCTGGAATCATTAGTAAGGTACAATTCATATTAATAATCAGAAATTAGTTATATTTCACTTTTTTGTACTTCCCTCTTCTGGTTACATATCCTTTGATGATATTTTTTTTCCAATTTTTAATCGTCGTTTTTTTAATCTAGAACTTCGAGATTGTTTAGACTTACTGTTTTCCGACATATGATGCAGCTAATTAAACCATTTTTCTAGATTTTTCTATTTTTATCTAACAGTGGTTCTTCATTTCCTGTCTAACTGTATAATTTCCTATGTGTTCTTTTCTCATGGAGTTCTTTACTGAACGCAAAAACTGCACTTTAGCTTCTTGTACCGTATTTTATCTTTAACTTTAACTATATGTTTCAGTTCCATAGTAATACCATTTTGTTTGTTATAAAAACATATTAAGCATGTGGTATATTAATCAAAATCGTTGGAGCTATTTTTGAAAAAATCCAAATTTTCAAGAATTTTCCTTCTAAAGGATAGTTAGGTTGGGGGAATTTTCCTGAAAATGTTCATGCTCCATTCGTGAAAGATACTGAACATCAATACCAAGTTTGGTGTTTAACGGACTTTTCATTTTTGAGCCCTGCTGCCCACACCCACACTCACACACATACAAGAATATTTTTCTACTTTTTTTTTTTTTTTTGTTCAGGAAGTCTCTAAACATGTGAAATCTTGGTATCAAATTTTTGGGTGGAATACAATAACTTTTGTACATCGTACACTATGTAAATTGTACAAACGTGCTGGAGAAAGTAAGAAAGAAAAGAGTGGGATGATTAAGTAGGTATTTCAACAGTGACCAAGTTATCTAGAATAATCTTTGCCTAATATGTCCTATTAATATGCTTATATTTAAGAAAATAGAACATTTGCCTCATATCAAGCGTTCAGCATTCTCTGTATCACTGGAATTATGCAACCTGTTGTACTGTAATTCAGCGCAATTGGTTGCATAACCCACAGGGACATTTTACTTTATCATAACATTGATTAGATTTACTGCTTGCATAATATATGTGAAATTCTGTATTTTTATATTTTATAAGATTAAAAATCCAATTTAAAGGAGATTCCGCACGAAAAAAAACACGCTTAAGTTATATATATATATATTTTTTTCAGGAAATTATGCATACTATTATATTTCCACAACTAAGAATAATATACATTATAAAATTTGTGTTGTTATTAGGCCATGTCAACGTCTCGTTGTTTCGTGAATATGACACCCAACATCAACGTTTGAAATGCAAAATCAGCTGAAAAATGCAAGCCATAGCCGAGATTTGAATCAGGGATTTTCTGGTTCTTCATTCAGTTGCTAAAACTTCTGAGCTTCTATGGAAACATGCCAACATTCTTTAACTGATTCGAGGTTTTCCTTCTAATCACACGCAAATCTCAAATTATTTGGAGATTACATACCCGAATGGTGAATTACAATTTGGTAAGTACTTTAAGTTCCAGGCTTTTAAGTTAATGCTTGACAAGTAATTGTTTTTTCACCCTAGTCGCATTTAGAACAGGAGATCATACAAAAAAGAAAACTGATGTGTTCCATTCACATGACTTTCTCTAGTTTTCCACAAACATACTTTTCTTTGAAATATTAATGTATTATGCTAATCATGACAAACATTACCAGAATTGATCGTGTTATTTGCTTCTTTGTAAGTAGAAGAAAAATATGGGAATACACTAGGCTAAAGTGATAAGTAAAATCTTTTAAAAGTCGGTCGCTAAGAAAAACAATTGAAATTCCGTTTTCTATGTTCGCTATGAGTTTCACAAAAGAGAGACAACAAGAAAGATACATTTCGTTTGAGAAAAAAGGGAAGTCAATATCTCGGAATATCTCGAAAACGGTTAAGTCTATAAAGACTGTATATGACATAAATTGTGTGTTTTAATGAGATTTTCATATTTGTATAGTCAGTTTTGTTAATCTCTTTCGGTTCACCAGTGGTGGTGGTGGTGGTGGTGGTGGTGGTAGTAGTTGTGGTGGTGGTGGTGGTGGTGGTGGTGGTGGTGGTGTGTGTGTGTGTGTGTCGGTGGGCAGCACGCTCAAAAACGATAAATCCGTAACATACCAAACTTGATATTAAAGTTCAGTATCTTCTAAGGATGCGTCACAAATATTTTCAAGAAAATTCCCAACCCCAACTACTCTTTACATAGTAAAACTTTCTAATTTTTTAAATTATTCTGACCACTTTAATTAAAATGTCTTATATTTAAAAGAATTACATGACAAATAAAATGTATATCTTGAATTTTACAGGAATAGCCTTTGAAGAACTCTTTATTCTGGATGAATTTTATGAGTTTTGCTCAACTGGTAAACAGTTATATATAGATAAAAACTTAATACACAAAAATGCAGATCACCTTAAAACACGATATTTATGTCATATATATTTTTCTTCGTGGAACTGACCGTTTTCGAGATATTTCTTGTTATTGGTTTCAGATATAAAATACTTAAAATTATTTTCATATGAGACTTGTGAACTACTGGCCATGCAAAGAAACGGATATCAAACCCTTAGCAACCAACTTTTAAAAACATTTGGCTGTCGGCATATTTTAGTGTATTCCCTTATTTCCCTTCTATTTATAAGGAACTAAGTAATAAGACCGTTTCTGCTAATGCATTTCGATTAGTATGAAGTAGATAGAAGAATGAGCTTATTAATAATTAATTTGTTACACAGATGTAGAGAAAGTGGATGGAACACATCAGATTTTTTAAAACGGAAAGTTCTCGTCCATTTCATATCTATTTTGTTTAATACTTCTGGCCTCAAAACATAACCAAAGTTAGACGTCAATAGCATAGCGACAGCTTTTAAAATTTTGACAATCGCTTTACACTTGTTCATTCCCTTATTTTCCTTCTACTTATAAGGAACTAAGAAATAAGACCATTTCTGATAATGTTTATTAGGATTTTATGGCGTGGATAACAAAATTATATTTAATTCAAAATCTTCTCGGGCTTCTAGCCAGGTAAAAACTTGGCTTGACACCAACGTTTCGAAGAAGTGCATCTTCCTCGTCTTCAGGGTGAACTGATTAAAATTTCGGATATTAAACATATTTACCTGACAAATGAAGTGTATATCTTGAATTTTCTGGGAATAGCCTCTGAAGAGTATTTTATTCTGGATGAATTTTACTAAATTTTGAATCACTGCTAAACCGTAAGTAATAGACAAAAACTTACTGCACAAAAAATGTAGAGCACTTTAAAACACACAATTTATGTTATATACATTTTTTCGTGGAGTTCGTCGTTTTTGTGACATTCCTTATTTTTGGTTTCTGCTATGAAAAACGTATACTTTTCTCATACAGGAACTTGTCAACTCCTATCCGTATAAACAAAGGAACTTCATTGACATAGCAACCAGCTTTTGACTATCACTTTAACCTGCGGTTGTCCCTTATTTCGCTTCTACTTACAAGGAAGCGAGTAATAAGACTATTTCTGCTAATTTTTTCTGATTAGCATAACGTAAATAGAAGTATAAGCTTTTTAGAATTATTTGTTGCAGGGATATGGAGAAAGTCATGTGAATGGTACACATCAGATTTTTAAGTTATGCTGACATGCAGCCAGCATGGGAAACAAAAACTGTGGTAACTTTTTCGCATGGGAAAGACAAAGATTCACCATTTAAATTGTTGAAGTAAGATATATTATGTGCCGTAACGCTGCACTAATTGGATACAGTCTGTAGATCTTGAATAGGCCGGACCCGTGATTGGTCAAAAGCTGATGAAGCATTCGCTGATGTTTTAATAAGTAGTACGTGTTACCTTATTTCAACCAATTAAATAATTTACTTATTTTTCATCTCTGCAGAGAAGTATACCTAAAAAAAAATCTTATGTGTTACACTCACATGACTTTCTCTAGCTGTTCTACAAAATTTCTTACATAAGATTATTCTTCTTTCCGCACCTTGCTAATCGTGGTACTCATTAGCACAATGTTCTTATTATTTAGTTCCGTATAAGTAGGAAAAAATCTGATGTGTACCATTCACATGACTTTCTCCATATCCCTGCAACAAATACTTCTTAAAAAGCTTATACTTCTATTTATTTTATGCTAATCAGAAAAAAATAGCAGAAATAGTCTAATTACTCGCTTCCTTGTCAGTAGAAGTGACATAAGGGACAACTGTAGGATAAACTGATAGTCAAAAGCTGGTTGCTATGTCAATGAAGGTCCTTTGTCTATATGGATAGGAGTTGACAAGTTCCTGTATGAGAAAAGTATACGTTTTTCATAGCAGAAACCAAAAATAAGGAATGTCACAAAAACGACGAACTCCACGAAAAAATGTATATAACATAAATTGTGTGTTTTAATGTGCTCTACATTTTTTGTGGAGTAAGTCTTTGTCCATTTCTTACGGTTTAGCAGTTATTCAAAATTTAGTAAAATTCATCCAGAATAAACTAATCTTCAGAGGCTATTCCCAGAAAATTCAAGATATGCATTTTATTTGTCAGGTAAGTATGTTTAATATACGAAATTTTAATCAAAATCGTTAGAACCATTTTTGAGAAAATCAAAATTATCGAAAAAAGTTCCATGTAAAGGGTAGTTGGGGGTGGGGGTATTTTTCTCAAAATCTTCGTGGCGCATCCCTGGAAGATACTAAACTTAAATACCAAGTTTGGTGTTTTACCTACTTTTCGTTTTTGAGTTATCGTGTTCACAGACACACAGACACACGGACACACACACACGGACTTTTGTGTGAAAATGCTTTTTTTGGATATTGGGGACCCTAAAACATATATTTCCGGTGAAATCTCGGTATCGAATTTTTTGGCGGAGTGCAATAAGTTCTCTATACACTGTGTACATAGTGCGTATGGAGAAAGTAAACAACAAGGGAATACACTAGGTTAAAGCCATAGTCAAATGTTTTAAAAGCTGTTGTTATGCGATTGTCATTACACATCCCTTCTTTTCTTGGCCAATAGTAGAACAAAGAAAACCGCACATTTCCGTCTGAGAAAAGTATAAGTACTTCACAACTGAAATTAATAAAATGAATACTTCGAAAACTGTAAGCTCCACGAAAAAAATGTATATGACATAAATTAGGTGTTTTATCGTGATCTACATTTCTTGTACCGATAAGTTTTTGTCTATCTCTTACGGTTTACTAGTTAAGCCAAATTAAGCAAAATTCATCCAGAATAAATAGGTCTTTAAAGGCTATTCCCAGAAAACTCAAGATATACATTTTATTTGTCAGCTAAATATCTTTAATATACAATATTTGAATCAAAATCGTTAGAGCCATTTTTAAGAAAATCAAAATTATCGAAAAAAATTCCATGTAAAGGGTAGTTTGGGGTGGGGGGATTTTTCTCAAAATCTTTCTGTCGCATCCCTGGAAGATACTAAACTTAAATACCAAGTTTGGTGCTTTACCGATTTTTCGTTTTTGAGTTATCGTGTTCACAAGCACACGGACTCCCCCCCCCACACACGGACCTTTTTGTGAAAATGCTTTTTTTTGGATACAGGGGACCCTAAAACATATATTTCCGGTGAAATCTCGGTATCGAATTTTTGGGTGGAATACAATACTTCTCTATCCCTATGTACATTGTACATACGGGGCTAGAGAAAGTAAAAATCGGATGCGCTAGATTCACATCATTTTTGTACCTATCCTGAAGAAAGCTATTCATTAAAAAGCTCATTCTTCTATCTATAGACATACTATGTTTATCAACATCAGCATTAGCAGAAATTCTTTTATTTCGATATTTCTTTGTACAAGGAAAGTAAGGAAATTCAATAAGCTAAAGCGATAGTCAAATTCTTTAAAAGCCGCTCGCTAGGTAATAGTGTGCAAAAAATATGAGTAAGTACTTGCAATTTCAGAAATGTGTAACTGGGTATTCAAACATTTAAACCTATAAAATAATATCTCAGAAATGTTTAATTCCACATGAAAAGTGTATTTGTCATATATTGTATATTTTCACGAGATCTACATTTCTTTGTGTCAAGTCCTTGACTATCTCAAACTGCTTACCCGTTATTCGTATTAAACAAGAATTCAAAGTAAATGCATTTTATGTGTCATAATTTAATCGTATGCATTCCATTCACATTGCTTTCTCTACTCTTTACAGATTATCTTATAAAAGCTTATGTTTCTATTCGTTACACACTTCGCTTAAGTTGCAATAGGTAAAGCAAAATAATTAAGAGCGTGTCGCTTGAAATTCTATGCTCTTTGCATAAACACGGGGGGAGGGGGGTTCCCATTTGAGGCTCGTTAACTTAACAAATGCAAATTTAACATAAATTATGTGCTTTGACATTTACATTGTGTGTATGGTTTCTTGAAGATATTTAACAGATCTAACCTGTCCGCTGAAAATTATTTGAAGGGTCGCAGTATTTTGTAAGATTTTCTTTCCTACGCTTTATCAGAATGAAGAAGGCTTCACAAATTTATTCCAAAAAAATTAAAGTTATACACTTAGTTGGTCATGTAATCATTATACCAAGTTTGGTATTTTACCCATTTTCCGTTATTGAATTGCTTGTTCATAGACACCACGTGCGCGCGCATATACCACGCACACGTGCCCTTTTATAAAAACACTATTATAAAAACACTTTTATAAAAACACTATGTACACGACGGTATTGTACACCACCAAAAAATTCGATACCGAGATTTCACCGGAAATATGTGTTATAGGGTCCCCTGTATCCAAAAAAAAGTATTTTCAGAAAAAGGTCCGCGTGTGTGTGTGTGTATGTGTCCGTGTGTCCGTGTGTCTTTGAAGTCGATAACTCAAAAACGAAGAGTCGATAAAATACCAAACTTGGTATGTAAGTTTAGTATCTTCCAGGGATGCGACACGAAGATTTTGAGAAAAATCCCCCTACCCTAAACTACCCTTTTCATGGAACTTTTTTCGAAAATTTCAATTTTCTAAAAAATGGCTCTAACGATTTTGATTAAAATATCATATATATTAAAGATATTTACCTGACAAATAAAATGTATATTTTGAATTTTCGGGGAATAGCGTCTGAAGACTACTTTGTTCTGGGTCAATTTTACGGACTTTTTCATAACTTCTAAACCGTAACAGATGGACAAAAACTTACCATACAACAAAAATGTAGCACTTTAAAACACACAATTTATTTTATATACATATTTTTCGTGGAGTTAATTGTTTTTGAGATATTCCTTGTTTTTGGTTTCAGCTATAAAACACATACTTTTCTCATACAGAACTTTGTGAACTCGTGTCCATACAAACAAAGGAACTTCAGTCACATAACTACCAGCTTTTGACTATCGCTTTAACCTATGGTACTCCCTTATTTCGCATCTACTTACAAGGAAGCAAGAAATAAGACTATTTCTGCTACTTTTTTCTCGATTAGCAGGAAGTAAATAGAAGCATAAGATTTTTAAAAATAATGTATTGCAGAGATATAGAGAAATTCATGTGAATGGAACACATCAGATTTTTCTAATCCAAGTGGATTGTCCGAAGTCGCAGTGTAAGCCGACTCTGCGGAACTCGTTAGCCACCTTTTCATACTCCCTGGTTACGTAACAAAAGAATTCCAGAAGCAAGCAGTATTACACGCAGGCGTGGCCATGTAACACCCAGGTGTAACAATACAGTTTTTTATGTAAAATAGGCTGTCAAGATAAGACTGGCCTGCGTGATGGTAGCGTGTCTCCCTCACATTCAACAAATCGCGAGTTCGAATCTCGCTTAGGGTGAGTTTTTTGAGGTTTTTCTCGAGGTTTTTCGTATCCTGAGAAGACGAAAGTCGAGTAACTTTAGCTTTCTGGACCCCGAGATCATTTCAAAATAATTTTACCGATGTCATTTATCGTCGATATGACTAACCAGGTTAAAGGACGTTAAGCTACAAACAAACAAACAAACAAAACAAAAGACACGATTCTTGAAAGAGAGGTTTGTCGTGTAAATCCCTGAAAAGGCATCCTAGTAACTGGCAAATTTCAGAGAGGTATCCTAAACTTGGGGTTGGAACGCTGTCTTCCCAAATTTCCTTTCCCAATATTAATTTAATTTCACATCAATCAGTACCCGCTGTCTGTGTTGCCACATATAGTAAGATTGTAAGTTAGAAGATCACGAATATCATAAGGTTACAATGGTATCATGAACCATTTGTGAAGAAACTGTGATAGAGCTTTCTTTTTTTATTTTATTAAGTTTAACGTCTTTTACCCTGGTTGGTCATATCGGACGATGAATGAAATTGGTGAAAAGATGCTCAAATGATCTCGGGATCCATAGAGCTTAAAGCTGCTCGACATTCGACTTCTCAGGATAGGGGAAAATCCCGAAAAAATCTTATTCGGATGACTCACGAGAAACGAGATTCGATCTCACGACCTTTTGAATGTGAAGCAGGCACGCCACCACTACACTATCCAGGCGGGCTCCCGATAGAGCTTTTACACCATCCTGCACTGTTCATTATTTTCATAAACGTCAATCCTGCCAGTAAAGTGCATGAGAATATTAAAATCATACTCAAAAGAATATTTATATGAAAACTGCTCACATGCTTTCTTATGGAAATGTTAAATATATTATGCTGTAAAAGACGTTAAAGTTCTTCCTATCTGATATATCTGACACACTTATTAGGATAATGATAAAAGTTAAAAAATTGTAGTTTTTATAAATGGATTTAAAGTTTACAATGTCTTAAAAATTCCACGGTAGCGTATTTAATAAAAAAAATATATATATATGTATATATACACACATATATATATACATATATATATACCTATGCAAATATAATACGAAAACTAATAGTTGGATTTTAATGAAACAAGCACCATTTTAAAATAAAATATGTTTCATTTACATGACTTTCTCTATATTTCTGTAACAAATTATTGCCAATAAGCTTATTTTTTATTTATTTCATGCTAATGGAGAAAAATTAGCAGAAATAATATTTATTTTTTGCTTTATTGTAAGTAGAAGAAACCAAGAAAAAGAATATCTCAAAAACGATCAACTCCACGAAAAAAATATATATAACATAAATTGTGTGTTTTAACGTGCTCTACATTTTTTGTGGTTAAATTTTTGTCCATCTCTTATGGTTTACCGCTTAACTTAAATACCAAGTTTAGTATTTTACCGACTTTTCGTTTTTGAGCTATCGTGTTCACGGACACACGCACGGACCTTTTTCTGAAAATATTTTTTTTGGATACAAAGACCTTAAAACATATATTTCCGGTGAAATCTTGGTATCGAATTTTTTGGTGGAGTGCAATACCTTCTCTATACACTATGTATATGCTACGTATAGAGAAAGTAAAAATGGATTCAAATTCAACATTAACATTTTGAAATCTGTTAACGATTATGTCTTGTTTAAGGCTACAAAATACCTTATACTGCAAGTTACTAAACATTTTTCCTTTTTTAAACTATTTTTTTCACTAAGGCATAACATATAATCCTACTGCTAACAGTTTCGCTTATCTCCGGAACAACGTTGCCGAAAAGCGCTATTCTTGTCCATGGGCTAATGCCACAGTTTGAAAGTAAGCCTCCTTCGAGAATGTTTCTTGCAGCAGTCGTATGTTAAACCCGGGGTTATCTTGTCACACTGCTGACAGCGTAATTTATCTTATACCTTTTAGCTGCCAGTGTGCTTAACCTTTGACACAACAAGTTAATTTTGGCACTTACATGGTGCATGGTGGCTGATCAGCTTTTGTTATCGCAATACATTTTACGTAAAATTAAGCACCGATCCTAGGCAGAAATGGAACAAAAACGTGTCTTCTGCTCTTACAGTAATTTATGGATACTGACGTATAAAGTATCTAATAAACCTTGGTCAAAGATTATAGCGTCATGATAATCTTAAAATAATAGTAAGGATTTGATACGGCTGTGTATATGTTATGTTAATACAGCAAAACAATCACCATTTACCTCCTATTCCTGTCCAACATAAAGAAACTTTATTGTATACTAGCTGAAATATTCAATCTTGCCTTGTTTTGACAGGTTGCTTGTCCCATAACCGTGCATTTCTTCGTACGTACGTATTTATAAATTCTTAAACAACACTCAAAAGAAATAGTTAAATAAAACTAAGAAAACTATAAAGAAAGAAAAGTAACTGATAAAACATACAAAGCACAGTTGAACAACTACAGATATCAGTCTGAACAATAGTTTCTTGCTAATACAGCTATGACTTACTTGTTATCATATTTGGAGTGACTCGTCGCTATTTACAGAGAAAATCTCAGTTAGGAAGAAGTAATACTAGTTTAAGTAACGTAATTATATTCTTCTTTATTTTCAGTAACCAACATACATAAAAATTCTAAGGAAACACAAAAAATGAACAAGCATTAGAGAAAAGGAAGAAGTGTACTTTGATTGGTTTAATGTTGTTATCTACGCCCACTTAATCGTTTTTATATGCCACCAGGTTTGTTTTCTGGTTATAAAATATTACAACCTGCCCATACAGAAAAAACCACTGGTTGCAACATTGAGAAATTAAACATAATATGTGTATGTACCAAGATCAGAATATGCTCACAGAATATGTGGATATTAATACCGACTTCTCTTTTACTCTAACTCAATAATGTTTGAAGGCCACAGAACCTTTGTAATTATTGCGATTATATTGACTCCTTTTGTGCCATTTTATATACATATGCGATAAATAATGATATAAAGATAAATGAGGTGATAATGATAAACAAATACTGTGTCTGGTTTGACGTTTTTTCGGTTACTACAGTGTAATCAAGGCAATACAAAATTTTGCTCAGCTTTCAACCATGCAATTGTAGCGTTTGCTTTTATTTAAGTATAATAGCGGTTGTAATTATTTTACTGTTTTATTACTACAAGATCAATTTTGGATATTATATAACAGAATAACATTTGAACTAGTTATTATTTTGCTATTTTGTGAAAGTAAGTAATTAGTTTCTTATGTTAGCAACGTTCCAGCTTTAACGACAATCACTGAGAAAGAGATAGATAATCTTGCAAGCTTTTGTAGATATTACGTGAAATGAAGTAAATAAATCTTATGACACGGGACAGAATTTCGATTTCTAAGCTACACAGTAAACTTTGCCTTATGTCAAAGGTTTTCTATACCAAGTTTGGTTGAAATCGCTGTAACGATGTATAAGTCAATAAAAAACATACATACTTACACACTTATATACCTGCACACACAAGCACATAAATACATAATACACACACACCCACCTACCTACCCACACATCCATTCACATACGTACACACACACATACATACCTACCCACACATCCATTCACAGACGTACACATACATACATACATACATACATACATACATACATACATACATACATACATACATACATACATACATACATACAATCATACATACATACATACATACATACATACATACATACATACATACATACATACATACATACATACATACATACATACATACATACATACATACATACATACATACATACATACATACATACATACATACATACATACATACATACATACATACATACATACATACATACATACATACATACATACATACATACATACATACATACATACATACATACATACATACATACATACATACATACATACATACATACATACATACATACATACATACATACATACATACATACATACATACATACATACATACATACATACATACATACATACATACATACATACATACATACATACATACATACATACATACATACATACATACATACATACATACATACATACATACATACATACATACATACATACATACATACATACATACATACATACATACATACATACATACATACATACATACATACATACATACATACATACATACATACATACATACATACATACATACATACATACATACATACATACATACATACATACATACATACATACATACATACATACATACATACATACATACATACATACATACATACATACATACATTGACTTTTATGTATTAAGATTAGGGAAAAGACACATAACACTGCGCTTAGAGCGATTAGTACAGGAAGTTTCAAAAAATAAAAGTTTAAACATTATTTACTAATATATACAAAGAACTAACTTCGCTATCAATAAAGGTTATATTCTAGAGCCTAGTTTAAGGGGAGTCGTAATAGGATTTTCATTTTTTTTTTCCATTTTCATGTTTTAATCGCGTATAAATATTTTGAATCTTCAGCTAATTTTGATATAACTTTCATAGAGATTAGCTAATTGTAAACAATTTAACATATTATTGAATATAATCCAGCGAAGTAGTTTTTAGAACATTTTGGTACACTCACTTGATAAAATATCAAAACTTTGCAAATATTAGTAGTAGAGAAGCGATTTTTTTTTGTTTCTATTTTGTTCGGAAAGTTTTATTTTAGCTACTCACAGCATTGGCATCACGCTCATGTTTCTTACATGTCAGAGTTTCGAAGCACTGCAAACTTGTGTTACATTAGGTTACATATATTTTTTAATTTTATGTTTAAAGCAATTTCTGAAAAAATAAAATCTTCTATACAAATTCCTCATAATCTCTGAAACTAATTAACACTAAGACCTGACATTTTTACCACAAATTTGCTCATAAATAGGCATTATTTAACGAAACAGTTTTTATGTATTTGGATTAGTTACTTTTTAAAAATTTAAAATTCACAATTCTAAATACAACTTTAAGAGCTTTATTTAAAAAAAATCCTATCTTTCCTTACAATAAACAGAAGTATTCTGATTTTCCTCAATCAACAATAAAGGTATTGCTGAGAATATCTTGAAAATTTAGTTCATTATTTTAAATAGTTGCGGACATGGTGGGACCAAATTTAACATTTCGACTTCCCTTAACAATTGGGCATACAAACACACTTACGTAATAAACGTAAGAGCCTCAATTTTAACACATTGCAACAAAAGACTGGTAGTGAATGCGACAGCAATTTCACTAACATAACACATTCTTTAAAATCTGATGTGGTACAATTCTCTAGCAAACGTATCTTAAGAACAGCTAATTTTTCTAAGAACGTTAATCGATATAAACACTGGCAAAATACATTTGTCACTAAGTTTGTGAATACACGATGGGACTAAAGGAATGCATTAAGCTTAAGTGATAGTCAGATCTTAAAGCGCTGGTCAACATGTAATAAAACTGAATATCTCGGAAATGGTTAACTCCACAAAAAACGTGTCTAACATAAATTTTGTTTTTGACGAGTCCTACATTTAAAGTATGCTTAAGTTTCTGTCAGTCTCTTACGGTTTATTCGCGGTAAATTCAAGGTTTACATTTAATTTATCACAAAATATATTCAACGTATGGTATTTTATCGAAAGTGTTAAGAAAATAAAATTTTACGGTACATGTTCTATGTTGGAGAAGAGGGAGGGGATTTTCCTGAAAACCTTCGTGCCGCATTCTTGGAAAATCCTGAACTTAAATATAAAGTTTTGTATTTTACGGAATTTTGTTTTTGAGATATCTAGGTTGTTCACAGACACACACCGTGCAGACCTTCTTTTGAATATGCCTTTTTTGGATTCAGGGGGATTTCAAAACATATTTATCGGTGAAATCTTGACATTGAAAATTTTGTTGGAATACAATATTTTCCCTTCTATACATAGTAGAGAATATAAACTTTGTGTCACACTTGTTAATGCAAGACTTTTTATTTATTGTAAAGCTATTCTGATGTCTTAGTACTCGTTATTTTTATTTTCTTTAATAGGTATGTACAACATACACAGGGGTGAAAAAAAAATACATTCTCTACCTTCAGTTACATTTGCATATGTACTAGAGAAAATAAAATGGAATAGTGCAATATTATCCTAAACTCCTGTTATTAACATGCATTAAAATAATATATTAAACCTACATTCTTTGAAGAAATAGATATTATTTACAATTAAAATGTATATTTCCTCCAATTACTAATAACGAATTCTTAATCTGATACCAACATTATTGACGTATTAATGATTGTATATAAAATAGTGTAAAATAAAAAAATAATTGCTATAAGTGTGAATAAAACGTAAAGAATATTGGTCAATAGTTTAAATTGGATAAAAAAGTTAAGTTTTCTTTGTTTTGATCAGCATGGAGTGGGGTGAACTTAGAGTTTTAAATGGAGCAGTAGTAGAAATACATTTTAGTATTTATTATAGTGATTAATACATTAATAAAGTTTTGCTTAAAACATGTTTTTAAAAATGAAAACTTGACGATTAATGAGATGTTGAAATTTAGTTTAACACACTTTATGAACCAGAGAGAGAAACAGGATAATAAGAGCATAACAATGTGATACCTAAGTGTCGGTTTCTTAACTTAGTGGGCTTAGTCTCTCTAAATGGAGGTCTTAGACTTCCTGTGACATTAAAAGGTCAGAAGCATGTCGAGGAGCTAACGACATGTACTGATAGAATGAACCCGGAACAAGGAATCAGCACGAAGCCAAGCATGAAAGTGAGGGAAGTAAATGATAGAAAAGAAGTCGAAATGGAAGGCAGAGAAGGTAATAAAGGATCGTTTTATAGAATGCATATCCGGGGAAGTGGGAGAATTCGGAGAAACCCTTTCCAAATGCCGCTTTATCCACCACATTAACACCTGGGATTGAGACCTGGCCACCTTAATCAGTGAGGAGAGGTCTAACCACTCTGCGCAACGCTGTTGTCAAAGCCATCTATTAATGCCTTTCTCTACCATATGCAATGTACGTAGAAGAAGAGAAAATTAGTTTCCACCCAAAACTTCGATACCGAGATTTCACCTGAAATGCATGTTATGATGAGCTCTGAATTCAGTAAGACAATTTTACTCTAAATACCATGTACAACTACATACCTAAATTTTTACTGTGCTGTGTAACATATTTAATTAAATTACGAACAGTTGCATGACATACGAATTCCTTTTTATTTCCTTATAGATCATTTAGAGCGGATTTTCGGCTTCCATATTATCTTTCTTGTTTCTGTTTCATTACACTCCTTTACAACTTTTTTGACACTGTGTACTGGGTAATGTTTTTCGTGTTTCACCTGATTAAACCAATGGGACAACTTTTGTTGAATTCTCATTTTATTACTATACCCAACATAAAACTTGTATTATTTCCTTTTCACTGAGAATTGCCATGCTTAGTATTATTCTACACAAATACAGAATATTTTTGTATATGGCAAAAATATTCAAAGTCGCCTGTATTCTGTTACAATTAATGTTCACAGTGAAGGATGCAAGAATGTGACATTATGTCAGAATATTATTATGCGCATCATTCCAGTCTTCTTTTTTTTTTTTTTTTTTTTTAAACTTATGACTTATATGACACCATTTAAAACTTATGATCAATATTCCATAGTCTTTCTTCTCTCTGAACTCGTGTGTTAAAATTAAGGAGTGTTGAAAGAAGCCGTGCAACTATGTAAGGGTCGTTGCAGACAAATTTCGTTTCAGAAATTGAGAATAAGGAGGAAGGTAGATTCCGGGAAACTCAGTAAACTAGAACCTCATTAGCGCTAGATATGATATACAGGAATTTTACACTCAGGAGTAGAAATAAAACTCACTAAAGCAGGCGGTACATTCCTGGGAATTAACAAAGTGGAAGAATACTGAGAATTGAGGAAGGGAATAAAAATATTTCTCAGGTCTAAAGGTTAAGATTGAGCAACATAAACTGTAGAAACTTAGATGAGTAGTCATTGATATAGGCGGGATTTAGGTTAATAAAAGGGCGTACATTGCTAAAATTAAGTTATTCTTGCTACAGATTTTACAAGTTACGGAAGGGTTACTGCGATCGGTAACGCAGGAACAGCTCATCACCAGTATAACGGTGATCTGTAAGACATTCGTCGTATAGCAGTTATGCAAATTTCCTCTTTCTCTGTTTAGCCTTCTCGTATGGAGGACTTACAGCTCCCAGGGCTTACAAGTGAGCGCCTGGGATCAGACGTCTGTTGAGGAACACAGACTCTAGATCAAACAGAAGTCAGGATGGGCGATCAGCCTAATGTCTGGTATGAACTTGAGGAAGTGAATGAATTGAAATAACGGTGAAATGGATGAAAAGAAAGGTGATTATCGAGCAGTCAGTGAAATGAATGTTGAGGGAAACCGGAGAAATGACACTTAGACGCCACTTCGTCCACCACGAATCCCACATGCGTCCCTGGTATCAAATCCGGGCCACCAGGGTGTGAGACGAGCGGTCTACTCACTCGGCCTCGGCGCCACCCCTTTAGGGTAACATACCTTGTTACTTTACTACGGAAACAAACGTTGCCACAATATACAGTTCTTCTGGAAGTTAGTACTGTTAGTGTCCCGCTTATATAATTGTTTCTGATTATATTCAGAACCATTTGATTATTCATCTTAAAACAATTGAAAACTCGTTCCAAATAGATCAAGTAATACCCTCCTTTAAATATTCTCCCACATTTAACTGATGTTGCCCATTCTCGCCCCCACTCATGCATACTCGAACGTATCTCCAGAAATATCTCTCAGCCTACCACTGGAACAGCTATCTGCCAGCAGAAATCTGCACCATACTTTAAGAGCGAACATATAAATAACGCATTATACCATATAAACCTAATCGTTATTGAAGAAGAATATTTCATCTTTTCTAATTACGAAGAAATGAGACTGATACCCACATAATTTGTTTCACACCGTTTGAATAACCAAGGGCAAGATTTCCTTATATTATCGGAATATGCAACAAGCTATTTTCAACTTACTGTAGTGTATTGGCTGTATTTTATTTTCGACGTTTTAGAATACAGTAGGAAAACATTTATCAGGTGAAATAGTAAATTGAAAAATCCTTGACATAATTCTTTCGGTAGAAGGGTAAAGCCATTGGTTTTGTGTAATATTTTAACATGAAAGGAGCACTTACTCTGAAAAGAAAGATCCCTGGGCAACAATGTCACGCTCGTAGCATCCTGTTAGCATGTCTAGTAGTTGAATAAGTGACTATAGAAATGTATAGGAAGCACAGTTAGTACGTGCTTATATATTAATGGATTATGGGAATCAACTAAATCATTAGAGATAAATAGCCAGTGAAGATGGTCGTCTATAAATAGTAAGTGTTCAAGCACTTCACCAAGGTTTTAATAATTTCATAATACTGTATTGCCAATTATAAGATATTTCATTGAAATAGAACTGCAACTTTACCGAGGCTATTCTGTATCTCTATATCTTCCTCTGTTTTGCTTTATTTTTAATTGTAGAGCTTCTCTCTCTCCATCTCTCACTTACCAGCACTGCCATTCGAAACCATTCCCATCCCAACTTCTCTAACTTTTCTCCTTATTATTTTTCTTCTTTTTATTCTTCTTCCTCTCCTCCTCCTCCTTTTCTTCCTTCCCATCTCATTTCCTATTCTATTACCTCTGTCTTTTTCCTCATCTACCTATATGCTCCCTTTCTTCTCTATTCTTTAGTTCCTTCTCGCTCTTCCGCCCTCCGCTCTATTTATCTACTCCTTTCTCACTCTCTCAGCTCTCATTCCTTGTAAAGTGTATGTATTTGTTATCTTTAAACTAGTATAAAAATATTTTTCCTAAATGTGTATAACACGTAATATATTGTCTAATATTACCTGAATTTCTCACCTTCTAATATGTTTTATATCTAAGATAACTGAAAATAAGCAACAATCTTTCCAGAAACGCAAACTTGATTTAACCCTTAAACCATATAAAAAATGGAAATTAAATGTTATTTATGAATGCTTTTTAACTACTGTGGTTCTCAGCATCCCATTCTATATTAAGGTGAAAGACCGCTTAATCTTGCTCAGAGGCCTTTTTATCAGACTTCAGGTCCTTTTGCGAGTCTTAAATCTACGAAACGGGATCAACGACTTTACTTCCCTTCCGAAGAACGCCATGCTAAGGATTTTACGCCCGAAAAAATCCAACGTCCTCCGCCGGGCGTAAACCCGGATCTTAGTTATATAAAGCTAGCATGATAATCGCTATATCATGGAGGGCGATTAAACCATATCAAAAGTTTACAAATGATACAACTCAAAAACGCATGCTTATAGCTTTTATTAGGTATTATTTTTACGCAATTTAGCAATAAGAGATATATTCTGTTTTCTTTTTATGTCCAATTATAAATTCCGCCTGGCAGAAATGGTTAAAAGGTGTTTTATCCTATACTCCACAAGAAACGTTATATACCAAGTTTCATGACCGGGTGTTGACAAATGTCCGTATGAGAAAAGTTTAACTATTTTAAAACTGATACCAATAACAAGAATTTCTAGGAAATGGTCAAGAAACGGAATTTAATCACATAAATCTGGCTTTTAAAAGGTGTTATTGTCACTTTAGGCTGTGTACTCCCTTATTTCTCTTATACTTACAAGGAATCAAGTAATTTATTTATTTAATCTAATGCTCAGGATATTGAAAAACTGTCATTATTCTCTTGGCTTCCTAATATAGCTTCCATTTGATTTTTCCCAAAATTGCTGAAGAGCAAAACTTATACTAAAATGTGCTCAGCTTTGAATAACATTTTCTTGACACAGCATGCAACTCGGTGAGCTAAGGATTTTCATGCGGTGTAGATGCTAGATAATTATATAGTGTATTGATATATCTTGCCATCTTGCAGAAGAGTAGCCGTTTTTAAAGTAGATATCTAGGAAAGAAGTTTCGCTTCATATTCGGCTTACCCTTCCCGTATTTGTAGATACACCCCGCTAATGCCTAGGGGTCGGATAGCCAAAGGCACGAAGTCACAAAATGGAGAAGTCGGCCCATAGCCATGCAAGAATATGAAATGTAAGCGAAATTGATGACTGGAAAGGTGATGATGGAGCAATTGTTGGAATGAGTGGCGGGGGAAACTGGAGGACCCAGAGAAAACCCGCCCAGACGCCGCTTCGTCCACCACAAATGGGCGTTTGGGATCCCGGCCTATATGGGAGGCGAGCGGCCTTAGGAAACAAGTAATAAGACAAATGTTAATAATATTTACATCAAATAGCATGAAGTATATAGAAGGATAAGTTTTTCAAGAATATTTTGTTACAGAGATGTAGAAAAACACATGTGATTTGATCATCAGATTTATTTTTTTTCACTTCAAGATGACTACAACACGTGCTAATTCCAATTATTTAGATTCAAATGATTTAAATTTTGGCTGCAGTTTAATTAGCCGAATAACGTTGGTGCATCTGTTTAGTTTCAGAAGAATGGTTGCAGTGTATCAACAGCCTTGTAACGTCAGACGTTACTTTAGTGCAAGGTTATCAATGAATGTCACCAAATTTTATTTCCGCAAGATGCAAGGCCAAGATAAAAGTTTTCCTTCACCCAAAAAGATAAACTCTTAAGCCATGAACCAACAGATGTTAGTACCTTCTGACTCACCATCATCCCCCACCATATAATTACTGGTACACGTTATGCAATGACTTCAACAATTATTCGGCAGGGGCACACAGGAAGGAAAAGCGGGGAAGGGAGGGATATTGGTTAAGGTAGACTGGTAATCCTTCGCCAAAGTCTGGTTCCATTTGAGTGACGCCAACTCGCACATGAGGAACCTGATTTTTATGTCCATTCTTGAATGACAGCAAAACTGTGCAGGAATGAGAAACATGTTTTACAAATGGTGTCCTTTTCATAAATGTTTTAACAAGCTAACACCGGTTTGGCAGGGAATTTTTAACATTTACGTAAACATTTTTTAAAACACTTAAAGTTACTCGGAGCTTGTTAGCGAAAATCAGCAGCTGTCTAACTTCGGTTGACACATAAAGATTTCATCATTGCAGACAAGAGTACAACTCCCAATACATTTGGCCAAGTTCTGACTAAACTATTAATGCTGCAAAACCTGCACTGGCGCCGAATATATTCTTTATCAGTGTTGCCTATTGACTGCTATATTATGCAAATAAACTGTGGATATGAGACTAAAGATTAGAGAAAAGAACTGTTTGAAGTATCTACGCTTTGATCGCCCCTTACTATGCGTCACAGATAGATGACGCCTTATACATTGAACTGAACCAAATGTATGGATACACCTTATTCATACTAATGTAATTCACCTTCTTCCATTTCAAGGACAGACTTTGATGTCTATTCCCTTCCAAATACTATCTTCCCACCGCAATCTCTGTCTTCTTATTGATCTTCTGCCTCGTGGGGTGTAAAGAAACACTTGTATTTCATTCTATTCAGATATATTCTTTGGGGTGTCTTGGACGAGTGACAAGACCGCTCGGGTTCGATCCCAAGCACCTGCATATGGAATATGAGGTGGACGAAGTGGCGTCAGGACGGGTTTTCTTCGGGTCCCCGGCCAATCATTCCACCACTTGCTCCATCATCACTTCTCCTATCATCCATTTTTTTCACGGTCAAACTTTTGTTACAGGTCCTCCATTCTGTATTTTCATGACATTGGCTTCCCGACAGGCTTCTAACCCCTAGGCGTCCGCTTATAAGTCCTAGGGAGGGGTCAATTCTAAATACGGGGAGGGTAAGCCGAATACGAAAAAAAAAAAAAAAAAAAAAAAAAAAAACTGAAATGAGGTCCATTCTTTGAATAGATCTGTACCATGCTGTTTCAAAAAGCAAATTGTTTTCTTGTGAGCTACCGATTTTTGATTGGTATATCTGTATTCTGTATATGATTTTTTAAAGTATATCCTACTATTCGTCTTAAATACCTCTAGGGTTTCTTTTTTCATTTCTGCTTTTATTTATTTTGTTGCTGTTGTTGTGTTTTATTGATGCTCTGTGTTAGACCCAGTTCTCACTGACATATGTTGGAAGTGAACAGTTAAAACCTTGTAAAATTATAAACTAGTCTCTATATTTGATTTGTTTCTCAACGTTCTGTGTATAGTTCCGCACATATATTGAAGTTATCTAATTTGTGTTCTAAATAGTGTTCTTCGTCATATGTGTGTATGCGTAAGTAAATAAAATTTAGTTATATTTATGGACATGATAAGCCTAGAACCACTAAAGCACGGAGGATGATTTGTGTGTGTGTGTGTGTGATTTAAAACCTCAGAAACTATTATTTCTCTGGAAGAACATAGACTATAAATTATTACCAACAAGTTTAACTTCTTTGGATTGTGTTATTTTGATGTACCTGCCAATTTAAATCCTTTTTCGTTGACTCGAATGTCATAGGATAGTTTGATACCTCATTTTAATGGCTACCAATTAAGGGTGTCAATTAAAATGTTTTAAAATTGAGTTATTGGAGATGGAAGGGAGTTCGCGTTCCAACCGCCACATTTACACCTGATATTGCCAAAATATGTTATCAAGAAGTAGTAACTATGGTAACTATGTTGATAAATCTTAGAACACTTTCGTTTTATAATTGGGTGAAGATTGTAAATTACCCTACATCTTTCAAAACAACGCATAATAACACTTCACTTGTGTAACTTGTAAATATAACTAATGCACGAATGCACTTCAATCCAAGGCGCCATTCCATATATTTATAAGGCACTGTAGCGACAGCTGCTGAAATTCAGTGAAAGCAGAAAGTAAAATTGACAATTTGCACGCATGTGCTCTCCTCCTATGTAAATTCTGAAAATCGTGGCAGTTTAATTCTTTAACGACCGCTAGGTGATATTTAGTCGCTAGATCGAAGCTTGGAAGGGCCTGCTGTTATCACTTACATTAAATTACAAATTCTGCTGCAGTCAATTCTGAATGCATCTAATCACTGGGTAGTTTCTTCATCTATACGGTATCACCAATCTGCTGGTCCAGCACATCAGCAGATATTCTGCATCACAGTGTGATTTAACAATTACCAATATTTCCAGATCCACAAAGTCGTTCAAGTGTAACGTTTATGGTTCTAAACACTAAATTAACCGAGGAGGTAGAACGAAAAATTCAGTGTCGTAGCTGGGATTTGAACCACGGATCTCCTGGTTTTCCTCCATTTACTCTGACTACTAAGCCCACCTTGGCAACATGCTGGCACGGCACTAAATTCTCCAACTCGCGTTTTTTCCGGTAAACTTTAAAGATATCTCAAATTATTTTGAAATGTCATACCGCAATGGCGACTTACAAACTCCGTATTTACTTAAGTCCAGAGTTTTAATTAGCCAATTATTAGGTAATTTAATGTGAATTAATTTTTTCTTTCACATCAGCCGTGTGTAAGACAGATCAAGGATATCCGTGGCTCAAATCCCGACTATGACATTGGATTACGTGGCTTAAATCCCGGCTACTATATATAACATTCAATTTTCAGTCTAGCTCTACCTCTCCAATTCTGTCCTACACACGGTATTACAATATAATAACTGGCCTGCACCAGGTGGTCCATTGTGTGCACAGACCACTCTTCGTTGTTTATAAAACTGCATATTTCTAGGGGTAGTTCTAAGCATTACGCCGGTCAGTGGCATTGTAAGAGAGAGAGCGAGATCTTGCACATCAGCCGTGATCATTGAGAGGTGGTTGTACTGGAGTCCGTGATGATATACAAGAATAGTGTAAGCACATGGAGAAAATTAACATGATTTCCACTTCAATTACGGAGCCATTATTTTTTAGAGAATAAGTTCACCTTTTAGATTTACAAGTAATTCAAAAGTCTGTTTCATCTATCAATATACGTCAATAACTATTGGCATATATTGTATAATATCCTGTTGTTATTTAGCATTAGGGACTGCTAAGCTAAATCAAAGCATTGAGTCGCTGTAACAAATCCATGCATGAGACCACGTGGTATTTTATTGTTATTATTGTTATTATTGTTATTATTATTATTATTATTATTATCGTTATTTTATTATTACTTTGCTATCGTGTAGTATATTAATATGATACGAAAGCAGAGTAAGTGAAAACACGGAAACGATTACAAGCAAACGAAAAGAACTAGTGTTTCAGCATATTATTATTATTATTATTATAATAACTATTATTTTTATTATTATTATTTTTATTTTATTATTATTATTATTATTATTATTATAATATACGAACAGGTTCAAAACTTAAAACCGTCGTAAATAAAAACATCCGGAGTACATAGGATATTACTGTATTATCATCATTAATATTATTATGCAGTACACGCTTAGCAGAGGAAATAAAAACAGGAATGAAAGCGCCATAACAAAAAATCCGAAAAAATTATAGAATTTTATTATTTTATTATTATTATTATTATTATTATTATTATTATTATTATTATTATTATTATATTCTGGTACTGTCTAAGGACGGTAAGGAAAACATACAAACACGAAGTAGGGTTAAATTTCACTGTACTGTGTGCCCTCATAATTGCATTCGTTATGAATATTTCATTTTATACTTTTGTTCTGTCAAAGAAATTAATAATTAAGCTGATATGCAAGAGGAGAACAACAACGCCACGGACTGGCATTGAACTTACCATATGGAGTTGTGCAATTTTATTACGTATCTGTAAATGTAAAATACCGCGCTGTTGGGCTCCTGATATAATTTTTAGCTGGTCGTTCAAAATAAAATATAATAATATGTTTTGAATAAATTTAATGAGGCAACATGAGTAGAAACTATCTCCGTGGTCGAGTGGTCAGCGATCTGACGTCTCTGCTGGAGACTCCGGGTTCGATTCCCGGCTGAGGTGGGTGATTTTTAACCAGAATTATTCCCACACAGAGTCTGTCAGTATAAATCTGAGGGTGAATGTGTGTGTGTGTGTGTGTTTAATGATATAAATTTATTAGCACAATGTTAATAACCTACAATTAATATAGAGTTACTTCACAAAGCTCACGAAGTGACGGAAGTGATGTTGACGGGGGCTATACAAATGAAAAAAAAAGGGGGGGGGAATAAAAACATATTTATAGTTTTAGAGCAATGAGTGAAGGATAATATTGCAGAAAAGAGAACAATTGCTGCACCTATCACCAAACGAAAGCATATGTTTCAAATTAGTAGTGGCGCCCAGCACCCGAACAGAAGTGGTTAGTCATCCGGGTTCCAAATATGTGGCCGCTAAGAGTAGCGTTTGGACAGGCTTTCTCCAGAATTATTTCCAATTGCTCAATCTACTGTTCACGCCCGTTTTTTATCATTGTCATTTGCATCTTAAGGTTTTCTCTCTCTGTCAAAAGTCCCCTTCAGCAAATGAGGTAATATGTTTAACGCCCGTTGGCACAGACCGCTGACCGGTGGTTCATGAAATGATTACTGAGAAAAGAAACTAGGGAATAGAGTTATCGGATGAAACCTCAGTTCATTACTGAGTATGTGCGTATGTGTAATAGTACGTGTGCTGTGATAGTTCTGGACAAATTAAAAAATCTGCTACCTTACACCACGTCAGTTTCAGGCTTTAATTTAAAAATCTGATATATTCCATTCATATGACCTCTAGCTGTTCCGAAAACAAACATTTTATTCAAAAGATCAATCTTTTATCAACATTTATGAACATAAGCTGATTACTTGCTTCCTTGTATGTAGAAGGGAAATAAAGGAATGCACAAGATAAATAGCTATATGAGATAATTGAAATGATATTTTCTTGTACTGCCAGTAATAAACAAACAAAGAACAAGAAGCAAGATATCTTCCCATTTGAGAAGAGTTTAGTGGTTTATTATTCACAACAAATATCTCAAAAATGTATATAGCAATAATTGAGTGTTTAATGAGATCTACATTTTTTGTGTCGTAAGTTTTTGTCTAGCTCTTACCGTTTAAAAGTTATACAAAAGTCATCCAGAAAGAAAAGGTCTTCAGAGGAAATTCAAGATATACATTTCGTTATCTTAAGCGTAAGATATTTTAGTTAAAATTGTTAGAGACATTTTTGAGATATTCAAAGTTTTCGAAAAGTGTTCCCTGTAAAGAATAGCTGGGGGTAGGGAGATTTTCGCATCAGAGCAGTTAAATATTGGATGAGAATCGTTCACGCAAACCAATCTCTAATTAGGGCAGTCTGCTACCGTGAACAGTTGCGACTGGAAGGTAATTTGACGTGGGCATCAAAATTAAAGAAAGGGTAGGAAACCATTGGGATGGGAGACATTTGGATGGCGGGGCAGGAAAACAGGCGAAGTATTTGGAGAAAAATTAAGAAACGTCTCTGTGATATTGACAGACAGCAAATGATTGCGCAATGCACAGAGAAGGTGTCATTAGAAGTACAGTCTGGGCTGAAATCGGAGTGGGGTATGGAGCAATACATCAAAACAGGTACCAAACTCATTAGACAGGGGCTCGCGTGGATTAGACTAGGAGCATGGAGGAGCACGAAAATTTCTGACGAGAATGGTACGAGAATCTGTCCCATTTGCGAGGAGGAAGAGTCGAGGACTCACATCTTGGCAAGATGTAGGGGCACGGAGGAATGGCGGGAAAAATATTTGCCGCGATTTTTTACCACTGCGAATGTAGGGATAGAAGGATGTTGGACGCTATTGGCAGGCACGAAAAACATGGACGGGTTAGGTAAATTTATACTTAAGGCAAGACAGCTGAGATCTGAGGAGGCTGCCAATAGAGAAGGGGGGGGGATAAGATCAACTAAACAAAAGTGACTACAATGTTCTACATACATATATATTATGTCATACTTAGGTCACTGTTGTGCTAGGGTTGTATATATTATGTGTATATATGTCTTTTAAGTGTAATTATCTATTATAAGAGGGTGCATTTATGAAGGATACTCTGTGCTGTAAATTTAAATTGCTATATTTTAATATCTTTGTATCTTTATTTTCGGATTCACTCTTAATTTTATTGTTGTTTAATATTGCTTTTGACTGTGTATTTCCTTTGTCTTTTTATTTTCGTGTTTACTCTTCTAATTCTTTGTATGATATTGCTATGTTAATAAATACACTTATTCATTCATTCATTCATACTCAACTTAAATAACAAGTTAGGTATTTAACGGACTTTTGGTTTTTGAGCTATGCTGCTCACAGGCACAGCGAGAGAGAGAGAGAGAGAGAGAGAGAGAGAGAGAGAGAGAGAAAGACAGACAGACAGACAGATGGGACAGATGGGACAGATGGACGGACATTTTTCTAAAATGATTTTTTTTGTGGAATCAGTGGGTCTTAAAATATGTATTTTCGGTGAAAAATTGATATTGAATTTTTGGATGCAATATAATACCTCCTCTATACACTATGTGGATAGTACGTGTCTAGAAAGTAAAATACATCTCTAGCATATACATTCACATAACTTTCTTCTCAAACTATTCTTGCAAAAGATCATTCCTTTATCTACATTTTAGTAATCGAGATAAATATTAGCAGAAATAGTTGCAGTAGTTTCCTGTAAGTTGAAGGGAAATAAGGTAATACACTAGACTAAAACTATAGTCAATTCTTTTAAAATTCCGCGCTATCTGAAGCAATTGAAATTCGGATTTCACATTCAAGTCCAGAGAAAAAAAAGAGAGATGAGACCTCCCATTTGAGAAAATTTAAGTTGAGACCAAAAAGAAGAAATATCTCGGAAACGTCAAATCTGCAATATATAATGATATGAACTCTATTTTAGTGAGAACTACATTTTTTGTGAAGTATGATTTTGCCTATCTCTTACAGATAAACGCTTATGAAAAAGTTCATCCACAATGAAGAGTTCTTCAGAGGATATTCCCAGAAAATTCAAGATATACCTTTTATTTGTAATATAAATATGCTTTATACACGGTATTTTAATAAAAATGGTTATATCATGTACAGGGTATTTTGGGGTGGGGGATTTTCTTGAAAATGTTCGTGGAAGATGCTTAACTTAAATACCAAGTTTTTATTTAATATTATTTTTGTTGTTTAGCTAAGCTGTCTACATACCAACAACATAGACATTTTTAAGTGCTTTTTTGACTCGGGGGGTGTGAAAACATATAGATATTACCGGTGAAATCTCATTATCACATTTTTGGGTGGAAAATACACTATGTACATAGCACGTGTAGAGAAAGTAGTATGTCAGGGAAGATGGTCCTAGCAGGATTTGAACCATGGACGTTCCTCTCATTTTGAGAAGTTTGGTCACCCCGGTCAGTAGTTACTGAGATGTTGGGTGTCAAAACTCGATAAGGGTAAGTTTTGAGTAAATCGTTATATACAATTTCCGAATGTTTCTTTTAGCAGTAAACTTTTTCTTTTTCCTACAAAACTTGCTGCTTCAAATTAGCTAAGCTTCTTCAAACCCCCATACAGCAGCAAAGTGATTTTATGTCATTCTTTACAGTTTTTTTCTTTCTCTACACAAAATACGTTTGCTTGAGTGAACCAGTTATTTACCGTTGGCAGCATAATTAGTTCTATATCACATATACCTGTTTCTTTATTTGAATGCAAGGTACGCTACCATATATATATATATATATATATATATATATATATATATATATTATTGATTATAAGGATATGTTCATCGATCTCAAAACGTTACTAATCGTTCTTCTTACGTGTGCTCAGAAGAATAACCCACTTGTTCCCTGAATAATTTCGGTATAATTTTTTGAAATATCTAGACTTGGTTTCACAAGCTGCTTTGTGCGACATGGCGGAAAAAACAAAAGGAAACGCGTTGTTCAAAGCAAGAAAACTAATGTAGCGTCATCAACTTGAAGTTTGTTCGTTAATCAAAAACGGGGAGAGGCAAGAATGCACAGTGGAAGACTTGAATATAAAGATGCTACTCGCCTTAGCTGACGTTAGACGGTTAGCTTTAAAACTAGAGTAACGAATTAATTTACCACATTTACCTCTCTGCCATTCCTTATGAAATCATGGTACCATCGTCTACAAGACTTTATATTTATTGCTACTCTTTAATGCTTATAATTAAAAATAGTTCAGTCCTGGAGATTCAAAATAAAGGGCTAAAAAAAAACTATATGAATACAAAAGGATGTGGAACATCTTAAGAAGGTCTGCCTTCCTTTAGTTCATCACGACAGTCTTACAAGTTATGTTGCGTAGCGTATCATTAATTACCCATTGGTGGGGTAAAGCTCTCATTTGGAAATGTCAAGTAAATGTTACTTTCTCTAACATATAAATAGAAGGTATATCATGCCAAACTAAATTTTAATACCGAGATTTCTTTGTAATTTTTTTTTTAGCTTAACTTCCTTTAACCTGGTTGGTCATATCGGACGATGAATGAAATTATTGAAATGATGCTCAAATGATCTCAGGGTCCGTGGAGCTTAAAGGTACTCGACATTCGTCTTCTCAGGATAAGGGAAACCCCCGAAAAAAACCTTATCCGGGCAACTCACCCTAAGCGAGATTCAAACTCACGACTTTTTGAATGTGAAGCAGACACGCTACCTCCACACTACCCAGACGGGCTGGAAATATTTGTTTTGTAGTACGCCGAATAAAAGTGTATTTCAGAAAAAGATACTGTGTGCCTGTCTGCCTATGTGCCTGTGTGTGTGTGTGTGTGTGTGTGTGTGTTTGTGTGTGTGTGAATAAAAGAGCTTAAAAGGAAACGTCTATTGAATACCAAACTTGATATTTAAGTTCAGCGCTCTCCAAATATGTAATCGAATATTTTCCAGAATATTCCAATAACCCAAACTAACCTTTAATTGGGACGTATTTTGAAAAGTTAATTTTCCAAAAAGTAGCTGCAGCAGTTTTGATTAAAATATATATGTAAGATATTTTAGTATAAATAAAATGTATATCTTGAATTTTTCGGAAATAGCCTCTGAATTCCTATTCAATCCGGATGTTTTATGCACAACTGGTAAACCATAAGCGCTAGGTGAAACTGTTTCCGATATATTTTTATTTATTGGTTTCAATTTTAAAGTACGTACACATTTTTAAAAGGAAAATCATTATTCATGTTTTCTCTTAGTAACACAATTGACATAAACAATATCCTTAATCTCGAGTATCTACAAGGAAATATGTAATAACATTATTTATGCATTTTTTTTTTTGGCATACGTGAATGCAGATAGAAAAATTGGCTTTTACAAGAACAGTTTTTTATAGAATTAATAGACAAAGTGATATAAATGTAACATATCACACCTTTTAGAAAATTATAATAGGTTAAATTTTATACCTTTGTACCTTCTTTTGCTTGACTGAACTGAAAGAATAAGTAATTGAGTATTACTTTCTCTAGCACGTATGTGCATATATTGTGCATAGCTAGAGCAGGTACGAATTGTATTCCACCGTAAAGTTCGATGTTGAGGTTTCACCGAAAAAATATGTTTCGAGGTTCCCTGAGTCCGAAAAAAGCAAGCCTACAGGGATAGGCGGGAGAAGTACTGAATGCAATCCTGATGTCGGCAGCGCCTGAAACATTTGAAACCGCTTTGAAATCGCGCGAGATCCGATTCGGAAACCATCACTATGCTTCAGCCTACTGGCACCTAGCACGGGACTGTTCATACCAAGACGATGAACAGGCATAGACAACAAAGCACGTGCTTTAGGAGGGAGCAGACCAGGGCGGGGTAACAGCCAGAAGGTCAGGAATACTCCGCACTATATAGAAAGGGGGACATCAACCCTCTAGTGGTATGTGCTGGGCATGTGGCCGATTCGGGCAAGTGGTGAAGAACTGTACGCAGCCGAGACGAGTGTCTCATTGTGTGTGTTGGGGATGTGGCCGCCAGGATACTCTGTGAAACGCTGTCCGCAATCTGGTCGATTGACAGGCAGCACAGGAATAGAACCCGACATGGGGAGGGACACACCGGAGTTATCATCGCCGTCACATCGCTTGATCCTGTGTCTTAGATAGAGGGATGAGACATCCTCCTCGTGGACAGCTGAATACGAGGGGAGCTGTGCCGGATACCATTGGACACTGGCGCAGCCGTGACCATAATCCGACCAGCCCTGAGGACAGGCAGTGTGACAGTCCGTGTGCGGCCGCTCTCACGTTCGCCTTGGTATGTGAGTAGGGGGTCGGAGGTCTTGGAATGGGCAAACGCAAAGAGCGACACGTCGATAACTAGAAGCCTTGGAATGAGATATCAACTGGTACAGCCAGAATCTTCCACTAGCTTCGACTAGCATCTAGAAACTTCTGTGACGTTATTCACAACTATATACGCAAGAGTTGTAAGCCAATTTAGTGACATCTTGAGTCAGTTTTGACTGGAGTGTTAGTGCACAGTGGCGTCAGAGAGTTGTCAATTATCCACAAGTTGAAGCATTGAGTATATTCGTTACAATATAGTTTGCACATACAATCGATAAAGATGAACGGATAGAATATTATAGAGAACTATGAAAAGAGGAAGGAAACCTAAAAATAACAAAATAAGTACTTCCAAGGAAAACTACTGCTATTTGTATATCAAAGAGGTAATATATCATTAGCAAAATTATAGGAACTTTGAGGAAAATGAAAAATAGAGAAGCAACAGGCTTAGACAAAGTAAACACCAAAGTAATTAAATGTGGGGGTTATTCCTGGAACTACGAATTTTACATTTAACAAATGAATTTTAGAAGTCATAAGAAATGCCATCATTAGAAAAATCCGCTCAGGTTATAATAATGTATAAAACAAATGAAATAAATGTGAGAATACTCTTGGTGTACGCTTAATGAGCACATGCTATAAACCATATGGGGAAACTATTAAAATTGACTAAAACACATTGCTGGATTCACTACAATATTGCAAGTATGAGGTAACTAATAGAAAAAATCTGATATGCTCATTCACATGGCTTTCTCTACATCTCTGTAACAAATTATTGATAGCCTATGCTTCTATCGACTTCATGCTAATTGAGATAAACATTACAGAAATTACCTTATTACTTGCTCCCTTGTAATTAGAAGGAAAATACGGGCATTCACTAGGCTAAAGCCTAGTCAAATCTTTTAATAGTTGGTTGTTGTGTGATTGAAATTATTTTTACATGTCTACGGACAAATTCTCGTATGACAAAAGTTTTCACTATCTTAAAACTGAAACCAATACCAAGAAATTTCGCGAAAATGGAAAATTCCCCCAAAAAAGATGTATATGGCATAAATTGTGTATTAATTTTTTTCTATGATGTAAGTCATTCAGAATGAAGAGATCCTCAGAGGCTATTCTCAGAAAATTGAAGATATACGTTTTATTTCTCATGTAAATATCCTCGATCTGCTTTATTTTAATCATAGTCGTTAGAGTCCTTTTCTATAAATTAAAATTTTTCAAAATGTCTTCCATCTAAAGGGTAGATTTGGGTAGGGGGGTTTTCACAAAAAGTTCGTGTCGCATCTTTGGAAGATACTAAACTTAAATACCAAGTTTTGTGTTATACCGCCTTTTCGTTTTTGAGTTATCGCGTTCATAGACACATGGGGACACTGACACACGAACACCCAAACACATACAAAAGGACCTTTTGCTAAGATCCTTTTTGGACTCAGGGGACCTATAAACATAACATCAGGTGAAATCTCGACATTAAATTTTTGGATGGAATACAATACCTTCTCTAGCTACTATGTAGGTACAGTACATTGTATCTACTTACGTGCTAGAGAAAGTAAAAAGAGGTTGCAGACAATAACGTCATACAAAAAACTTAAAAATGGCCTGTAACAAAGAATATATCGCTTACAGCAATTATGTGAAAACTTTTGGTTTCCCAATTTCTTCATATGAACTAATCCATCTTATGCGTTACCTCTTTCCACCAAGCGACGAATGTACCTATTTCAGAGGTGAAGGCATCCTATGGGCAGTGCCCATTATCTCCGAAGGTAGGATGATGAGGATGACATTGAAATGGGAGGTCGAATCATTTATTGTGAACTTAGAACCACGTGGGCCATAGGGATATTACACCTAAGCTGGTCACAGGTGAAAGTTTGGTTTGCCCTACTTAAAACGACCATCCCAGAATCGGGAATCGAACCTCGGACACTCAAAACAAGAGCCACGAATGAAACCATCGAGCTACCCCAGCACCCATGTGCACAATATCATTTCCAGATATGCTATAAAAAATAAAGTGATAACATTCAGAGGGAAATACCCAATTAAATATTATAATAATCCATGATAATCCCTTTAAAAACTATGACAAAATCTATGACAAAAATTACATAAACATTAAGATAAATACATTTTAAAATGAAGTGATGCAATTCAACTAACCATAAACCCCAAACGAGGCAAACAACATAATTAAATCTCTATAAGGTAATGGCCATACCATATAAAAGAGCAAAAAAAAAAAAAAAAAGTTAACTACAGAGATAGCATTTTTAAGAAAAATAAAATTTTGTACAATATTGGATCACATATGAAGTGAGGAAATAAGAGTAGAATTAAAAATATTCTCTATTCATGAGTGTATACAAGAGAACAAACGTCGATAGATAGAACTGTTTATAATCTCATGGCCTCCAGCATTGGACTTTACTATGCTGAAAGAATAAAGGAATGTTGAGCTTACATAAAAAAACACACACCTTAATTTTTGCTCCTATATTAGTATAGATTAAAAAATTCCACAGTAAAAACAGCTTTCTACTGAAATCGTTGATCTTTTTTTTTAAAAAAACCTGGAAAGTGAAAGAAAATTCTAAATCAAACCAACGTAAGGTGTAAAATTCAGCTTCAATAAAACTGTGGGTCCACTTTCCATGGAATGTAATGTTTTTGTGGCTGTGCAGAACACGTACTTTATGTGAAGAAACAAAAAAGCTTGAAGAAGATCCTTAGATGTCCTCTTTGTGTGCTTTTAGTCCAAGAGCGCAATATTATAAAGGTAAACTGTAGGAAAGTGTGTCGTAATTTAAATTGTTAAATAACAAGTCAGTTAAATCACTTTGTATTTTGTAAATATCTATGTTGAGATATTCTTTTTGTAATTTTATATGTTTTTCCTGTTCATGTATGCACCATTAAAAATATAATTAACTTAAAAATTATAAGCTAATAAAACTAAATAATATACAAATGAAATAGAATACATAAAATATTTATTTGTGGCCAATGTTCCCATCGATTTTGAACATAATATTAAATGGTTTTCAAGTGAACAATGAAAGGACGAACAAATTACTCGTTGCTGCCTATAATAATCTCAGAATAAATACCTGTCCTGCCAAGAAGCAGTTTGTGATATAAGTGTTTCCAGCTGAGATTAAAATGCTAACTTTTTGTAGAAGTGTTTTCCTCCGTTAGCGAGATCTGAAATACTTATTTTCTATTATCTTTGACATTAATTAAGTGAAACATATTTTGAATTCTACCACAAAATTTTACGGTGCTGGAGCCAAGGTATGTGTTTAGGTTATTGGCGCCCTGGGCAAAGCAAATTCTGTTGACGCCTTTGCTATAACTTTACGCTTCCATTAGGCAGAAGAAGAAAACTGATGTGTTCCATTCACATGACTTTTTCTACATCTCTGCAATAAATTATTGTTAAAAAGCTAATTCTTTTCTATTGCTTCATGCTAATCCAGAAAACATTAGCATAAATAGACGTATTACTTGCTTCCATGCAAGTAGAACGGAAATAAGTGAGCAGCATAGGCTCAAGTATTACTCAAAAGCTGGTTGCTATCTAACTGAAGTTCCTTTGTTTGTATGGTCAAGATTTGACAAATTCCTGTATGAGAAAAGTATACGTTTTTGAAAGCTGAAACCAAAAACAAGTAATATTTAAAAAACGATTAAGTCCACGAAAAATGTATATAACATGAATTGTGTACTTTAATGAGTTCTACATTTTCTGTTAAGTGAGTTTTTGTCTATTTCTTTGCCAGTTATACAAAATTCCGTAAAATTCATCCAGAATAAAGTAGTCTTCAGAAGCTATTCGCAGAAAATTCGAGAAATACATTTTATTTGTCAGATAAATATCTTTAATATACAATATTTTAATCAGAATCGTTAGAGCCATTTTTTCAAAAATCCAAATTTTCGGAAATTTGTCCATGTAAAGGTTAGTTGGGGGTGGGACGATTTTCTTGTATGCTTGGGATCATTGTCCTGCTGCAGAATGAACCCCTTGCCAATTAACCGCATCCCAGATGGTTTGGCATGGCGTTAGAGAATATTGTGATAATGCTCCCTCTTCATCATTCCTTCTATTTTCACAATATCGCCCGTCCTATTGCCACCAAAACAACCCCATACCAGCACCAAACCACCTACATGCTTGACTGTAGGAGATATGCACTGAGGTGCACGCGTTCATCTTTTGCACGTCAAACAAACTGACGACGTTTTGATCCAAATAGCTCAAAGATTCATCGCTCAACTGGTTCAGTTCTGCTGTCAGTATCGGTGCTGTTTTGAAACGATCACGTTTGCTCGTTACTATTAAAGGTTTATCCTCACTTTTCGAGGTCACCCTAGGCCTCCCCTTTCGATAACGATCCTTATTGCTATTTGTAGTTACCTACCTCTTTACAGTGTAATGGACACTTCCCAGGGAAGCGTGTTCGTGTGTTGCAATTTGACGCATGGTGTGGCCTGCTTTATGTAAGCTGACTTTTGCAGCACGTTTTTCTGCTGAAAGTTCGCTCCTTTTACCCATTTCAGAATTTTAACTGCACAATAACAATGTGTACCATTCACCTGCTTATGAAGCACTGAAGTGCTGTTTGCAGCCAATACCTATGTAGAGATGTTTGTGAATGACATCTAGGGAATCACAGACATACTATAACATCCTAAACATTAGGGTAATTGTTCCTATAAGGGCCAACAAATGCTACATTTTCAAAATTCCATAATTGACAAACGAAAGGTAGCATAGTAAATATAAATTATGTCTCTATGGATTTCTAGTATTTATAGCATGACATTGGCTTTGTTTGGCGTTATACACTTGTTAATTGCAGCAAAGCAGGCTGTTCAAAAACTTTTGAGAGGTAGCGTCTGATTATGTGGCATTTACATGAGGTTCTCTACTCTTCGAAAGCTTTTTCTTTCCCTTACAGCTTACCTTTCCAGATATTTACTATTAATCGCGATAAACTTAGTACATTACCAATTCTCATATTCATTATAAGCACAAGAAGGACATAGTAAATTAAAGCATTTGCCGGTCTTTTAAAACCCTGGTCCTTAAGTGATGGTTTTAAATTGTATGCTTCTTGATTGGTCACGAGAATAACGAAGGAACAGCAGCTTACCAACAGAATAAATTTAAGTATTTGAAAACTCAAACCAATAAAAAAGAGAAGTTTGGAAATGTATGTATATATGTATGTATTTATTTCTCTGCAAGTGGGTATCACCCGGTGGCAGAGTTATATATGTATACAATATACATAAATAATAAATCACAGCTGTCAGTATATGGCTTTGTAAGCTAGATATAATAGTTATTTACAACAAATATGAAAACATTAATTTTTCTCTCAATTCAGATTAATTAATTTCATAATTAGAATCACCAACCAATTTAACATTTGTATTTACAACAATATAAAATCACAAGCATTTCATTTAAGGAATATTTACAAAAATTTTCCAACATTAATATCAAGATTTTTCCTAAATTTCTTCAGTGACAGAGGACAACCCCGAAAGGCTGCTCCAGGCAATTCATTCCAGTCTTTTATGGTCCTATTAACAAGAACTTTCCCAAGTCAGTTCTGTATCTTCTACCCTTAATTTTGAACGGATGATCGTTTCGTGCATAGTAAGTTGGGTTTTCCAGTTTGTCAGTAACGTCCTCCCATGCGTTCAAACCAGCGTAAGCTTTAAATAAAGCGGAGAACCTCTGTTTCTCACCCCTAACTTTCAACGACTCCCATTTTAGACCCAAAATATTTACCCCTTTTTATGAATGTTCAATTAGAAAGCTATTAAAAACTGGTCCAAAACAGAACATTACAAATCTTGGCTTAAAACCACAAGAAATACATGTCCCGCTATTTCTTAGGGAACCATGCAAGAAAATAGCTGTAACAGAATTCAGCTGACAACAATTAATGATTTTCGCACAGGGCATGTTCCTGTGAAAAAACACAATCAGGGTAACTTAAACTGCAGGAAAGAGACTGAAACTCTTCCATGCTCCTGAGGCCCAGGTTCACAGAAGCCACAATGCTTAGGGGCAATATTTTAAAACCACAGAAGTACCCACTAGAAGATTGTATTCCTTTTTACTTTCTCTACACGTACTATACATAGTGTATAGAGAAGGCATTTTATTGCACCCAAAAATTCGATACCGAAATGTCACCGGAAATACATGTTTTAAGAACCCCTGAATTCAAAAAAGGCCATTTTAATAAAATGTTTGTTTGTCTGTGGGCAGCATAACTCAAAGTTCTAAGTTCAGTATCTCCCAGGGATGCGACAAGAAGATTTTCAAGAAAATCCCCCACCTCAACCACCGTTTGTATGAGAAAAGTTTCGAAAATGTTGATTTTCTCAAAATGGCTCTAACGATTTTGATTCAAATCTCTTATATTTAGGATATTTACATACACATAAAATACATATCTTGAGTTTTCTGAGAATAGTCTCTAAATAACTCTTTATTCTGAATGATTTTTTTTCCTGAATTTTGCTTAAATATTAAATCATAAGAGATAGACAAAAACTTACGATATAACAATTTATAGCTTCTAAAACACAAATTAATGACATACGCATTTTTTTCCTAGGGTTGACCGTTTTTGAGATGCCCTTGTTATTGGTTTCAGTTTTAAAATGCTTTTAACATTTCTCATAGAGGAACTTGTCAACTCTTAGCCACACAAAGTAACGGATTTCATCCCGTAGCAACTGAATTTTAAAACATGTGACTTTTGGTTTAGCCTAGTGTATTCCCTTCTACTTATAGGAAGCTAAGCAATAAGACCGTTTCTGCTAGTGTTTATCTCGATTAACAAGAAATGGATGGAATCTTTATAGCAATAATTTGTTACAGAAATGTAGAGAAAGTTATGTGAATGGATCACATCAGATTTTGAAGGGATGCAGTGCAACACGTTAGCCGTACCACAACAAGCCATAGACTGAAGTGCTCGGAAAAGTGACGGGAATCTGTATTGAAATATAAGAAGTAGAAGTACAAGAAGAAGAGAAAGAAGAAGAACAAAAAAGCTCCGAAAAGGTTAAACGAAGGAAATTTGACATAAAGTGTGTACTTTAACGTGATTTAACTTTTATATTGTCTCCACAACGTATATCCATAAGAGAAGGTATTAATTTCATTTCACCCAAAAATTCATTACCGAAATATCACCGATAATACAAGATTTGTGACTCAATGAAAAAGGTCCGTTTCTGTTTTTGTGTTTATAGCACAAGTGGAAAACTAAAAGTCGGATAAACATCAAGCTATGTATTTTAGTTCAGTATCTTACAAGATGTTGCAAGAAGATATTCAAGAACCCCTACCTCCCTTTATATGTTAGTAAAAAGTTCAAAATTTCTGCAAAGTTTACATGCAGTAGCCCTTTACCTGTAATTCCGAGCTTTTCACTAACAAATAACTTAGTCAAGATATTTATATGACAAATAAAATATATATTCTGAATTTGCTGTGTATAGCCTGTTAAGTTCTATTTATCTGTAAGGTATTTTGTGGGTATACTCTTGATAACTGGTACATGTTGTACTGTAGTTATCCTAGGCAAATAACTAAGGTAAATAAACCCAGAGGCAATAATAAGCAAAAAGATTCCTTATAGGTCTAGGGAGAAAGATTTCAAGAAGCTGCAAAGAAACACTGACAGTATTTGATATTGCATTTACTTGAAATCTTTTAATAAGCAGCCATTAAAGATATAACTGATTTTACTATTAATGAATTTTGCTTACAATAAGTTCTGCATTTGTTACATTTGTAAGTTTCAAGCCTTGAGTTAACTATTTGAAAACTAAATCTTACGATCAAAAAGTGCCTGATCGTCCGGCCTATTACTGTAGGTTTTCCAAAATAATAAGAAATGTGACTTCCTAAAATATATTAAACCCCACAATGTTTCTCAAGCCGAAAGAAAATACACTTTTGCCTACCCTTGGCAGCAAACACAACAAAACTTCATTGTTCTCTTAAAGATAGTCTGTCTCTCGGCGAATGTCCAGCTAGTTTGACTTATTTCTTCCTAAGATGGCCCACCGAAGAGCGGAAGAAATGAGTAGTTTTCCCACCACATCGCAGCTGAATCGCGTCACTATGAAGATGTGGGAAGGTTTTATTTATCCGTTAAATGGTGACGTCAATGGAGATATTGTGCATACAACTTGCCGAAGGGGATAGACAAACAGTTAAGTTTTGATGTGTTAACCAATAGATAAAGAGATACCACTACCACTACAACTACTACTATTACTACTACTACTACTAACACCACCACTACTACTTCTGCCACCTCTGCTAGTAGTACTACTACCACACACACAATTTATTTTAAATGACTCTTTTGTGACAAAATTTTTACGAGATCTGTGTTACTATGTCTCAGATTGTTCAAAATTTGTCTGTTTTTTTAAAGTTCTATTGCTTAGTTGTTTCTCACTGTTGAATGGAAAAATTATTAAATTTTAAGGCTAGGTTCTTAATTATTATTAACTATAGCTATAGCCTTCGTACCTATAACTAAATGCTTATTTGGGGGGGGTTCATTTCTATAGTCCCTTAAGTATTATGGTAGTATCGAAGACTTTTCACTGAAATATGAATGCTGTACTCTTCGAACTTTTTACTTTAGTTTTTCACACGCGCATTCACTGTCACAGCGATACTGCAGTCTTTATGGAAATTAGAAAGTAAATTTAATTAAAGAAAAATGTCCAAACTTAGCGGGGAATCGAACCCTGGATCTCCGAGTAAGAATTCAGCATACTGACTACTCGGCCACGGAGATTTTTAAAATGTGTATTGCGCTAATTTCTGCAAAGGTTTATCCGGATCAAAATGTACTATGTAGGAAAAGATATCTGATGTGCTCCATACATATGAGTTTCTCTATATCCCGAAAACAAAGTATTGTTAAGAAACTTCTTCTACTATCTACTACATGTCAATAGAGATAAACATTAGCAGAAATTGATTTATTACTTGTTTTCTTGTAAGTGGAAGGAAAATAAGGCAATTCACTAGGCTAAAATGATGGTCAAATATTTTAAAATCTGGTTGACCTGTGGTTGAAATCCATTCTTTGCAATACCAGGAGTAAACACATTTTCGTATGTGAAAAAGTAAAGTGTTTTAAAACTGATTCCAATAACAAACAATATCTAAAAAAATTTCAACTCCAAGAAGAAAATGCAAAGAACATAAATTGTGTGTTTTAACGATATCTACATTTTTTGCGTAGCAAGCAGTTTATCCCTTAAGTTAACCAGTTAGGCAAAATTATCTAGAACAAAGAGCTAACCAGAGGCTATTCCGAAGAAATGAAAGACATGCATTTTATTTGCCATGTAAATATTTTTAATATACGGTACTTTAATAATTACTTTAATATTTGTTTATGAGACGAGTTTTCCATGTAGAGGATAGTTTGGGGTAGGCGGATTTTCCTCTCAACTTTCATGTCGCATCTTTCAGATATATTTAACTTAAATACTAAGTTTGTATTATACCGACTTTATTTCCAGACATACGACCTTTTTCTAAAAATGTTTTGTTCTTTTACTTTCTCTACGCGTACTATGTACATAGTGTATAGAGAACGTATTGCACTCCATCCAAAATTCTATTCCAATATTTCATTGGAAATTCATGTTTTAGGGTCCCTTCTATCCAAAATAAGCATTTTCAGAAAAAGGTCCGTGTGTGTGTCCGTGTGTATGTGAATACGATAACTCGAAAGTGAAAAGTCGGTAAAGTACCAAGTTTGACATATAAGTATAGTATCTTCCAGAGATGGGACACGAAGGTTTTGAGAAAAATCTCCCCACCACAACCTATCCTTTACATAGAAAATTGTTCAAACTTTTTGATTTTCTCAAAAGTTACTCTGACGATTTTTATTAAAATACCGTATATTAAAGATATTTTATATGGCAAATAAAATGTTTATCTTGAATTTTCTGGGAATAGCTTCTAACCGCCTCTTTAGTCTGAGTGAAACTTGCTGAATTTTGCGTTACTGGGTCCTCTCGTACTAAGATATTTCATTCTATTAAAGATAGAAACCAACCTGGCGTGAGCCCGTAAGAGATAGACAAAAACTTACTACACAATAAATGTAGATCACGTTAAAACACACACTTTATGTCATATACGTTAAGTGGAACTGAGCATTTCTGAGATATTCCCTGTTATTTGTTTCAGGTTTAAAATACTTAAACTTTTTTCACACATAATGCTTAAAAGATTTTACTATCGTTTTAGCCTAGCGTATTCCCCTACTTTACTTCTACTTAAAGGAAGCAAGTAAGTAAGACAATTATTTCTAATGTTTATATCGATTATCTATAAAATAGATAGAAGAACATGCTTTTTAACAACAATTTGTTATGGCGATGTACAGAAAGTCACGTGAAAGGAACACATCTGATTTTTTACAGAAAGGACCCTAGAACATTATTTCCAGCGAAATCTCGATGTTTTGGGTGGAATGCAATACCTTCTCTATCTATGAACTATGTACTATGTAGAGAAAGTAAAAGCGATCATAGGAATAATTTGTATACCCACTAACAACGACAGAGCGTAGAGAAGGTCAGCAGATCTTTTTGTATTAAGATTTGGCCTATCCCTTTCAGTTTAGCAGTTAAACGTGGCCGCGACTTGACCAATTGGTAAGACCACTCGCCTCTCATCAAGCTGGCCCAGGTTTGATCCCGGGCGAACTCATGTGGGATTTGTGGTGGACAAATCGGCGCAGGGGCGGGTTTTCTCCGGGTGCTCCAGTTTCCCCGCCAAGGCACCATCAAATATTGTGTTCCATATTCATACCGTGTATTATCACTGTTATCGCGTGTGTGTCACAGTAATAAAAGCGGCTGTTAAACACTAAAAAAGAAAAAAAAAAAAATCATTACCTAATACTAATACTGAAGATTCCTAAACTGGCTATTTTTAAGAACATCAAATATTTAGATATTATTTAACACAATGTAGCGTAATCGTATAGTATTTTAATCAATATTGTTCATATTTGAGATTAACAAAACAATAATAAAACTCGCATGATAGGTAATGTAGGGTACGGCATTTTTTTAAAGTTAGTCCACCTTTGGAATATTCGGGATATACTGAATTTAAACACAAAGGTTGGCATTTAGCCTTATTTTTGGTTACATGCATACACATGAAACTTTTTTTCTTTAACTACTTCTTTGAATTCTTAGAGCTTCTAATCTTACATTTCCGGTAAAATTCCGACAGAGAATTTTTGGAATTGAATACAACACTTCTGTATAAGTGCGCAATTGAGAAAGTAATATAAATAATTGTCAATTTGAGAAACGGAACTAGTCTAGCTACACGCTTTCTAAGCTCAGTATCACTTGCTTTTTCATCCTTTATACTCAGTTGAGAACCGGAATAGCTGTTAATCTTAATTTATGACACTGTTAAATTCTCCGATGAAGGTCTCAGAAACGAATATATTAACGTAAGTAGAAGAGGGAATGAAGGCGGTAATGTAATATTATTTTCAAGCCTGCCTCAACTGTTCAGCTCAGTGCCTATACAAGGCTATGTGAAAGAAAAACCATTTAAACATAAATATACAGTAATAGTAGTAATTAGGGTATTTGAAATTCCTGAATGTGTACTTGAAGAGTACTTGGATAAAACGAGAACATTTAATTAGTGTAGGTAAATCTGACAATTGGAAATCATCCTGAGCAATCCGTCATTCCAAAAACCTGTCTGTGATATTGAGTGTTTAAAATTAATCAACACTTTAGTGTTTATCCACAGGTAGTGAGGGAAAAGAAGAATAACAATATCTGGATTCATATTTTACTGTATAAATACTATAACAACTGTATTGACTTAGATTTTTAACAATTTTACTTATATAAAAATCTGATGTGTTTCATTCACATGCTTTTCTCTACAGCTCTCTAACAAATTACTATTAAAAAGCGTATTCTTCTACCTCATACTAATCGAGATAAAAATTAGCAGAAATTATCCTATTAGTAGTTTTCTTGTAAGTAGAAGGAAAATAATGGAATGCACTAGGCTAAAGCGATTGTTAATCTTATAGCAGCTGGTTGCGATGTGCTTGAAATCCGTTTCTTTGCAATGCCAGGAGTTGACAAATTACCTGTATGAGAAAAATTTAAGTATTTTAAAACTGAAACTAATAACAAAGAATGTATTAAAATGATCAACTCCGGAAAAAATGTATATGACATAAAGTATGTGCATTATATCTTTTTCTGTTTCTTAAAGTTTACGAGCTATGCAAAATTAATTTAGTAACATTCATTAAGAATGAAGAATTCTCCAAAAAATTCGAAATATACATTTTATTTCTCAATCTTTTATATAAGGTGTTGTAATCAAAATAGTTTAAGCCATTCTTGAGAAAATTAAAATTCTCGAAAATGTTCCATGTAAATAGTAGTTTATATGCTTTTCCGCAAAATCTTTGTGTCACATCCCTGGAAGATACTAAACTTAAATACTAAGTTTAGTTTTTTCCGATTTTTTATTTGTGAGTGTGTTTACAGGCTTAGGAACACAGACACACACGATGCTCTTTTTTTGGACACAGAGACCCTAAACGTGTATTTCCGGTGAAATGTCGGTATCGAATTTTTGGGAGGAGTGAAATTCGTTCTCTACCTCTATACTATGCAGTATGTAGAGAAAGTAAAAAGGAAAGGATTAATTACGGAAATCATAGAGATTCCCCTTTTGGTTACAGCGTATAAAATATATGTAGCAATACTAAAGAAAAAGTTGAAACCTATAGCAGAGATAGGGTAGAGATAGGCGGTATGAAACATTGGTAAATATTAGAAAGATATAAGATCGCTATGAATTCGATCAACGCAATTATTAAGTCACCATATTGTAACCAAGAATATAATGAATAAAGGAAAACAAGAATTAGATTTTAACATGGAATTGAGACAAGGCGGTTGTTTACACTTATTTTATTATATTTATTTTTTAATAAAATAATACAAATTTGGAGAACCCTATGTAAAGCAAAGAAATTACTTTAAATAATATCTACTACTGGCTAGGTAGAGTCAGATCGAAAAATTCAATGTGGTAGCCGGGATTTGAACCACGGATCTCTGCCAGTTGCTAAAACCACTGAGCTACCATAGCAATATGCAGGCGTGACTTTAAATTTCTCAACTGACTCGTATTTTTCCCAGTAAATCATAAGGTGATCTGAAATTATTTTGAGTTGACATACCCCTATTGCAATTTACAAGATCCCGGGGGCTTCATAGTTTAGCCAACTATTAGGTCAATTAGTGTTCATTTAATTGCTTTTTCGCACAAGCTATGTGTATAAGAGGAGTTGGATAGGAGAGTCAGACTGAATAATTCATTGCTTAGCCGGGATTTGAACCACGGATCTTCTGGTGTCTAGCCGGTTGCTCTAATCACTGAGCTACCACGGTAACATGCCGGAAAAATAATTTGAGATCGCCTAATGATTTAGTGGAAAATATACGAATCAGCATGTTACTATGTTATCAAGCTTCTAACAAGATTGTTTGGAGTGAGCCACAAGTGGCACATGCAGTTCTGTCCCTTCGTAAGTGAGATATCTTTTTAGTAACCAAGATACTAGTCTCACCCTTGAAGGGAACACCGCTCATTTAGAGCGTTGCTTGCCCAAACACGGCAAACTTCACCTTTAGGCCCATTTCTGTAGGTTAATTGTGGACGAAAGTATTTGCAAAATTTTATATACTAATATATATTAGAACTACATGTTTAAAATGCATACATAAATTAAAGATTAGATATGTTTAAAGCTAACCGTACTTTCAAACTCTTTCAATAATGAAATTCTCATCTTTATCTTGACCACTAAACAAGTGTGTTTTTTCTAGATGAAAAATAATGCATTTATTAACTGGATTCACACAATAGACAAATCCTAGGATACAATTCGATATGTTATAAATAGACCTGGTGATTGCTATATCATAAAAAGGCCTGGTGGCGCCTTGGCCGCGTGGTTAATCCGCTCGCCTCCCACCTAGATGACCCGAGTTCGATCCCAAGCGTCTGCATGTGGTATTTGTGGGGGATGAAACGGCGTCTAGGCGGGTTTACTCCGATTCCTCTGTTTTGCCCCCCCCCCCCCTACTCATTCCACCAATTGCTCTATCGTCATCTTTCCAATCATCCATTTTACTTTCATTTCATATCATCCACTTTCTCACGCTTATGTTTGGCTGTGGATCGATCACTCGTTCAAGGTTCGTCATTTGTGGTTACGCTCCTCGACTGTGCTGGTTAATTCCTATAAATAGGAAGAGTTAGCCGATTATGTAACATATAAGTAGATCTGATTTATGTTTAGTAGTTTGCCAAACTATGATAGGACTTCTATATTTTCAGATGGATCATTCTAAAACAATGAAACGCAGCTAACAAAAACAGTTTGAAACACTTTAGTGTCCCTATAATATTGTATTCTGGAGGTCCTTAATCTTTTAAATTTTATTTTTTGTTCAACACTGTCATTCGAAATAACTAAACAGTCTGAAGTGGAAAACGATTATTAGGTCAGAAATCTGAATTTAACTTAATTTTCAGAAATTAAAAGCTTGATATCTGATTTACATTTTGAAAATTTAACTCGATGCAATCTCCTCTGTTGTGATGACATGTAAAAGAATCCCAGATATGTTTAAGTTTCTTTTGCTCTTTTTTAATTATTCCTTCCTTTACAGTATAGTACGGAATACAGAAACACCAAGGCTTTTGTAACTGATAAACACCTTTTAAACCATATGTGGATGAGAGATTATGCATGCTGTAGCTTTATTTATATAAACAGGTTGTTTGCATAAGTATATAATTATATTTGCTCCTTATCTGTATAATAATTTTAAAAACTACTGTATGAGATTTAATTCGAAGATGAGAAAAATGTTTTTTTTTATATATACTTTTGTATTTTCCAAAAGAATGAATACGAAGGTAGGTACAGATTAAAGTATTTTCCTAAAATTAAAGCCAAAATTGGCAATTTCAATAATAATGCATAGAGATGCAAAAATTGACAAATATAGCAATACTGAGAAAATAACCGGTGACAGTTACTGCAGTAAAGGTATACAAATGTGTTATTCTTTTTAACGGGTTTCTAAATTGCCACAGCCTTAAAAGTTCCTTTAACTTTTGTGTTACTGAATTACGCTTTTTAAGTGCTCTTTCCACCTACCACCTAAATTTTAAGCATTACTACAGTATGTCATTTATATTTATATTTATGGTGTTCGTGTACCACGATATATAATCTCGTCCTAAACTTTTAAATTGTAATGAACGTAGCGGTACTATCAAGATTAGCAGTTTAAGGAATACGTGTTCAGGATTTTGCCGCATTCTGCATGTGCACAGGATATGACATACTTGGACCTTGATCTAACCCAAGATCGTAAAATTTTATTGCTGTATTTTGCACCTTATCATCTTTGTGAATCGCATTTTAAACATGTGTTAGTGAAGAGCAACATACTTTGCGTGTGGGCATATACATTACATTATCTGCTTTTGCGGTATTTCAGCCTTTAGGTATTTTCTTTGTGAACTGACCTGTCTTCATTTTATTGCACAGTTGTGGCATAAACTCTCCATGCACGTTACAAATATGTTTCTTTTAAATTCAGGCAGGATCGCGTCACGCAACACTACGTCAAGATATAAATCCACATCTCGTGTAACATAAATTAATGTGCTTCTTTAAATTACGGAGAACTGTCTAAGGGCTGGATCTGCAACAGTAATGTAAGGCTTAGTTTTCGAAGTTAGCCATATCAAATATGTTTTGAAAACATAGTAAAAATTCTGTAGTGGATTTTTTTCAATTTTTTGGAATTTCATCGATACTTATTTCAGTGGTAATTTTGTACCTTAAAAGTATGAATTAAAAGAGCGCGACCCGATTACTATCTCAGCTGATAAGCCAGTAGGTTAAACGAAAGTTCCTCACGCCAGTTCCCCAGTGACTAGTTTTATTTTCAAATATCCCATTGACTCTAAATGTTCTCGGCCTTCTAGCCAGGTAAGTATATAGGTTGACTTCAACGTTTCGAAGATCTACATCATCTTATCTTCAGGGTAAACTGATGACTTGAAAGTTCGAATTCGTGTATTTGTAATGTCACACACGAAAGCTTTGGATCTTACATTATATATCCGTTGAGTTCTGGAACTCTTTTAACCACGAAGGGATATCTGCACACGTTCTATATAGGGCAGTCGGGTTGCGACTTTGCAGATTCTAATTCAGTTTTAGATTTGAACTCTGCTATTGGTCGATTGACTAACATGGCTGTGCATGTGCAAGCAGACAGAACGAACGGAAGACCGTGCATTTCACATTGGGAAGAAGAACCGATTTTCAGAAAGTCCATTTTTACTCCTTATTTCGATCCAGTTCATTTACACTCTCCTAATCTAACCTAACTTAGCCTAATCTGGCCGAAATCACGAAAATTCGAAATCTGCCGTTCACCAGTACCGTAACCATATTGTCTCCGTAAAAAATAGAAAAGGCTCGGGAATAGCTGGCTAAAATTGAACTAGTCTGCAATCTCGCAGACTGGTATTAACATGGTAAATCAAAACAATTGTTACGGGATGCCTATAAGCCTATAAGCCTTTTAGGCTGAAGAGCGGGAGATCGACAAACTACAGAAAAACCCCTTTTCTAATCTAGTCTACCAGTTGCCAAATGTAGTGCACCGAGAGAATTACGATTGTTCAATATCAAACCTTGCGAAAAATGTTACTACCAGAAATATGAAAAGAAAATTTCATTCAGATTTTTTAAAGCTTCACGGCATATTAATGCCATGGAATTCTAATAAACATTCAGTGTAATATTTTAGTCAATGTATACTACTTATGCTAGAAGCACTGGGGATATACCTTTTGATCATTATATACGACGGTAATTAAGAAAGTGACAGACGATTCGGCATACCTAAATAATAACGAAATAGATATATCAAAACAAAACTTTATTTACAAAGTTACAGAACCTTACTCTATTTCTCAACGTAATCGCGATTGCAAACAAAGACTTTATTGTCGGGTGATACCGGATTTTCAAAGCAGATGTTATACTCTTTCACTGCCAAAGATCTGAGCGAAGATGTTTTGCCGCTTTGAGGTTGGGAATTTTTTTCACCCAAAAAGTCATGTGTGGTGTCCAAAGTGAAACATCGGTTTTTCTGAATTCTTTTATTAACATAGTCTAATCAGCTCCTCCATAATGATTGATGAATTTCCACTCCGGCCTTTGTCGTGCATATTGTTTCTCTTTGGCGGTAGAAAAGTATTGAAAAACTGACACCATGTAACAACAAATGTTATGAGAGAATAGACATTGCGTTGAGAAATAGAGTAAGGTATTGTAACTTTGTAAATAAAGTTTTGTGTTGATATCTTTCGTTATTATTTAGTTGTGCCAAATAATCTATTATTTTCTGGATTTTCCTCGTAGACAAACACACCAGCAATCGTAAAAATGTTTACTTTTTAAATAGAAACACAGATATATGAAACAATTCTATCTTTTAATTTCAACAAGACACGCACACGCACACACACATACACACACAGGTATGCACTCAAAGGACTTAGTGTAATTTTTCACAATATACCTGTCGATTTGCACTTAAACTGCCAGTAAATGGAACACATGATCTAGCCTTTGGACATTAACGTTACAAAGAACGCTTCATTGCGATCCAAATCATAAAGATAGCCGAAAGAAATAGGTTTACTCTCAGAAGTAGAAATTGATTTGACCCATAGTGATATACAAAACCTATCATTTACTTGGTTCAACTACAGGCCAATATATTTAAAAGAACAACGAACAAATCTGATGCGTTCCATTCACATGACTTTCCCTACACCTCTGTAACAGATTATTGATAAAAAACTTATTGTTCTATTTTTTTCATGCTAATCGAGAAAAAAAATAGTAGAATAGTCCTACTACTTGCTTCCTTGTAAGTAAAAGGGAAATAAGGGAATACCATATGCGAAAGCGATAGTCAAATCTTTTAACCGCTGGTTGCTATGTGATTGAAATTCCTTAGCTTGTATGGCCGGAGTTAACATGAGAAAAGTGCAAATATTTTAAAAATGAAACCAATAACAAGGAATATCTCAAGAATGGTCAACTTCACGAAAAAACTGCATATAGCATAAAAGGTATATTTTAAAGAGATCTACATTTTTTGCGTAGTGAGGTTTTATCTTTCTCTTACGGTTTACCAGTTATGCAAAATTCCGCAAAATTCATCCTGAATAAAGGTCTTCAGAGGCTATTCGCATAAAATTCAGGATATACATTTCATTTGTAATGGAAATAACTTTAGTATACGATATTTTAATGCAAATCTTTGGAACTATTTTTGAGAAAATCAACATTTTCGAAAATTTTTCCATGCAAAGGATAATTTGGGGAAGGGCGTTTTCTTGAAAATCTTCGTGTTGCATCTTTGGGAGATACTGAACTTAAATGCTAAATTAGGAATTTAACGGACTTTTCATTTTTGACCTATGCTGCCCACAGACACACATACAAGCACTGACAGACACACGCACACGAACATTTTTCTAAGATGCTGTTTTTTTTGTTTTTTTTTGTTTGTTTTTTTTTTTTTTTGATCATATAATTCTCGGTATGGAATTTTTGGATGCAATAAACTATACATTATATACATAATAAGCATAGACAAAGAAAGAAATCTAATGTGCCATTCGCATGACTTTCCCTACATCGGTATAATAAATTATTGTTTAAAAACATATTTTTTTATCTAATTTAAGATAACTGAGATAAGCATTAGCAGAAATTGACTTAATTACTTGTCTTCTTGTAAGTAGAAGGAAAATAAGAGAATACACTAGCCTAAATCTACAGACAAATATTTTATAAAAGCCGGTTGTCATGTGAATAAAATCCGTCTCTATGCTTTTACTGTGAAAAAAGTTTCAGCACTTTAACTCTGAAACAAATAACAAGAAATGGTCAGTTCAACGAAACAAACGTATAAATTGTGTGTTTTAGCGTGATCTACATTTTTTATGTAGTAAGTTTCTGTCTATCGCTTACGGTTTGCCAGTTACGTCAAATTCAACAAAATTCATTTAGAATAAAGAGGCCTTCAGAGGTTATTGCCAGAAAATTCGAACTTTATATTTTATTTGCCATGTAAATATATTTAAAATACAGTATTTTAATAAAATAGTTAGAGTCATTTTTAGAAAATCAAAAGTTTCGAAATATTTTCTATCTCAAATTTAGTTTGGGATGGGGAATTTTTGTCAAAATCTCTGTGCCGCATCCCTGGAAGCTGCTAAAATTAAATACCAAGTTTGGCATTTTTTTTTTACTTTTCGTTTTTGAGTTAGCCTGTTCACAGCCACACGGACCCACTGATACATGCATATTTTTCTCAAAATTTTGTTTTTTTGTACAGGGTACCCTAAAACGAGTATTTCCGGTGAAATCTCGCTATCGAATTTTTTGGTGGACTGCAGTACTTCTCTATTCATTATGTACATAGTGCGTGTAAAGAAAGTAAAAATATACCTCTATATCTTGAAGCCCTTATTATATAATTCCGTATATATTTTCTTTTCTAGGTTTATTTATTCATATATTTTACAAGAATCTTTTCATTGCAGGCACCAGATTTTACTTTTAAGCCAACCTACTCGATAATGTATGTGCCATTTTTACTTTCTCTGGCCCCATTTGTACAGTGTACATAAGGATACAGAAGGTATTGTAATGCACCCAAAATTTAGATGTCGAGATTTCACCCGAAATACATTTTTTGGGGTCCCCTGAGTCCAGAAAAAGAATTTTTAAAAAAATTTGATGTGTACCATTCACATGACTTTTTCTATATCCCTGCAATAAATTATTCTTAAAAAGCTTATACTTCTATTTACTTTATGCTAATCAGAAAAAAATTAGCAGAAATAGTCTTAATACTTGCTTCCTTGTAAGTAGAAGCGAAATAAGGGAATACCATAGGTTAAAGTGGTAGTCAAAAGCTGGTTGCCATGTCAATGAGATTCCTTTGTTTATATGGATAGGAGTTGACAAGTTCCTGTATGAGAAAAGTATACGTTTTTCAAAGCAGAAACCAAAAATATGGAATATCTCAAAAACGACAACCTTCACGAAAAAAATGTATACAACATAAAGTGTGTGTTTTAATGTGCTCTACATTTTTATGTAGTAAGTGTTTGTCCATCTCTTACGGTTCATCAGTTATTCAAAATTCAGTAAAAGTCATCCAGAATAAACTACTCTTCAGAAGCTATTCCCAGAAAATTCAAGACATACATTTCATTTGTCAGGTAAATATCTTTAGTATATGAAATGTTAATCAAAATCGTTAGAGCCATTTTTGAGAAAATCAAAATCAAAATTTTCTCAAAATCTTCATGTCGCACCCCTGGAAGATACTAAACTTAAATACAAGTTTGGTATTTTACCGACTTTTCGTTTTTGAGTTATCGTGTTCACAGACACACGGACACATGTACACACACACACACACACACACACTCGGACCTTTTTGTGAAAACGCTTTTTTTGGATATTGGGGACCCTAAAACATATATTTCTGGTGAAATCTCGGTATCGAATTTTTGGGTGGAGTGCAATACCCTCTCTATACACTATGTAAATAGTGCGTATAGAGAAAGTAAAAAAGGTCTGTGTGTGCGTGTGTGTGTGTGTGTGTGTGTGTGTGTGTGTGTGATTTTGGATTGTATAGCTCCAAAACGAAAAGACCATTAAATACCAAACTTGGTATTTAGGTTTAGCATCTTCCATGGATGATTTTATTTAAAATGGGTCCAACGTTTTTTATTAAAATCCCGTATATTAAAGTTATTTATATCCGAAATAAAATGTATATCTCGAATTTTCTGGGAATAATCTCTGCAGACCTCTTTATTCTGGATGAATTTTAAGAGGTAGACAAAAACTCACTACACAAAAATGTACATCACGTCAAAAGACACAATTTATGTTCTTTACGTTTTTGTTTTGCAGGTAGTCGTTTCCGAGATATTCTTTGTTATTGGTATTAATTGTGAAGTACTTAAACTTTTCTCAGACAGGAAGTGTTCGTTTTTCTTTTGTTCTACTCCTGGCCAGCAAAGAAGCAATTTGCAATGACAATCGCATAACGATAGCTTTTAAAACATTTGACTAGCATTATCTTAGTTCCCTTTTACTTAGAAGAATTAAGTAATAAGAGCATTTTCTAGTCTTCAAAATTATAGTATCGATGCTCAAAATAAGTTTCAAATTCCACCGAAATAATGTTGTAGGAGTAAGGATGGTAGCTGTCGTGCTGTGAAATTCTCCGTTATTGCTCATCTGTGGGTTACTAGGTGACCCGCAAATGTAAACATATTTGTGTTCCAGTTTTTTTTTTATATTGCCCATTATTAAATGTATCATAGCTATTTATATCCTCTTCTGCTACTCCGCTTCAGGGGCTTCTTCTCTCTCACAACTTTCCCGGTTGTGAGAATGGTATCTTTGTACCATCAATTTGAAGTCTGCCTATACCAGGTTAGACAGAAAACTAAATACGTATTCCGTGATCAGCGGTCTAGATATGCTAGGCTCAACACAATGGAAATGAACTCTTGGGAAATGTGCCTCCGGATTAATGAGGATACAAAAGCGAGTGAACAGCAATTTGTGGAACAATATTTTACGTTAATTCAAAATTTTCTCGGGCTTCTAGCCAGGTAAAAACTTGGCTTGACACCAACGTTTCGAAGAAGTGCATCTTCCTCGTCTTCAGGGTGAACTGATGGTTTGAGCTTGCACGTTTTTACCTGGCTAGAAGCCCGAGAAGATTTTGAATTAACACGTCGCCAGGAAAGCTTCAGTTCTTATTTTAATATTTTACGTGTTTAGAAAATCTTTATTTTCGCCTTTAGAACACGAATCCTTTCTAGAATATTAGGAAAACGTCAAAAATAGACAGGCATGTGGACCTAATGGAGTCAATGGTGAACGATTCTTGAGGAATATCCCGGATAATTTCAATTTTAAAAGGAGCAACTGAGATAATTTGTGAAAATTAAGAGGTATAAATTTGCTAAATGTGCTCAAGTAATAAATAATAGATTAAAAACTATATCTAAAGCGCTGTTCAAATACGAACAGTTGGCTTTTAGAAATATTTGAGCAATTAAGAGTAAAAAACAGATAAAAGACGTGAAGATAATACTCCATTCATTAACATCGAAAAGTACTTTGACAGAAATATACAATGGAGAATAATGAAAAAAGATGGGCATCTTAAACATTTAATTGAAGATACTAAATTTCTTTTTTAGAACTGAAAGAAATAGTCAGCGCAGTTAAAATCAGATCCTATAACAAAAAATAAAGGAGACAAATAATGTATTCGTTTGAATCAACATATTTTTGTATTTTTATTGGCGACGTAATTAGTAAATCGAGGAATGAAATAACTCCAGGTATTCTAATTAGTAAAAAATATGTAAATATACCTAATCTGAAATTAATCAAAGGATTATCAGTGGCGTGCACACCCTTAAAGAACAGTAAATTTGCCAAAATTGGAAGTCCAATAATTTTAAGTTTCGTAGTGACTGTGCACCAATACTGCATTCCTTTGACTAATGGTACACCAATAAAAATGGGACCCCCACGTTCAATTTGTTTTAATTTTTGGCCACTGGTGTGTGATCCAGAAAACATGGCATAACTTTGACATTTGGCAAAAGGGGCAATAAGTTCCCTATCTTAAACTTTTTATCTAGGATCCCTCTACAATCCTGCCAATTGTGCAGTTGAATTGCATTATATGTAGGTTAAAAGGCTCGTTAAAAGGTTGGCATTCCAAGGTTTATCGCATTCGATTCCGACGGGATGTTATGATTATCGGCGTTATCAGCGGCTGCGGGCGCATGAGTTGTTTAGTGTACTGGTTAGTATGGTCTACTATGATGTGATTTCTGACATGTGCCTGAAGCGAAATCAATGTATTCTACAGAGGAACGTGTGTTTCTCGTGATAAACGTTTTTAATGAATGTGGAAATTATATTGAGAAAGTGAAACAAATTTCGTTGTCAGGTTCCCTAACTCAAAATAACAGCACCGAGAAACTGTGCGTGATTTAATTATTAAATTTCGGGAGTCAGGTTCCGTGCATGTTTCTGTTAGAAGTGGAAGACCCAGTGTTATAACAGAAGAAAAACTATCGGATATATCGGATAGAATGTTTAAAAGTCCATAGCAATCAATAAACAAATTGGCCCAACAATGTGATATTTCTTACGGTTCCGTATACAAAGCAGTCAAAAAAGAACTAAGTGTGTATCCATATAAGGTCTTGTGTCTTCACGAAAATGGTAAACATTTTCAACATCTTCTTTAAACAGGTTAGTTGCATATTATTTTTCTACATTACCTTTCATGCATGGATATAGTGAACCTAGCAGTTTTCTTAACCAGCGAAACGTTTTCACCATAAGCTCGCGTCAGCCTGTGCTGTCACCAGAATTCCCGACTCTAGGGGAATCTTGGTTACACAGGAGGTGCGGAGCGACTTTTCGATGACCCGCTGTAATGCATTAAGGCTTAGTACATCATCGATCAAGCCGCAGTGAACCCTGACGTGTACACCTGGATTTCGAAGATCGTATGTAGAGAGGTTTTATTTAGCGCTATTATTAGCGTGTGGGCATCGTTTGAGGTGTAGAGGGAGTTGTGAGCTCAAGCCTTCGTATATACATGTATTATGCTGTTTTCTTTTTTGCATTTTATAATGAACCGTTCATATTTTGCTGCGTTACTCAATATAATGTATTTGTAGTGATAACTAAATAAATGTAATGTACGATTAGTATGTAGCTGCAACGTTGCTCATATGTGCAATAGAGAACGTTTCAATAACAATTACGTGTTACACCTGATGTATACTGCTCGAATGAGTTTCTAAAATACAGTGTTGTGTACAATGCAATTATAAGCACAGTTTACAATTAAGGAAACAATAATATAATTGTGTCAAATTAAATTCAAATATAATATAAACGAACAACTATCTCTGTAGTGAAATAAGTACTTACATAAAACGAATTAAGAACTAGGTGCTGGTTAGAAAAGTGAACTTTTCTCTCTACGTGAAAGATAAATAAAAAAAAAATCGAGAAATAATTCAATATCCGAAGCCTAAAATACAACAGGTCACAGCTCAATGTGACGACCTGCAGTGATTGCACCTACGAAGAAATGAAACACGTGTATTGTCAGAAACTCCAGATTAGTTGTGAACCGCACCACAAGAAGCTAGTGTCAATAATTGCTCATCTGATTCAACGGAAATATGGTAAACGAGGCTCATAAACATGCGCAATGGACCACGTGACAGTAAAAACACATGAGCTCTGAAGTTTGCACATTACATTATCTTAGCTGTGTGCTTTCCGTTTCGCACCTCGAATCAATTCATTTTCTTAGATGTAATGTGTAATATGTACACTTTTACAATATGAATAAAATACAATGTTGGTTCTCACGTGTAGGTTCAAATACTGGCACTAGCTCAGATTTGTTTACTCTAGCGCTAAATTCATAATTGAGTTACTACATTTTAAAGCACACATTACATAAATGTTTACAGTAAATGTAATTGTTTTATTACGTTAATCTTCGCAGGTTTCTTAACAATTACTGTATTTAATATTGAAAGCTACGTGGATAGCATTCAGTTTTTTGAAAGTAATTTGTTCTAGAGGGTTTGTTTTTTGGCTTCTGAAAAGTAAACTAAGCGTATTAGTGCTGCTTAAATGGTGCAATCTTTGAGAACAAAGAGGAGACTAAAAAACTAATAAATGAAAAGTCAAGAGCTCAAGCTAACTGCATATGATCTGAAATCAACCACGCTGTTATCAGAGGCAAAGAACTGACAATTTTGCCAAAGTCACAAGTCCACATTATTTTAATATACGGCCACTGATATACGATCCAGAAAACATACCATAGCTTTGAATATCATAACTCTTCTATATATATATATAAAGCACACACCCACGGATCTTTTCTAAAAATACTTTTTAGAAATAAAGGCAACACCTTCTCTACCTACTATATTATATTAGTTTTTACCTGGCTAGAAGCCCGAGAAGATTTTGAATTAACACGTCGCCAGGAAAGCTTCAGTTCTTATTTTGAAATCTAAGTTTTTCAGGACAATAAAGCAAAATGGAAGAAATGTAAATAGGCATATTCCACGCTGTTCATAATACTTTACTGCCTGTCGGTACTTACAAATCCCGTTTGTTTTAAGCGCTGCTATAGAAATAAGGGTTTTTCACTCCAGTGTTAATTTCATATTAACTAACTTTTAACCACGAAATAAAAGTATTTAAAACTGTGTTATATTGTAAAAGTTCAAATGGTTTACAATAAGGTTATTGTATTTTTTACTTTTGAAAGAAAAAGAGTAAAATGCATGCAACTGCAATAAAATGTATTTTCAAGCCTACACTGGTTATTTTACCTGGGTCCACCCCGTCCTTTAACGCAGGCACTGTAGTTGCTGGGAGCTTTCAAATTGCATTGAATGTAAGCCGAGTCCAATTACCTGACACTTTAGTTTGTGTTGAATTTTCTTCCAATTTTAATATTTATTTGAAGTAAACATAAACGGCAAAATGTTAAGTTTCAGCTTTTTAACTTTAATACTTTTCTCAAAATGAATTTGTTTTCCTCTGAGTGAAGTAATTTTAAAAATGGCCCAGGTGACGGAATTTTAAAACTTAACAAATAGGATGTGGATTCTTACATTCATTTTAATTCACTAATTACTTATACCCATTTAAACATTTTGTTCTTTTCTCATAAAGGGAGGAAAAATAATTTTAACTGTCCTTTTTTGGTAGTTCTTAAATGAAAACCATACTTTTGCTAGGACTATAAAATATAATGCAAGAAATATAAATAACTACTTGTTTTCAATGGTGTTCTTAAATTTTTAATTACATTTTTTTAGTCTTGTAAGAAATTTTATTATGAGACACATTTTGAAATTAGGCAAATGCTAAAAATAGCGAAATCGACAAATTAATATTCAAACATTTATCAAAGAAAATCATTTCGTCACCTGGTATCAAAACTAAAATTGACCAGTAGTGGAGTAGCATTCGCAATCGTAACGTTGCACATATACTAGGTGGTCCAACTGCCCCTATATGATGTGTGCAGATATCCCTTCGTGCGTTCAAAGAGTTGCAGAATTCAACGAAGAAATTTCAATTTAAAACCCGCCAGCTTTCCATTCATCGATTTTATTTTGAAGAGCTATATTTATTGTTCCACAAATTGATTGAAGTGAATTCCCTTTATTTTCAATAGCTCTGCTTATCACAATCTTCATCGCCATGAACAACAACCTTCTATATAGGCCAAATAGTCCTGTTTCGGCACATGAAAAAGTTTCCCAGCGTCTTTGTGGTCTTTCAAAGTCTCTGGCACCAACATATTTATATTATAAGACCTATTTGGTCGCCTTTCCTTCTTGCATTTGAGAGATATAGTCTTTCCATGTCATTTTATATTGATTGTATCATCAAAATGAATATTTTTAATTTTTCTGTTATTGTTTCAATTTTAATGTGCTCTTTAGGACTACAGCCAACCACGTAATCAAAAATGTCATTTCCGCCATTTTAGTTATCTTTTGTGGTTCCTCTTCATGGCGCAGATCTCAGTTCCATAGGATGTAATGGGCTGCCATAGTTTTCTGCTTCTATTATACCGATCATTGCATTCCAGATAATCAAAATAATATACTTGTTCCAGTATTTCATTTTCTATTATTATTTTACAGCGTAGGAGGTATTTATCCCGTTCGAACAAAACTTTGTTTTACTTGTAGTTATTATTTTCACATATTATTTTACTATTTAACTTAGCTTATGTACCTTTTCACTTTTATGCATTATTGAAGTATCATCTACATATAACAATATAATATAGAGCTATCAAAGCGGTAACACATACTGGTGGGCAAGTCGGTATAGCGCAGCCAAGGAATCTCCGATTCTAAGTTCGCCCCGCTGTTTGAAAGTTCCATTTTTTATTTTTTTAACTGTCTTATCGTTCTCAAAGAGGTAGACAATTTAACCAGCATTAATGAATAGCACTTAGTTTATCTTTTTGAAGACAGGACAAAAAATCTCCAGTACAAATTACTTCCAAAAGACTAATGAATGATATCTACGTAGCAGATATTGTTTGTGAATGAACTTGCATAAATTAATATAATAAAAGAATTATGTGTGTTGAAAACATTTATGAACTGTGCACTTTGAATATGACTATGATTTTACCGACGGAATAACAAACACTTGATATGCTCCATTCACTTGATTTTCTCTACCTCTCTGTAACAAATTATTGTTAATAACCTTGTTGTTCTGTCTACTTCATGCTAACCATCATTAGCAGAAACGCTTTTATTACTTAGTTCCTTATAGGTAGAAGGGAAATAAGGGGGATATAGTAAGCTAAACTGACAATCAAATGCTTTATAATAGTATAATGGTTGTAATGGTATAAAAAGCCGATTCTTTATGTAGTCAGGTGTTGAGAAGTTCCGTATGCGAAAATTATTAAGTATTCTAAAACTGAAATCAATAACAAAGAATATCTTAAAAACGGTCAAGTACAGGGAAAAAATACATACAACATAAATTGTGTGTTTTAACGTATTCTAGATTCTTTGTGTAGTAAGTTTTTGTCTGTCTCTAACGGTTTATCAGTTATGTAAAATTCCACAAAATTCATTCAGAATAAACATGTCTTCAGAAACTATTCTCAGAAAATTCAAGATATACATTTTGTTTATCATGTAAATATCTTTAATATACAATATTTTAATCAAAATCGTTAGAGTCATTTTTGAGAAAACAAATTTTCTAAGATGTTGTCATGTAAGGCTTAGTTTGGGGTAGGGAGATTTTTTTGAAAATCTTCGTGTCGCATCCTTGGAAGATATTGAACTTAAATATAAAGTTTGGTATCAAACGTTTTTCGTTTTGGAACTATGATCTCCACAGACATACACACAGACAGACAGCCAGACAGGGGATCCTAAATCATGTATTTCCGGTGAAATCTTGGTATCGAATTTTTGGGTGGAATACAATACTTCCTCTATAAACTATATATATAGTACGTGTAGAGAAAGTAAAAATATATGTTATTGCTAGGATTCCAACAGAGATACTTTGGTTTTGTCTTGCCATTGTGATATTCTAACTACTTTAGCTATTCTGGTTTTATGCAACTGTGCTTCTCATAATAATATTTAATATCTACACGCGACTACTGTGAGAACCATGCATTGCTAAACAATGTGTTCATATTGCTAAAATATACACACTATTTATGAGGAAATAAATTGTTTAAATGGTGTGAAACGAGAACATACGAACTGAAATTCTAAAATAATCTAAGCTATGAACTTCTGAGCTCATGTGCTCTTTATTGCCACATGGTACCATTGCGCATGTGTAAGGCACCAATATGAATAAACCGAGCGATTAGGGATTGTTTAACTGCTTTGTGTATCACTGCAAAAGTCACAACTGTAATTTTTTTTTTTTGTTTAACGCCCGCTTTTACAGTTTGTGACACCACAGGCGATGATTCTGGTGATATATGAAATGAAGATGGAGTACCGGTGGAATGCGATGGCGGGGGAAACCGGAGAACCCGAAGAAAACACACCCTGCGCCGCTTTGTCCACCACAAATCTCATGCAGGCGCTTAGACAATTGTAATGTGTATGTACATAACATGTCAATGTGTGATACACTTTGTTTTAGAAACTCCATCGAGGGCCATAGAGAAATGCACCCTTCAGGTGTTTAATATAATCGTTAATGAAGTGTTCTCTGTTACACCTTCATGCTAATCATATCGAATAATATGTGAACGATTCATTATAAAATACAATCAAAGGAGAAAACATAAAAAATCTGATGTGTTTCATTCACATGGCTCTCTTACAGCTTATTCTTCTGTCTACTTCATCCCAATCCAGATAAATAGCAGAAATGCTTTCTTTTAAATAGAAGGGAAATAATGGAATAAACTAGGGTAAAAAGATAGTGAAATATTTTAAAAGATGGTTGCCATATTTCTTTGGCTTGCCAGAAGTTGTTAACAAATTCCCGTATGTGAAAAGTTTTAAGTATTTTAAAACTGAAAACAATAACAAGTAATAATTAAAATGGTCAACTTCAAGAATTAATGTACATGATATAAATTGTATGCTTTTACGTGATCTATATTTTTTTGTAGTAAGTATTTGTCTATCCTATACGGTTTACCAGTTACGCAACATTGATCAGAATTGATTCAGAATAAAGATTCTTTAGAGACTATTCTCAGAAAACTCAAAATATGCATTTTATTCGCAATATAAATATCTTTCATATACGGTATTGTAATCAAAATCGTTAGAGCCATGTTTGAGAAAATCTAAATTTTCAAAATTTTTTTCATGTGAAGCGTAGACTTGGCTGGGGGGATTTTTCCTAAAATTTTCATGTCGTATCCCTGGAAGATACAAAACTTAAATACCAAGTTTGATATTTTACCAACTTTTCGTTTTTGAGTTATCGTGTTCAAGAGACAGGGACACACCCACACGAACGCTTTTCTAAAAAAAAAAATTAGATACAGGAGACGCTAAAACGTTATTTCCGGTGAAATCTCGGCATCGAATTTTTGGGTGGAATGCAATACCTTCTCTATGAACTATGTACATAGTGCGTGTAGAGAAAGTATAAATTACATACGGAGGCTTGAAAGCTAAATTTCCGCAATGGTTTGACTCAATGCCCATACGATAACCGTAGCCCTAAACAATGCCACTGTCTCCTCCAAAATCCTGGTATTCTCGCCACAGTCCATGGAGGTTCGCTTAACACACTTTATGCTGTAGCAAAGAATTTCGAACCCAAAGCCTATAGGTTCCCTATCTCAAACTATTTATCTGGGACCCCTCTACAATCCCCCCAATTTGTGCGGTGAAATTCTGGGACATTCTGTATATATAAAACAATTAACTGCATGCTCCATTACAACAATAGTAACACTACATACATTGCCTCTATTTATGTGCCTAAGAATTTTTATAATCTGATATTGACTCTATCTTATTTTATACTTATTCTAAGTTTATTGCTTGCACAAATTGAATGAACGTTCTTTTTGTGTGCTTTAATAACAAATGCATTTTAGACTATGTCCATTGTCCTCCGGTTTTTGAACTTTATTTTAGAATGGAGCTCTTTCTCTTCTTAGATTTTTATACTGATATAAAATATAGTTTCTCTGCCACACGTGTATATTGAGGTATATGTGATGTGTGTGTGTCATAACTCTAACGCCAAAAAAAAAAAAAAAAAATAAGTCAAATGTCTCATTTGGTGTTTAAATGCGACATGAAGATTTTCAAGAAAATCACCCACTCCAAAATACCCTTTACATGGAATTTGCTGAAAGCTTTTTTTTCTCCAAAATTATTTTGAATAAAATACCATATATTAAAGATGCTTTTATTAGAAAGCTTATATCATGAATTTTCTGGAAATAGCCTCTGGATGAATTTTGCACGACTGAAAAGCCATAAGAGATCTCGTTAAAAGATACAATTTATGTCAGTTTTATTTTCCAACAAGGTTTTAAAAATGTTATATACATATCAACAATCTTTCGTTTTATCTATTTATTTATTTATTTTTTTTTTTGCTATCTCTTTAGCCTGGTGTATTCTCTTATTTCGCTTTTGCTTAAAAGGAACTAATACCCGCATTTCTTCTCTAATGTTTATCTGAATTGCTAAGATGTAGGCAAAGGAACAATATTTTGTAACAATGGTTTATACGTCAACGAGTCACTTCTTTTTCCGGAAAAGTTTAACCAGAAAAACAACATGGACCATGCTGTTCATCATGTGTAACCCAACGACCTCCTTTCGCGGACCAAAAGAAAAACCATGTCACCTTCCCCTTCTACTAATGGAACAACTTGACCAAACGGATTCTGTCACTAAGTGCAGTCCATTTCTTAGAGTTTTATCGCTTCTTATTATTTACCAGATAGCCTTGTGCCTTTTACTTTCGTAGCTTGAGTGTTCGTGTGTGAATTTCAAGCGTCACTTGATAACGTAGCATTTTGGCAACGGCACAATCAACAAGTTTTATTTACATGCGGCGTTAAAAGCTGTCCGTTTCCTTTCGCTTTTTAACGACCTACAACGTTTCTGTCAATGACAGTATGGGCCCTCCACACTCATTAAAACAACCGCCTTGATCAATGTCAGATAGGTGATATACTCCACTAAATGCTAATGTTCATATTGCATAATAAATGCAAAGCAACGTTAAGCTATGTATTACCGAAATGTGTTGCTCATTTTATCTTCTACACTTGCAACCTACGATAAATAACTGCTAAAATATATGATATATATCTCATTCACATTACTTTCTGTAATACAGAGTATTGTGTAATCAAATTTTATTACAAAAGCTTATTCTTCTACTTCATGGTAATTGAGATAAATACTAGTAAAGTTTATATTATCTCTTATTCTCTTATCAGGATCAAGAAAGAGAATAACGATTTCCCATTTTGGAAAAGTATTAAGTATTGGAAAATTAAAAGCAATTAACAAGATATATCTCGCAAACAAATATCTCTATAGAAAAAAATATTCGAAATAAATTCAGTGTTTTAACAAGACATACCTGTTTTGTTTTGTTATTATTATTTCATAGCTTAACGTTCTTTAACCTTATTGGTCATATTGGACGATGTATGAAACCCGTGAAATCATGCTCAAAGTATCCAATGAACCCCGAAAAAACCCTTATCCGGTTAACTCCCCTAAGTGAGATTCAAACTCGCGACCTGCTGAACGTGAGGCACACACGCTACGGCCACACTCCTTAGCTGGGCTCTTATGTGTTTTGTGTATTAAAATATTATCTATTTCTTATGCAAAAATACATTAAATGGATTTTTGTAGAATCTGGCGCATACAGATTACCTTGTAACAATAAGAGTATTGCGAAAAATACAATCGATAGCCAGATCTTTAAAAGCGGCTTATTTATTTCCGCTTTGAAATTCCATACTCTTTGCATACATTCGGAAGAAACAACTGAATAGTGAAAACACTTAAAATGACAACAATATTGAAAAAAATTGACGTTTTCCATTCACACGACTTTCTCTACATCACGGTAACAAATTATTGTTATAAAACTTATTTTTCTATCTACCTCATGCTAATCGAGATAAACATAACAGAAATGGTGTTATTACTTGATCTCTTGTGAGCAGAGGGCAGTATTTAACGCCTGCTTTAACTACTTATGACACCGCAGGCGGTGACACTGATTATACATGAATGATGGAGCAGCGGTGGAATACGATGGCGGGGAAACCCGGAGTACCCGGAGAAAATCGGCCCCAACGCCTCTTTGTCCATCATAAATATCACATGCAGTCGCTTGGGATCGAACCCCGGTCATCTAGGTGAGTAGTCTAACACTCGGCCACGGCGCGGCCATATAAGCGGAGGGGAAATAAGGGAATACACTAGGATAAAGCGATTGCCAAATGGTTGCAATGTACATAATTGAAATCTTCGCATTCTCAGGAGTTGACAAGTTCCCGTATTTAAAAGTTTAAAGTATTTTAAAACTGGAACCAATAGCAAGGAATATCTCAAAAATGGTCAACTACACAAAAAGTGTATATATGACGTATATTTTATGGTTTAACAAGGTCTACATTTATTGTGTAGTAATTGTTTATTTCTTACGCTTTTCCAGTTTAGCAAAATTCACCAAAATTCATCCAGATTAAAGAGGTCTCTTCAGAGGCTATTCCCAGAAAATTTAAGATATAAATTTTATTTGTCGTGTAAATATCAGTATCTTTAGTATACAGCAATTTAATCAAAATCGTTACAGCCATTTTTGAGATTTTTTCTATGTAAAGGTTAGATTGTGGTGGGGCATTTTACTCAAAATCTTCGTGTCGCATTTGATATTTCACCGAGTTTTTAATTTTCACGGACACACAGACACAAACATGGACCTTTTTCTAAAAATGTTGCTTATTTGGAATACAGGGGACCCTAAAATTTGTATTTCTGGTGAAAACTCAGTATCGACTTTTTTGGTGGAGTGTAATACCTACTAAGCAGAGAAAGTGTAAACCAAATCAGTTATCTAGAAATAGCTGTGTGAGGCAGAAAAATAATTATTTAGAATAAATTCTGAGTTTTGAAGACATCTACATTTTTTCCATTGTACGTCTTTTTCTATCTCTTGTGCTACACGGATATACAAAATTATGCATAAATCCTTCAGAATGACGACTCATACGCTGTTTCCAGAATATTCATAACATATATTTCATGTGTTTTAAACATTTGGTATTTTAATCAAAACTGTCACAACAATTATTAGAAAATGAAAATAATTTCGAAAAATGTTTCATTTAAAAGTTAGTTTTCAGTTGAGCGATTCTCTTGCAAATCTTCATGTGCTCTGTTTGGAAGATATTGAACTTAAAATACTGTGTTATTACTTATAAAAACCTCGCTTTCCAATTTTGCTGTTCATAAGAACAAGCTCACACGCATAAGTACACATATTGGTCTGCCTTTAAAATGTATGTTTAAGACTCATGACCCTCAAAATATATATTTTGGATTAAATAATTACATAGAATGCTTGGGAAGACTGCAATACTTGTTCTTGCTACAACGTTCAACTAAACTCTGGGACAGCCCAATTAATCCCGAGAAAAACATCTTGCAAAGATTAAAACTCCCAGGTGACAGCATGAAGAACTTGTAAACAAAGCGGCATCTGGGTAGCTCTTCTCCAGAATCTCCGGTTTCCCCCGTCATTCATTTCACCGTCTGCTCCATAATCACCTTTTCTTTCCTTCATTTAACCTGCATTTCTTATCATCTTCTTCATCATCTCAACAATTCTGGCTACTTTCTTTGATCGCTCTTCAAAAGGCTCTGACTCAAAGTTTATCTTGAGAAAATAAAAGCCCGACTGATTAAACAAATCATTTACAGATTAGAATAAATAAGTGCAACAAATTGTTTATCTTACTAAATATTAAACGGGCTTTTCTTTGACCATCTAAGCGCATAGCAAATGATTATCGTAGAACATGTTTTATGTAGCGAATGTAAATACAAAAACAAACATTTTGGAGACGAAAAATTGTGGGGATAAGCAGCCATTTCGTATCGTTTTATTGGTAAAATGTGACATGACATATTGGGATAGGAATAGGATGTTTTCGGAGATATTGGCTCCGATCCAATAAGGATCGTGCATAGAAGGAGGGGCATGAGGTAGGATAAGACACCGGGCGATCAGAACTAGGAGTGATGTCAAAAAATCCCAGGGTCCCTATATATCTAGATTGAATCGCTTCCGCAGTCAGACAGGCGCACCGAAAATCCGTCGCACCTAGATGGAACAACGATCCCCTCAGAGGCAGTTCGTAGGACCGTAACCAGCCACGGGCCGAGGGAGAGAGCATTCTTTTCTGTGCCATGCTGCAGTGAAACATCTTCGCCAGCATGCTCACCTCTGACACAGGCCAGACGAGGTAAAAGATGAATGAAATTATTAATTGAACGATATGGGAATGAGATAACCCACTTCACCATTTACCTGACGAGCCGAGGATACTCAGATGGTTCAGAGTGAGCAGTCGTCGGGAACCTTGCCCGGGACCTCTCGAATCCGAATCGCATGCGGCGCCAACCCACTCGGAAGCATGATGTAGTAAGTGTGAGATAGTATTTACAAACACAAACGTGGCTGAAATGAAGAGGTCAAGCGTTTCTTAACAGCCTTTAAATTTAATCCTGGAATGCCAGAGACACTTTCTAAGTCATTTAACTATTAATGTAATGTGCATTGAGTAGAATCACTTTCCTATCTTTTTTTCTTTTAAAAAAAAATAAAGTTTCGGAACCTTGTCAGGAGTTCGGCACTGTATTCCTTTCTTTTCTTTTTCCCGTTTGTTCCTTCTTTTCATTTTCCCTACGTTTCCTTTTCATTTTTCTATTAGAATACTGGTTTGCTTTTTGCTTCTAATACACACATAACACACGTTTACAAACACACAAACACCCATACCCAAGGTGGGACTCGAACCCATGATCTCCTGAAATGTACTCCTTACAGTAAAATATTGACTTCGATCGAAATTAAAATCACCATTAATTTCAATAGCTAGACGTCAGTGTTTCCTATACTACAGTGATGTACAGAGTCAAACCGTGCTTCAAAAAAATTCCATTTAATTGAAGGTCTTATCTATACAATCAAATATCACCATCTTGGTAGCCGTTGGCTTATTAGCGTCATCTTGGCATTCTTTTCTGATCTTATCTATAGACCGCTCTCATGCGAAGGGAAGAACGTCAAGAGACTTTTTAACTTTCGCAAATTACGTATCACAACACCACAAAATTCCTAACATTTTCTCAATTTATTATTAACATTTTAAAAAGTGAAGAGTGGAATTTCTCTAGTGCCAGTTACAAAATAGACTTAAAGTTTGAATTATCTCTTTACTTTTGAATCTTTCCATATTAATGAATCTTTCCCATTTGTTCTTCCTGGGTTTTCAAATACGCATCTATTTAGCTCAATATTAATTGACTAATAAATTGGTAACGAAGTGTTTTATGACTTCACTATATTTTAGGTGTGGGAAAAGGGCCTCTGTAAATTTTCGTGTCAGCTACGAAACAAATTTAAGACTGTTTTTCAATATTTGCATTATTCATTATTACTTCCGTGAGAAAATCGAAAAACTATATACAGAGTGTAACAGAATTAAACGAACAAATTTGGGCAACAAAGAAGTATTAAGACTATAGTCTTTGAGAGGTTGCTTTTGTAAATAAAAATCAATAATGAGCCAGGATGCTATTGACAAAATTAACTGAGTTACTGCTATTTTCAGGTAATAGTAGATATAACTAGACTTTAAAAAATCTCGTAACATGTAGTTTAACTTTGAGGGAAACGCGAGAAATGAGTTCTCTGTACATTTATCTACGCTAATCAAAAATTTTAAACAAAAATATATTTAACCACTTATAAGAATATATTAAGTGCGAGTTTACGCTCAACACCATCAAATTAAGAACCAAGCAGCGCTAGTACTACAGCTAAGCGTTTATCTCCCGATAGTATGCTTCTCTGTGTGAAAGTAGATAAACCAAAGGCAGTGGCTCTTACTGAAGATGGCGCATTTTTCCTGAAAAAGCAAACAAAGCTCATAACTTGGAAAATATTGCGTAACAGCTATTTTTGTGCTTGAGGAAGAAACATTAACTAATTTAAACTGGAAATCAGTATCGCCTTCATATAAGTCTTTATGTATTTGTGTTTATTCAAATGATGAATCGTTAAGTAATTCACACAGTCTTCATCACAGGCCTTAGCTGTCACATCCTGTCCCAAGATGTTCCCACAAAAGACAATTAAATAAAGTTTACTTTATTGATTGTTTCTTGTATTCCGTAAAATCAACAGGTATATGAAAGAAGCTCTAATAAATGGATGTATTTATAAATGTATTTTTGATTTATATTCCGTGTAATTAAATGTTACGTACCTTTTTCTTATTAAAATTATTCAAGATAGATTCTTCCATATCTCCTTCCATACTCAGTGAGACTGTGTTACTGATACTGGGGCTATCTATGCGATAAAAGTTCAGAATCTTAACGAAAATGGCTGCTGGGGTAACCTTCTGATGTACTTTAAGTCGATTATACCCCTAGTTTATGAACCTTCTACGTGGTTTTTAGTTGAATAATGTATACCTTAATATCCACAAATTTACCAACACAAGTGGATAGATATATCTTCGTATTTACTATGTTATTTTGCATTGGCTTCCTATGAAAACTGTGATAGAACTTACTTTTTTATTGGAACTACAGCTAAACTCAAGGATTACACCTGTTAGTGTTTATTGGGGTTTTGGAGTTCCTCGTTATATAGCAGACTTAAGAGTATAAAACTCTCATTGTAGTTCACACTTTCAGTCAGTCTCTTCCTTACCTAATTAGCAAAAGTGCCTATTTCATAAAAAGAAGAAAAAATTGGATTAAACTGCGAAACTTATCCTATGTAGCTTGAATGAAACTAAATAAAGGAAACTAACACATAATAACTAACAATACATACATCTAACACATGTCTGTACTGACTTAACTTCTCATAGAAAATTAACCGTAGTCATACTGGCTTAGAATATAGACGCAGAATTAAATGCACCATGAGCATTCTTAATGACAAACGTAATCGAAGACAATAACCAATCAGAAATTAAAATAAGGGAACTGCGCCTTGCGAGTGAATAGCAAACTAAAATGGCTGACAGAGACGAGAGTGTGGCATCATTCGTGCATGTGTAAACTAGTGAGGTCAATTTGGTGTTTTACTTTTTAAAGAACGGTTGTCTCGTCGTAGACGATGGTGGATTCATCCTCTTATTCAAAGAGCAATTAACGTAGTTGACTTTCATAATCTACCAAGCGAAATAAGAGAGAATCAAGTGAAGCCATTTTAATAACACTTCGAGCAGTTGTACTTATTGGTTGATTCCTACGTTGCATGTTAACTTTAACGCAAAAGCTTGGCGTTTGTAAGCTTCTATGTTAACGTACTGCGGCTATGTCTATGTCAGTATCAATATAACTATCGTGAATGAGCCTATATATATATTGCCTGCAAGCTTGTGTGTCTACGTCACGCCTACGGTTGATTTTCAATGTGAATGGTCCTTTAGCTATATGATTTCGCACTTGCCTTTGACTAAACTGAGCCGCAAGAAGGTGACGTGATACACGATGGAAAACAAAGCGACTTCAGTAGCGCACTGGTTACTGTTTGGTAAAGATATAGTTTTAGAGGTAGTTTCTTTAAGAAATCTGAATATATTTATGTATTTCTATATTTCTTTTCTACGGCGTTAACAGTTTGTTAATATTCTCTTTTATTTTATTATGTTTTGTGTGTCTATTCGTTTACGTAACATGCATTTGCACATTGTCACGTGTTTTACACTGTTGCAGTGACAATATACTCTCTTATACAAGGCACATTTCACAGTGCTTTTATACTCATAGACACAAAACACTACGCAATTACAAATAACTTGAGTTCCAGCATTATGGTTTGCGGATTTAACAAAGCATTCGATCGATGCGAATAAATTATGTTTTAAGAATTATGAATCACAAAAACCAAAACTATAATATAATTAATAAGAGATGTAAATATGAACAAAAATTAAAATAAATATAAATTAAATATTAACGGATGTTAGGAATGCAACAAGAGGAATGTATTCTCAAGGTAACACTCTCAGGCCATTTTTGTTATGGATTAGAGAGTACATAGTTTGTAACATTTTAATGTGGTTGTAATGTAACACAAAACATAGGCACAAGTTTTTTGGTCCTTTTCTTATAGCTAAAACATAAAATACTCAAGAAATCCTGCTACATAAATTTCTGACAATAGCAGAACAAACTAACTTGATACGAAAACACAAAATATATTTGAATATTCAAATAACCTGTAAGTGTGAAATAAGAAATAATAGACAAAATTATTGAGTAAGCTATACAATTTAAAATTTTGGGCCAAATCAAGTTGTCGAAATATAATTGAAGAAGTTAGACATCAAGTTACTGGAACAGCTGAAGTATCAGGTTATTTACGGAAAAAATGCTATTTGGAACAATAAATATTGGAACACTAAAAGTAAAGTGAGATTTATAAAATGGTAATAAGACGTCTTAATGTATGGAACATAAATAGGTTCATAAAATAAACAATAAACAGTTACTCAGAACAATAGAATCGAATACATTAAGAATAACAGTAGAGAAAACAAGAATGAACAGAATAAAGAAAGAAGTTAAAAGAATGTGACATAACCGGTATAATAAAATTTACAAAGGAGAAAAAGAAACTTTGCAGATGTTGGCAGGGGAGATAATAAGATTGATTAAAATTGCACGATACCAATAACCAGCAGGAAGTAGAAATGAAAAGGTCATTAAAAAGATGCTTCGATGGATGTTTTTCATCGTTATTAGTCTAATCAGGCTTAGCCAAGCAAAAGAATATGAATAAGAAGAAAAGAAATAATTCAATAAATAATTCAATGGTATGAGCGACTTATTTACATAAACAATTAGTGCCATAAGCGGTTACTTCTCTACCAAGTACTATGTAAGTACATAGGTAGAGATGATATTTTATTCCACCCAAACATTCAGTATAGAGATTTCGTTGGAAATAAATGGTTTGAGGTGTCCTAAATAAAAAAAACACTTTTAGAAAAAGGTCTGTGTGTGTCAGTCTGTGCGTACCTGTTTCAAGAATATGTCAATCCCCTTACTCCAAACCATCCTTTACATGAAATATTTTTCTAAATGTTCGTTTTTCTAAAAGATGCCTCTAACGATTTTGATTAAAATGCGTTATATTAATTATATTACATGACAAATAAAATATATGTCCTGAAATTGTTGGGAATAGCCTCTTAAGTCCTCTTCATTCTGAATGACTTCTATATAGATGGCAAAGCGTAAAAGACAAAATACTTACTACACAGAAAATATAGATGTCAAAATACCCTACTTCTTCATATTCAGTTTATTTTGTAGAGCTACCGTTTCCAAGGTACCGTTTTTACTTTCTCTATACGCACTATGTATATAGTGCATAGAGAAGATATTGCACTCCACCAAAAAATTCGATACCGAGATTTCACCGGAAATATATGTTTTAGGGTCACCTGTGTTCAAAAAAAGTATTTTCAGAAAAAGGTCCGTGTGTGCCCGTGTGTCCGTGTGTCTGTGAACACGATAACTCAAAAACGAAAAGTTGGTAAAATACCAAACTTGGTATTTAAGTTTAATTAATTCCAGGGATGCAACACGAAGATTTTGAGAAAAATCCCCCCACACCAAACTACCCTTTACATGGAACTTTTTTAAAAAATTTTTAATTTTCTAAAAAATGGCTCTAACGATTTTGATTAAAATATCGTATATTAAAGATATTTACCTGACAAATAAAATGTATATTTTGAATTTTCTGGGAATAGCCTCCGAAGACTACTTTATTCTGGGTCAATTTTACGGAATTTTACATAACTGCTAAACCGTAAGAGATGGGCAAAAACTTAGCACACAACAAATGTAGAGCACTTTAAAACACACAATTTACGTTATAAACATTTTTTTCGTGGAGTTGATTGTTTTTGAGATATTCCTGGTTTTTGGTTTCAGCTATAAAAAACATACTTTTCTCATACAGGACTTTGTGAACTGGTGTCCATACAAACAAACGAACTTCAGTCACATAGCAACCAGCTTTTGAACATCACTTTAACGTATGGAACTCCCTTATTTCGCTTCTACTTACAAGGAAGCAAGTAATAAGACCATTTCTGCTAATTTTTTCTCGATTAGCAGGAAGTAAATAGAAGCATAAGCTTTTTAACAATCATTTATTGTAGAGTTGTAGAGAAAGTCATGTGAATGAAACACATCATATTTTTAAATAGATGGATTTTTCTCAAAGGGAAAGTGGTTATTCACTTTCGTCGGAGGAAATTTTAATTGCATCATCTAGCGACCGTATTTTAAAGGATTTAACTATCATTTTCGCCTAATGTACTCCCTTATTTCCCTTTTACTTAGAAAGAACTAATGAATAAAAGAATTTCTGCTAATGTATATCTCGATTAACATGAGGTAGATACAGGAATAAACTTTTATAAGAATAAGTTGTTGCAAAATAGAAGAAGCATGTGAATGGAAGACTTCAGCTTGTTTTTTTTTTTGTTTTTTTTTTTTTAAATTTTCATTAAAATACGTCTTCTCAGAATTAAGTTCCCAAACAGAATGCATGGTTATTTAGGTACCAAAGCATTTCTGCAGCCGTCTTTTATTCATGTTTTTCATCTTTTATTAAATTGTAATTATTTTATTAATATTTGTGTTCTTAAAGCTCTGGATCTAAACACAAATGCTAAGTATTAATATCATAATAACTGCAGAACAGGAAAGCATAGATTTACTGCCCACTGGGAAGCTTCATTTCTATTTATTGAATCATTAAACTCTGCGGTATTAGTGAGAAAATAATATTATAAATAAAATTGATTAAAGTTTCACTTGATTTCATTGCTAAGAATTGCTCACAAGGGAAAGTTAATATTAGTTATAGCTAAATCTATCATTTCACTGTCTTCATTAGTTTGCAAAATAAATAAATAAATAAAAAACTTTTCTTACTAATATATTCCATTATTGAATTAAAATAACGAGATGTTTACTTTTCTGAGTTACATTAACATAACTCCATGGCACGACAGCTCACGGGGAACCTTGGCCTACCGCCCGGCCGCTGCGTCCCCCATCTCGGTCCGTTACAGACGTCATGGATGGGGTGCAGAATTGGAGGGTGAGACGTGGTCAGCGCCCCGAGCCCCCCGGCCGGTTAATGCGCTTCTCATGACCAGGAGCCGCTACTTCTCCATCAAGTAGCTCCTCAATTGGCCCCCCAGGACTTTACGAGGCTGAGTGCACCCCGGGCCAGGTCTCCCAGCGGGGGAAAAATCCCCACGCAGGTACTGGGGATCGAACCCAGGTCTCCCACTTGGTGAGACGACCTTCTGAGTTACATTGCCCCTAGAAATGTGACTTGGATAGTCATACTTTGGTATTTAATTACAAAAAAGTAATCCGTTGTGAGAAATACAAAGCGTTCAGTTACACCGGGGCCACAGATCGTGTATTTGCGTAGTTCGCTTGCATTGCAGTGATTTCGGTACATCTGTATCACCAATGATTCAACATGTCTGTGTGATCTTCTGTGAATGTTAAATTCAGTTGTTTCCTTCTTTTTATACTATAAGTGTAACTTGCTCATTGAGCTTCTTTTGGTACTATAAAAACTAAGAGATATTTCATTGCGCATCCGAAGTGCATGCTTGTTGAAGACAAACTTTATGATAATAAAATTACAATAGGTTACACTTATTGATCCACTTAAATGACTGTGAAAAAATCCAAAATTAAACAAAGGCTTTCATATACACTGCACAAGTAAAATCGTAAACGTAAAGCTTATGGAACATATCCTGCATGATAAACGAACTTAAGAACCATAGAAGAAAAGAAATTATAACAATTTTGCAAGAAGAAACGTAAAGTTTATCTGAAGATGCCAGAAATATTTCAATGCAAATGAACACTATTTTTAGCATAATTATAACAGTTTAGAGTAACTTTAATGTATTTATATCACTCATGAGTAACCAAAGCTGGAGTTTTAAAACGGAACCTATGGTCCTAGTGTAATAGCGCGTGGGGCGAATATGCGCAATCGCGGCCCAGCGATTTAAGGGACCCACTGTAGATAGAAGCTGAAGTATCTCAAAATTTATAAATAGGCGGCTTAAATCGTCTACATCCTTTTATTACTGGTATGCTATTTTATTGCAATAAAATAAAACCGAATTACACATTCATTATGAGAAAGTTCTGCTTTTATCATCTCCCAATTAAACTGTCAAAATATCATCGACAATAGAATTTAATGCAGGACCGACAAAACAATTTAAACCATTATTACAGGGCATTCTATCCAACTGATAAGAACGCGATAAAATCTTGTTTTAAGAGAAATCGTGATGCTGAGTCCCTTGAATGTCTTGATCAAGCAACGCGGAGCCATTCTGAATTTTAATGGTGCATTAAATCTAGAGGACTCTGACTTTGTTAATATGTAAACCGAGAAATATTGCATAAGTCCAGTTTCATTCAATCTTATTTATCTTAGATCAGTAGAAAAGCTAGTTTAAATTTTATGAATTAGCATATTTGCTTAATTGTTGTTTGTTTGATGACTTTAGGTTTCATGAGCCGTTTACTGCAACAGCTGTCAGATGTTTATCGCATATTACCTTCGTTGAATACAGAAAAGCAAGGAACGGTTTATAGTCTGTTATGTGATCATTAAAATTAAACATTTACTTGATGCACATAAAGATGCTGTACTGAATTTTATGGGCTTTTAACACCACTACATATAAGCCCTTTAGCCCGCACTGAGTTACTGCTTAATGAGTTTAGCTATCAATTACGTCCAATTTATGTATGGGTCATACCTACTGGAAATTTCTTAGAATATTAGCCCGTCATTTTTGAGTCATTGCAAATAATTTATCATCAAAACATTTAAAAGCGTGAAGTTGAAGGTTTACCCAGAAGATCTACCGCTCCACTACAGATATCTATCAACTGCTGCCAACTGTAAGGAACAAGTTTAGAGAGACGAGGAAGAAAAGTATTCCTTAACTGGAAGGAAAATAGGTATATTTAGAACTTCTGTTTCAACATTAACTATATGAAAATTACATAATTATAATAAAATACGAGGGCCACCCAGAAAGTAATGAACTATATAGTATAAAGTTACCTTACTTTATTCCTCAACATCATTGCCATTGCCATCAAGTTTTTTATTGTGACGTAGTATCAGTTTTTCAATGCAGATATTATACTCTTCCACCGTTTAAGATCTGGACAAAGATGTCACTGCTACTTTGAGGTCTTCATCGGTTGGGAAATCTTTTCCACTTACGATATCCAAAGTGTATCACTGGTTTTTCTCAATTCTTTTGTCAACATTTGGTTTCTACTCTTCCATAATGTTTGTTGAACATTAACACGGATTTTGTGAAGTACACTCGTTACTTCATGATTATTCGTAAACTGTGCACCATTTCCCCGTTCATTGCGTCATTTCCCTATAAAATTCGATTGCTCGAACATTTTGTGTACTCAAAACACAAGGAAATATGTAAAACATTGACATTGAAAAACTGGCACCACATGACAATAAATGTCTTGACAGAATGGGGCCTACGTTGACAAATAGAGTAAGGTACTATAACTTATGTTGCTCTCTTTTGACAGCAAACAGTTCTTTACTTACTGAATGGCCCTCATATGCACAACTAGTTGGTTTACCCGACGTTGTATTTGTCCTCATTGTTCACAGTGAAACTACTTTAAATTGATCTTAAGGGGTTTTATAGTGAATCCTTGTAATTTTAATTTCGTACTGTCAAAATCTTGGATAAAAATCAACAAAAAAGGATATGAATCTTAGGTGGATTGTCTAAATTTCTTATCTTATGGAAATGCTGCATAGCATATAAGTGCTATTTGGTGAAATAATTATCGATTTGAAAATGCATAAGTAATTTTAAACAGTAATTGTAGTAGGATAAAATGTTAAACGCTTGTGCCGCGTTTTTGATTCCACAGCTATTTCATGTTAGAATGGAAACAAAATTCTCACGTGAATCCACATAGCAGCTATGCTTCCTCATAGACCAACATGTTGACCTCCATGTAAAAAAAAATAAATAAAGTCTACCATAAAAGTAACTTTCTCACTTAATCTTACATATTATTTGACTGATTTTTAATGTGATCGTGATAATTATTTAGCATACCCTGCTAACAAACTTGACTGAAGCATAAATACAAAGAAAATAAAACAAAATATTCATAAATGAGGTCTATTAGATGGTGTTGGTATCTATAAACGTCAGTGAATAGCATTAAATTACAGTTATTCAGAAGTTCTAACACTGTTTCATTGCAAACTGTAGAGTTTGACAAGTGGTGCTTGAAAAAGCAAATATAACAAAGGATCGATTGTCAGGACGTTTGCTAAGGTGGTGTATCATAGCCATCAATGTGCAATCTTTGCAATAAAATGTAGTCGATTTTTTCTTTCATCCTCTGCGAAGAGTAGCAACTATTTGTATTCTGTGAAATAGCAGCATTATATAAAGTACTGAACAGCTAAATTACAGGGAACGTTATTTACGGTGTATGAATTACGGTAGAAAAGGCTGTCGTCGTCATCATCAGGTTTTAAATTAGGTCCAATATGCAAATTTCGGCTCAGAATCTTCGTAGTCATTCAACATCTCTCATATCAACTAATTAATATTGCGACGCTTGTTTTCACAATCTTTCTTCACACATTGAAAAACTCATTTTATATGCCCTGATATTATCATTCAGGCTATAAATTTTTACTTTCTCTATACGAACTATGTACATAGTGTATAGAAAAGGTATTGCACTCCACCAAAAAATTCGATACCCGAGATTTCACCGGAAATATATGTTTTAGGGCCCCCTGTATCCAAAAAAAGTCTTTTCAGAAAAAGGTCCGTGTGTGTGTGTGTGTCCATGTGTCAGTGTGTCCGTGTGTCTTTGAACACGATAATTCAAAAATGAAGAGTCGGTAAAGTACCAGACTTGGTATTTAAGTTTAGTATCTTCCAGGGATGCCACACGAAGATTTTGAGAAAAATACCCCACCCCAAACTACCTTTTACATGGAACTTTTTTCGAAAATTTTGATTTTCCAAAAAATGGCTCTAACGACTTTGATTAAAATATAGTATATTAAAAATATTTACATGACAAATAAAATTTATATTTTGAATTTTCTGGGAATAGTCTCTGAAGATTATCATTCTCGGTCAATTTTACGGAATTTTGCATAACTGCTAAACCGTAAGAGATGGACAAAAACTTACCCCACAACAAATTTAGAGCACTTTAAAACACACAATTTATGTTGTATACATTTTTTTCGTGGAGTTGATTGTTTTTGAGATATTCCTTGTTTATGGTTTCAGCTATGTGATGACAATCGCATAATGACACTTTTAAAACATTTGACTATTGGTTTAGCCTAGTGCATTCCCTTATTTTCTTCCTACTTATGCGGAACTAAATAATAAGAACATTGTGCTAATGAGTACCACGATTAGCAAGGTGCAGAAAGAAGAATCTTATGTATGAAGTTTGTAGAACAGCTAGAGAAAGTCATGTGAGTGTAACACATAAGATTTTTCTCCTATTGCTTCAGTTTTAACGTGATCTCGCGTATATCTATTAATTTCATTTCGGCCATTTCATTTTTACTTTCTCTATACGCACTAAGTACATAGTGTATAAGAAGCTATTGCAGTCCACCCAAAAATTCGATACCGATATTTCAACGGAAATATATGTTTTAGGGTGCCCTTTATCTAAAAAAAAGCATTTTCGGAAAAAGGTTTTCTGTATGTCCATGTGTCCAAGTGACTGTGAACACGATAACTCGAAAACGAAAAGTCGGTAAAATACCAAACTTGGTATTTAGGTTTAGTGTCTCCCAGGGATGTGACACGAAGATTTTGAGAAAAATCCCTCACCCCAAACTACCCTTTACATAGAATTTTTTTCCAAATTTTTGAATTTCTAAAAAATGACTAACGATTTTGATTAAAATATCGTATATTAAAAATATTAAGTACTTTAAACATTGTAAGTCGCCAGTGAGGTTATCATCTCAATATGATTTGAGAACACCTTGTGGTTTACCGGGAAACATGCGAGTCAGTTGAGAAATTCAATGATTGTCATGGTAGCTCAGTGGAAGAGTACACATCAGATTTTTATTATTTTATCATGCCTATTCATGGTTCAGGTTCGGCACCATAGGATATGATGGGCACTGCTATGGTTTTATTATCATATATCTTCTTGTTTTGTTTCTCAATTTTCGTTTTATAGTGCCACGTGCGTATTGAAATGTATGTATATTTTGTTTTATATCTAGATATCCGACTTTGGACTATTCAGTGGTGAAAGAACCATGAATCTTAATTGCTTAGTTTTTGAGACTATTCTGCACACACAAACATACCATCTAGAGACCGGGAGATCCGTGCTATGGCATTGAATTTTTCAGTCTGACTCTACCAATCCAATTTCTCATATACTTTCATTACTGTTTTAGAGTTCAATCCTTCACACTTTTTGCAAGTGCTAGAACGTATACCGTATACGTTCTTTGAGGAGACAGCTGGTTCTTCGCTGGTATCGATATCTCTAATCTGTATCGTTGCTTGAGATTAAGGATGATATCGCAGACACATTAGTAAATTTTCGTTACATCAATACTATAAACTGTACCTACCCTTGTGCATAGTAATGGTTTAGGACACCAGATGATCTGGCAATCCTTAATACTTGTTCTCATCCGTTCCTTCCGGAGTTTAGTAGGTGTACTAGACTCAGCTTTAGCCGTGATTTTCAAATCTTCCTGGATTCATAAACCATACTCTTTTAGAATCATTTTTTCGTGGCTGCTTTTTTTAAAACTCTTAATACTATGCTGCTATTATTCAATTCAAGTTCCATCACTTCATGCCTTTAAATTTAGGACATCTAGCAATGTTTTCTTGATCCACTAAAATTTCTAATCTGTGATTCTCACAATATATATATATATATATATATATATATATATATATATGTGCTGATGAGGGATCAGCTCATTGCACGTAAATAGCATCACAGGACCACATCGGACTTTCGGACGTTCTGTTCTTTTAGAACTATATGGTTTTTACGTGTAAATAAGCATTTCATGGAACCAATGGATTTAATTATGTCACTAAGGAAGCCGTACTAAGAATTAAGGCCTAAAAAATCCATCATAATCTGCCACAATTCAAGTTCCATCACTTCATACCTTTAAATTTAGGACATCTAGCAATGTTTTCTTGATACACTAAAATTTATAATCTGTGATTCTCACAATATATCCATGTGCTGATGAGGGATCAGCTCATTGCACGTAAATAGCATCACAGGCCCAAATCGGACTTTCGGACGTTCTGTTCTTTCAGAACTATATGGTTTTTACGTGTAAATAAGCATTTCATGGAACCAATGGATTTACTTATGTCACTAAGGAAGCCGTACTAAGAATTAAGGCCTAAAAAATCCATCATAATCTGCCAGGATTGAACCCGTGACCTTAGTACTCAAGTTAGCTACTACACCGCGGAGCACTTGAGGTAATTGTACGTTTATTTAAATTTGAAAGATAATTAACTTTCAGATACAAATATTGTCATTATTCAGCTTAACACCACTTAATTAGTTGAAAATAGATTAAAAGCCATGACCTAGAGAATGCTTCGGTTCCCAGCAACTTATGTTCAGTGTGAAATGACTGATTTGATCAACACCATTGCTTCAGTGAAGCAACTTATCGGAAGGGTACAATAAATGATAAATTCTTTTTAATCCAGAATCCTGCTACAAGCTTGACCTCTAAAAATGGCGTACTGAATTTACATCCACATGAATAATCAACAAATTACGTATATGCTTTACTGAGCTTGACAAGGCATAAATCCATGTATTCGATGTCTAACAATTTAAGGCATAAGTATTTACTTTTTAAGCCAGTTCAGTATACTGGGATTCAATCCAGAACACATGTTAAAATGGAGGCCTTCTTTGAGCTCCTACAAGAGGCGCAAAGAATAATGTTGCTGCTGAACGTATTAATATTCCTTTACATTTATGGCGTCCACAGCACGGAGTTATAGAAAGAGAACACAGGGTTGAGTAAGAGATTGATGGATTCCTAGTGTCCTCTTCTTTGTGACAGGAGTCTGATTAACGACGGAATGCTAGTGGGTTAGTTTAGAAACGCCCTCCATTGTATGTAGTAACAGGTGGTCCACCTTCCCCAGGAGATGATCTCATGAAGATAAGTCTGGAAGGTCATCTATGAGAAGGCCGTATCTCTACATTACTGCACAAGTGCAGTCATTAACCAGTAAACTGTTCATAACCTTGCAAAACAACAGGAGTTGCAAAAAGTATCTTGCAGTCTTTCCTTTATATACGTACTGGTAAGCTATCCAGAGGAGCGGTTATGCAAAACAATCGCCAGCTGTAAACAATAGAGCTTCATCTACCGGACTGATTGTGTAACACCTTATTTTATATAGTTATTCTTTTCTATATTAATGTGAACATCGCATTCTGGAGGTCTTGGATTAGATTCCCATCAGGCAGGCCATTCTAAATTAGGGGTTTTTCTAGTTTCTTCAGGAGTTAGAGGAATTATGGAATTGATCCTCTTTTAACGTCTGTTTCCTATCATACTTTTGGTATCCAGCATTATTTGCATGTTGAGGGTTGTAGGATCAGGCGACGTCTATTGGTGCTTTGCGGCGGGGTGCTGTGTAAAGACCTCTCGCTGGCGCATGGCTGCCATCTGGTGTTCCTTTCTGGAAGCGGCTCGATATATACCCGTTTTCCAGGTTTGAATCCTGCCTGGAATTATTCTGGAATTCTTAGGGACCCTCCTTGAAAGCTCAGAAAGTCGACCAGATTTCGTCCCTTAGCGTAACGCTTCATTCTTTCCTCCTAGAAGTTATGTTGGAAGTAAAAAGGGTTTATATGCAGACTGGTCTCCAGCCCCCTCTTCTGACTAATACTACTGATACCCAGAGCGACTTCACCTGTGTGCGTATCGCTAAATAATCTTACAGGAGCGATTTTACTTAAGGTCTTTCTGATGGTTTCGTTTTTCCATGTTCGTCTCTCTAAGTTATTGAATACTTCATAGAACACAAATAGAGTACTAGATTTTGTGCTGATTTTTCATTGTTATTAGGGGGCATATTTTGAGGGCATATCGTTATTTTGATGCAATATTAATTCTTGGTCATACAAGGGCATTGTTAATTTGATTTAATCTATACGATTTAATGCAATTCTGAATTTTGAATTTCTAAATTGAATTAACAGCTGTGTATGTTGTGTATTTTGATAGTACTTCTTGCACAGTAATATATACAATAACAATTTACAATGTAACTGATTTAACCAATTATTGTATATGTTGCTTAATAAAATATATGAAAATATAATGCCGTTAAATTGGAACGGTTGCCTGCCAGGAGGTAAATTTTGTTGATCTATCCTTGAGGCCTTTTAGGAACTTCTTTCATATTGAAATTTACCGGACATAATAAACAGGGACCACAGTGTGGGAAAGTGTAGGAGAATAAATCTATTATATATTTAAAATTATTTAACTTTTAGGGACGTGATAGTCTATGTATTATCTTGGAATTAATATCTTTCCAAATCCTAAAATCTCTACCCTTCAACACGCATTTGTCTTTGAAAGAAAACCATAGAAGAATATTCTAAGAAATAAGCCAAAATGATACTTTAATGATACACATTTTATTATATCACTCTACTAAAATCAACGTCATTAAAATAATCTTTAGAGGATAATGACTGCTTAAAAAACGCCTTAGCTAACGGGTGCAAAAATCTTTGAGGTTGAACTAGGCAGTGATATTTCTAGCTTGTCCTTGCAGCTTACATGGCTTCGACGATAAGAAGCTATGTCCATTCAAAATATATTGGAAGCTATAAAAGAGGAAAACTATGAACCAAATTGCGTATTTTCACGAATTATTAAGTAACCACTAGAGTTCAAGACAGGTAATAGACCATATAACCTAAATTTGAACTTAAAAACACTAATGCAGCATTTAACCGCTTTCAATGCAATTTTTTTCAGGTTTAGAGGGTTCATAGCATAACCTACTAATACGCAAATAATATATAAATGGACATTACTTACAGGATCTAATTATTAGAATGGGCAGGATGAACCAGAAAATTATTATGGAGATGAAATATTTGAGATACTTAAGGAGACGTGTTTATGAGAGCTAATAAATAAAACAACATAACATCAGATTTGCGTAATTTAAACTAAAGCAAATAATGAATGTTGGTAAAATAAAGTCAAAAGAATATTATGATATACTGTCGGATAATAGCTTTCCCACGATGATTTAACTGTCAACCACTGGAAATAGCTACTGCAATAAAAGAAGAAGAAGGAGGAGGAGGAAGAGGAAGAGGAGATAAACTAGAATGCCTTTATTACGAAGGGCTTGTTTCTATAAATCAGACCCGTTGTTTAAACAGCTTCAATTTCGCCAAATAAAGCCTGTCACATTACAAATAAAAAATGCACAGCAGTTTTGCATCCTTTTGACATTGGTGTCAAGATTAAACAAAAAAGATTAACATCTTAATTACTACAAAGAAATAGTTTGACATATTCAACAAAATTCAATTCCCCTAAATCACTTGGACATAGTGAATAATAACATTTAGATCGTCACAGTATGACAATACACGATCAGATAGCGCAGTCGTGATGGCAGAGTTCACAAATAATACTTTTCAAAACAGGATGATTATAGTTATTCTCATTAACAAAAGGATCAACCCCAAAGAATAACATAATAAATATACAGAAAGATTAAAAAAAAACAAATTTGACAACAACATGCACGATGCCGAGCTTCAAAATACGGCCAAGCGATGAAGCGACGATGTGACCGCTTAATATTAAACGAAATATGTTCTATCTTGATTAGGCGACGTACCGTTTTATTTGTTCTGTATAAATGTGGGGCTTTACGACAGCAATTGTTATTACATTCGAGACGATAATCATAAGGTAAATTAATAAACAATACAGGAATTTGCACGCATTTCTATAATATATCATTTACCCATTGTTACTTACTCCTTATTGTTTTCTTTGCTGAAGCAGGATTGAATTCTGCCTTACAATTTAATTATTTTAAGTTACTTTCTTTAAATACCTCCCCACACCCTTCTACACATCTCTTCCCATCTTCTATAAGTAAATTCATAGAACAGATGTACAGCTAATATATAAATCATATCTCAAACAGATCTCTAATCGTTATTATTTTTTTTTATTGTTTCATTTATATAGCCCCCTTTAACATCTAAGGTTATATCGGGGGCTTTGCATTTGAAACAATTCGTTGTCTGTAGGTTCTTTACGTTGGTTAAAATCATTTTATTTTTCTCAAATACACACACATTCACTCTCACATACATACTTCCAGACTCTGCGGAGGATAGGGACTCAATCTGGCTACAGAAAAATTCACCGTCGCAACCGGGAATCGAACCCGGGACCTCCGGGTAAGAAACGTATCGTTATTTTTGTTTCTCCAAACAGCCAATATAGCTCTAGGAGAATCGTTAACTACACTCTTACAGTACCGAGCCAGGTGGCTCAGGTGTTTCGTCTGTGATTGGCATTCGGGAGATCGTGGGCTCGATTTCCGCGATCGACCTCTCTGATCCATTTGTTTTTACCGGGTTCTCCCGTGTCACAGAGCAATTGCTGGGGAAGTTTTTTCATTCCACCGAACTTCCCGTATGAGAAAAGTTTAAGTATTTTAACTGAAACCAACAACCAGGGGTATTTCGGAAATGGTCAATTACACGAAAAATGTATATGCTATTAGTTTGTGTTTTAACGAAATGTACATCTTTTGTGCAAGAATTTTTCGTTTATATTTTACGTTTACTAGTCATTCAGAATTCAGAAAAATCCAGTCAAAATAAACCAGTCTTTCGAGGATACTCACAGAAAATTCAAGATATCTATACATTTTGATTACCATGTAAATATCTTTAATCAAAATTCTTATAATCAAGTTTTTCCATGTAAAATCTAATTGTAATGACTTTCCTCAAGATCTTCGTGTGTGTCGTATCTTTGAAAGACTTAAGTACTAAGTTTGTATTTTACCGAATTTTCGTGTTTGAGTTATCGTGCACAGATATACGAACAACACACACAACACAAGGAGCTTTTTCTAAAAGTCTTTTTTTTTTCTTTTTTTTTTTTTTTGTTACAGAGGACCCTAAGGTCTGTATTTGCGGTGAACTATCTTATCGAAATTTTGGGTGAGGTATTTTTCCTCAGGATACCCCAAAGATGCGATACAACGATTTTCAAATAAATCCCTCCATCCTACACTTTACATGTAAGATTTTTCGATCTGTTAAATTTTCACAAAAGACCTCTAAAGATTTTGACTAAAATCCTACTATATATTACAGATATTTATTTATGTGAAAATTAAAACAAATAAAGATATGACAATTTTCCGGGAATAACTTGTAAAGTCCTATTCAATCGAATGGAATTTTGTATAATCTTACACAACCGGCAAATGCTTAATAGCGGTTACGGTGAGCGGTTGCGCTCGTTGAGATGGGTAAAACAAAGGTCGCTCATGTCAGTTCCTTAGCGATTAATTTTAACTTGCAATAGCGCCGTTGAGCTCTGCAACTCTTTTAACACATGAAAGGTTATCTTACACGTCAAATACGGTGCAATTGGGCCATCTGGTATATGGTGCCTTGAAGGCGATCAAAATGCTTCAATTAATTCCGGATCTTTAGGGTTAATTTTACTCTGTTCCTCCACCCGAGGATTAAATTTCTCAAGTTACGGTTGCAGTCCTGATACGTATAAATGTATTAAATTGTAATTAATTTGTAAAATATATCATAAATAAATATCATAAATGTTATACTGAGGCTAAGAAAAACTATTTCCAACACATCTTGTAGCAGTCCTATCACATTAGTGGTAATTTGGTGGTAATTATGGCTTCTCGCCCTAAGAAGTAGTGAATTTAAACACAAACAAGGCACTTCAGTGTTGTGTATGGCCAGGAACCTGTAATGAACAAATTAAAAAATACTATGAAATACAATATTAAATTCTTCTTGTTTTGAATTTTGTAGGTAGTTGTTTAAGAACTGCCATTAACGCCTTAATGACCAGCGTATATTTCATACACAAGACCACTTCAGAATTGCGAGTCTACCTCAAATCCAAGTGGTCGTGAGTTCAAATCTCGTTTAGGATTAGTTTTCCTTATCCTGAGAAGACGAATGTCGAGTAAATTTAAGATCCTGGACCACAAGAACATTGTAACATTAAAAAAATCACGTTTGGCATAGTGCAACAATGAGTGGAAAAAATGGACTGTCGGTAAGTGTTTTATTTTTTTTAAAGACGTAGATATCTGAATTAGGCTGTAACATGTGCAACTGCACTTCAAGTAGTATATGAAATTGTGTTTCAGTTAAATCTACATATAAACTTACACTCAATGATTTAAATACTTGAAAAGTTTGTTGCGTTGAAAGTCATCTGTTGTCTACTTACAAGCTATTTTCAGGTATGATGTTATAAGATATGTAGAGCTTATTCGCAATCCTTTAGAGAACCTTGTCGATGACTTTTAAGAGATATTTCAAGTAGATGAGCTTGAATAAGTGTCATACCAGCGCTACCGGTGTAGTGGAAACAGTCTCGCAGGAGTTCTTTTAAAATTTTGGATGGTTCCTTGCTACGAGATTTTTATTTAAATTTCCTGATGCATGCGCGTAGAAATTTAAAAGGTAGAGTCGATGGTTATGATATTCATTTGATGATGCACTTATCAATAATTACGAACTCATAACTGCATGGGATACGGAAAAGGCTTCAGAAGTAAGATGGATGAAGTGGAAGGCATTCGTAAGAAACAAGATACTCAGTTTCTGAAACTTTTAAAGGAACCACATTAGAATAAATTGAGCAGCTAAACCCAAAAACATATCGGCGCCCCTGTTATAAACCAGAATCAATATTACCAAGGGACAGCTAAACTATATAGAAAACTCCAGAAAACAAGATCATGAATTGAAGAAGGTACAGAAACCTTTAGCTAAGCCCTAATAACCTTAGCAGTTCTGCCCCGCCCCTACCGCCACACCACCACTACTACACCTTACCTCTGGTAGTTCGAAGAGAACTTAAAATTATGGCTTGCAAGAGTTTTTAATTGGTGAGTATTCAACACACCTTAGACGTCTCGTCCGTCTGGGTAGCTTGGTTGGTTAGGCGCTGCTTTCTGAGCTCAAGGTTGCAAGTTCAAAACCGACCCAGATCAACGGTTTTTATGTGTGCTTAAAAGCGAATACCCCGTGTCAGCAGATTTAGTGAAAAATTAAAGAACTCCTGTGGGACGAAATTCCGACATACCGGCGGTGCTGATATGATCCTGGCAATTGATAGCGTCCTTAATAAACAATTTTTGTGCGTAATTATAAGATTTTTCCTCTGCCTAAAACTATTATTACTGCTACCAAAACGTACTGGTTTCCAAATCGCTTAGCGTAACTATACCGGCTACCGCCAAAACTACTTTACGCTAAGCATATGGGAGCATATGCGTTATAAATTTAACTTTTGAAGTTATTTACTAAAATTTGAACCACAATGGTAATTGTTAATGGTCAGAGTGTGTAATATTATACATTGTAATTTTACTTGTTACTATCCGGCCTTAAATTGTCCAGTTTAAATTGGTGGAATTCTAAATTTTGACCTTACTTGATACTCGTATAAACAGTTATTGATAATAAACCCTAAAAATCATGAATTATTCTGAGCATTAATAGGTTAACAATTGAAGCATTTGACATGCCATGATGCAGGTGTGTTTAAAATATTGAGAAGTTTAAAAAAACAAAGACTCGTATACGTTCTGCATTGATCTTCTAAGCCCCAATTACTCCATAATAAAAATATGAAAATTAATAAAGCCTCACTTTGGCTTTATTTAAAATACGGGCACAACACAGTCCCCTAAAAAGGCACAAGTTTTATTTAGAATAATAGTGATGTACAATTTTTATTGCCTGAACCTGTTTTAAAAACAATTTTCCATTAAGTTTTCTTTATTATTGCTTATAATTTTAGTTAATTAATAATAACGATAATAATGCTTATTGCTAAAGATTATTCCGGCATTCTTTTTTCGGTATTAGATTCTCGAACCAAATATTCCAAATGCTATAATTGATTTTAATAAATATTTCCTGCTTCTGAATGTTAGGCTAAAATTGAGAGCATGAAGAATTTCATAGTCTTTTGGAATATATGTTTTACTATTATATGGTTGTTTAATTCGGTATCATCCTTTATTAAATACTGTAACAAATGTCTTTATTTATCAACAATTAGTACAAATAAAGTCTTTAAATCACTGCTGCAAATAGGTCACTCGACGTCAGAAGTTCACATTATGAATACACGCCAAGGCTCGCCCCCCACTGCGCGCTAATGTTCCAGTAATTCATGACTCAGTGAAATTCACAACAAAACTCAGTGCAATTCTTCCTCCATTTTATAGCAAATAAATGATGTTACAGAACTTCCTGGAAGCTTCTAGAAGGGCCGAGAGTCGCACTTCCTGGTCTTTACGTAAGGTTTTGTTTCGCAAGGTCTCCAACTGCGATGTTTCACACTGCCGCATACCAGAGCGAACATGAGAGAGGTCGCACACATGGACGCATTGTCACAATGTGCAATATAGAATTTCCCGTATTTATGTTTAGTTAAATATAAACTTACATTAGGCTTTACTTCTACTCACGCTGTTCCATTAGGTAACATTTCAACATTTTCATTTGTCTATTTTCTAGTACTAAAACGCTCAGCTCCACAGAGCGCAGTGTGCCTTCTTTGTCGTACTTAAGCAACCATCCTTCGCACCTTATACTAATCATGAAATACCTTAATAGTTGAAATTGTTTGATAATATTCTCTTTGTTGGATTACATTGAGAATGAAATGACTACCTATTTTTAAACATGTTAAACAAACTGGTCGTGGTCGAGTGATCCGAGAGCTGATTTCTCACCCAGGTCCCTCGCTCCATTCCCGGGTCCATTCTTTAACCAGAACCATTCTCTGTGTGGCAGTGAATGTGTGTCTCTTAAAGACATAAATGATTTAATCAAGTTAATACTTAGAGTTAACGAGTAGTTTCACGTGTCAACTTCTCTGAAGTTAAAGGGGGAAATACAAATGAGGCAATTAAAAAAATGGATAAAGGAAAAATTATTCCTCAGATATTCTCAGATATGAAAATAACTCCTGAAGTGCAAGTTTCGAATAGTAAGGTTATTGCCGTGTGCAGCATACCCTGCAGGTATTTCTGAAGCATCCCATTAGGGTTTAATACGCAGAATGTTGTATATCACTTCTATTTATCATTAACTGCACTGAAACTGCAAGGGAGAATAGCCGTTAGCGAATGTAGGCGTACAAGACTGTCAACTGTTGTTAATTTTATCGCGGTTATTGATGGTTCCAGTTTATTTCGGCGCTTTTGCACACCACTTAGTTCTCCATATTTTATCTTGAAAGCCTTCAATTTATGAAAGAAAAATGCACTGAGCAACCAATTCTCTCCATCTACCGGATAATGAAGGTAAGAACACTGCACCTGCATTTAATAATCTAAAATCAAATAACATTGAAAAAAGTCGTTTAGAAGATACATTAACTCGTATTCATTGTGACGTTTTGGTTATCTTCAAAATCTATTTTACACTCTTTCTCTTTTCCTTCTCTCCCTCTCTAACCATCTCTGGTGTTATTGCCTGATGTCTGCTTTGTGGATGTACCCTGTCATCTAAATACTTTCGTTCTATCGTTTTATTATTTGTATAAGTGTCACTATATCTGGGTTAAAAGATTAATATGTCGTATGTAAGTCCAATTTATTTTATTATTTTTTCTGATTAGATTTTAAGCTAGTAGCAATATATAGGTTAGGAAAAGTGTGATGAATAATAATTTATGGAATATTCACAAAATGAAACTATTGTTCCGTATTTTACTTCTTTATTTATTATTAAATGAATACATAATAGAATAATATAAATATTAGAACAATAATATATTGAAAATGAATAGAAATTAAGTGAAACCTAAACACAAAATAGAAATAAAAGAAATATTAAAAAAATAGTAATTAATTGAATATATTCAGAAACTAAGTGAAACTAATGAAACACACAATAGAAATAACACACATATTAAAAACAAATATTAATTAATTTAAAATATGCAGAAACTAAGAAGGCTATGAACATACAATAGAATTAATACAAATATTAGAAGACCAATAATAATTAATTAGAAATTTACAGAGACTAAATTAAACTAATTAGCATACGTAGATAAAATAAAATATTAAAAAAAACAATATAAATTAATTGAAAATAATTAAGTGAAACTAATGAACACACACTAGAAATAACACAAATATTAGAAGTACAGTAATAATTAATTAGAAATTTACAGAGACTAAATTAAACTAATTAGCATACATAGATATAATAAAGTATTAAAATAACACTATAAATTAATTGAAAATAATTAAGTGAAACTAATGAACACACACTAGAAATAACACAAATATTAGAAGTACAGTAATAATTAATTAGAAATTTACAGAGACTAAATTAAACTAATTAGCATACGTAGATAAAATAAAATATTAAAAAAACACTATAAATTAATTGAAAATAATTAAGTGAAACTAATGAACACACACTAGAAATAACACAAATATTAGAAGTACAGTAATAATTACATCAAAGTATAGAGATACTGAAATGTGCCATCTACGACGAAAAATATTAAAAGTTTCAGAGTCATTGACATCCTTCGGCAAAATGATGAGTGTACAGAAGTTCGGTGAAGTGGTAAATGTATAAATAACTCCATGGCACGACAGCTCACGGGGAACCTTAGCCTACCGCCCGGGCGCTGCGTCCCCCATCTCGGTCCACTACAGATGTCATGCATGGGGTGCAGAATTGGAGGGTGAGACGTGGTCAGCGCCTCGAGCCCTCCACCTCCCGGCCGATTAATGGAGTTATCATGACCTGGAGCCGCTACTTCTCCATCAAGTAGTTCCTCAATGGCCCCCCAGGCTGACTGCACCCCGGTTCAGGTCTCCCAGCGGGGGAAAAATCCCCACGCCAGTACTAGGAATCGAACCCAGGTCTCCCGCCTGGTAAGCAGCTTCGCTACCACCGCGCTAAGGAGACGACCTTGGTAAATGTATACAAAGTATAAACTACGAGAGAAATTGTTATACACTTGTTAATACGCTTTTATGAATGCGTGAGATAGAGAGCGAGAGAGAGAGAGAGAGAGAAAAGAGGTAGGGATAGATTTGAAATTTGAAAAACATCATTTTTTCATAGTTTTAAACATTACATACATGCATTTAAAAACTTTTCTTATATATATACAAGGCGTGATTTAAGTAGCTTAATCGATAATATATGATATAACGCAGCAGAATCGTATATCAAAGAAATATATAGTGCTATAGCATTCTTATATTTTATGTGGCCTCCATTATAAATATCCAACGTGTAATCAGTCATTTTATTGTACTTCATAATAAAGCTCCCGTTGTTGTTGTCTAGATGTATATTATTGTTGAATCAAATTAATAAAACACTTAGGTCCACTCATTAGGTAGCAAAGGCTTCTGAATGTCTCAAACTGGCGTAAACATCCATGTTATGAAGTTTCGTGATTATTTCCGAATATCTTTACATTTTGATAATGTTTTCCCAACAACTTTCCACTTCTATTCTTGTCTGTTCATCACTGTGCGGTTTTAACTTGAAATAGCCCCGTTGAGTTCTCCAACTCTTAACGATCGAGACAATTTGGCCACTTGATATATGGATAACTTGAGAGATGCGAAAGTCCTGAAACAACTGGCATTTGTTTCACATTTGAGGACAACGCTGCAAAATGACAAATTTGATTCCCCATTCTTATTAAAGTGATGGTGCAGTGGTTACCCTGGTAGTCCCTAATATCCAAGCTTGTGGGTTCAAACCCGGAGGAGGGTGAAATATTGTTGTCGGTAAAACTCCTTAGCATGGCTTCTTTCAGAAGGGAATTAAAACTATTGGTCCCGTGTAATATTTATTTGCTCGAATAAGAACCACACTCTTTTGGGTTTTCACGTCCGCAAGTTGCGATGAGTAATCCCTCGTTCAATGCGCCCATAGTGACGAAAGGCTTTTATAGTGGTTCAGTACACGTAGAAAACTTAAACTGAATTGAACTATCTTAATAACAAGGCGATATACTGTTAAATCAGCCGTGCTACGCGAACTTTACACTTGTTTCATTATTTGTACCGTAGACATATGGCATTACAATCCATCAGAATGTAAATAAGACTTTTATGCATGTGCTTTACGCTTTACTCCGATGGTATAACATACGCTTAACTATGTGATGTGCATTATGAAACAAAACTGGTAGGTATACTGCCTAGAAACCTCTCTTACACGAAGTACTCAAATTTTGGTAGACTGCGATGGTGCACAACACACGTGATAAATTAAATATAATTCTCATTATGTACTACCTATGTTTCCTGCCCTATTCATAATTACACCACTATTTCATATATAATTCCGATAGGCCAAGGTCCCTTGTAGACTGTCTTACCATGGAGTTACTTTTTAGGCGGCGCCGTAGGTGAGTGGTTAGACCGCTCGCCTCCCATCTAGGCAACTCGGGTTTGATCCCAATTGCCCGCATGTGGGACTCGTGGTGGACGAAGCGGTGTCTGCATGGTTTTTCTCCGGCTCCTCCGGTTTTCCCGCCACTCATTCCACCAATTGCTCCATCATCACCATTGCAAACATCAATTTCTTATATTTCATATCATCCACTTCCTAATGTTCTTTCCTGGCTACGGGCTGAACCCTTGTACCAGGTTCTTCATTCTGTGGTTTCGTGCCCTTGGCTCCCAGACAGCCTACTGACTCCTAAACATTGGCTTGTAAATCCTAGGGGGGTGTCAGACCTACAAATACGGGGAGGATAAGCCGATTACGAAACGAAAAATGATCCATATATCTACGGATATTTCAGCCGTTTTGAGTTTATACACCTGTGTTTAAATGTTAGGTCTCAGTGAATTCTGAGTATTTATTTCAATTAAAGAGTTATATTTCGTGAGGGTGCAGCCCTAGTGCAGTTAAATAGTTTTGTAATTCTTATATTATAATGGATACTAAAGTAGTTCATGTAAATACACTGAAAGCAACGTTTAATCCAACACAACAGAGATCTACCTCTCTGGATATACACAATTGGGTGGATGAGGAATTAAAGGTACGTGTTGATGAATTACAAACATTACAGCTTGTAGGAAAAGAAAATTCAGTATATTTAAAGTTTAAAAGCAGTGTAAGCTATGAAGCTCATTTGAGTTAAGGCAACAGTAACCTTAACGAACGGGGATAAGGTAGATGTAATAACCCCAGCAGATCAGGAATTTACGACTGTGAGGCTTTATAATATTCCTCCTGAAATATCTGATGAACGAATTAAAAATGTTCTACAAAACTATGGAAATGTACATCTTGTCAAAATGGACAATTGGACCGTTAAATGGAAATTTACTACGGTAGAAACAGGTATACGCCTAGCTCAAATGGTAATTAAGAAACCCTTTCCATCAAATGTGATTATTGGGAAATGTGAGGCATTTGTTACTTATTTAGGTCAGGAACAAACCTGTTTTAAATGTGGAAGTTCTACCCATATGAGACATATTTGTCCGCAGCGAATGCTACCTGACAAACCTGCGCCTACTGTAAGGAGGTTTAGTGATCTGTTTTCTGCTGTTGCCAACAGCACAAAGCAAACTGAAGGTTTACCAGAGAATATTATTACGGAAACTAATGCCGTGCAGATGGAAACAATTGAACAACACAACAAATTTCAGTCTCCAGAATTAGGTGAATAAGTTTGTGCTAGTAATGCAAAAGAGGATGTTAATTTAGATGCTTCTGATACAGAAATGGAATGTACTACAACAATTGCATCTATGAAAACTAAACAAACCACACACAAAGGAGGGACCACCCTTCCAGTGGACACAGATACCGAAACAGCTGAAGAAGAAGAACCTTCTTGTGAGAAGACAAAACACAGTAGCAGTGACGGAGACAGCAAGAATACAAACAAACTGCCACGAAAGAAGAAGAAGATAGGCAAGGGCAGCAGTACTCGCATTGAAATGGCCGCAACATGCAAGAAAAAGTCATGCACTACGCATAAAGACCATCTTGAACAGAAATAAACGACACGCAGGAGCAAAAGTGTAGACAATGCTGACCCTATGGTACAAAAGAAAGCTCCAACAGAAACTAAGATGTGGCATGAAGAAATTGAAGCAACACTTGGCAAGGAAAACGTGAACCAGAACACAAGAGAAGCAGATGACCCCATACAGCCTGGACAACTAGGAGACTCGGTGCAACAAAGGGTGATTCCTTGTAGTGCTTAAAAAGAAAGAATAAGTACAGAAATAGAAAGTTAATTACACATATGTATTAAATTTGTTGTTTTGTTGTTGTTCTTTGTTTGTTTTTTGTTTTGCTTTTTATTGATGGATCTCACATTAACGGTGACGACGTTAAATTTCAATGGCAATTACTCCCCGACGAAAATGGTTATGCCTCAATGCTTTTTAAACCTTCATGACATAGATGTGATCTTTCTTCAGTAGATAAAAGCTACCGACTTTTCTTCTATAATTAATTACAATGCGTATGTTAACATGGGAAGTGAATCGTTAGGCACTGCCATATTAACAAAATCGGGAATTGAATTAGCTTCAATTGAAAAATTGCCCTTAGGAAAAGGAATAAGTGGTATATATAATCATGTTGTGTTTATTAATATATATGCGCCCTCAGGCTCAAACAAGCACAAGGAAAGGAATATGTTTTTTCAGTTGGATCTTGCATATCTTTTACGTACTGTACCACAGTTTTACGTTCTTGCTGGGGATTTTAATTGTGTATTGAGGGGAACTAACTACACTGAGCAATATCGCTCTAGCAATACATTAAAATATCTTGTAACGTCGATGAAAATGTGTAATGATGGATCCAAATTCATTCAGTGGTGCGTTTTACTCATTTTACAGGAAATTCTGCTGGCAGACTAGATCGCATATATATTCCGGAATTATTACAAAATAAGAGTCAAGCTGTTGAACATCTATCTGTAGCATTTAGTGATCATGAGGCGGTTAGTCTACGTATAACATTAAATTTGTACTTCATTCTACAGGGACGCTCTTATTGCAAAATGAATACTAATTTATGGAATGATTGCGATGTGAATGGCAAATTTGAAGTAGCGTGGAGGCATTGGAAACTGCGTTCAAAATCTTAACAAAATTACGCAGAATGGTGGGAGCGCCTAGTTAAGCCCAAAATTAAAACCTTTTTTTAAACAGTATTCATTTGAAAAGCTAAAAGATGATGATCAATTGGTACATTTTTATTTTCGCTGCATACGCGAATTGAAAATCAATTATTATCAACCAATGTCAGCAAGAGGCATGAGATTAGGACAACTCAAAGCTAAAATTGCAAATGAGAGGATAAGTTTATATCATCTCATGAAGTTGCATAAGAGACGTAAGAGGAATCTGATTTTAAAAGTACATACAGATGGACGTGTGACAACGTCACAGAGAGAAATTAGTAATGCCTTCTTTGTTCAGTGAGCCAAGTAGGGAGGATATTTTATTAGACACCTTGAATCTGAAATCTCTGCCTAGAGTAACTTTGGAAGAGAATAGTGCCTTGGAACAGCTTATTTTAAAGGCTGAATTGTTTGAAGCATTGATACAAGGAAAAACGTCAAAAAACACCAGGATGTAATAGCATTCCGCATGAATTCTACAAATATTTTTGGAATGTTATTGGGGATGATTTAGTCATTATTTTCAATTGTATATTACAAACTAAACAACTGACTGTGTCACAAAGGAAGGATGTTATTGTGCTGATAAGTAAGCAACGCCACAAACATCAAGTTACAAATTACAGACCCATTTCATTGTTAAATTATGATTATAAATGATTAGCGAGGATATTAGCTAACCAAATAAGACCCTTGCTAAGTATATTAATTCATCCAGCACAAGCATGCGTTCCTTCGGGTCGCTCTATATATGACCTTACGTGTTCTTTACCTGATTCTGTGGCTTATTATCGTTATAGTGGGAAACAAGCAGCGATCGAAGAATGCCTTTGACACATTATACCATCGATACTTATTTCAGGTTTTGAAGTGGCATGAATTTAGTGATCGTTTTATGACTTTTTATTGAATGTATGATGGCATCACTTCAAGCTTACAGATTAATGGTTTCTAACTGAAGATATACACATTAAATGTTCTATTCGTCAAGGTTGTCCAGCTTCGATGATTCTGTTTTCTTTAGCCATAAATCCTTTAATATATCAACTATACGATAGGACACACGGTATAAATTTGAGAGGATATAAATTTGCAATTTTAGCTTATGCAGATGATGTTATTGTTATTCTCTCCATTGATTCAGATGTTACTAATATGGCGACTATTATTGACAAATTTGGAAAAATATCTGGACTAAAAATTAATGAGGATAAATCTTGCATATTGCCAATAGGTCCTTGGATAGTATCACCTGAAATACTGCCTTTAAAGACTGTGAAAAAGCTTCAAATATTGGGAATAATTTATATAAAAGCCAGCTGTAAAGTCATGTATCACCGACAACTTTGTTTGTATGAAAGAATGTGGTCTATACATGTTTATGTGCTTTCTAAGCTATGGTATATAGCACAAATACTTCCCACTACGAAGCAACATCATCGTCAAATTACTGCAGCTGTTAGTTGGCATATCTGGTGGGGAAATATATTCAAAATGCCTGTAACAATCCTTTATCTTCAACCGCGAGAAGGTGGTATTGGTCTTTGGAACATAGATTTGAAATGCAAAGCGCTTTTCATCAGTCGAAATAACAAATTACAAAATAGTGATGGTGTATTTTCTAATAAGTGGTTACAACACTGAATTGATGTTGTAGGAATAGATAATCCAGTAGACATTAGAAGAATACCTACAACTTTAAATTACATGCGACTTTATATTCAAGAAAGAAGTTATCTACCTCCGGAACAATGCTGTACATCGAAAACAACCTATCGTACGCTCATACTTTACTGTAATGCATCTGAGATGAGAATAATGATGAAGGTTTTGCCCTTGGACACTCATTTTTCGTATTTATTTCGCAATATCTCCTTGAAACATCTTCCAGTTAGTATTAGATTCTTATGGTTTCAAGTTGTACATGATATCCTACCGACTCGTTGTAGATTACATAAAATTCATCTCACTGATTCTAGTAAGTGCCCGAAATGCAACGGAGAAGACACAGTAAAACATAGATTGTATGAATGTTCTGTTATACAGGAAGCTAAGATTCACTTTATGAATTCCCTGAAGAAACTACGGTTAAATCACTATAAATGGTGCACTCCAACGTAAATTGTTATAACGTTTTTCTCAACTAATAGGGGCTCTATGGGAGAGAAGGCGGAGATAATGTATTTTATTTTCCAAGTATTGATCATAAAAATTTGATGTTTTACGCTTACATGACTTTCTCTAGATACCTTACTAATAAATTTCTTACAAAAGATTCTTCTTTCTGTACAATGCTAATCGAGATAAATATTCGCAGAATGATCTTATTACTTAATTGCTAATAAGTGGAAAGGAACTAAGGGAATGCACTAGGCTAAAGTGATATTTTAAATGCTGTCGTTATGCGACTGTCATTGCAAATGGTTAGGAGTAGAACAAAAGAAAAACGACACTTCCTGTCTGAGAAAAGTATGGTACTTTAAAATTGAAACCAATAACAAGGAATATCTCGGGAACGGTTACCTTCACAACAAAAATGGAAAGGATATAAATTGTGTGTTTTGACGAGATCTACATTTTTTGTATAGTAAGTTATTGTCTATCTCTTACGGTTTACTAGTTATGCAAAATTCGAAAACATTCATCAGAATAAAGAAGTCTTTAAAGGCTATTCAGAAAATTCAAACATACATTTTATTTAGGGTGTAAATATCTTTAATATATGGGCTTTTAATCCAAAACGTTTCAAAAAATGAAAATTTTTGAAAATTTTCCCTGTAAAGGGTAGTTTGCGGGTGAATTTTCTGGAAAATTTTCCTGTTGCATTCTTGGAAAATTATGGTTTTTAAGCAATGCTATCCACACACAGACACAGAAAATTGCATTTTTCGGACACTTGGAACCCCAAAACATACATTTCCGGTGAAAACTCGATATAGAATTTTTGCGTGGAATGCAATGTCTTCTCTATTCACTATGTACATTGCACATGCGGGCTAGAGAAAGCAAAAGTCGCATCTCAATCTGTGATTTCAAATTCAAATGGTCTTCGTTAGCTTCTTCTTACGATACTGGATTTGAATCCCTTTCTTCTCTCCAATGTTTTCATATAAGCCTTTGATGATTTTTGTAATATAGAAAGCTGGTATATACAAGACTAGTAATATACTTAAAAGTCGCTCTTGAATGGTAAATGCTAATACAGGTAGGGGCTATAAGCTCTGAAAAACTATGTGCTATGAGAACGTAAAGTATATTTATAAACTGTTAAAACATACTGCTTTGTTATGGCAATTAATCAACTAGAATTAAATCGTTAACCTTATTTCACTAAAGAAAACGATTAGTTATTTTTGTATTAAATATTCCATAAATGAAAACCGTAAATGTGGCACTTAACAGTATTTAATAAGCCTAATAAGTAAACTGTCACAGGCATTCCCCGTTGGATTTGATTTGCTCGCGTTTGCTGTAATAAATGTGTGTTACTTTACACGAGAAAAATATGAGCACAAATTAATAAGAGAAATGTTATACCGCTGTCATATTTAGAATCCTTACTTAAGTAGGGAAAATTTTCATTCAACCTAATATTAATTTTTGAGATTTCACTAGATGTGTTTCAGAGAGGTGCAGTGTTTTGGTGTGTGTGTGTGTGTGTGTGTGTGTAAGAGAGAGAGAGTCTGAGTGTATGTATATTTATATATAAATCCGGAATCCTTTAATCTTGCAAGATCAGTTTTTGTATACTTTTTTCTCACCTCGCAAAGCCTTTACCTGCAAAATGTTGAGTATTTATGTTATTTTTTAAGATTGTTTAATACTGCCTGGTTAAACCTATTCATTTTCATAATCTGAGGCACGTTTAAAGTAAAATCAATACACAATTTCTTTTTGAAATTAATAAATTTAAATGACATAAGCGTAATAGTAGTTCAGAATAGGAGTATTACACTATGTTTCTCAGAGAACGTTGATGGCATTACCTGCCGATCTGTGAATCTGATGCGACATCTCCCAGTCTTACTTGCCGCGATCGCTTGATAGAAATCGAGTATAAGGATTAAATATATGTATTTATTACTCTCTTATCAAAGGTAATCCTGTATGCATACTTCACATCTTCTTATAACATTATCATTCACAAGAATTAGTTTTTTTACTCCATGGCACGACAGATCACGGGGAACCTTGGCCTACCGCCCGGCCGCAGCGTCCCCCATCTCGGTCCACTACAGACGTCATGGTTGTGGTGCAGTATTGGAGGGTGAGACGTGGTCAGCGCCTCGAGCACCTCTCGGCCGGTTAATGCGGTCCTCATGACCTGGAGCCGCTACTTCTCCATCAAGTAGCTCCTCAATTGGCCCCCCAGGGACCTTACGAGGCTGAGTGCACCCCGGTCCAGTTCTCCCAGTGGGGAAAAAATCGCCATGCTGGTACTGGGGATTGAACCCAGGTCTCCCGCTTGGTAAGCAGCTGCGCACACGAATTAGTTCTTTTACATTAATTGGCTTAATTTGTGTTAGAATGTGGTCTAAATTTTCGTCTAGTTTTTCACTCGAATTCTTACTCTTACACTGAGTGTAGAAGACAGGGTCGGAAATTCACAAGAGACCGGGAATTATCCGTCAATGCTTACTCAGGCTTACTGCATAACTATACTTTAAATATGTATGAACATTTTATGCTTCATTGATTTGTAAATTACCTCATGTCTACAACATAAATTAAGTCTATTGCGTTTCAGATGTGTGATAAAATATATTTCATTTGACAGAATGTCAAGTCAAACACGGATTCACATAGGTACATGCGTACACAGCTATGTTTCCTGTAGCTTCAAAAGCTGACTAATAGCAAACGGCATATTTTTCAACTGCTTATTTTATCTTATAGGCCCCGAACACTTCAACTGATGAAAATAATGACTACTTTGTTCAAAAATACAATAAGCTATACATGCTAATTGACTTTAAACTATTTGTTTTACTAGAATTTTGCACAATAATTGTTTAATTAAGGTAACCATAGAATTTTTATTAATTTCCACCATTTTGTGCATATTTACTTAAAGACATTTTAACACTGCATCAATGTATATATGTCAAACAAACACCAAGCCCCGCTTTCCCGCAAACTTCCCCACATTCACGTACCTCAGACGAAGGATACAATGGACCAACACCATCACCTACTTGGGGGTGAAGCTCGACAAGGGCGTCACTTTTAGGGAGCATGTCCGGGGGCTGTGGTGCCGGGGCAATGGGGCTGCGGCCTCACTGTACCCGATGCTGAGGTCCTCGATGACCGTTCCCCTTAAGTTGCGCCTTTTGAGGGCTCTTATTATCCCCTTATTAATCTACGCCTGTGAGATCTGGGGCATGGCGGCAGACTCCAGTCTGCTGTTGCTTCAGCGGGTACAGAATAGGTGTCTCCGGGCTATCTATTCTGTGCCTCGAGGCTTTCCAACGAGACTCCTGCACGAAGCCTCTGGTCTACCATACCTGGAGGACGAGATTAGGCGTCGGGCAACAAAATTCAACGAAGGGTTACCATTCCATCGGAGCGCCCTCGTTAGGTCTCTTGGGGATTACGATCCCACAAACCGCCGCTTCAGGCGATACCGGCTTCCCCGCATGGCTTGCGGGCATCCCCGGTAACGAAGGAGCACCACCAACAGCTGCTACGGCTAAGCTCCTTATTATCCTTCAAGAGTTGCTTGGATTCAAAATTTAACCTCAAGAAACATTTTGATAAAAACACACCAGCGGTGCACAAGGGCCGTTGCACCATCAAGGCAACCGTCGAGGAGCAATATTCGCCTCCTCCTGTCACTCCACAACCCCAATACACACCCGCCATCCTACAAAACCCACAATCCCGTCAGAACGTGGTTAAGTTCTCTCTGAGAACAGGGACACGTCTAACACACCTCGGGCTGCCCTCAGCCTGCCAATCACAAAAAAAAAAAAAAAAAAAAAAAAAAAATATGTCAAACAAATTTTGAAGCAATATAACAATCATAGTTTTCTGATAAGTGATTAGTTTTCCACTGCAAGGTTTCTCACTCCTTCATTTTTCCTCATTTATTACTGCGGTTTTGTATATAAAATTTATTTGATTATTTATCTTAAGCAGTCATGGGACATTTTTCCATTCATTATTTCTTGCAGTGAATATCCTAGAAGTAAATATTTACCAACAATTGTCCCAGACAACTTCCTTTCTTGTTTAATGTGATTAATTTCACCATTGATCTCCATTTGCTCACTCTGTCTAAAGCATCTTCAAGGATAATTTGGTCTACGAGTTTTAAACATTCCGTTTTTCACCTACCACATTTTCCGAACTTCCAAATTATTATTTTCCTCACTTTATAGCAATATTCAAGAGCACCTTCACACAAACAGTCAATAATGTTGTTCTAAGATGTTCTTTGTGTGCCATCTTCATCTTTGGCCCTACGTGAACCATAGCTTCACAATCACTTTTCTCTTGCTTTCTCAATCCATCTTGTCACCTTCACAAATTTTATATCCTGGGTTTTCCTCTTCTCCTTGTTGAAGATGTCCTGGTATTTATCATTATTTTAAGCAGACTGCTTTTTTTCCATGTGCCATACATAACCAAGCCATTGTAGCCTTCTAGCTTTAATAAATATAACTCTATTTTTTCGGTTTAGTAACTGAAAATTTTCAAAATTATACATAATTCTCCAGCTATTCTACTCTTTATATTTCCTGTATTATTTTGCTTTTGAATGTCCTCAGGATCTGTTGATCTGCCATGGTCATTGTCCAATTTTCAGTTCCATGACTATTAGTCTAATTTGTGTTTTATGTAAGCACATCTTTTTATTCTTGTTATAGCTTAAAGAATTCTAGCTGTAACAGAGCTACTTATTTTAACTTCATAGTAAATAGTGACTTTCTGGAACACTCAATCACAAGTATAAAATCTTTTCACTTGTTTTGCTAACTCAATTACTACTGCACCCACTTAATTCTTCTTTCGATATTCGTATACTTCATCGCCCTTTTGCGTTTATCCCTGTTGAATCTGTCATATACACTATTAGCAACTCCTTCTTCAGTAGGAAATGTAATATTATAATCAAACTTGAACATTGAATTGTTATTCCTCCTATCACCATTTCTCTTTGGTATTGGAAAAAGGTTAAACTGTCTAAATGGGTTTAAGCATTAGTACTATATCGCCTCTTAACCAGGGCTTGCAATCGCTATGTTCATTTACATGGTGTACAGTAAAATTTGGATTTCTCTTTAATCTTGGTTGCAGTCAGATCTGGCATTTCAGTAGAGTGACAGGACAATTATCGTGCAAGGAACATCAAGGTTGTTTTACGATAATGCGCTAGGAATGCGTAGCAACCTGTTCAGGTGCTGATAAGGCATTTCTCGATCAATTTGCAATAGCGGAAAAAATAACCTTTTCTAATCTGCATATGAAATTATAGAGAATTACAACGTTTAAGGCTATATAGTGGAAATAAAACGTTATTTTAGCACAAAATAGAAGAGGCAGAAATTTCCAGTCCATTTATTTCGCCCGAAGGGTATATGGAGTAATCTAAATCAAAGAAGAAAGGCGATGTAATGTTTCCTGCCTTAACAGTCTAAGAAGACAACGTTTGTATTTTCACTGACAGGTTATAAACTGACTGACTTATTTTAAATTGATTTTGTGGTCGTAACGCCCTCATAACCTTAGGTAATAGGTGCTAATGGGATTCATTGAAAGTCGCATATAGATATCAAGCCTAAGAAAGAGATATACCTAGAGCTTAGTAACACTAAAGCTAGATTCAAGCTCTGTCTTAAATTATACTTTTAAATGAAGAAACAACAAGTTTTATATGTAGAATCTAGACCAAGTTTTCTGCCCATTTTCACCTACGTATATAGTTATTCTATAAAGTATTTATATAGAAGTTTATCACTTTATCTATCATGTACATAGTAGGTAAAAACAATTTCATTTCATTCAATATTCTATATTGATATTTCATCGAAAATATGTTTTGAGTTGAACATCCTTATTTCCTACTATCAGGGCAAACCTTAACCTTCTTATATATCCTTTATAGTATTTTAAATACTTTAATTATTGCAATTGAGATAATACTCTTTACCAACAAATTTATTAACAGCTATAAACTTAATGAACATTTTTATGTCTTCAAATCATGATGAAACGGTTAAAATCTCTTAATTTTTATTTGAAATTTTGGGCAAACTTTGATTATTTGAAGTAGAAAAGACCTTTCTTTTAACCAATTCAGCCTTCACATACCAATTCAATTCATCCTTTGAAACTTAAAATGCATTTTTAGAAAAAGTCCCTTGTGTCTGTGAACGGCATAGCCCAAACACAAATATTTCGTTAAATACCGGAATTGATATTTTATTTCAGCATTTTTCAAGGAAATATCGCAAAACTTTCAATAAAATCGTCCAATTTAAACGAACATTTACGTGGCATATTTTTCGAAATTTTCGATTTTTTCAAAAATAACTGTTTTCAATTTGATTAAAATACCACATGTGAAATATATTTTCATGAAACATCTAATGCGCATCTTAATTTTTTTGGGAATAGCCTCTGAAGTTATTGTGGATAACTTTTGCATAACGCAAACCATAAGATATAACACATAAACTTTAGATCCAGTTAAAGTACACGACAAATAAATAAATATATAAAAGATGCAGTTTTGTGCAACTAATCATTTCCGGGATATTCCTTGTTATTGGAATAAATTTAAACCTGCCTCAAATGGGAAGTCTCGTTCGCTTTTCATTTATTTGTCTCCTGTTCTTTCAAGAACCGAAATTAAATGAAATCAATAGCGAGCAGTTTTAAAAGGATTTGACTTTTGCTTTAGTTCAGTGTATTCCTTTATTTTCCTTCCTCTTACAAGGAAACTAAGTAATACAGCCGGTTATCTAAATTAGAATGAGGTACATACAAGAATAAAATTTTGTAAAAATAGTTTATTACAGAAAAGGTTGAAAAGGCTTGGGAATTGAAACATAAAGCAAACGGAATTTCAATGCAATAGCAAACAGTTCTTAAAACATTGCACTGTGCTTTAGCCTAGTGCCCTACATTTACCATGTACCGATTAGGAAATAAATAATTACGTCATTTATGATCACGTTTATCTCGATTATCATGAAGTAGATAGAAGAAACAAGCCTTTGAAACAATGGTTTGTTTTAGAAAAGATTGAGAAAGTGATGTGACACACATCAGGTTTCTATCTGCCGGTTTCGTGTTCACTTCAGGGCAAAGTTTTTACCAGCAATAGTTTCATCATGATCATGAAGATTTTTTTTGAGTGTTTAACACCCGCTTTAACTACTTATGGCACCGCAGGCGGTGACACTGATGATACATAAATGATGATGGAGCACCGGTGGAATGCGATGGCGGGGGAGACCGGAGTACCCGGAGAAAACCCGCCCCCGCGCCGCTTTGTCCACCACAAATCTCACATGCGGTCGCTTGGGATCGAACACCGGCCGTCTAGGTGAGAGGCAGGTGGTCTAACCACTCGGCCACGGCGCGGCCAATCATGATGATGATGACGGTGACCGGTGTTCATCTCTTTGTTATTGGCACCCTTATAAAATAAATGGTCGCCTAGTCCAGTAATAAAAAAAAAAACCATCTGATATGTTCCATTCACATGACTTCCTTTACATCTCTGTTATAAAATATTGTTAAAGTTAAACAGCTTAATTTCCTATTTTCTTCATGTTTATCGTGATAAATATTAGCAGAAATTATTTTATTACTTGCCTTCTAGAAAATAGGAGGGAAGTAAGGGAATAAACTAAGCTAAAGCGATAGTCAAATCTTTTAAAAAGTGGTCGCCATGTGGATGAAATCTGTTCCTTTGCATTGCCAGGAGTTGACAATTTTCCGTGTGTGAAATGTTTTAAGTATTTTAAAGCTGAAAACAATAACAATAAATATCTAAAAAAAATGGTCAACGCTATGAAAAAATACATATGACATAAATTGCGTGTTTTAACGAAACCTACATTTCCTGTGTAGTAAATTTTTTTACTGTCTCGTACGTTTTACCAGTTACGCAAAATTCAGCAAAATTAACCCAGAATAAATATGTCTTCAGAACCTATTCCAAGAAAATAAAACATAAATATTTTATTTGTGATGCCAATATCTTTAATCGAAATTCTTAGAGCTATTTTTGAGGAAATCTAAATTTTCGAAAATGTTTCCATGTAAAAAGTAGTTTGGGGTGGGGGAATTTTCTTCAGAATCTTCGTGTCTAATACTTAGAAGATTTTAAACTTAAATACAAAGTTTGATATTTTATCGACTTTTCGTTTTTGAATTATCGTGTTCATTGACACACACATATACACATACATACATACACACACACACGTTATAAATATGTTTTGTTTTTTTTTATACAGGGGACCCTATAACGTGTATTTACAGTTAAATCTCGACATCGAATCGATGGGTGGAATGCAATACCTTCTCCTACACTATGTACATAATAAGCATAGACAAAGTAATAAAGAGTGTGCAACGTCAGAGATAAAAACCCGGTATAAGTAAAACTATGACATTGGCCATAGAAAAATCTAAACACGGGGTATAACAATAAAAGGAAACAAATACGAAAATAATAATAAAAAAAAAAAAAACAAAGTTATTACTTTCGCTACATCTCTGTAACAAAGCATTGTTAAAAATCTCATTCTTCTGTCTACTTTATGAAAATCGCGATAAATATTAGCAAAAATGGTCTTAATATTTGCTTCTTTGTAAGCAGAAGGGAAATAAAGGAGTAACATAGGCTAAAGCAATAGTGACATCTTTTAAAACCATTGCTTTGTGATTGAAGTTCCTTTGTTTGTGTTACTAAGATTTGACAAAGTCCCGCATTAGAAAAGAAGAAGTATTTTTATACTGAAACCAATAGCAAGGATTATCTCAAAAACGATTAACTCCACGAAATAAATGTATATAACATAAATTGTATGTTCTATAGAGCTCTACATTTTTGTTTAGTAAGTTTTTGTCTATCTTATGCGGTTTTCCAGTTATCCAAATTTCCACCAAGTTCATCCAGAATAAAGAGATCTTCAGAGGCTATTCCTAGAAAATTCAAGATATACCTTTTATTTGTCATGAAAGTATTTCTAATATATAATGTTTTAATCAAAATCGTTAAAGCCAAGTAGTTAGACCACTTACCTCTCACGTAGACGGCCCGGGTTTGATCCCAAGCGATCGCATATGAGATTTGTGGTGGACAAAGTGGCGCAGGGGCGGGTTTTCTCCGGATTCTTCGGTTTCCCCCGTCATCGCATTCCGTCGGTGCTCCATCTTCATTCATGTATCACCAGTGTCATCGCCTGCGGTGCCACAAGTAGTAAAACCGGGCGCTAAACACTAACAAAAAAAAATACCACACACACACAGACACACCTTTTCTAAAGGGAACCCTAAAACTAATTTGCTCTTTCCAGTGAAATATCGGTATCGAATTTTTGGAAAGTAATTAGCAAATACATGTTACAATGACATGTCAATCGCATCCCCAAAATGATAAATGAGTGAAAACCTATGGAACAACGGGAAATTGGACTCCCCTGACATTCATTTATAAGCAGTAGTTTAAGGTTTACTCGTCTTAATATCCCCCAAAGAGTTTGGTTTCAACATGAATAATTTACCCATGTGATAGCCAAATTCGTGTACACTGATAGGAGGAAGTAAACCCGTTGCCTGAAAGGCACACTTACCTGACCTAATCCTACTCGATTTTTTTTTCTGTGCTACATATACCTACAATGTATGAAGCTTCTGTTGACTCTAAAATATATCTTGCAGTACGAATATTCAGTGCAGCCTCAGTTAAGCAAATGCCCTTCGGCGGCTTTGAAAGGGTGCAACACGTTTATACACTGTTTGTTAGGAAGTTAATGGGTATGTATGCTGCTTATACAAAATGGGTGTTTCTTTATTCACCAGAGGTATAGGTATTTCAATGGAATCTGAATATTTAAATTTTAGTGAGCTGTAATTATTTAGGTGATCAAGTAGTAGATAATAAGAACTGTAAAACTATATCTGCTTCATTTTATGCCAAGGCCACAACCACTTTATGTGGGCATCGGCCGAGATGGCAGTGTCCTCGGTATTATGCTACGCAGAAGCGGCGAAGGACATGTCAAGGGTACGTTTGCTATTTGTGAGCTTTATCAGTCGTTGCTTTATCTTCGCGTTGTGAAGTGTTTCGCCAATACAATTCATTAGGGATGTTATTATCTTATTAGTCCACAGAAATTCCTACCAATAAATTCACGCTTTAACAGCGTATTTTATGTATAATGCATATGTGAAAACTGAATCCTATATCCAGCAGCAATTCCATGGTTATTTATGTAGAGATGTTGTGATGTATTTGTTCGATGGTTTCGAACAACAGAATTGCTAAACTAAAGAAGCGAAAACGTCATATTCTAACGGAGAAAAAGCTGCACGAAATAAGAAGTCTCTCAGATGTATTGCATAGCAAGTGGGTGATCGTACAGCTACTGAACTTTTAAAACTGAAACCCTAGTGTGTCACAACAGTGCAGAAACTATGAACATTATGCAAGAAGAATAGTAATTTCATCCGATGACGTCAAGACTGTCTTCGCTCAAATAAACACAACTTTCAAAAATCTGATGCGTTCCATTATTATGACTTCTCTACAGCTCAACAATAACTTAGTGTTAAAAAGCGTATTCTTCTACTTACTTAATGCTAATCGAGAAAAAATAGCAGAAAGGATCTTATTACTTGCTTCCTTGTAAGCAGATGGGAAATAAGGGAGTTTCATACCTAAATCGATAGTTAAAACTTTTAAAAGAGCTTGCAATGTGATTGAAGTACCTTTGTTTGTGTGGACAGGAGTTGACAAATTCCCGTTTGAGAAAAGATTTGAATATTTTAAAGCTGAAACCAATAAATAGGAAAAATTATCAACTCTACGGAAAAAAAAAACGTATATAACATAAATTGTGCGTTTTAACGATGTCTACATGTTCTATTCAGTAAGTTTTTATCTACCTGTTACTGTTTACCAGTTATGCGAAATTCCGCAAAATTTATCCAGAATAAAGATGTCTTCAAAAGTTATTCCGAGACATTTCAAAATGTACATTTTATTTGTCATGTAAATGTCTTTAATATACGATATTTTTATCAAAATCCTTAGAGCCATTTTTGAGAAAATTAAAATTTTCGAAATTTTTCCCATATAAAGGGCAAGGTTTGGTATTTAACTTTTTTTTTCTTTTTTGAGCTATGCTGTCCATAGACACACACGCACACACATGGACCTTCTTCCAAAAATACCTTTTTTGGGTTCAGGGAGCCCAAAAGTTGTATTTCGGTGAAATCTTGATATCGAATTTTTAGGTGCAATATAATGCCTTCTCTAACCACTATGTACATAGTACGTGTAGAGAAAGTGAAAATACATACACACACATACACAGGCCGTATATATGTTTGTGATGTGTGTGTGTGTGTGTGTGTGTGTGTGTGTGTAGATTATGTGCAGAGCGATCCACGACCTTAGTATAAAAAGAAGGCACTCTATTATGACATGGAAATAAATGCTTAATATTGCTAAATTACGTCTCATCAGAAAGAAAGTATATAGGTAAGCCATAAATATGCTGGATGTACACCTCTGATAGCAGTGACAGCGAAAAGCTTGACAACTTGAGCCCTTTAAAAATTAAAAATCAGTAGAGTATAGCTTATTAGAAGGTATTAAACTAAGGTAGTCGAGTTTCTCGGAAAACCTCACACAGTTAAAAAGAGATGAAGAAATAGAAAATTAGAAAGAAAATATGGCTGAGAACAAATAGAAAATCGGAAGGATTCTTACAACTAAAATCACTACCCCTTTTGAATATTTTTTCTGGCTTATTCAAACTACTTACATCCCCTCACCTGTTGCGCACATAGAACGTGTTATAACGCCGAGACAATAAGAGTCCCGTGTGTAATCAAAGGCAATAAATTACTCAAGTGCGACAAGGTGTGTTTGCCTTATATCGACAGGACATACACTCCTGCACGCACCCTGACACTACAGTAGGAGCAGCGTGGAATTTAAAATGTCTACTCCTTTAATATATCAACAGTAAATCCAATTAAACTGCTGCAATTATTATAATACATCCTTTAATGGACATTCCTTTTAAATAATTCATATCTGGTTTAACTCGTAACGTAATACAACTGAATTAATGGCAACAGATTTAATAGTAAAGCATTCTGCTGCTTGGATTTCAGGCCTTGAAAACAGTGGAATTTAGAATAACTGTGTTTTCCTATTAAGACAATGATCAATTAGTGTTAACAGCTATTCTGACTTACTTTTGCTTTGTAAATGCTTATTGTTATTTAACCCATAACAGTAATATTATTATTCTGAAGAATAACAGAGATAAATTGCTTTGGATGTAAAACTGTTATTCAACTGTAGAATAAAAGCTTTGGCATAACTGAGAAGTTGACATATAATAAAACATTCCCTCCAGACTTTAACTGTTATAAACGTTATAAAATTTGAGATAAGAGAAAAACAAAAGAAGTCACACACTGGTGAAGCAATAGGATTTAATAAAACATTGGAAAGAATTCCTCCATTCTCTTGTTCAGTGTACATCATTCTTTCTGCGATCTCATGAACATCATTGTGTAGATGATATCTGGGAATATTAGCAATTTCTTGTGAGATGGCATCTTTCAGTTGCTGTCGGGTTATTGGATTGTCAGAAAAATGTGTTCTTTAAAGCAGCCCCACAACCAAAAGTCGTCGAATTGAGATCTGGATATTTCCACATTGTTGGAAAGTATCTACTGATGATACGATCGCCAAAGATGGGTAATCAATTCATTTTCAGGGGTGTTTATATAGGGCGAAGTGCCCATCTTGCATGAAGACGTTTTCCGTATCGTGGTTTCTGAGTCTAGGGATGACGAAGCTTTATAGCGTGCCATAGTAGCGCTCACCATTACATAACAATATGTTTATTCCCCTACTGTCTTCTTGGAAGAAATAAAAGCCAATGATAAATTGTGAATTGAAGCCACGCCATTCAGCAAGTTTTAAATCATGAATACCTTTTTATTTAGTGATAGAGCTATTATTTATGTCACAAATTTCTATGGCCGTATCCATAAAATGTTTTATTCAACAAAACTATACTCATGTTAACATTGAACTAAACAAAACCAAAGGAAAACAAACTACATTGCTTGTGATTTCTTTCGTTTTTATCTGAACTCAAATATTATAATATTTATAGCGGTATAAAATTTGAAGTGATTTTTGAAATACCCTCTACGATATTACGAATGTATCAAATTGAGTATGGGTTGTAGGTGGACAAAACTGACTCATTCTTAAACTAATAATTATGAGCATACTGATTATAATCAGACAGGTCCATCCCATATCTACTATAGTTTCCTTCCACTCCTCCCAAAAGGTGTGGCTGGTCAGAAAACAGCAGAGCATATAGTAGTTATAGTGATGGTTCAGAAACAACATGCCTTCATAGAAAACAATGTGACAGTCGCAAGTATCTCTCACTGCTTGATGGACTTTGTCAACGTCCATTTCCACATTCCTCCTGCATGCACATGCAAGTTTAATTGTTGTACTCATCTGTATCGTAAGAAATTAATGCTAAGGCCCTTAATAGGGAGTCTATAATAATAGCAATAATATTAATAATAATAATATCAATAATATTAATAATAATAATAATAATAATAATAATAATCAGCTTCATGTTTTGAGTCCAATTGGCCCGTTCCAGGTACAAACTAATTACACCGTTCTGCATTTCAAAACTTTTTTCATGTTTTTTGTTCTTTTAATCTGAAAGATGATCTAAACGAAGTTTTATGCTGAATTCAAAAATAATCTTCCTTTTCTCCCATCATGTCAGATTTTCAAAATATTCATCAATAACTATAAATGAAATTATAACTTTGTAAAACGTAATAAAAATTTCTTTCAACAAGAATTTTGTGTGAAAAATTTGGCCAAAATGTTTTATTCGTCACTAATTAATTATTAATTAATGATAATTTATCAATGTGTTGATCCATCGTTTTCCGGTCGTACTCTACTCCTTTGTCTCTTTCTTGGATTATGATGGAATAGGCTATGTGGCCACTTAAGTTCTATTCATTCTTAAAACATAGTTTAAATAATATTTTTGTTTCTTTGAGATCCTTGCATTCAAATTATACATATAAGCTCTAACCGTATAACTTCATTAAGAATGTACCTACTTATTTCCTTCCCGCTTTCCTATAAGTTTCATTTCGGTGACCTGGATTCTTTGTTTTAATTTCCTTGTTAAGGTCCAACACTCTAGTTCATAGAACAGCAGCGGAACTTCCAATACTTAATAAAATTTGATTAATGTCTGTTTCCAGGTTTCATAAAAAATGGTACCGTTTAAAGTATCACATAATTCTATTTTCAGTATCTTACTGTTTAAGGGTGATCATATAGTACCTAAATATTTAAAATTAAAGCTTGTTCTAAAGCGGAGTCATTGTTAACCCTAAATTTATGTATTTAGTTTCAGTTTATATTTATACTGTTTTGGAATGTTTTGTCATTTTGGCAACTCGTTAACTATATGGGAAGCTGTTATTGCCTTGAATAAAAGACATTGTCATAACATCAACATGTTGATTGAGAAATCTCTCAAAACCTTGGAATCATTTTGAGAAGCCTGGAGGTTTCATGAAAAAGCATGTTCATACTTTTGATATCTTCAAAGCAACGCAGAATGGTTGGTATTAGTATAGGCCATACCACAAATCCGGGTCAGCTGGGTCAACTTCCAGAGAATTTTCTTCTCATATAGTGAAGTATGAAGTAAGCTCTTTTGTGACTTCCGATAGTAGGCTTAGAGTTCTTCTGGGAAGCATGGACAAAATATTTTGGATTTTAGAAGTAGTAATGTAATCTGTGTACCCACAATGTACAAGAAATGCATACCGTTTAAACATTTTCGGTAAATTTATGTCAAGCGTTCACAAGAAGTCAAGCGTATTTTATGAGTATCCGTTTTGCAAGCATTAATTCCATTTTAAAAGCTATAGCCAGCTATTTCTTTATTGATAGTCCATAATATTAGTGGTGGCCTCGGCTTATCAGAACGCGTAAATGTACGGTTGCAAAAAATTGTAGCGGTAACTGAAATTATTTTTACATTCACAGCAGCGATAAGAATTGCAATTAGTCTCAGAGCTGATGCTATTAGGTTGTAGGCAGCATTAACAGTTGTGTAGCAAATTGTGTGCTAATATGCAAAACTGAAATAATGGCATCTGATTATTCTTCACCGCATACTGTGTATTCAGTACTTCCGGAAATGAGTCCATGAGGAATCGATTCCTGATGTTTGTTCCTTGCATCTCTTAACTGTCACCTCACCAATCACCTTTTATAGGTTATTTTCGTATAATGGGCTGTTATATGCGGTAACAAACAGTTCTTATTTAACATCATCATTTATGTCGATATATCTGAAGGGAAAGATTGTAGAGTATTGTAAATTTTAATTTTCTTTGCCTTATGAATCAAACAAACGGAAGGCCCTTTCCGATTTCTGCAATCGAATTTTCAAGTGTGTTTCGATAATACTGTTTGCGAGCCAAAGTCAACGCTTTGTGTGATTAAAGTACATTATATCTGCATTGCCTGCCTAGAGTTAGTATGTGCCAGCTGCAACAATGCCGAGCAAAACAAACCATTTTAGGAAGGCTAGATTGTCACCCTTTCCGATGCAAACTACAGTTATTTTGCTATTATTACGATGTGCAAGAAGTGAAATTTCATTCTTTCCAAGAAAGGGATAAGTTTTGGTCAATAAAAATATAAAAAGTCGTATAGGATTAATGGATTAATTCCAAAAGGAGAAAAAAAAAACAACAAAAAAAAAACAAGCAAACCCCTAGCTGGGCAGTAACCCAGCAACAAAACAAGCAATTGTATGTTATTTAGGAACATAATTAAAAACTGTTAACATCATGATCAATAGGATTTGAACTTAAGAGAGTCATAAAAGTAGAGTTCACAATTCAGAGCGTCGCACAAACAGTAGGAAACTGAGTGAGAGATACCTGGCGGGTGAAAGATGGGAGTTTTTGTGACATTGGATGAGACACGTCTATCTAAGTGAGTTCAACAAACTCCGTGCAATTTAATAACCACCCAAAGGCAGAGAAAAATTTTAAAACTTAGTGTTCGAATGTAAGGATACATTTTACTAAGGATTCACGATTATCGCCTGATACTGTTACACTGTCGAACTGACAACCCACCGAGTTGCTAAACAGGTGAAATTCAATTACCAGTACTGCGCCCCCCTCCCTCAATTTACCGCAGTGATATTCCGGCTTGTACTGGGCACACACAAAATAAGGTGTGAGTGCATCAGGATAAAGTTCCAGTCACACATCGGTTTCAAGGCTCAATTTTCTAGAGAAAATGGAGCAAGATTCAGCTATTCCTTTCAGTAACATTCAGTTAAGTCATTTGATGTATCACCTATGAATCTTTGTGCATCTGAAATTACTTTTGGGAGACAAGCGTTCACTTACTATAAATGGCTTATGAAAAGTTGTAAAGAGAAGTAGGAAAATTATTGTAATCTCGAAAAGCCTTCTGAAATGGAAATTAAGATGAAGAGCTATAATGTATGCTATATTATGCAAATGTGTATGATAAATTACAACAGATAATCCGTTCCAGAGATCAGAAACAACCTTTGTATAGGGATCACACTAGGAGCGGGGTATTTTAAATTATGTTTATTTGATATCAGAAAACGCTTTTCATAAATATAATATATGGTCCATAATCAATATATTATTAGCATCATTTCTTGAAAATAATATCTTTCAAGTGACTACCATTCAATCTCAGACCTTCCTCAAACTTCGGCTCCACGTTGAGAATATAGCGACGCGACATGTCTACTGGAACTTTGGCGATATTTTGACTTATATTTTGCGGACAATCACTAAACAAAACACTCTTCAGGTGTCCCAAAATAAAACTAGAGACTTTTCTGGCCAGGTGATGTCACCTCTAAAGGAGATGATTTGATTTGGGAAGTCAATCGATGGAGGCTTCCGCTGTGACTAGTGGATCCATTTTGTTGAAATCAATAAACATAAGAAAGGTTTCAAAAATATTCGCGTAGCTTGCTAATGTTATGGGTTTTTTTCTCGTCATTATCAAAAAAGAGAAAAGACTAACTATCCCAAAAGATAATGGGTAAACAAATAGTTACTTTCTCACTATGCAACTCTTTCTCATAGAAGAGCATTGTTTTGATACCAATATTTGAAATGTTGTTTGTTTATAAGGCACAGATAGACATGTGATTCGTCAGGCATCCATAAGTTGCCAATAAATCATTCATCTTTATCCATTAAGGCCTCTTCTTCAGTGTCCTAACCAGTTTTATTAAAGTTCTTCACCCATATTTATATGGAATGAGAAGATGAGAGTCATAAATTAAAATAACAATGAACAGCGTTCTTAAAGTTTTAGTTGTTTTTTTATAAAACAAGTGTGTAGAGAAGGTCATCTTCTTGCAGAAAACGAATGGATTAAAACGCGTAAGAGATTATCTTGACACACACTGCATCTGAAATCACCTGCACTGCTCATTCGTAAATAAGCTGGCCACCTCTACCAAGAATATGTAGAATCCACGACCAGCGGATTAACGTGATCCATTTAATGGACTGTATGAGGTGAGTCGGAGAGATACTGATCAGTAGTTGGGGTGGCCTTCTTGTGCAGATGATGCAACACATATCTACCATACTGAAATCTGATGGCTACGTTATTCACTCCCCGTTATTGTGATTAGTTTTCACTCGTGTCATCATGGAGTGGTCATGAAATGTTACCAGCGAATTATTTGACATTTGTAAGAGATAGTTAATTGTTCTTATTACACGAGCATGTGTAAGGTGGGGTTATGCTGAAGAATACAAAGCCATTGGGATTTGAAAAATGGAGCTATGCCGAAATGAGATTACATTTTTCAACTGAGTCGCATTTTTTGTTTCCGATAAAACGTAAAGTGAGATGACATACTCCACTTACTCTGTATATCTCGGAATTAATAGTTAACTGGTCATTGGGTCAATCAATTGTAATTATTTATTCTATGCGTAGGTCATGAGTTGGACAATTCTATGCCACTGACTCTGCTTTTCCAACATTTTTATGTGACTGTTGTATCACTGTATGATAGACAAGAACAGGCACTCTGCAGCCAAAGATGACTGCATTACTTTTTTCCATAATTTGGAGCAATGACGAGGTATGATGGAGGGTTCCCCATCCTTCAATTAGCCCGCTATGATTAGATCTATAGTTGTTAATGTCGCAAAAGAAAATGTTGCTGCATGTTCTCATGCCAGCCGCAGTGGTGTTGCCCACGAGCAGAGGAGATGTTATTTTGACAATGTTCTTTTGAGTTTCAGTGTATACAATAGAGTCGATCATCGAGTAGGCCACATAACCTAAGTATCTATCAGATACTGTACAGATTATCCAGAATACTGAAATACTGATAAGCAGAACGGAAGATCTGTTTCTGCAAGCTGCGGGAATTCTGGTGATTCTTTATTTAAGGGAGACAAGTTTTTCCCGCAGGTTTGCGGTAAAATTTATCCTCGGAACTAAATTCAGACGATATTTTCTATATGTTTAGTACAGAAAATGTTAAATGCTGTCATAAGTCACTTCATTTTTCATGTTCTTAATTTTCAAATAACGTATGAAATTTGTCCTATTTTATCCAGATTAAATTTCAAACTTAGGTTTATTAAAAGTTACCGAGTCAATTATATTTTCCTTGTATAAGGAAAATGTGTAATAAAATAATATTAATATAAATAAAATATATCATTGCCATTTGAGTTCTAAATGTCTAGTTTAAATTTCATTACACATACGAATATCTAAAGTAAAGTGAAATTAAAATAAAAATAATCGTTCAAATGCACCAGGCAAAACTTATGATACATTTATTTTATACTGTATTTTCTATATTCATTTGATATGTTAACAAAAGCCTTAGGATTGTTTTAGTGGAAATTAAAAATAAGATTTTTTAAGATTAATTTGGTGTAGGATAAATTAACTGAAAACAAACTGAAATAAAATTACTGGACTTAAATATGAAGTTCGGTATTCTTTCGAACTTTAGTTTTTGGGCTATGATGTTTTTGACCAGCAAATGCACGTGCTCGCACGCAAACTTTTACACACACACACACTCTCTCTCACATAAATACTCACATCATTCTTATTCCAAAAAAAACTATCTGATTAATGGGATTGTCAGAATGCACACACTAACAGTATTGATATTAAAGTTTTGGCTGCAACACAACCATTTCTTTACGTAAAAGTCACAAAATATAAAAACTTAAAATGAATACAACTTTGGAAGTGACGGATATGCAATAGCAATGTACTTTCAACCACGTAACAGAACAAGTGTTGAAATAACAGCAAGCAGTTCATCTTTGCTGTTCGGTGATCACACTTTTAAGTGCATCTATGCAATTAAAATGGAGTCTAACCATTCTTCGGCTAGATCCTTTTGAGACAGTCCAAAGGGTAAAGATAGGAAACAGTTGCTCGTGTCCAAGTCGGCTATTTGTCTAGTGGGCGTGCAGCCCCATACGTTCTTATTCCCCCTTCCAGTATGTCAAAGGTTCTGAACAAACAAAATGTGTTCAAAAGTGACGTTTCTGATTCGTTTAATAATGTAGTTATCATAAATTTGTAAACTAACCTTGGATTTTAAAAGTTTTACTGAACGTAAAATGGTGTAACTTGAAAATAACTTACATTTTCAATAATTTTATGTTACTCGAAATTACTGTGGTCATATTTAATATTGCTATACCTTTCTACACGTTCACATGCCTTTATAAGAGAGGATGTTTAATAACAGTAAATGAAGCGCTTTGGAATTCGAGGATCTTCGTTTAAAGACAAAGGGAAAACCCAAGTCGCACGGCAAATTTCGCCCATTTCGAACACAAAGCATAATACATATAAATGTTACTCCGTTGTAACAATTGTTTACTTTAATTTTTTTTCACACAAGCCGTGTTTAGGACAATTGTTGGATAGGTCGAGTTAGACTGAAAAATGCAATGCCATAGCCGGGATTCGATTAAGGATCTCCCGGTCTAGCCGGTTGCTCTATCACTGTGCTACCAGGATAACATGCTAGCATAGCATTGAATTTTTCAATTTAGGTGACTAATTTGCAATAACATTAATGAATACTACGCATTGAAGCAGAAAATTAAAAATGTAATTGATTACATGTAATTGCATAACGTCGTTAAAGAGGTCTCAGGTATCTCAATAAAGAGAACATCCTTTGATTTTAGTATACACAAGTAAAAAGGAATTACTGTTCATAAAACTTGTAACCTGTTACTCATGGAATAATAATATAAGGTTACGAGATTCAATCAGATGAATTCTTAACCTCTTGTAGGATTACCTATAACAAAACAGCATCAGGTAGCAGCCTTTTTAAATGTATTAAAGGTATCATTGACATGTCTAACTTTAAATGCTACAGGCATTAGTGTAGTGCGCTAATTCATTTATTTTTAATGCTCATACCTGATCATTTGAAGTAGGTTAACAGTATTAAATTTTGAAAAAATGAAAAATGTTTCATTTAAAATTAACGAAATTTGATTAATTTGGAATACAGGACATTTTTTCTTTATGTTATAGCTAGTTGATTGATATATGAAATGATGATAAATCAATTTGTAAGTTTACTTAACGATATCTTGTTAAAACATGGAAGAAGACAGTAATGGTGATGGCAAGTGGCTGCAATGGGGGGGTGTTGCCCTATAACTGCGCGCAACAACTAACAGGTTTGTAAATGCAATTCATGTGTGGGTGTTAAACTTGTAAAATGATGTGGAAATACAAGTCATGATAAAAAAACTTAACGGTCAACATAAACAAAGCGAAGACGAACAACATGTTTAGCGGTGCACAAACGAGCACAGCGGTGTAATGATATAGTCTTGGAGATCAGCAATAATTTGTCAATGAGACAGTTTCAATGAGGATGTAATTACCGCTTCCTTCATACTGAATAAGCCTGTATTTCTGCAATGCTAAATACAACAAATGCCTAGGGCATTTAAAAGTATTCATCTAGTTCGGTTCAATGTAGTCCTAGGAAATAAAAATATTGAACAACTGTCAGTAGTTTAAATTTCTCGGGTGTGAAATAACAAGGATCAGACACAGTTATTCATAAAAAATGAAATAAATTTAGCTACATAACAGGTAAAATTAAAGAGCTTTAAGTAATAAAACATGAAAATTTACAATAATAAAACTGTATAAAGAAAAGGCTATCCCAATTATAACATATGGTTCAGAAACATGGACAATGATAGTCCAATATAAAATAAATATTCAAACGGTAGAAATGAAGTTCCTCAAAATAATAGCAGGATATACTAGATTAGATAAACAAGCAAAATAACGGAGCCCACCTGGGTAGTGTGCTGGTAGCGTCTCTGCTTCACATTCAACAGGTCGTGAGTTCGAATCTCGTTTAGGGTGAGTACCCAGATAAGGTTTTTTTTCGGGGTTTTCCTTTATCCTGAGAAGACGAATGTCGAGTAACTTTAAGATCCATAGACCCGAGATCATTTGAGCATCATTTCACCGTCCTATAAGACCAACCAGGTTAAAGGACGTTAAACTAACAAAACAAAACAAAACAAAAATAGAATACGACAACTAAAAATAGAATAATATATAGAATATAACAAAATAATAACGGAATATAAAACAAACTGGAAATAATAGTTAAACAGAATGAAAGAAAATAGAATTTCAAAAGTTGCATCTACTTCCAGCGATAAGGACAAAGAAAACGGGGACGTCCGAGAAAAAGATAGAAGGAGCAAGACTTTGGAGACGAAATGGGCTAATAGCCTAAACCGTGCTGTAGAAGAAGGCATGCATTATATATATACTTATATATATATAAATATATAAATAAACTGTTGGTATAACATAATTATAGTGCATAAGCGCACTTTACTATAATGAGTTTAAGGCCATGGAGGATTATTAGGAAATGAAAGAGTAGATGAACCAGCAACGGCAGCTGCAGTCATCATAAATTCAAGTACGCAAAATTACCAACATCGCGAACAAAATCGGCATATTAAGAGGTTAGTGACAAATACTTCGGAACATATTTTGGAATGTTGCCAAAGGACACACCACAAATATTTTTTTTCCGGAATAAAATAATTGTGTTAAATGCAAAACTGTCCCTTAAAAGGTTTTATGCATACGGTTCATGACAGGTTATGAAACATTTAAAGTACTGCAAACTGTTCTAAAACCATATTAAGAGAATTTAGTATGTATTTATGACAATGAACGTTTAATTTTGAAGTTAGGTTATTAATAACTTAATTTACTGCAATAATTTAGTGCACACTTAAATAACTTACAAACTGCATTGTTATAATGTGTGTTATACGTATTTCAATATTATCGCTATTTAGTGTTTAGTTTATATTCTATTGAAAACTATAACCCTAATATATACACATATATGTGCAAAATACAGTTGAGAGTTCTGAAAAAGCAAAAACATTAAGGTTCTACAGCCAGCATCTTCTAAAACCAATATTAGCTAATATACACGAGCTGTGACAAAGAAATTAAAATTCTAAATGCCTATATGCTTGAAAATAAATGAACAATTTAATGTTGCTACATAGCATAAATAACTGGTCGTGTAGACAGTTAAAGCACATTAAACTTGGGGTTGGGAAGTACATTTTAGCAAATTTAGGAAAGATTTTAAAATATGAGGTAAGCGAACTTTTATCTAAAATAATTTATTAATCATTTTATGCATTCTCATCCTTGAGCAACTTTCATAGTAATCTATTATGAAAATGTAAAATATATATTTAAATAGAGAAGTTAATCTGGCTAAATGAAAACCGCTGAGAAACGCAAAGATTCCTTTGTCAACATTATGTTGAATTCAATCAGCAGAAGCATTCCCACGGCTGTAACAACTACCTATACAGAAGGTGATTTTACTTAATACAGTCAAATACTAAGATGCCAGGTCCCACACCTGACATATGCAGATATCCCTCTGTGCGTTAACAGAGTTGCAGAAATCGACGGGGCTATGTTAAGTTAAAAGGCTAGTGGAAAACTGAGGAGGGTAGGGTGAATTGGTGTGGTTGGCGAGGGGTGAGTTGAGTAAAATTAAACAAAGCCTCTCCTCATTTTACCCCTCTAAATGAACGCGACCTGCCTACCTTAGCCTCTGATAAGTACCCCACTGGCAGGTTTTAAGTTGAAATATCCCTGTCTAGCTTTGCAGCTAAGATAAAAGGGGCAGCTGAGCTAGTGGTATTTAGTACAATTCTAAATCTTCAGCAATATCCCACTCACTTTTTAATGCAGAACTGTAAATAAAATAGAATAATTACGTAGCTTTTATTTCCTTTCTATACGGATCAATTAAAACATTTTGAGAAATACGTAATTAAGTAAATTTATTAATAATTACTGTTCTTCCAAATTCTTCTTTGTAGCCGCTTGAAAGTTGAATTGTGTTTGAAACAACCAGGAGACTCGAACTATTCATCCTTGGCTTTGCTGTACTACCTTATCGAGATGCACAGATGTAGGATATTAAATTGGAGAGGAACACCTTGTTCACTGCTACACAATGATGAGGTGAAGGAAACAGAGTACATCCCAGTTAAGCGCAGCCGCAGAGACACCCATAAACAGTGCGTGCACCCGCGCACCTATAGATTACAATTCCAAGGGGGCGTTCCGGCGCCCCTTGCTGGCGAGACAGCTGAGTCAGGCGAAATTTTCCCACAGAGCAAGCAACTTCGCCATCTGCCCGACACTGCGAAATTACAGCGCACCTAAAACTTTAAAGTGAAATGAAGGGCAATGACGTTAGAATATATCACACCAGCATTTTTATCTTGGCGATCAGGGGAAAACCACGAAAACCCGCATGATCGAGGGGACGATCACCGGGACCTACCGAATGCGAGCCTCATACGTTAACACGGAGCCATCTCGCTCAGTTGAGATACCCGTATGAGCATTGAAGCTTATTTTAATCATGAGTTATAAAACCGTAAACATAACATAAACAGTTGAGATAACCTAATGAAACTCGGATCAGTAAAACAAATACTTAACATTTCTGGATTTATCAGGTGGCTCAAATGCCTTATTTTTTTGGCGTGTGCAGATAAGCGTTAAAAGAGTTGCAGAACTTAACGGAGCTATTTCATGTTAAAACCGGTAAGTGGGGAACTGGCTGAGGGACCTTCATTATCGGGTTATCGCAGGGACGGTGAGGCGGGTCCAGTTTATTCGGAGGAGTAAAACGAACATATCTCTTGCTAGTTCTTCAGTGGCCGGTTTCAACTTGAAATACTCCCACAGAATTCTGTAACTCATTTGATTGGACCACCTGGTGTACTATCAGGCTATATAACAACAACAACATTAATGATAGGGTTTATTTAGCCAGCAAATATAATTTCGTACAATAGGCTGTTATAGTAGAAATAAATCATATAATATAAATATTACATAAACATTTATACAAAATGAATATATACATAGGTGTATATTAATAAAATCACCTTCAAACATTTCGAAAAGAGTTGTATAAGCCTTTACAATTAATCATATATGTAAGTTATTTAAACGTTTTACAAATGCATACTTAAGCCTTTACAATTAATCATATATGTAAGTTATTTAAACGTTTTACAAATGCATACTCCTAGCCTTTATAGGTAAAATATTAACTTAAATTTAATGTCAAAACGATTCAAATCTTTGATGTCCGATAAGGCATTTTGACGAGAGTTCCATTAAATCTAGTAATACAAGTATGAATATCATACAGTATAGAATATGTATTTAGTCTTCTATGTAGTATATAAAGATATACTATATATACTATATAAGGAAATTATAGATTTAAATTAAATACTGTTTGCATTAAATATACATTTACAATGCTGATATCTAGTCTTCACATTGTTATACGGACAACTACCTTCTGAAATTCAAATATGTTTGTTGTATTTGGAGAATGCACGAGTAGATGTATTGCATTAAATAAGCACAACGAACAATGCATGATATACAATGTTTATTATATACATTCATGATATTTACTAATGTACATTTAATTTATTTTTGATAATTATTGTTATTTTACACCAGCCGTGTTCAACTACAGATTAAGACTTGTAAAAGTCACTGCCATATTGAGAAATAGTACGTATACATAAGACGTCATATTGAGAAATAGTACGACCAACATTTCTGGAGTATTTGTATTTAATAGCCAGAGAGGTTTCCACCAAACAGCTGGTTTTTATTTCGCTTCCTTCATAACTAAGCCTTAGGTAATACAGCAGTTTAATAATGTAATTCATTAACTAAAGGTATACAACGGAGAGACACATGTCGGTTTGTTTAGCGCTGGCTTTTTATTCCCAAGGTCACGGGTTCAAACATGCGGACAGCTGGTTTTTTAATGTGTGCTTTAAAGCGACAGCCTTATATCAGTAGATTTATTATCATGTAAAATAATTTTTTAAATTCAAACACTACGGGGGGGGGCTATAATTGACACCATCGTTAACTAACAGAATACAATTTTAATTAAACGAGAGAGACATACACGCACTGCAACTATGGGCGGTTACCATCCACAGGAGGAAGGGCTGATGTGAAGGAATCACAGGAGGCTACATGCCGTAAGAAGGTGAGCCTCAGAGAGGAACCAAAGTCCGTAACACCTCCTATCTCAAGACCCGGAAGCCAGAAGCTACCCAGTTTGTGCGATAAGCAACCCGTTGAGCAGTATCGTATTCACGAGAAGTACTCTTTCCTTCAAGGAAACATCCGTGCCATTTATCCTCATCGCCCCATATCACGAAACTAAAAGCACACCTGAAACACGAGAAGTAAACGGAATGAAAGAGAAATGGTGGAAACGAAATCGAGGGAGATAAGGAACCACCCTAGTATTTGCATATTAACCGGGGGAAAGTCACCAATCCTAATGTCAGAGTCCAAGGAAATTTAACCCCGGATCTCCCGAATGCGAGCTTCACCCGTTACAGTAGAGGTTTCTCGTTCGGTTTTAGCTTTAGGAATAAAACTTCACAGATCAGCAGGAATATAATATTTAACTGCCAATAGAGTTTTTAAGTAAGCACATTTGAAGCAATTTTAGTGAATACCGTCATTTTGAGATTTATTTCCCAGGAAACTACAGCAACTGTGTACCTTCAATAATCCTACCGGGAGTTTTGTACATTTTGTTAGTAATTAAAGTTAGTAAGGGTTCTATAACTTGAAAGGAGCATGTATTACATTAGATGGATTATAAATCCTGGGTAACATTGCATTTTGCATGCTTATTATGCTATGGTGATAATTAACATTAGATTCTCTGTATACATTTCTTCTGGTCTAGTTCTTTATCTGCATTTAACTGCTATGGTCATATAGGTGGCTTTAGACTGACTATTTTTGTGTGCTCTTTTAGTATAAGGTCTCATTGTAAGCTTTTTACGCGTACTCATTCTCTCATTCATATGTGAAAACAAACCGAGTACCACTTGCCTCTCACCCAGGCGGCCCGGATTTGATCCCAGGTGACGTAAGTGGGATTTGTAGTGGTCAAAGCGGCGCAGGGGAGGGTTTTATCTGGGTTCACAGCTTTCCCCCCGTCATCGCATTGCGCCTGTTCCATCTTCATTCTCTGTATCATCAGTGTCTCATCTGCAGTACCATATGCAGTAAAAGCGAGTGTTAAACACAATAAAAAATTAAATAAAGGGCACCTTCGGGTGCGGAGTTAACTTGCTAACCATTTGATCACGGAGGCAGTCATTATTTAAGTGGGGAACTTCTGTATGTCGACAGAATCTAGAAATGAGTACACAATCACCACGCCAATAGATATTAAGCACATCTGCACAGAGGAAGGAGTTCCAACATGATGGTGCTCCAACGCACTTCAGCCGGGTTGAGCAGCACCATCTGGTAATAGCAGATATGAAGAGGGGGCCCGCTTGCCACACTATCTTTTTTTTTTTTTTTTCTTTGGGAGCATATTAAAAGTGACATTCCCGTCAGAAAGGGATGCACTTATTGCTGCTTTTAAGGACTATCGAAAATGTCTGAGTTGGAACATCCGACATTCATTCCCACGGCGGTGTAATGAATTTAATAGTATTCAGGATAGACATTTTAACAACTTCCATACTCAACTGTCCTTTGTTTTTTGTTGCATGACCTCATTAATGATACACCAATGATGTTGCCAATAAAGTTCCATTCATAACTCCAAACCATTGCAACTGAGGATGGTGGTTCCTTGACAAACAAGCTGATATCTTCCAGTCGCAGAATTCTTATACCATTTCTACAAATAAACTCCTTACAACAGATTATTCTAATTTCTTCTCCATGCTAATCGAGATGAGCATTAGCAGAATAGGACGCTATTACTTAGTTCCTTATAAGTAGAAAGGGACTAAGGGAACACACTAAGCTAAAGGGACAGTAAAATGTCAACTTTATGTTTGAGAAAAGTAAAAGAAAACGGATAGCTCTACAACAAATATATAAAGTACATAAATTATATGTTTTGAAGAGATCTTCTTTTTGCTACTTTTGTGGTAAGTACAGTTTACCGGTTATACAAAATGCATTCAAAATGAAGAGGATTTCAGTCGTTATCCAAGTAAATTCAAGCTATACGTTGTATTTGTCATGTAAATATATTTTATACACAGTATTTTAATCAACATCGTTAGAGTCATTTTTTAGAAATTAAAACTTTCGAAAACTTTCTTGAAAATCTTCATATCTTTGGGGGATTTTGAATTTAAATACAAGTTTGGTATTTAACAGAATTTTTATTTTTGAGTTATGCTGCCACCAAACACACACACACATATATATATACACACACAGATTGCCTCTCTCTCACACACAAGGCTCACTCACTGACCTTTTTTTAGTAGTTTTTTTTAATTTTTGGGTGGAATATAAAAATGTTCTATTCTGTGTGATCTAACGTTCCTCAGAGTTAGTCGCAGCGGTACGGAAACATTCCGATTATGCGGTCCTGAGTTTGGCAGTAAAGATTTTCTATCCATAAATGGAAACCAGAACGAGAAAACTTTAAAATACATGTTCAAAATTAATGGAGCCTACCAAAAGCGTGCAGTGTTAACAATTATTACAGTACACATGAAAGTGACTGTTGGCGAAATTACGTTGTTTGTTATGAAGTTAATTTTATACATACATAACTAGCGGCCCCGACAAATGTTGCGCTGTTCAAAAGTTTTAAATCAAAAAATTATAAACTGTTTTAAATAGATTTAAATTATTTGGACCATTTTGATGAAAATATATCTAAAAAAATCATTAAAACAGCTGACGCCATCACGCGTACAGTTACAACTTGACGTGTGAGTATATTTGTATACTATAAACTTAAAACTGTTTTAATTAACATAAAGAATTAAAAAAACTCAAATAATTTTTATAACAGGATATTTTTAAGGTTCAAAAAATAAATTTGTAGATATATATTTAATCTGAATATTAACAGAATTTTTTTCTATCGTAATGCACTTTAATGTACATAAAATAGTTTTATTAATTTCTGAGGGGTATAAATGAACAAATTTTATGGTTTGCCAACATTTGAGCAGCAACATATAATTGGCCTGCAAAAAGCACAGATTTTGTAAATCCAAGCCACAAATTGACATTGTTTGCCCTTGTGACTTAATCACCGCAAAGTGAATTGGAATTACAAACGTTTGAACGGAGTGGTTGAGTCTGAAGGAATCATTGGAATGCATCATAGAAGAGCAACTTGATCTTGAAACCTGCCGTTCAAAATAGTAGTTTCAAGAACATTGCCCATGGTTCTTTTTATCGCGTGTCATTGCATAGCTTTGGTGCACTCAAATTTCTAAACAAAATAATTGATGAATCAATTGCAAATAGCAAATCATGTGGTGGTGTTCCAGGTAAATTAAGTGAATTCGAGAATTCAACAGGATAGTTGAAAAATTCTTCAGGATCGAAAACAGTGTCAATAGATGCATATGATATTTCATTGCCAGGCAATGACTGTTGTATTTTACAGCTAATTGCGTCTACATCTATATTTTTTTGCGGCCAAAATAGTTCGCTCATGTAGCTTGTAAATCTGGAAAGATACTTTCAATCAAAGCATTTTTGGTAGCCACCCTGTTACAAATGTTTCTGGGAGTCGGATAGATTGTGTATTGTTGAGTTTTTTCCGTTGACAATGTTTAGCAATTGTTCGGAGAATAGCAATGCAAATGGATCATTTTGTTGCATATTTATGGTAAGCCATAATTGCCTGACACTTCGCCATAGGCAGGGTTCTTTTAAACATGCGTTACGTGGAATGACGGGTAATGTCTGTCTCAAATCACCGGACAGCAGCAGTAGAGTACAACCGAAAAGTCTGGCATTATTATTGAGATCTTTCAGCGTTCTTTCGAGAGCTTCAAGTAAATGCTTAAGGACCATAGTACATTCATCCCAGATAATAATTTTGCATTTTCTCAAAACTTCAGCCATGCCTCAATGCTTCTTAATGCTACACATTGTGTCAGGATTTATGTGAATATTCAAAGGCAACTTGAGTGTTGAATACGAAGTCAAGCAAAAAATAAATGTTATTGGCGTGTTATTTATAAACGTTCTTTAACTACTGTGGTTCTCAGCGTCCCATTCTATACTGCGTATGAAAGACCATTTGATTTTGCTCAGAGGCCTCTCTATCAGGCTTGAGGTTGTTTTACGTGCCGTAAATCTACGACACAGGACCAACGGCTTTACTTCCCTTCCGAAGGAAGCCATGCTAAAGATTTTAACACCCGAAAAAAAATCCATCGTTCTCGGCCGGGTTTGAACCCACGACCTAGGGTATATGAAGTTAGCATTAACCATTACACCTTGAAGGACGAACCCATCAAGGCAGATTGTTGCAATACCTGATGAAGCAATTGCCAATGCAATATGATTTTGTGATTGCGCGCGAGTGAGATAAGGAATGTTTTTCCAGAGCTACCAGATGCGTAAAAAAATCCGCTGTTTGTGCTGCAATTGACAAATTAAGTTGACCATATATATTCCTTTGTTTAGCAGTGAGAAGTTGCTCATTATTAGCAACAAAAGTAGCCAAACAGATCATATCCAACTTTGTTTATGCTGAACAGTGCTGTTGATGATTTCTGCTGCTGGACGGTTGATCGATGGCATGACAAATTGCACCAGTGACATATTCGAAATAAGAATACATCTTTAATATCGCCTCGTTATATTCGGCGAAAAATCGATATTGGAATTTGATGAGCACTCCTAATGCGATGCAAAATGTCCTCACTCATTATCCAATAGAGCAGATACTTCAGATGGGAAACATATTGTCAACAATATAGCAATATTCTTTATCTGCAAGTGTGAGATCCCAATGGTTATGCTCTTCCAGTAATAGCTTCACACATTAATTACACTTTAATTTAATATTTTCAATTAGCCCAGAATTTTTTCAATGTAATAACTACACTAAGCTACTATAACAAGTAACAAATTTGTGAAAAAGTAGTACACTTACAGGAAAGTTTCTTGAATCCAATGGCAGCCTCAGCTATCTTCAAATATTTTGATGCCGCAATTGCAGCGCTATCTGGAAGATCCAATGTAAAACATCCAAAATTAACAATAAAGGAAAAAAAATAATTAAACAAAAATTTTCTATTGGATCGAATTGTGAATCTAACCGTTCTCAAATCCACTTGAACACACACAAAAACCATGAAAATAGCCAATATTACTATACTCAGCACATGCTTCAACAGCTGCTCAACCCAGCTCATTGCATAATCATCTTGGTCCTCATAATCAACAACGCTATTGATATCGTCAACATCACTGTCTTCTTTCAAATTAACAATCTGAAAGTGTTTATTTCGGCCGCGTCGTGACCAAGTGTTTAGACCACTCGACTATGCGACCGCATGTGGGATTTATGGTGGACAAGGTGTGGTTTTTCTCGGGGTTCTCCGGTCCACCCCCCTCGCATATTACACAGTAAAAATAGTGTTTATTTGCAGAAACACTGAAGAATGCCGCTCTAAAGTTGGCGCTATCTACTTCACTCTTTCGTGGATGGAGTTTTGTACATACAAATTAGCGCATCAGTCCTTGCCACTGCGCAACATAATGTTTTGCTGTTGTCTAACCTCACGATCTATACAATATATAGGATAAATGGGAATTATTACAATATATGAACACCGAGTGAAAAAAGTATGTTTGGATACTAATAAACAGGACTTAATTTCCGTTCCAGATAACGTAAAAAAATATACGTTTCTTTGCTTTTCGTTTTCGTTCTGGTATTAGTTCTGTGAGGCCGTTTATATGGATGTCTGTGGAGAGTATTAGATGTCTTAGTTTGAACGTATAATACCATGTACAGGAATCCTTTAAGCTAAATCCAGTTATGTGTTCATCGAAAAAGAACTGTGTATTTACAGGCTTTTAAGTGTATAGCAAATAACCGGAAAATATTTAGCACGTCAATTCAAGAAATAATATTTGAATTTTTCAGTACTTTTGTGAAACTGCTCTACTGCACAGTTTCAAACAGAAAATATTACCTATATAATTTACTTTGTCTACTCTTACAATGCTAAAAAGTCGAAGAAAATCTCCCATCAAACCACCCTTTCATGGAAATAGTTTGTTTTCTTAACAATGGCTCTTACGATTTTGACTAAAAACCACATTTTACAGATTTCACATGAAATATAAAATTCATTCTTGAATTTTCTGAGAATACCTCTGAAGTCCTCTTCATTTTGAATGATGTTTGCGTAACTTATTAGATTTAAGAAACATCTGGTGTGTTCCACTCAAATGACTTTGTCTAGCTGTTCTACAAACAAACTCCTTACAACAGTTATTTTTATCTTTCCTCTAGGATTATCGAGATAAGCTTAGCTGTTTAGCAGACTGGTTTGACAGTTCCTTAAAAGTAGGGGGAACTAAGGGAATACACCATTCTAAAGCTGTCGCTATGTGATGGTCATTGAAATTCGCTTCTTTGCATAGCTCGAAGTAAAAACAAAATAAACACAGACGATTTCCTGTTTTCTAGAGGACCTCAGGGACTATTCCCAGGAAATTCAAAATATAAATTTTTATTGGTCTTGTAAATATCTTAAATATACCGTATTTTAATCTAAATCTGTAGGGCCATTTTTGAGAAAATAAAAGTTTTCGAAAATTTTTCCATGTAAAGCGTAGTTAGTCTTGGGTAGAAGGATTTTCTTTAAAATCCTTGTATCACATCCTTGGGAGATACTCAACTTAAATGCCACATTTGGTATTTAAAAGGTCTTTCGTTTTTGAGTTATGCTGACCGCCAACACACACACACACACACACACACACACACACACAAGCGTGTAGATAGACAGATGGACACACATACTGACCTTTTTATGAAAATGCTTTGTTTCTATTCAAGGGGTCTTAACATTTATATTTCCGGTGAAATATCGGTGTCGAATATTTGGGTGTAATACAGTATCTTCTCCACGTACTATGCAGGTTGTACATATGCGCTATAAAAAGTTACATAAAAGTTTATCAAGTTGACTTATTTACACCTACATTTTGTTTAATATCGTGTATTTAAACTTTGTAGTAAACTAAGAAGATTTTGTAGCACAGCCATATGTTCAATATAAGTAAATACACTACTTTTATTGACTTATTTATCTGCTTACAAATATCTGTGATATGTTGTAGATATTGTATGTTTAGATTATATTAGAAAAAAAATATTTGTGGTAGTGATTTACATTCGCACACAAATACGATAGCATAGTAAGAGAAAATGAAAGTAATCACAAAAAAGTCATAAGTATATCAAAACGCATTCTGATCAAAGTTATGCAAATAAGACATGCTCGTATTTGAAACACACCCGAACCAACCGGTTTCTTTAACATTGCAGAAATATATAGTGCATAGCAATGCGTTAAATGTGTAGGGCTGTTAGTAAATAATGATGAAAAAGTCAAAGAAGAACAGCAGACAAAAGCGCAAAGCAAATTGCGGAAACGCGTATGGTGCTCAGAATGGTGATTAAATGAGATAGTTGCCCTGGATCCAAAAAGTACTTTGAAAGGGAACTTCCGTTCACCAGAAAGTTGTGGCACGTATGCTGATATATTATTGTATACAGTCTTCATGATAGTAGACTTTTCTGAGCTCAGCCAAAAGATTGAGGAGATGCCACTGAAGAGTATCCATTTGCGTTTGAGATATTATGGAAATCTGAATAGGCCTTTAAGGAAATGCTGAATGTTCAATCCAAATATGTTATCCACCGTTGTTAAACTGAAAAATCTATAGCTCTAACAAATTTAAACTGTAGGAAAAATCTCATATGTTCCATTCACATGAGCTGTTCCGCAAGCAAACTTTACTTACAGTAGTTTATTCTTTTATCTACAGTAAGGTAATTAAGATAAACATCAGCAGAATTGGTCTTATTATTTGCTTCTTTAAAAGCCGATCACTACGTGAAACAGTTGAAATTTGATTTTCTTTGAGTCTTCTTAGCTTCCAGAGAATGCCGCGTTATCTTGCATGGGAATGCCGACGTTTCGCTCATCTTGCACAAGAGCCCAGAAGAAGCTCATGGCAAGATGAGCGAAACGTCGGCATTCCCATGCAAGATAACGCGGCCTTCTCCGGGAGCTAAGAAGACTCATCAAGACACAGGTCGTGGAAGCCTAAGCATCCATTGATTCTCTTTGTTGCCAGGTGTAAAACAAACCAGAGACGAAAAGTTTCAGTAGCTTAAAATTGAAATAACAAGAAATATCTCGAAACGGTTAGCTCGAACGTCCCCTCCCAAACGTAAAATGTGTGTTTTAACAAGGTCTACTTTTCTGTTAAATAGCTTTTTGTCTATCTGTTAGGTTTTAACAGTTATACTAAGTTATACAAAAGCAATCGAGAATAAAGAAGTCTTCTGAGACAAAAGTATCTTAAGCATATTGTACTTTAATAAAAATATTAGAGCTAATTTTTAAAAATCTAAATTCTCAAAAATGCACTACGTAAAGAGTAGTTGGGGTGGGGGATATAAATGTAAATACTACGTTTGGTATACAACCAAATTTTCGTTTTTGATTCATTCTGTTAACAGATACATACACTTGACATATACACAATGATCTTTTTCTAAAAAGGCTTCTTTTTTTGGTTTCAGAGGACCTTAAAAATGTATTTTCAGTGAAATCTCGTTAGAGTAATACATACACGGATACACACACGGACATGTTTTTTAAAAATGCTTTTTTTTTTTTAATTCAATATATGAACTTCCGGTGAAATCTCGGTATCGAATTTATGTGAGCCATACAATACCTTCTCTATACACTATGTACATAGTACGTGTAAAGAAAGCAAAAATGTAATGCGTTTGATTCACATGAGAATTTCCTTAGCTTTCTGTAACAAATTATTGTTAAAACTATTCACTTCATGTTAATCGAGATAAACATTACCAGAAATGGCCGTTTTACTTGATTTCTTATAAGTAGAAGGGAAATAGGAGAATACACTAGGCTAAAGGATTACTATTTTAAAAAGCTGGGTGCCATTGGGTTGAAATACGTTTCTTTGGATTGGAGTTTACAAATTCCCGTGTGATAAAAGCTTAAGCATTTTAAAACTGAAACCAATAACAAGAAATATCTCAAATATGATGAACTCCAAGAATAAATAAATAAATAAATATATCAAACAAATTGTGCCTCTTAACGAAAGCTACATTTTTCTGTAGTAAGTTTTAGTCTATCTCTTAAGGTTTACTAGTTATGCAAAGTTTAGCAAAATTCATATAAAATGAGGAGCTCTTCAGGTGCTATTACCTGAAAATAAAACATATGCACTTTATTCGTCATGTAAATATCTTTGATGTATGGAAATTTAATCAAAATCGTTAGTGTACTTTTTGAGAAAAGCAAAGTTCCGAAAATTTTTCCATATATTTAGGATGCGGGGATTTTCATCAAAGTTTCCTGTCTCATTATTGGATTTTACCGACTCTTCGTTTTTGAGTAATCGTGTGCACAAACACATGGTCCCATGAACACATAGACTCACATGGACTTTTTTCTAAAAAGCTTTTTCTGTATTCAATGGGGTATCAAAACATGCATTTCCAGTGAAATCTCATTATCGAATTTTTGGGTGGAGTACAATAAATTCTCTACGTTCTAGTTATGTTGTACATATGCGCTACAGAAAGTAAAAAGGGTCTAGTCTTCTTAGGCATGTCCCATGATGCTCTGGGGCATCAATAATGCAGTTGGAATGCTGCAATTTCACACAGATGTGCTTTATAGTTTTCACTACAGAGGGTATTTTTGTTTCATGTGCTGCTCTAGCGAGAGAAGCGTGAACTACACAACAAAGATGCATGCTACTGTCGTCTACGTGTGAAGAGCAGAGAGGTGTGGTTCAATATTTGTGGCCAAAGGGCATAAACCGAGTGAAATTCACTGGGATATGAGTAGCGAGTATGGACCGTAAGAATGTCTTCAGGTGGTGCGCATGATTCCAAGAGGTCCATGTGAACCTTAGTGATATTCCACGCTCCGGGAGGCCGGAAACAGCTACAACCGCGCAGAATTTCTGAGGCATTGAGGCGTGTGTGTGTCTACTAGCCGTCCCTGTCCAGCCTTATTTCTGAGGATGTCCTCCACAGCTGAGGACGAAATGTCAAGTTTTAATAATGTTAATATTCGACCACAGCCTACAAGCCCGGACATGTTATATTTTACCAACCAATTAGCGATATTAATAGAAAAGAACCAGAATATTCCATGAGAGTGATCATTCACGTGTATTGAAACCACCGTCGACTATAGAATTTTATCAGGACATGTGCACATAACGCGGACAGTGAATTGGTTGTTCGCGGTCTTGAAGTATCAGATAGCAATAATTGCGGAAAACAGGTAGTAAAATAATTATTATGGAATATAGATAAACATAATGTATAGACATTAAAATAAATAAACACAGGATGTATCTTTAATCATGCAACTTGTATATTTTAGGGACATATTCCTGAATCTAAACAGTAAAAAAGTTCATATCAACTTGGTTTTGAAACTCATTTATTTCAGTGTTACCTACAACACAAAATCGAAAGTTACAAAAATTTGTCGAAGTGGCTTCCTCTTGCTTGGGGGCATGCGATAATCCTGTCATACTTCATTAGGATTTTCAAATGTCCAGTTATGAGTGGTATAAAAATTGAAGATACCGTCGCGAGTAAATACAGCCTCATCCGTAAATAAGATACCGTCAACAGAGATTCTCTCTCTCAACAACACAGTACGCCAGAGCATGGAACTTGCTTACTGCAAGCGTCGAGGCAAGAGGAAGCCACCTCGAGCAACTTTTGTAACTTTCGATTTTGTGTTGTAACTCTGAAATAAATGATTTTCACCCCCACGTTCATATGAACTTTTTTAAACTTTTTTGATGTCAGGAACACGTCCTCCAAATATATGACACCAATTAAGATACATCCTGTATAATTTAAGAAGTTTCTTCCTTCAAATTCTAGTTAGACACGTAAGTTTAATGTAGCCAAGTGTTTGTGGGGGTGTATTGGATTGGTCTGTGAGGAATGTATTAAGTAAAAAAGAACAAAGGTATATCCTTTCAAAATAATCAAATTTTCCCAAAATACAATTTCTAGGAATATTTCACAACATTTTTTCCTTTTAAGTAATACTTCCAGTATTATTTTGTAATTGCCTATTCCATTTAGTCTTTATTAATGCTATCTTCGAGTCACAATCCCAAGATAAAAATAACAAGTTGACGATAAATAATTAGTCGACTTATACACTCATAAGGGCAACATAGGTACGATTTCAACATATTTTTGTACCAACTAATGTACAATATAAATTTGCGCAAGACCAAAAATTCCTCTGGATACGATGAAATATCAAGTAAAATCCTAAAAGCATATTCTAACCTAATAAGCATTCCCATTAGCTATTTATGTAACGAATCACTAAAGAGTGGAATATTTCCTGACAGAATGAAGTACTCTATTGTCAAACCATTTTTACTTTCTCTATATGCACTATGTACATAGTGTATAGAGAAGGTATTGCTCTCCATCCAAAAATTCGGTACCGAGATTTCACCGGAAATATTTGTTTTAGGGTCCCCAGTATCCAAAAAAAGCATTTTCACAAAAAGGTCCGTGTGTGTGTGTGTGTGTGTGTGTACGTGTGTACGTGTGTCCGTGTGTCTGTTAACACGATAACTCAAAAACAAAAAGTCGGTAAAATACCAAACTTGGTATTTAAGTTTAGTATCTTCCAGGGATGCGACACGAAGATTTTGAGAAAAATCCCCCCACCCCCAACTACCCTTTACATGGAACTTTTTTCGAAAATTTTGATTTTCTCAAAAATGGCTATAAAGATTTTGTTTAAAATTTGGTATACTAAAGATATTTACCTGACAAATAAAATGTACATCTTGAATTTTCTGGGAATAGCCTCTGAAGAGTAGTTTATTCTGGATGAATTTTACTGAATTTTGAATAACTGCTAAACTGTAAGAGATGGACAAAAACTTACTGCACAAAAGCTGTAGAGCACGTTAAAATACACAATTTATGTTATATACATTTTTTCGTAAGTTTGTCGTTTTTGAGACATTCCTTATTTTTGGTTTCTGCTATGAAAAACTTATACTTTTATCTTACAGGAAATTGTCAACTACTATCCATATAAACAAAGGAACTTCATTGACATAGCAACCAGCTTTTGACTATCATTTTAACCTATGGTAGTCCCTTATTTCGCTTCTACTTACAAGGTAGCAAGTAATAAGACTATTTCTGCTCATTTTTTCTGATTAGCATAAAGTAAATAGAATTATAAGCTTTTTAAGAGTAATTTGTTGTAGGGATATAGAGAAAGTCATGTGAATGGTACACATCAGATTTTTTAAAAAAAGGTAAACAAGATAATATCACAAATTATAGACCTATATCTCTCTTGTTTGTTTTCTCAAAAGTGTTTGAGAAAGTAATGTTCAATAGGCTTTATTATTACTTGGAAAAGAACTCTTGCTTGGCAAAGAACAGTTTGGCTTTAGAAAAGGAGTAGCGACAGATAATGCAACCTACAAGCTCACGCATAAAGTGTTAACAGCCTTAAGTGAAAAGGAACATGTCGGTGGAATCTTTTGTGACCTAGCGAAGGCTTTTGACTGTGTGAATCGTGAGAAATTCTATGGAATAAAGAAAAACATATTAGATTGGTTCATTTCATACCTAGAGAAGAGAAAACAAAGGGTTGAAAATAATAACTCCAATGGGTATCAAAGTACTGCCTCAGAATGGAAATCAGTAAAACATGGTGTTCCCCAGGGACCAATCTTAGGGCCTCTTTTGTTCTTGGTTTACATAAATGACCTCCCATTATACATTAAGAGTATTGCAAGTATTTATTCGCAGAAGACACTAGTGTTCTAGTAACAAGTAAAGCTTTCAATGACTATGTAGTAAAATTAAACTATGTTCTGAACTGTATGTCAAATTGGTTCAAAGCAAACAAACTCTCAGTAAACCTTGAAAAAAAATTCAATTTATAGCTACTCGCTCAGCACAAAAACACATAGAAATAGGAATTAATGATACATTGTTAGAACACCTAAATGAAGTCAAATTTCTTGGCCTTCAGGTAGATAAGCATTTGGACTGGAAGTCATATATTAGCTACATCACACCTAAACTTAGCTCAGCATGTTATGCTCTCCGTGCACTGGTTAAATTTTACTCAATCAATATACTTAAATTGGTGTATTTTGCTTACTTTAACTCCATCATCGAGTATGGAATAATATTCTGGGGTAATTCAATGGACAGTAGATGCATATTCCGGATACAGAAGAAAGCTATACGAATAATCTGTAATGTTTATAGCAGACATTCATGCAAAGAACTATTTAAAAAATTGGGCATACTCACTTTACCTTGTGTTTATATACTATCCATTTTAAAATTCTATGTAATTAATCGATATAGTTTTATAACAAACATGGAAATTCATAACATTAATATTAGACAAAAGGGATATATTCATTGTTCCAATGCCAATCTTCGTTGCTTTCAGAAAGGTGTATATTATGAAACAATCAATATATTTAATGCTCCCCCCAGTAATCTTAAAGAAAATGTTTGGAATTTCAGGGTTTTTAAGGCCTCTCTTAAAGAGTACCTTTGCAATAAAACATTTTACTCTGTAGATGAATATTTAAGTGACAAATCTGTCTGACAATACCTATTGTATTTATAAGTATTATAATGTATTGCATGTTGTGTATATTAGTGTGTGTGTGTGTTTTATATTAAAATTAAACTGATAGATACTTTGACTTGCACGAATGTGTCAAATGAATTTTTTAGTATTTAATAACGACACAAAGTTTGTAAAGCCTAATTAATGCTTTGATATTTTACACTCTAGTGCATAGTTATAAATTTTTGCATTGGAAATTCTATAACATATTTGTAAATATATATTGTAATTTGTTGGCATTTATGAAGAGTTATAACTACTAGTAGTACTATTATGTCGATAATTAGAAAACTACCATCTGACATTACATCAGTATTACATATAATACATTTATATATACATTTTAACACTAATTTTAGATACTCTTTATGTGATTGGAAAAAAAGGAAGTTCATGTGCTTTTATAGAGGACATTAAGTATAATAGAGGCCTCAAATACAAATGGTGTGGTTATATGTCCATTCTGCTGTTGTTATAATCCAAGCTTTAAGCATGAGCTTTATACATTGTTTTTTTTTCTCCATAGTATATAAACTTATGTATACATGTATATGTCTTGACAAGTTCTATGTTCAGTGGCTTCCTGTCCTAAACGAACCTACAGAATGCTTTCAAATCTAATCTAAAGATATAACGAATAAATTTATTTAATTCGTATTTGGCGTCAGTTTTTCTCTGCCTTCCCCTCTGATTAATATACGGTTTATCACTAATTATGAGTTGAGAAACTCTATGACAGTTCCTCTTTAAAATGTGTTTAAAATGAGACGGATAGCATGTTAGAATGTTTCAATTAACCTTGTAAAGTTGTGGTTGTAACACTAAAATCTTTGTCGCTACAAAGCTAAGTAATTATAGGAGACGATGAAATGACTGATAAAAGGTGTTACAGATCTCGGCAAAAGATATGCTGTAACGGGAAATAATAAGTGACTAAAAGGGCGATTATTAAGTCTAGCACGCCAAACAACTCCTGCCCAGATTGACCGAAGAGCACCTAAACAGGAATTAGCAAGAAAACTTAACACACTTATTTGGCCTGTAATACAAATTGTGGGCTCTAGAAACGTTGGGCTGATTTCCTGAAGCAGAAGTGAGACGAAACGAACAATGGTGTAATAGGTTTCTTCTCAATAATGTCTAGTTATAGCAACCTGCTTTTGATTACGAGGATTTTAAGGCATATCAATATAATTTCCAATTTTTTTTTTTTTTTTTTTGCTTGAAACTCGTAAAATATTATATTAGTGAATTATTTGTTTGCCAATTACAGGAACAAAAATCTGACATTTACAACCAGACGAGTATTATTTATATTATATATTAGTAATTTCTCAACCAATTATGTAAAGTAAGCAAAAACCTACTTTATTCCATCTAAAAATTTGATACTGAAATGTCATAGAAATGCATTTATTGATACTTTTAATTTCTGTGTGTGTGTGTGTTTGAGTGTGTGTATGTGTACAATTGATGAACAAACAGCAAAACTTAAAAACAAAACATATGTTAAATACGAAACTTGGTATTTAAGTTGAACTTCATCCAAGGATGCGACGCGATTTTTTAAAAACATTTCTCCATCCGAACCTTTCCTTTTTTAGAACCACTCTATTTTTTTTTCTCAAAAATAATTAACAATTTCGATTCAAATACCATTAGTTTAATATATTTGAATGGAAAATGAAATGTATATTTTGAATTTTTTGGGAATAGCATGTGAATTTGTTTCCGTTCTAAATTACTTTTGTACAACCGGTAAACCTAAGAAATAGATAAAGGTTACTACACAAAAATGATGGTCACAATTTATGTCAAGTAAATTTATTGGTGTACTTAAACAATTTCGAAGTATGTCTTTTTATTGGTAGTATTTTAAAATATTCTTATACGTTTCTCAAAAAGGAATCGTTAGTCTCTCTCTCTCTCTCTCTCTCTCTCTCTCTCTCTCTCTCTCTCTCTCTCTCCTCTCTGCCGACATGCAAAGTAAAATTTTAAAACCATTAGATCTGTCGCTTATAGGCTACTGTGTTTCTCTAACCTACTTATCGATAAGGAAATATACAATAAAACAGTTTCTGCAAATATTTATTTTGATTAACATGATGTAGCTAGAAGAAGAAGCATTTGTAAGAATATTTGTTCAAGTGTGAGTAGAGAAACCTCAAAACAATGATACAAAAATATTTCTTATAATTAAAAAGGATTATTCTTAAAACTTTAACTTGAAAATTATAACTAATTTATTTTCAGTTTACCCTTCATCGAATATGATAGTCACATCAATTTATTTTTCAATCTATACAATGATAGTTTCATTCAAATTTCATTTTAGGTGCAACGCGGATACAGTAAAGAGTATCTATATTCAATATCACTTATTTGGTGGCCTCAGAATTCCATACTGACCCTATGATATCCCGAGAAACAAGCGACTTTACCTTAAAATGCTTTGAAATGTCATAATATTCAATAATTATGGATATCTCAAATAGTTGATGCCACATAAAAGGTTATTATGAATACATTGTTGTTTTAATCTCATCTATATTTCTGTATTGGTATTGCTCAGTCGTTTACTCTTCATAGGATATTACCATATAAAGTATAAAACGTCTTTGAAATGAAGAGGACTTCATACAATGTTCGGGATTTCATAAAAAGTTCGGGATTTCAAAGAAAACATACGTTTTGAGGTCCCCTGAATCCAAAACAATTACTTTCTCTACTTAGTACCTGTACATACGAATAGGCAGAGAGGGTATTACACTCTACTAAAAAATTCGATACTAAGATTTCATCGGAAATACACGTTTTAGGGTCCCCTGGTTACAAAGAAAGCATTTTTAGATAAAAGAGTTGTGTCCATGTGTCTGTGAACACGATAACCCTAAAACGAAAATTTGGTATCTAGGTTTGGTATCTTTCAAAAGTGTGACACTAAGATTTTGAGAAAAAATTCCCCAGCCCAAACTACCCTCTATATGGAACAAATTTAGAACATTTTAATATTTTCAAAAATGAATAAAAATTTTGTACAACTGGTAAACCACAAGAGAAAGACATAAACACACCATTTGTGTCCTACAATTTTTTTCTTGCAGTGGACAATTTCCGAGATATTCCTTGTTATTGGATTCAGTTTTAAAATACTTAAACATTTTCATACGGGAATTTGTAAACTCCTGGCCAGACAGAGAAACGGATATCCACCAAATGCAACCAGCTTTTAAAAGATTTGACTATCGCTTTAGCCAAGTGTATTCTCTTTATTTACCTTCTACTTACAGGAAAGAAAGTGATAATGGCAATTTCTACTAATATTTATTTCAATTGGCATGAAGTGCATAGAAGACTAAGCTTTTTAACAATAATTTGTTACAGAGTTATAGAGAAAGTCATGTGAATGGAACACAGATTTTTAGAAAAAGGTCCGCGTAACTGAAAAACGAAAATACCGGTAAATGCCATATTTGGTTCTTAAAATTAGTATTTTCCAAGGATACGACTCGAAGATTTTTAAGAAAATCCCCACCCCAAAATACCATCTAAGCAGACTTTCTTTTTTTATATTTTTTTAAATGGCTGTAGCGATTTTGATTGCAATGTCAAATATTAAACATCTTTACGTGACAAATAAAATGTATATCTTGCATTTTTGGGGAAGAACTGCTGAAGACCTCTTCCTTAAGGATGCATTTTGAAATAACTGATAAACCTTAGAGATAAAAACTTACTGTACAAAACATGTATCTCTTGGATAGGTAGAAAAATCTAATGCGATTGCCGGGATTTGAACCACAGATCTCCCGGTCTCTAGCCGGTTGCTTTAACACTGAGCTACCATGACAAGGTAGTATTTAAGTTAAGTATCCTCCAAGGATTCCAAGAATTCGAAGGGAAACGCCACTTTCCTTTAGAAGGAAAAAGTTTCGAACATTGTCATTTTCTTAAAAATGGCTGTAAAGATTTTTATTAAAATAAATATATCATCACGAATAATATATATATAGCCATTGAAGAATTCTTTATTCCGGATGAGTTTTGCAGAATTTAGTACAACGATTAAACCTTAAGTGATAGACAAAAACTTAATACAAAAAATGAAGATCTAGTTAAAATACATTTTACTTTCCCTATACGTACTATGTACATAGTGTATAGAGGAAGTATTGTATTCCACCCAAAAATTCCATTCCAAGATATCACCGGAAATACATGTTTTAGGACCCTCTGGATCCAAAAAAAGCATTTTCAGAAAAAGGTCCGCGTATATGTGTGTGTGTCTGTGGACAGCATATCTCAAAAACGAAAAGACCGTTAAATACTGAACTTGGTATTTAGATTTGGTATCTTCCAAGGATGAGACACGAAGCTTTTCAAGAAAATTCCCCCACTCCCACCTACCCTTTACATGGAAAAATGTTCAAAAATTTTGATTTTCTAAAAAATAGCTGTAACGATTTTGATTAAAATCCCGTATATTTAAGATATTTACATTCCAAATAAAATGTATATCTTGAACTTTCTGGGAATAGCCTCTAAAGAGCTCATTATTCTGGATCAATTTTGATAAATTTTGCTTAACTTCTAAACGGTAAGAGACAAAAACGTCCACAGAGAAAATGTTGATCTGATCAAAACACACAATATATGTCCTTTACATTTTTGTTGTGGAGGCAATCGTTTCCGAGATATTCCTTGTTTTTGGTTTCAGTTGTGAGTACTTATACTTTTCTCAAACTGGAAGTGTCCGTTTTTATTTTGTTCTTCTCCTGGCCAAGCAAGAAAGCGATTTGTAATGACAATCGAATAACGACAGCTTTTAAAACATTTGAATATCTGTTTAGCGTAGTGAATTCCCTTGTTTTCTTTCTACTTATAAGGAACTAAGTAGTAAGAACATTCTGCTAATGATTATCTCGATTAGCAAGGTGCAGAAAGAAGAATAATCTAATGTAAGAAGTGTGTAGAAGAGCTAGACGAATTCATGTGAGTGTAATACATCAGATTTGTTCTTGTAAAGTTGACCATTTTTGAGATATTTCTTGTTATTGGTTTGAGTTTTAAACTACCTAACTTTTCTCAAATGGGACCATACAAAGCGAACCAAAACTTCAATTGGTTTAATTGTTTTTCACACAAGCCGTGTGTAGGACAGGAGTTGGATAGGTAGAGTCAAACTGAAAAATGCAATGCCATAGTCGGGATTTGAACCACGGATCTCCTGGTCTCTACCAATTAAACCGATATCAAAAAATCTGATGTTACACTCACATGACTTTCTCTAGCCGTTCTACGAACGTCTTACATAAGATTATTCTTCTTTCTGCACCTTTTTAATCGAGGTATTCAGCACAATGTTCTTATTACTTAGTTCCTTATAAGTAGGAAGAAAATAAGGCTAAATTGATAGTCAAATGTTTTAAAAGTTGTCGTTATGCGATTGTCATTACAAATCGCTTCGCTTCTTTTCTTGGCCAGGAGTAGAACAAAAAAAAGTCTGAGAAAAGTATAAATAGTTCACAACTGAAACTAATAACAATGAATACCTCGGAAACGGTACGTTCCAAAATGTATATGACGTGTATTTTAACAAGGCCTACATTTTTTGTATAGTAAGTTTTTGTCTATCTCTTACGGTTTATTAGTTATGCCAAATTAAGCAAAACTCATCCAGAATAAACAGGTCTTTAGAAGCTATTCCCAGAAATTTCAAGATATACATTTTATTTATCAGGTAAATATCTTTAATATACGATATTTTAATCAAAATCGTTAAGAGTCATTTTTAAGAAAATCAAAATTTTCGAAAAAAGTTCCATGTAAAGAGTAGTTTGGGGTGGGGGGATTTTTCTCAAAACCTTCGTGTCGCATCCCTGGAAGATACTGAACTTAAACACCAAGTTTGGTATTTTAGCTACTTTTCGTTTTTGAGTTATCGTGTTCACAGACACACACACACACACACGGACCTTTTTCTGGAAAAGCTTTTTTTTTTTTTTTATTCAGGGGTTCCTAAAACATGTATTTCCGGTGAAATCTCGACATCGAATTTTTGGGTGGAATGCAATACTTCTCTATCCCTATCTACATTGTACATACGGGGCTAGAGAAAGTAAAAACCATAGCAGTTTGCTTTACTATGAATCCTAGGACTTAAAGTACATATAACACTGAAAATCGCCATTGGAGTTGTCATCTCAAAATAATTTGTGATCACCTTGTGGTTTACCGGGAAACAAGCGAGTCAGTTGGCAAATGCAATACTATGCCGGCATGTTGCCATGGTAGCTCAGTGGTAGAGAGACCGGGAGATCCGCGGTTCAAATCCCGGCTATGGCATTGAATTTTTCAGTCTGACTCTACCTATCCAAACTTCAATTGTTTCACATAAGGACAAACTTTTAAAAGATTTGACTATCGCTTTAGTCTAAAGTATACCCTTATTTATTTATATATACACCTACAATGAAGAAAGCATCTCGATTAGCATGATGTGGATAAAAGAATCATCTTTTGTGAGAATAGTTTGTATTTATAATAGCTAGAGAAATCTATGGAAATGGAACATATCATGTTATACACACATATAAATATTGTATTATAACAATCAGATTTTTTATGTATTGTTTTTGCAACGTTAATAATTTCCGAGATACTCCTTGTTATTGATTTCAGTTTTAAGCTACTTAAACGTTTCTCAATTGGGAGATCATATTTCGTTTCATCTCCCTTTTGTTTTATTCCTAGCAGTGCAAAGCTAAGACTAATTACTTCATATAGTGACCGGCATTTTTAAAGATTTGACTATCCTTTAACTAAGTGTATTCCTGATTTCTCTTCTACGTAGAAAGGTACTAATTCACTAATTTCTGTTGATGCTTATCTTGATGTAAATAAAAGAATTATCTTCTTTAACAATGGTTTGTATAAAAAGTAACGTGAATGGAACACACAAACACATGCACGTAAACTATAGCAATTTCTTCTACAAATGCTCTTTTTTATCTCGGGGCCCTCAAGACATGAGTCTCCAATGAAATCGCAATATCTAATTACTTTCTCTAGCCCGTATTTACAACGTACATAATGAGTAGAGAAGGTATGGTATTCTACCAAAATTAGATATTGAGATTTCACCGGAAATACATGCTTTGAGACTCCTTAAATTAAAAAAAAAAAAATAGAAATATGTCCATATGTGTGTGTATGTGAGTGTGTGTCGGTTAAATACCAAACTTGCTCCCTATCTTCCAAGGACGTGACACGAAGATTTTTCAAGATAATCCCTCAACTTTAACTATGCTTTAGATGGAACATTTTTCGAGCATTTTGGTTTTATTAAAAATAGCATTAACGATTTTTATTAAAACGTCATATGTTTCAGATATTTTCATGACATACGAAATGTATATCTTGAATTTCTAGGAATATCCTCTGAAGCCGTCTTCATGCTTAATGACCTTTGTATAATGTTTGTATAACTAGTTAATTGTAAGAGATAAGAAAAACTTACTACACAAAAAATGTAGAACTTATTAAAACACACATTTTTTTTTAATTTTGTTTGTAGATTAATTGTTTTCGAGATATGTGGAGTTATTAGTTTAACTTTTAAGGTACATAAACTTTTCTGATGCGGGACACATCTTTATTTTCGTCTTGTTTTTTGTTTACTCCTATCAAGCAAAGAGAGCCGAATTTCGATTGCTTCCCTCAGGGCCCGGCTTTTAAAAGATCTGACTATCGCTTTAACCTAGTGTATTCGCTTCTTTCCCTTTCACTTACAACAAATTTAAGTTATAAAAGTGATTCTGGCAATTTTTATTTTGATTAGCATGACGTAGATAAAAATAATCTTTCGCAAGGAAAGTTTGTTTGTGGAACAGCTAGAGAAAGACATGTAAATGGAACACATCCGATTTTTATGGGTGGATTACTCCTCTTACCTACTATAGGAGATACGGAGAGAGTGTTGTAAACACCATTCTATTTTTCCAAACAAAAAACAAAAACAGCTTTAAGAGGTTTTACTACTTTAAACGGTTCTAATGAAATAATACTTCATGTATTCCCTAGATAAACGATGTTCTGGGAATATAAACTTTGTGCAGAAACTGCCTGACTGAATTACCTTATCTAGCAGGATATAAAGAATGATTGTGTATATTATTCATTTTTTACAGCGAAGTAACAATTAGATAAATTAAGTACATACTGCTTTATTCTTTACTGTTCTTGTTTTTTTTTTTTTTTTTTTTTTTTTTTGCAGTAAATTGGAATGTCTTAAATTTCTTCTACAACTTCGAAATTTGCAATGAGTATGAAGATACATGCATACTTTTAAAATAATGTTTTGTTTATTTTTAACTCTATTCTATGGGTATGATCTTATGTATTTAGCAATGCATAAAATGGAATCTAAACTAGTCAATGAAATTACTTACGACATTGTTACTTTACGTTGGGAAATGTTAAATGAGTTCGAGAAATCTTTTGGTTTTCCCGGAGAACCGCGAGTTCGTTGACACGCGTATGGTGTCATACCAGCGTTGTACAAAGAGCAGCGGCACGGTAAGCCGAAAATCTGTGGTTCAAATCCCGGATATATCTTTGAAAGTATTAGTCTGATTCTACCCTTTCGGAACCAATAAAAGGTACTACTACTATTACCACCACCACTACCACTGATAATAATAATAATAATAATAATAATAATAATAATCCCGTGCTGCAGCACTTAAGAGCCTGGGGATACCGAACCGGCTGCCGGCCTCACACCTATTTACGAATGGCACATATGCACGATCATCCAAAAATACGGAGAGGTGATGTGGCCAGCATGAGGCATCTCCCAAGTGGCATACTGGCTATCATGACCAGGTTCACTGCCTATAGCAGTTCCTCACTTTACTTATGACACTAAATGGGCACCAGTCCTATCTCTGGCACTTACAATCCGCTCCCATATGGGTGAAATCGAACCCGGAGTATTCCGCGGCCGGGAATTTCAGCACTGAGCTCTAGTCTGCTACGCCTAAGTTATTACAAATAATTAATTAATCGTAATTAGTATAGCAAGGGTAGATAGAATCATTAAAATGATAATTTTAATGGGGGTAGTAACTAATTTGTTTGGAATGAGTTCCCAATTGTTTAAAAAACGATGCCAAATTTCATAGTGCTTAGAACTGTAGGTACAATTTATGTCCGTACTAAAGTAAAGAGTTTAAATGCTTGGGCCTCACTAAAGTGCTATACGGCGAATAATTTGGAATCACCGCTAAACGGGTGATGATCCTAGTGCTGCGCTAGGTCAGTGTAGCAAGTCTTGAAGCGCAAGAGGAGCCAGAGCAACTGAATTTTGGAAATGCGTGCCCTTATATTAACCCAAGTTCACTTACATGACACTACCACCCGTAAATTTCTATGTTCTACATTGTCAAACGTTGCGCTTCATATTAGCATATAGGACAAACCTTTCATTGTATTTCACTTGTTAATCTTAAGTATCTATTCTTTCCTTTTTCTAAATTCTAATATACAGCACATTCTCAACAACCTTTTAAGTGTGCCTTATGCTTGTGAACACATTAATTCGATGAGCCAAATTAGTTTCTTAGATTAACGAAATTCCTGAATTCTAATTACTTTCGCCACTCTGACTTTCTTCTTAATTGCTTCCTTTAGCATAACTTTCCTTTGCTAATGATACATTACCTAACAGCTGAGTTTGTAGCTCGTGTTTAACTTCTGTTCTGAAGTAATTCCTTATCTATAACAGAAATGCAACTTAAGCATTTTTACATTATTCTTTGATTTTGCTATATGATACCATTTATCACAATTATTTCTATATATATATATATATATATATATATATATCCCCATTATTTCTTTATAAAATAATTAATAATTGAATGAAACCATAATACCAATATGAGAGCGTGGAGGATCTTGTTAAAGTTTATATGTGTATACAGCTTTGACTTTAGAGCATGTAGCCTGCAGAAAGAGAGACAGGTTGAGAGATGGGGTACAGAGGGAGACCAGAAACAAATAGAAGATAAAGCTAAAAAGAACTGGAGTGGTTATTAAATACCTATCTAATTTCACCACCATTTAAACCTGAATATTGTTGCAAAATAGTAAACAATTTTAAATAACATTCCATGAATCTTGTCATTGGCAGATTGCAAAATACCTTTGTATTCATCTTTGTATTTATGTGTCATTTTTTTCACCAATGAGAATAAACCTTAATAAATTAACGGGGGTAAGCATATTAACAATTTTTTCAAAGATTCATAATGCTCATATTTGTACCAGTCAGTTTAGCTTAATTTAGTTACAACCGTCAGAGAAACAAATAAAGTGGTTGTCAGAGGATATTTCGATAAAATTCAAGACGCACATTTTATTCGCCACATAAATATGTTTAATATTTTATTTTAATCGTTAGAACCATTTTTGAAAAATAAAACAATTTGAAATTTTTTCCATGTAAATAGTAGTTTCGGGTGGAGGGATTTTTCTCAAAATCTTCGTGTCGCATCCCTGGAAGATACTAAACTTAAATATCAAGTTTGATATTTTACTGAATTTTCGTTTTTGAGTTATCGTGTTCATACTCACGGACACACCTACGGATCATTTTCTAAAATATCTGATGTATTTCATTCACATGACTTTCTCTAAATCTCTGCAACAAATTAGGTATTGTTAAAAAGCTTATGCTTTATTTAATTCATGCTAATCAAGAACAAATAAGCAGAAATGGTCGTATTACTTGCTCCCTTGTAAGTAGAAGCGAAATAAGGGAGTACCATAGGTTAAAGTGATAGTCAAAAGCTGGTTGCTATGTGAGTGAAGTTCTTTTGTTTGTATGGACAGGAGTTGACAAATTCCTGTATGCGAAATGTATACGTTTTTAAATGTGAAACCAATAATAAGAAATATCTCAAAGACGATCAACTCCACGAAAAACATATATATGTAACTCAAATTGTGGTTTAAAGGTGCTCTACGTATTTTGTGTTGTAAGTTTCTATCCATCACTTTCAGTATATGCAAAATTTCGTAAAATTCATCTAGAATAAAGTAGTCTTCAGGAGCTATTTCCAAGAAATTCAAGATATATATTTTATTTATCAGGTAAATGTCTTTAATGTACCATATTTGAATCAAAATCGTTAGTCATTTTTGAGAAAATCAAAAACTTTTAAAACAATTCCATGTAAAGGGTATTTTGGGATGGGGTGATTTTTCTCAAAAAATGTTCGTCGTATCCCTTGAAGATAATAAAGTTAAATACCAAGTTTGGTATTTTACCGAATTTTCGTTTTTGAGTTATCGTGTTCAGAGGCTTTTTCTGAAATTACTTTTTCTGGATACAGGAGACCCTAAAACATATATTTCCGGTGAAATCTCGGTATCGAATTTTTGGGTGGAGTGCAATACTTTCTCTATACACTATGTGCATAGTGCGTGTAGAGAACGTAAAAATTAAACATGGCAGACAAGTAAACGTCGAAACGATCACAGAAGTATGTTAAGTCGATTTACATACTATGCATATTACAGGCAACTGCATATTACTAAGTATAGGATTGAGTGACGTTGCTCACCGCTCACTAGAAAATTAATACCAGGTTTAATAAAAGAATTTGTGTTCCATTCACATGACTTTCTCTACATCTCTGCAACAAATTATTGTTAAAAAGCTTATGCTTCTATTTAATTTATTCTAATCGAAAATAAAATAGCAGAAATAGTCTTATTACTTGCATCCTTGCAAGTAGAAGCGAATTAGGGGAGTACTATAGGTTAAATGATCGTCAAAAGCTGGTTACTATGTGACGGAAGTTTCTTTGTTTGAATGGACAGGAGTTGATAAATTCCTGTAAGAGAAAGGTATGTTTTTCAAAGCTGAAACGAAAAAAAAAAAAAAAAAAAAAAAAAAAGGAATATCTCAAAAAGGATCAACTCCACGAAAAAATGTATGTAACATAAATTGTGTGTTCTAATGTGCTCTACATTTTTTGTGTGTTAAGTTTTTGTACATCTCTTACGGTTTAACAGTTATGCAAAAATCCGTAAAATTCATCCAGAATAAAGTAGTCTTCAGCGGCTATTCCCAGAAAATTCAAGATATACATTTTATTTGGCAAGTAAATATCTTAAATATAAGAGAATTTAATCAAAATCGTTGGAGCAATTTTTAAGAAAAATTTCGAACTTTTTTTCCATATAAAGGGTAGTTGGGGGGTGAGGGATTTTCTGGAAAATCTTCGTGTCGCATCCTTGGAAGATATAAAAACATAAATACCAAGATTGGTTTTAACGCTCTTTTCGTTTTTGAGTTATGCTACCCACTGACGCACACACAGACACACACGGACATTTTTCTAAGAATGCTTTGTTTTGGATTTAGGGGGGCTCAAAACATATATTTCCGGTGAAATCCCGGTATCGAATTTTTGGGTGCAATGCAATACCTTCTATAAATACTATGTACATAGTACGTATAGAGAAAGTAAAACTAGCCTTCAAATATAGCAGAACTCAACAGGGCTATTTCAAGTTAAAAAGCATTAAGTAGTAAACTGGCTGGGCGACCTTCGTTTTAGCCCTCTTGCTTATCGCGAAAACGGTCAGCAAATCGCGCTCATTGAGAGGGTTAAAATGCTCGCCAGTTCTTCATTGACCGGTTTTGACTAGAAATAACTCCGTTGGGTTTCGCAGCTCTTTTAACGCACGAAGGACCATTTTCAAACGCCAAATACGGGGCAGTTGAGCCACCTGGTAGAGCAACAGTTCGCAATTTCCTTTTCTTTTACTTTCATCTTTTCTGGCTTACCTCAGTTACCAAGGTAAATACCGGATTCTGTAGTTCCACTTCAAGTCTAAAACAATCGTAAAAATGAAAATTTATGTAATAACAAATTCACTGCTATTTATCCTTAGATAGTACAACCAGATAGACTACCGGTACCCTCCCGTGTGCCCTACATATATATATATATATATATATATATATATATATATATATATATGTAGAAGCTGAGGTGCAGTTAACGGGTGGCAAGGTATCTGTGCCACACAGTCGAGGTATTCATTTGTCTATCTCGTATAGATTCAGAGCCGAATTTGCCCAACACTATAACCCCGCCGCTGAATCCTTGCACTTGGCAGCTGTGAGTTAAGTTGGTACAACTGCAAAAAAACGGATGAAAAGCTTTATCAGTTTGACTTTCTGAACCAATCACAAAGCAGCATTCTGGTCGGTCGGCCACACAATGGAAACGGATCCAGATGCAGCACCGTTGCAATTTCTGGCTATTTCCAAACCGCATTCTCCGTTTGTGAACTCCTAACACGTGCGTTGAGTTGTTCTGCGTAAACTACGTATTATTCGTTGTTATTTATGTTTGTTTTATTGTTGGTAGTGTTGTTGGTGTTTGTACGTGAGGGAACATGACAAGATTTTCACAATTTCAGAGGTGATAGACTTTTGCGGGAATGTGTGGTGAGGATGGAGCGGCTTTATGGAAGAAGAAAGTCAATCTTGTCCACAAAATAATACGAAAAGCACAGGAATTAGACGGAATCGTCAGTGAATATGAACCACTAATGACATGTCTTGGTGACGAAGACGATAGTTATGATGATGATGACAATGACGGTGATGCTTCCGAGAATGATGACGACGGAGACTTGGATGGAATTGAGCCACTAAAATTCTAAACCTTTGCAAATCACTTTGTTATACCTTTCTCTTATTGTAACAAGCTATTTTACATTAATTTGCTCTATATTGTCGTAAACAACGAATTGGTTTCATTATTCACTATGTACACTGTTTATATTCGTCTTTTCACACATTAGAGATATTTCTAATCAAGTCTTGTTGTTTACCAGTTACTCTGGCAACGCAGCAAAGGTAGCATAGCCAACCTTACTAGAAACCACCCGAACCGTCAAGTGCAAGGATTCAGCGGCGAGGGCCGATGTGGAGAGATGACGAAGCAAGTTAGTATGGTACTGGGATGGTACCTATGCAATCCACGCCGATCCATGACGTATATCCTAACAGAACCGTCGCGATATGATCACTTAGTTAAAGCGCACTAGAAAGAAACAGGGCACACCTAATTGATTTGATCGGGAAAGTGATCATCAAAAGCCAAAAGCTGCCTCAACCGCAAATGGAATCCAAAAGTATAACATATAAATGGTATATGATATAAACGCTGGAAGCAGTAATTGAAAATATTAGCTGGAGCATATTAAAAGCCAAAATTTGCTGCTGCTGCTGCTGACGACGATGATGGTGATGATGATGATGGTGGTGGTGGTGATGATGATGGGCTCTCTAGTGTCGCATTCCATGGTCATGTGAAATAAAATATGAGGAAATATTAAATGCAACCTTTGAAATATTACAACCGTAAAAAGCCAGTCTAAATATATCAATTGCGCACTTTAGTACGAGCCTGTTGCTGTTGCTTACAGTTAGTGACAAACAAGTTCAAAGTCAGTATGTAGCTTTGTCATGCACTCCTTCAGTGCTGTAAGTATAGAAAAGTCACCGTGGAACTGGTTCCCTTGAAGCGGTTCTTCGGGCTTCAAGGAAACAAAATGCGACACTTGGGAACGCATCACCATAAGCAACTTTATGGTTGTGGCCTTTTGAAATGCTCCGGCTCCTGTTTTCAATTATTGCTTCCAGCGTTTACAGTATACCAACAGTTATCAGTTATATAAGAGGTTCTTGAGGCTCCACGTAAAAGTCAGCAGCAAGTATGGCGTGAAATGCTAATGATATTGGCGCCTTCTGATTGCTTACATTTTTGCAGCTGTAAAATAGGTACCTTAATGTTTAGGAAATATTTTATGTCATTTTTCTTTGAAAGGAGAAAAACCGGTATTCATTAGTTAAGGCTATATCGTGTCTACAAAGGTTTTTTGCCGCTAATCCTTCTTCATATATGCTGCAAAGAACAACTTTAAACACTTGAGGCGAAATCCAAAATCCACCGTTAAAGATACAAAGGCGTTAGAAACAAGAATTGTTACAAACCGCTTATTATTCCTGTATCTTAACCGTTTGAATGTAATGGAATTCGCAACAGTAAATTCTTGGGGTTTAAAAGTTGTAAAATGACTATAAATTGTGGTATCTTAGGCCAGCAAGTTTCAAGTAACGCCTCAATAAATATTTGCAAGATTACGTTTCGGAATATGTAGCTGAGTAGTGAGACAGCAGCAAATACCAAATAATATTTTGCCCTAACAATTCCTTCGTGAAGAATCTCGACTGGGGACATAAAATTGCAAAGCAAGGTCCTTATTTATGGCTTTCTCTGTGAGCTGCGGCCTGGAGTTCAACAATGATCATACAAACGTGATAACCCGACCTACCAGACTGCGTATGTATGCACATTACTTGCTCAGGGACATTACTTATCTTGTATCACATTCTTTCAAGTGGTTATGCAACTGTTTTAATGCTCATCAGCAATGCGACTGTCATAATTTCTAGTAGCTTTTATTACACCATATGCACGAACATCTCTTCTATAAGGAACATGTTAGCTATAAAGCTTTGCCTTCAAGAACCAGAAGCTGCAAAATGAAAAACGTCTCCTAAAGGTGTTTTTCTAATCACATTAATATTTAATTATGATCACGAAGTGTATGGTAATCTAACATTCACAGACACCTGTACTGGCAGGTAATATCTAAAACATATTAAGGACCATAAGTGGATATTATCACGATATTTAATGTTTTTCCAAATTATGCATATGTATGAAATAGGAAAGGTAGAGTCAGACTGAAAAATTCAATGTCTTAGCCGGGATTTGAAACACGGATCTCCCGATCTCTAGGTGTTTGCTCTGCCACTGAGCTACCATGGCAACGTGCCGGCATAGCATTGAATTTTTCAACTGACTCGCATGTTTCCCGGTAAACCACAAGGTGATCTCAAATTATTTTGAGATGACAACCCTAATGGCGATTTACAATACTGTAAGTACTTTAAGTCCGAGGATTCATAGTATAGCCAACTATTATGGTCAATTGGTAACACGGCTTGTGTGAAGAAACAATTAATCCAACGTAAGGAATAGTTTCTGTCTTTCATTTTCTGATATTTTTGTATATGGTAATAAAACCATTCGTAATGAATTTTAAATCGCGTCTCACCCTAATATTCCGTTTTATTCATGGATGCTCTCTAGCTTGCTGCAGTTCTTAGCGTTCCCGTGCTACACTGAGCGCGATAGACTGCTTAATTTTTTCTCAGAGTCTTTTTATCAGGCTTGAGATTGATAAATCCACGACACAGGGGCAATGGTTTTACTTGCCTTCCGAAGGAAGTCATTCTAAGGATGTTTACTCCGGAAAAATGTTATCACTTTCCGCCGGGTTTGAACCGGCGACCAGAGGCTAGTATGTTACCCTTAGACCATGAAGGATGACATATCACGCTTAAAAGATAGCATGTGTTAAATGGAGGGCACTGTTGACTCCATGTACAGAGTGAGGCATGAATCTCTGACGGCTTTTAAAAGCAAACGGAAGGCCGCGTCGTGGCCGAGTGGATAGACCACTTGTTTCTCACCTAGATGGTCGGGGTTCGATTCCAAGCGACCGCATGTGAGATTTATGGTGGACAAAGCGGCGCTGGGGCGGCTTTTCTCCGGGTATTCCGGTTTTCCCCGCCGTCGCATTCCACCGGTGCTCCATCATCATTCATGTATCATCAGTGTCACCGCCTGCGATGCCATAAGTAGTTAAAGTGGACGTAAAACACTATAAAAAAAACCAAAAAAAAAAAAACAAAAAAAAAAACGGAGTACTGTGTGTTTGGTCAATTATTTACGAGGGTCGTTTTTTTTTTCAACCTCCGATAGGCTTCGTTGGTTTGAAAGTGCTGCCCTCTTATCCACGTCTTCAGTTCAGGGAAAGGTGAAAGTAGCTGGGTGTCAGATCAGGACTGTACGGCAGATGATCGAAAATGTCGGATTGAAATTGTTGCAAGGAGCCAATGGATTGTGCCAGCAGTGTGTGGACGAGCGTTGTCATGGATCAACACAATTCCTGAAGTCAGCATTCCTCTTCGTTTGTTTTGAATGGCTCTTCGCAAACGTCGTAAAGTATGAAGATCTGAAACAACGTCAATGTTCATTTGAAATCATTGGCGGCAACATTTTTGAAGCGAGTATTACAAAGCTTGTGCGCAGGTACGATGAATGTCTCAATATTTTCGGTGTACAAGTGTACAAAACTTTTAGTAATAAAAGAATTGTCTTCTATGAACTTGTCTTTTATTTATAACCTATCGGAAGTTGGAAAAAAAAAAAAAAAAAAAAACCGCCGCCGTATTTTGTCATATTACAGTATACGCAATGGCATGCACTTTCAGATATCATTGTTCACTGATGATTTGATTTTTTTTACGTTGGTAAATGATTTACAGTTGTGCTTATGCTCTAACAATGCACTGTTTCCAGTTCAGTTGCGTGAAGTATCCATTCAGTAGAAACACCGCATAGAACATTATTCACACCATTTCTTTATCTACAGTAAGTCAGTACCCCTTTGGGAATCTTGCGTTTATTAAAAAGCCTCCGAAATTCCCGCTGAACATCTCAGTTATATGCGATAAACGTTTCTATTGGACGAATATTTTCTGGTACAAACACTCCCTGAACCGGAAGTAATTAGTGCATTTCAATTAACATGACTTTCTCTACATTCCCATAACAAATTATTGTTAAAAAGCATATTCTTCTATTTACCTTATGATAGTCATTACAAACATTAGCACAAATTGTTATAATTACTTGCTTCCTTGTAAGTAGAAGGAAAACTACACTAGGCTAAAACAATAGTCAAATATTTTAAAAGCCGATTGCCACGTGGATGAAATCCGTTTCTATGCAGGGTCAGGAGTAAAAAATGAGTAAAAACTTCAAGTGTTTTGCATCTGAATCAAATAAGAAGGAATATTTCAGAAATGGTCAACGCACCGAAAAAAACGTATATGACATAAAGTGTGTGTTTTAATGAGATCTACATTTGTGTGGTAAGTATTTGTCTATCTCTTACCAGTTACGCAAAATTCAGCAAAATCCATTCAGAATAAAGAGATCTTTAGAGGTTACTCCCAGAAAATTCAAGATATACATTTTATGTGCCATATAAATATCTTTTATATACGGCATTTTAATCAAAATCGTTAGAGCTATTTTTTAGAAAAATCAAAATTTTCGAAAAATTTTCCATGTAAATGTAGTTTGGGGTGGGGGGATTTTCTCAAAATCTTCGTGTCGCATCCCTGGAAGATACTAAATTTACCTTCTCTATACTCTGTGTAAATAGTACGTGTAGAGAAAGTAATAAGAAATTAAATCATTATAGAACCTTGTCAATTTGAAACTCATGCCATTGTGCACTTTGCAACACGACCATTATATATCTTTGACTAATCAAATAGGGTTGGGATTGGTTTAAAAATCATCAGGCATTTATGCTCCTCTGTGTACTATATGTACTTTAGAGTTTAAGAGCTTAGCTTTGATATTTCCCTCAATTCAATGTCATCTCGTGAATAATACATCTTGAAACAGTAAATATCTTCACTGATTAATAAGAATATTGTAAGCCATTTTTCTCCTGAATTTTATCTCCCCTCTTAGTATTTTAGTACTTCAAAATATGAATCTATAAGCATAAAATATAGAGTTTATATAGTGACAAAGCCTTTAATTTTTCAGAGCAGCATCATTGTTTGCTATTGACAAAATTATAGTCAGATTGATGGAATGTTTTAACACAGCAAAAAATGAACGATCTGCCGCACTATTTCCTATATCGATTTTTCTGAAAGTTCTACTGTGATTATATTATTGTTATGTTAATGTGAGTATCTACTACATTTCATTCATATTGGATAAATTCTTTGCACGATATAAATTAGTTCATACATTTTATTATGTACCTAAATATATTACACACTGAAAATACCCTTCGCACTTCAAAATTTATGAAAATTGATTGCATTTTCTGAATTGAAGCTTTAAATTGCATAAAAAACTTTGATTATTGAATAAATGAATAATTATTAAAATAGACATTTTAATCTCTAAAAGGAAACTTTTCTATAAAACTATTTTTTTAAAAAACTACTATTGGTATTAGAATAATGTTGTCCTTTGCAACATTACAATAGGTATGGGTAAAACTGAGACGCGTGAAACATTTTGAAAGTGTGAAATCTAATTTTCGTAAGACGCTGTTTTTACGTTCTCTACACGAACTATGTACATAGTGTATAGAGAAGGTATTATAATGCACCCAAAATTCGATACGGAGTTTTCACCGGAAATTCATGTTTTGGGGATCCCCTGCATCCAAAAAAATTATTTTTAAAAAAAGGTCCGTGTGTGCGCGCGCGTGTGTGTGTAACTGTGGACAGCATAGCTGAAAAACAAAAAGACCGTTGAATATCAAACTTGTTATTTAAGTTTGGTATCTTCCAAGGATGCGACATGAAAACTTTCAAGAAATTTTTCCAGCTCCAAACTACCCTTTACATAAACATTTTTCGAAAAATTTGGTTTCCTCAAAAATAGTTCTAACGATTTTGATCAGAATACCTTATGAATAAGATATTTTTATGATAAACGAAATGTAAATCTGGGAAAAACATCTGAAGATCTCTTCTTTCTGGATGACTTTTCTATAACTGGTAAACCGTAAAAAAAATTGTCATTAAAACACACAATTTATTTCATAAATTTTGGTAAAGTTAACCGTTTTCGAAATATTTCCAATTATTGGTTTCAATTTATTTGGTTTCATTTTTCTTCTCGTTTCTCGCTTGTTTACTCATGGCAAGCAAAGAGTTTGGAATTTCAATTGTTTCAATAGCGACCGGCTTTTAAAGGTCTAGACTATCTCTTTAGTCTGTGCATTTTCTTATTTACCTACGACTTACAAGGAAGCTAGTAATAAAACTAATTCTACCAATATGTATCTTGATTAGCATGGTGTAGGGAACTGATTAACGTTTTGAATAAAAGGTTTGTTTACCGAACAGCTAGAGGACCTCATGTGAATACAACATATTCCATGTTTTCCCTTCTGCTTATAAGGAACGAAGTAAAAGGACAGTTTCTGCTAATGTTTATCTCAATTGTCATTAAGTAAATTGAAGAATATGCTGTTTAACAATAATTTGTTACAGAAATGTAGAGAAAACTCTATGAATGGAACACATCGGATTTGTGAAATAGTATCTAGGAAGAAGATGTGTTGTACTGTTTTTCAATAGTATAGAGTCCGAATGAAGGAAAGGACAACAAATGCTGATTCTCAATAAACCCCCAAAGTTTACAACAGGTATTTGTTATAACAAAGCAATTTTAAATTTATTCACCAATTGTAATCAAAATTTCACCCCCACTATTCCTTATTTGCGTCCTAGCAGATCCTTTCATTCATTTATTTTCTATCCTATACACCTGTCAACTTTAGCTGTTTCATTTACTCCCTTACTAAAACTTATTTAACTTGAATAGTCTTAGTAATGTAAGCGTACCTGAGGGATTCCGCATTTCAGTCAGTGATAAACTTTTTGTGCGTCATACCTCAGGATAAGATAAGATGAGAATAACTAGAGCGGGCAGTCGGAATCGGATGGCGGGAGAGAGCCATCGTGGAGGAACATTCTTATTCATTGGAATAGATTGTAATTTTTATAAGTTGACTGTTTTTGTTAGGTAGATTTAAGTGAAAAATGCGTTTGATTTCATCATCCTGGGTTATTTTATGGACAATGTTCAGATATCTGTGGCGCAAACCTCAGATTTATATCTATTCCTAGAAGATCGTTATCTCGACCCGGGGAGCACTAGGAATCCGTCTCAGGTTTGACCAAACTCTGCTGAGTCTACAGACCAATGCCATCCCGCCGCTGAGAGCTAAATTTCCAAAAGGCAGTCACCTCCACGAGAGGGTGCCACCACAGTCGTCGCTGATATTTACAACCCTGACAGAGACCTGTTAGATGAAGCTGAGATGAAATGAAGGGGCAGGAAATTTGGGGAAACGAGAAACCTCCACAGCATTCGTCTAGTGACCGAGAAAACCCCCGAGAAAGCCATTGGTCAGAGAGGTCAGTCGCGTGGATCCTCTCGAATGCCAATCCCAGACGAAATGTCTGTGCCATCTGGCTCAGTTACTTCAATAAACTAATGCATTGATTACCTTACGTTACTTCTTAATTTTCTAACAATACGTCTCTTCAAAGCTTCTGTAATTCCATACTTATAAATATTTACGCAAAATGCAAACTAATCTGCGTGAACACTTTGCAGTGATATACGCTATAAGCATTTTACCAAAAGCACAATATGATTCTTAGACTGAACAGATGGAAAAATGAAATGGCGTTTTATTTGCGGGAGCTTTTTTACTGGTTCTCAGCGTCCCATTCTATACTGGCTTAATTAGGCTCAGAGGCATCTCTATCAAGCTAGAGGTTCTTTTACGTGCTATAAATCTATAACACCGGTCCAACGGCTTTACTTCCCTTCCGAAGGAAGCCATGCTAAGGATTTTAAGTCCTCCGCCGGGTTTGAACCCGCGACCTTGGGTACATGATGAACACTTGTCAAGATAGTGGATCCTAACTTATTTAAAAAAAAAATTCAAATCCATGATAACATTTTCTCTCTCTCTTGGTCCTCTTTGTAAAACCCAATAACAAAAAGTTTCCCGTTGCTTGATTACATAAGGTACCAGGTGACGTGTGCAGATATTCCTTTGAGATATAAAGATTTCATTGGAAATACATGTTTTAGTGTCCCTAACCCCTTCCCCCGCACCGTGGCCGAGTGGTTAGACCACTCGACTCTCACCTAGACGGCCTGGGTTCGATCCCAAGCGACCGCATGTGAGATTTGCGGTGGACAAAACGGCGCTGGGGCGGGTTTTCTCCGGGTATTCCGGTTTCCCCCGCCATCGTGTTCCACCGGTGCTCCATCATTCATGTATCACCAGTGTCACCATTAAAGCGGGCGTTAAACACTACAAAAAAATAATCCCCTCCCCAAGCATGTTTAGAAAAGAGTTACTGTATGAATGTGTGTGTATGTCTGAGGATAGCATAACTCTAACACAAATGTCGGTTAAATTCCAAACTTAGTATTTAAGTTCAGTATCTAAGAATGCGACATGAAAATTTTCAGGAAAATCCCCCAACCTCAACTACTCATGAAATATTTTTTTCCAAAAGTTTGGTATTATCAAAAGCGGCTATTATGATTTGTATTATGTTTAGATATTTTAATTACAGAGGAAATGTATACCTTTAAAGACCTCTTCAAAAACTTACTGCACAAAAATTATCTCGTTATACACAATTTATATTATATACCTTTCTTTTTAGATTAAACCATTTCCAAAGAGCTTACATTTTTCTCAATCGGGAGTCATCCTTCTTTCATCTCTTTTTTTTTCTTTTCTTTTCTTTTCTTTTTTTTTTTTTTTACTCCTGGCAAGCAAAGGGAATTAAATTCAAAGTTTCAAACAGCAACCAGCTTTTAAAATATTTGACTATCATTTTAGCCTAGTGTATTCCCTTAGTTCTCCTCAGCTTACAAAGAAACAAGTAATAAGACCAATAATTGGTCAGCAGAATGATTCTGTTAATTTTTATCTCGATTAGCGTGATGTAGATGAAAAGAATAAACTTTTAAGAATATTTTTTTGTAACAGCTGAAAAAAGTCTGTGTGTGTGTGTGTGTGTGTGTGTGTGTGTGTGTGTGTGTGCGTATAAATGAATCGCCGAAATATATGTATGCGCATCACTTCGGAACGACCGCACCAAATTGAAAAAGAAAATGTTTAAAATTCGTACGGGGAAGTTTTTAAAGTGTCATAATATGAATAATAACAGTGCTAAGGGAACGCGTTTCGGTTAATAGCAGTGATGGTAGCGGCACCACGGTTATTTGTTGCTAAATGGTCGTAAAACTGTTATATTTTCCCTCCCCATTCAATGTAAATGTAACGCACCAGTTTATACAGACCTTGACGCAACGCAGGAGTGAAATTCAAACATATGTTTATATATTAACTGTCCTTTCCTTACTCCTATCGTTTAAAATAAAGAAGCAAAGAGGCTATCCTAGCGTTTAACGCCTAGAGTAAATACTTAATTTGCCGCTAAATAGCTGTAGTAGTATTTTTCCTCCATATTCAATGTTAAGCTAACGCACCAGTTTATTGAGACAATGACGCTTCGCAGCAGTGAAATTCAAATACATTTTTATGTATTAGCTGTCCTTTCCTTACTCCTATCGTTTAAAATAAAGAATCAAAGAAGCTATCCTAGCGTTTAACACCTAAAGTACTTAATTTGCCGCTAGATAGCTGTAGTAGTATTTTTCCTCCATATTCAATGTTAAGCTAACGTACCAGTTTATCGAGAAAATGACGGTTCGCAGCAATGAAATTCAAATACATTTTTATGTATTAACTGTCCTTTCCTTACTCCTATCGTTTAAAATAAAGAATCAAAGAAGCTTTCCTGGCGACGAACATCTAGATTAAGTACTCATTTATTTGCCCCTAGATGGCTGTAGTAGTGCTCAATATTTATTTCCCATTCAATGCTAAGGGAATGCACCCGGTCATGGCGTCAAAGACGCAAGATAACAATAAAAATCAAATATATTTCTTATGTACTAACTATCCTTTCCTTGTTCACATTGTTTTAAGAAGGAAATAAGAAATAAGCAATTTTATTGTAATTCTTTAAAATGAACATTTTAAACTATGCACATAACCAATAATCCTTATTGGACTCTGAAAATGGCGGAGAAATGACCGGAGCCGGAGTAAACCACTTTAGGTTACAGAACAAGAAGATAACCCCGTCACCATTACACGCAATTGCGTTGCTCTTAATACATGTGACCGAGTAATATTTTGAGTTAAATGGATAAATTTAATACACAGAGCTATCATCAAATAAAATATTATCACTTGCCTAACCAGATCTACTTGCTCTTTAGTTATGTTATTGTTAGCCATAAGATGGCTGTTTTGACATAGAAGAAAATAAAGAAAAGGTGGAAAACATTAGGAGTAAAGGAAAGAAGGAGATTCGGAAGAAGCATGAATGTTACTTTGTGACTTTCTCCTTAATATAATTCATTACCTATTTCAGCATTTACCCGCCACAATATGAAAGCGCTGTCATTATTGTTTTTATGCCAACGGCATCCCTGTTTACCCACTGCATATGTCATTCTTTCCACACTACCTTAGTGCGCTACCTTCGTTCTTTTCGCAATAACAGCAATATATGCTACCTTGGGCAGATCATTGCACTTTATAGATGCAAAAGCATGATTAGACATTGGCAATCGGAAAAGTCCTATTGATACTTCTACTGGCCTATTTTCGTTTCCACCAAATTTTTGTCACTTCACAACGCCAAAGGAAGAATTTTTGTTTTTATCACAATACCAACAATAGTATTACTACGCCTTGCTGCATGTGTGTGAGCGGCTTGCTTCGGAAGTCAAAACTGAGGCACTTGTGTGACTTGTACGAACGACTGTTCCTGGAAGTTTTTTGCCCCGTCATGAATAGGCATAAAAAGAAGAAAATGAGCACTGCAGGAAGTTCAATTGCGAATGCACAGTGTGCAGTAATTGAGTCAGTTTCGGCGAGAAATTCGTAGCGTGCAGTAGTAGCCGACGCAGCGAATCTGAAGGAAGCTATACGGCAGAATTGTTGCGGAACTATCAATAAAGTCCTTCATTAGTTGTGAACAGTGTAACAAAACCTCAAAAAAACTCTTTGTTTCTTCCTCTAATAACAAATGAAAATCTGTTCACAAATAAGTGATGTCATTGATGTCAATGTTGTGTGGAATTATCCTGGTTAAAGAGCATATTTTTATGTGCTAACCTTGGTCTTTTTCAGTCAACTCAGGTTTCAAACGATCCAACAATGAGGTATAATAGTTATGTTTCTGCCTTTTTCCAACTAATCTATACGAGTTATACCTACCTATAAAAATTTTGAAATCCCGAAAAGAGTGGCCATCACCTCAGCAGCTGCTCTTTGCCTTTTTCGGTGAACATTCATCAACCTGTGTGCATTGTTTTGATTGCTGTTTTTACTCTTGTGTGTTATGGTGGATCCAGTTTCATCAACACTTACAAATCGGTGCAAAAAGTCTTGCGATTAAATATCCCAGACTTTGTGTTGAAATGTTGTCTCAGCTGCACTTTTAGTCGCAATCGGGTACAGCTTCTTCATAGTCATTTGTCTGCGTAGAACGTTATGCACTCGCTAAATTAAGTTGCCTGCAATCTCAACAATCACAGGAATTTTTATTTCGAGGTCTTGCATTACCATATCATGGATTTTGAGAATGGATTCCTGTGTAGTGAACTCAATTGGCCGACCGGAAGACACTTTGTTTTTGTGAATTGTCCAAGCACTTTTAAATTAATTACTCCAAATATAAATTGTCATCAATGTGCGTGCAGAGTGCAGGCGAACTTCATCCAATTCTGTTTTGGTTTGTGCAACACTAAACTCATTTTCAATTGCAGTCGACAGACACTTTGACCAGTTCAAATAGCTGAAAGTACTGAACTGCATGCTGTACGTTATTGAAATGTTTATTTTATCCTTTGAATAATCAAGATTAATAACCATAACGTACAACAAAATGTGCCATTCTTTCAAGGAAATTTATCATATTTATCAAGACAATCATGTAAATGATATCATGCTTGTTTGTTCTCCATTTACTGTTGCTCTTTCCAACCAAGTATTAAATCGTAGTGTTAGGTTTTTTATTTGCGTTAACTGGTGCTATTAATTTCAGGGTTATCTTTCCCATAGTATGACTGACATGACATACAATGACAATGACTAGTTGACGGGACACCTAGCACCTCGACTCCTAATGGATCTTTTATGCCTATATCCCCAGGGGGAATTAATGCGATGAAGGAACCGCCGGAGGCTATGGGTTGCATGACTGATGCGGAGAGCTCCCTAACAGTTCCAAGACTGACCAAGGGGTCGCTCCGAAACACGCCTCTAGCAAGCCCGCAGAACACGATCAGCAGGGGATGTTGGCAGGACTTAGAAGTTTCAATTTGCAAATCCATGCACCATCCTACCGTAGCCATATAGTCAACGTAAAACATGAAAGATGGAATTAAAATTCTGCGAAATGGCGGAGAGAAGGAATCCGTGATAAAGTATAGCACTCCAGCATTTGTCTTGGCCAGCCAGGGAAACTACGAAAAATGCCTTGATCAGAGTGGGTGACTATCGGAAATCAAACCCGGGAACTCGAACCAGGAGACAATTATCTGAAATAAGAAGACAACAGTAGGCAACATGCATTAAGAAACATTCGTATATATCCTAACAATCATTTAATATTTGTTTTTATAGCCTTGTCTCACACTTCGCTAGCTTTGAATGGTGGGTGACAAATTAACTGTGGGACATACAAAGATAGGCGATAAATGCAATATAAACACTTTGTTATGATACATGCATATGCTGTGTCACCCTGAGAGGCAGGTTTGAAACAACAACTCCTCCTATGTATCATGAAAGATTTTGCATGCATTCCAGATGCATTAACTCTCTGATGTATTATGTTAGATTCATAAGGTAACCAGAATGTAAATTTGGCAATTCTCTTCGAATACAAAAGATGAATGATTATGTCAAATAAGGAACTAATTTGTATCGCACAACACCCTATCACAAGCTGTTAGCCAATAAGAGGTAACTAGTTCACGTCACTTTAGAGGAATACTAAGCAAAGTGAAATGTAAAACACCTTGGGAAGCATGGACGCGTCTATGACCGCCTCACATTCCTTTGTTAAAGTAAACATCAGAAGTTCTATTCGCATGACTTTCTCCCCCCCCCCCGCTATTGTTTATTTATATATATATAGCTTTTACAACTATGCTTACTAAACCTAAATTTCCCATCTACTTAATTTTAATCAATATAAACTGTTACAGAAATAATTTCAAGGACGTCTATAGAAAAACAAATCCACAGTCAAAAGGTATTAAAGTCGATTGATATATAATTCCATACTACGTCCATGACATAACGAGAATAGCTACACCACTTTAAAAACAAATCTTATGTGTTACATTCACATGAGTTTCTCCCCTATCTTATCAGCAAACTATTCTCATAAAAGCTTATTCTTCTATATGCTACCTATATAAGCTTCATTACGCATTTACATTCTTGTTTGTGGGTATAAAAAGCATACAATAGCTTTAATCAATTGTCACAGATTTTTAAAAATCTAATGTACCTCATTCACGTGGGTTTATCTACCTATTCTGTAATGAACCATCCTGAAAAACTTATTCTTCTATCTAATTCATGATAAAACACACATTAGGTAAATTAGTCTTATTACTTGGTTTCTTATAAAGAGAAAGGGAATAAGAAAATAAAGTAGGCTAAAGCGATAGTCAAATCCCGTGGTTGCTATGTGATTGAAACTCGGTTCTCTTCGTACAGCCAGGAGTAAAACTTAAAGAAACAGGAGTGCCAAATTTTTGAGTGAGAAAAGTTTTAGCATTTTAAACTCTAAACCAATAGCAAGGTTTATCTCGGAAATGGTTAACTGTACAAAAAAATGTATATGACATAAATTATGTGCTTTAACGATATCCACATTTTGTGCATAAGTTTCAGTCTATTTATAAGTTATGCTAAGGTCATCGAGAGTGAAGAAGTTTCCAGTGGCTATTTCCAGAGAATTTAAGGTATATGAATATGTTTAATATACGACATTTAAATAATAATCATTAGAGCTATTTTTTCGGAATTTTTCTCGTGTATAAGGTAGGTTGGAGTGGTGGGAGTGGGCACACACAAACACACACGCGCGCGCGCGATCGCGGACCTTTTTTAAAAAAAATTAATACAGAGGAGCAGCCTAAAATATCTTTTTTCAGTAAAAATCTCAGTGTCGAATTTTTGGGTAGCGTGCAATCGGTACCTGCTCTTCCTATATACTATGTACTAAGTAGAGAAACTAAGAAATGAACCAACTAAGTTGAAATTGTATGCTCCTTGCATGAACACGAGGAACAACGATAAGGGCTTACTTTTAAAAAAGAATCAAGAATATCTAGAAAGTCGTTAACGCCACGGAAAATTTTATTGAAATGAACTGTGTGCTTGAACTATATCTACAGTGTATGTGGAGCAATTTTTGTCTATTTCTTATGATTTACCAATTATACAAAATCATTCAGAATGCAGAAAACCTCACAGGTTATCCATAGAATATTCAATTAATTCATGTTATTTTCCCCTTAATATCTTAAAATATCTGGTATTTTGTGTAAAAACTACAGAAGTTTTCGAAAAAATTAAAAATATCTGAAAACTTTCATCAACGTATAGTTTCAGGTGGAGAGGTTTTTTGTAGACCGTCTTCATCCCAAGCATTTTCAGAAGATGCTGGAGTTTAAATAAAGGTTTAGTTTTTACTTGTCGGTTTTTAGTTGAGCTGTTCACAGACAGACACACACACGCAAACACACACATACACGCGCGCGCGCGCACGAAAGCACAACGCGCACATTCAAACAAGTATCCTTTTTGGGGGGCGGAGAGTCCCGAGGGGCTTCCAAATAGATTAACTGTGAAAGTTTGATATCGAACAATTGTACTTAATGCCGAAGGTAAAAAATACAAATTACCGAAAAACTTAAGACAACTACACCCGATATCTCGGAAATAGCTGGGAGTACAAAAATAGTATTTGCAATAAATGGGATGTTTTAAACAGATCTATATATTTTGTATCACTTAACAGAATTATATAAAATTCCTTCCAAATAAACAGTACTTCATAGTTATTCTCAAAAAGTGTAGCATATAACTACATTTTTTGCCGTGAAAATATATTAAATGCAAGCTATTTTAATCAAACTCGTTAGATCATCAGTGAGATATAACAATTCGACAAATGGGTTGATTTTCTCAATTTACTTACTGTATCGTGTTCATTTAGGTAATTGTTTCTTTAACACAAGCCGTGTGTCTAGATTTGAACCACGGATCTTCCGGTTTCTAGGTGATTACTCTAACCACTGTCCGCAAGGGACCAAGGCTTGATAATAACTGTGATGATTTTACTTTCTCTACTAGTACTAAGTACATAGTAGATAGAGAAGATACTTCATTCCACTCAAAAATTCTATACTGAGATTTCACCGGAAATACAAGTTCTGAGACCCTGAGTCAAAAACACAATTTTGAAAAAAGATCCCAGTGAACATGATAATTCAAAACCGCAAAGTCGGTTAAATGCCAAGCTTGATATTTAAATTGAGTACCTTCCAAGGACGTGACACAAGTGTTTTCAAGAAAACCCCACCATCTTATAGTACCCTTTGCATGGATTCTTTCAAACGGTTCTAACAATTTAGATATATCTGCAATTTTCTCGGAATAGCCTCTTCTTAAGTCCTCTTCATCCTGTATGCCATTTGAATAGTCTGTAAAGCGTAATAGACAATCTAATTAAGCAGAGTGAGTGGATCTCGTTAATGTAAACAAATTATGCCAAATACATTTTTTTGGGTAAACCATTACCGAAATATTCGTTGCTATGGTTTAAATTTTTCTGTCGTTAAACCTTTCTCAATTGGATTATTATTTTTTTTTTCCATTCTGGTCATGAAAGAGAAGGAAATTTCGATACAACACAGCGACCAATTCTTATAAGGTTTGATTATCAATTAACTAGCGTATTCCCTAGATATGTAATAATACTAGTTGTGCTAACATTTATCTAGACTAGCAATAAGTAGATAGAAGAATAAGCTTTTAAACAATAATTTGTTACAGATACGTAGAGAAAGTCATGTGAATGAAAACATCAGATTTTTACTTTCTCTACACGACTATGACCATGGTGTATATAGACGGTATTGTAATGCACCCAAAAATTCGATACCGAGATGTCATCGGAAATACATGTTTTGGGACCCCCTGAATATAAAAAAAGCATTTTCAGAAAAAGATCCGTGTATCTGTATGTGTGTGTGAGCCTGTGGACAGCATAGCTCAAAAACGAAAATACTGTTAAATACCAAACTTGGTATTTCAGTTTGCTATCTTCCAAGGATACGACACGAAGATTTTGAAGAAAATCCCCCTACCCCCAATTACCCTTTCCATGGAAAACATTTCTAAAATTTTGATTTTTTCAAAAATGGCTCTAACGATTTCGATTAAAATCTTTTATATCCAAGATATTTACATGACAAATAAAATGTATATCTTGATATTTCTGGGAATAACCTCTGAAGACTACTTTATTCTGGATGATTTTTATTGTATTTTGCATAACTGGTAAACCCTAAGAGATAGGTAAAGACTTATTAAACAACATATGTAGATGACGATAACACACAATTTATATCATAGACATTTTTTGCGTGGAGTTGGCAGTTTTCGAGATAATCCTTGTTTATAGATTTCAGCTTTAAAATACTTAAACTTTTCTCTTACAGAACTTGTCAACTTCTGGCCACGCAAAGAAACGGAGTTCAATCCCATAGCAACCACATTTTAAAACATTTGACGTCGGTTTAGCCTTAGCCTTAGCCTAAGCCTAATATATTCCCTTATTTTCCTTCTACTTATAAGGAACTAAGTAATAAGACTGTTTCTGCTAGTGCCTTAGCATTAAATAGAAGAATAAGCTTATTAACAGTAATTTTATAGAGATGTAAAGAAAGTTATGTGAATGGAGAATATCAAATTTTTAATAGCATTAAACGACCGTTTTCATATATATAATGGTATATAAAATGAGGAAGAAAATTTAGAGAGGAAGTGTTCTACTTCTAAGTTGAGCATAGCTTGCCTGCATTTGTCAGATATGTGGACTAAAGAAACACTTAAAAAATCTCAGAAAGGGTTTGAAGTGCGAACCTCCCACGAGTGGATGAATGGCTCATAGACCTCAGCTACTTGTGTTAGTATTTGGCTTCAGGCTCATAGCAGTTGGGCATTTGTAAAATTTTGATAATTGGTGTTTATTTAACAAGTAAAATATTGACACATCAGAGGCTAGGGAAGTGTTTTTTTTTTTTTTTTTTTTTTTTTTTTTTGAGACATCAGGAAGTACAACTTATGTGAGCCCACTAATGTACAGCAAAGTTGTGTGTATTGTGGATAGCAGTTAACGGGTTTTACGGGACCTCTATAATATATTTCATGATGATATGCTCATGTATTTACATAAAATATTAAATTTGGCAAAACATAGTCTATCTGGGCTCTTTCCTTAATGTTGACTCTGTTGCTGAAGTGATTTAACATCTTTTTTAATGCTCACAGATGCAGCACATTTCTAAGCAGGTGCCTCGGATTTGCAATTCCGCATTCTTGTGAATTTTCTGGTCCTTTCCAGGGAAGAAGTATTTACAGAACATGTGTACTCCAATAAGGAGTACATCTTCAGTGTTGTGTACGCTGACATGGACTACATATTTCCAGCTTGTTCCTCTTAGGTCCATGAGACAGCAGAAATTATAGTGACACATGAAAGCAAATCCCGAAGAACAAACACGGAATTTCTTTGGGAATGTCGACAGTTTCTCGCATGTCAATTTATAATCAAGAGCGGCTCTGGGGAGTAATCGCGGATGGTGGCTCTGTGTATTCGCGAGTTGGAAGAAGACGGAGAGCCGCTTCACACACATGAACAAGATCAAGAATGAATCGAGATGGCAGGTGGCGGCCAGGTAGGGGAGTGCCGAAGTAAAGGAGGGGAAAGGTGGGGAGAGTGGACCAGCAGAGATGTAAAAGGGGAGGGGCGCGGAACTTGACTTCGGATAGTGGTGGTTGTCGTAGTAGTGGTTGTGGTTGTAGCACTGGTATTCGCAATACAGGCGGATGAATATAGCTAATGGTGAAGCTGCGCTAAGTCGGGCTATCATACTTGACTCGAAACAGTCTTTACCGAACCTTCCTTGGCTGGAGAAGGGGAGGCGATGGTGCTTCTGTTGACGCGCCCGGGTCCACGTGCTCGCGCTTGCCACAACAACCTTGAGAACACAACCCCTCTAGACGTAGCGCGTAGTTAGATCCAACACCTTCGGGGTGTGAAGGCGTCACGTTGTTATTGTCGACCAAACGGGAGCCAATTTATTCCATCCGCCGGAAGTCATCCGTAAAGTTTGCGTCCTGTAGAAATGATAAGACTTGTGGGTGGATATGTAATAACAATAATAAAGGGATCATAAAACGCCGGCAAAGAGTGCTGCTGTTGTTCTTCTATACATCCCTTAGGGACATTGTTTCCAACAACAGAAAATAACCAAGGTAAGCAAGAAGCTACTGATTTGCATTTCTTTTGCTTGTATATTTTGGTGTATATTTCGTAACCCTTCCGAAATAAATATTAATTGCGTTTTAGTATCATAATAATAAAAATCCGATGTGTTCCATTCACACGACTTTCTCGACATCTCTGTAACAAATTATTCTTAAAAAAGCTTATTCTTCTATCTACTTCATGCTAATCCGTGCAAACATTAGTAGAAACGGTCTAATTACTTAGTTCCTTATAAGGGAAGTTAGGGCTTAAACTAGACTAAAGCAGTAGTCAAATGTTTTAATTGTGTGTGATTGAAATTCGTTCTCTTTGTAGGAGTTGAAAGTTCCCGTGTGAGAAAAGCTAAAATAAAAATGGAGAATAATAACAAGGAATATCTCGGAAAGGGTTAACTCTACAAACAGTGTGTATGACATAAATTGCGTGTTTTTAATGAGCCCTACTATTTTTGTTCAGTAAGTTTTTGTTTACCTCTTACGGTTTACCAATTATGCTAAAGTCATCCAGAATGAAGAGGTTTTCAAAGATTATTCCCAGAATATTAAAAATATATATTTTATTTCACATCTTTAAAATACGGTATTTTAATCAAAATCGTTAGGGCCGTTTTTGAGAAAATAAAAATGTTCGAAAATATTTGCATTTAAGGGTAGTTTGGAATGGGAAAATTTCTTTCAAACCTTTGTTTCGCATCCTTGGATAAAACTAAAATTACATAGTAGGTTTGGTGCTTTACCAAATTTTCGCTTTTGAGCCTTTGTGTGCATAGATACACACGGACCTTTCTCTAAAAATTATTTTTTTAGCTTAAAGGACCATAAAACGTGTATTTTGGTTGAAATCTGGTAAAATTTTGGCTATAATGCAACACCTTCTCTATCTATATATTATCTCCTATATCTAAGAGGAGAAAGCAAAAATTTAGTAAACACACAACAAATGTATTTGATAAAAATTATAGAACCTTAAATTTAACTTTGTCTCAGTGACATTGACAGTAGTGGTGTCTATAAAGTGATGAATCATTTCACATAAAATGAGACATGACCGTAAACAATTGAAGTATATATGTTGCCATTCAACTTAAGTGTTTACCTATTCTCAAGTTCGATTATCTTCCATCCCTCCAAAGCAATAAACTGATGGTTCTGTAAAACTCATCAGAAAATATCTTAATTTTATATTTTGAAATATTTTGTCAAAAATACATAGACATTTAATTACGTTTGTATTTAATTTCTAATTCTGGCACTTATTTGATAAAACTGACCAATCTTGTGGGTGTAGATTTCTGTAGTAGAACTTAAATATTTGTTTTTTTCTTAACAATGAATATGAGTAATTAAAATTTCGATGCGTACATAATTTATAGATATTTCTGCTACACAATTATAATAGTACATTTCTAGTGGAATTATTGCCTGTTGCTGTTTGTCACTAAGTTATGGTCTTTTTTTGGAAAGTGATTTACCAAGATTTGCCTACAAAAGTTAACAATTAATTGACATTAATGGAGAATACGTGAGTATTATTGAGTTAAAAGGCATTGATAGTTTTTTTTATATTTTTGCGTGACCCTGTTATGGTGCTTATTATATACTAGTAGCAATAGTAATGTTTACAAACATTTCAACCGGCAAGTTATGGAAAACTGCAACCGCAAAATTTCCTTCTGAGAACACACGTTTTGCAAGGCAAGCTGGAACGTAATTGTGTCTTTAAAGAATGACAAATACCAAAAGGTATTTTATAAAATATTAGGTTCATGTTTTTAAGTTTCTTATACATACTTTACTAACGATTAAAGAAAATATCTGCACGAAGTTTCGCTTCACTATGTATTTGCCTATTCTTCTCCTACAGGCATTAAACATGTTTTATTTTATTAAAATTATACTTCTTAATACCTCTGGCACAAAATTTGCAATGAAAATAAATAAATATATAGGCTATAAAATGCACACTAGCACATAATTGTGGAACTTATTTTCATAAAATAAAATAGGACAAAAACCTAACATTTCATTAGACATTTAAAGTGTACTGTAGAAAATATTATGCTGTATTGTGTTGCGTATGTCATGGGATAATAATATTGTCAGAAATGTACTGAAACTTGTATTGCATTTTTGCACATAGAAAAGAAACAAAAGAACCGGCTAAAGTAGCATTCTGGTCTTCTTTTGAAACCTATATTCTCAAATAATCAGTATTTCCAGTGTTAATATTTTAATGTGCAATTAATTAAATGATTTAAATAGTTTTTATGTATACAATACCATAATTAACCGCTATTTCTCACAAGTTTCAAATTACTGTTCTGGCTCAAAAATGGTGGATGTCCTATAATCCTCTCTATGTACTTTGTGAGCTGTTACTCGTTTGTTGTTAGGGCTTAGTGGATTAAATATTTTAAAAAGCTAACTGAAAACAGACTGTTAAATTATATAAATATTTAAGATTGAAATAACTCAACATTGCACTGTATATATACTGCGTTAATTTGAAACAAAAAGCTGAAATGTTATAAAGATCGTGTATAATTTTTTGTGAACATATTTTCGGCAAATAGAAACTATTTTTGAATTTTAACTTAATTTTTAGCTAAATGTAACAGTATTTTAATACAGTTTATAATAAAAATATAAGGGATATGATATAAGGAACCATAAGCTTTATTTTCTTATGTCATAAGAGTCGCTATTGATATGTAACACTTTATGATGTGAGCAAGAACTTTAAAATAATACGAAATGGCAATTAGAATTTTATTACAGTGGTGTCTATTACAAAAGATGGCAAATAAATTGATTTATACCTTGTTTGTTTTATTTACTTTAAATTTTACATTATGAAAATCAATCAATATCCATAAAGTACGTGCAAACTGTGTTGACACATTAATATATTTTTATATCCACACCCTTAATCTGATAAAACCTACAGTATATTTTTCTTACCGGTGTAAAAATTAATTTTTCTTTTAAAGTAATGCATTATAACAGCTTAACTCTATATTATATAAATATAAAAGTGGTACTGTACAAAAATCTAAATTTATTCGGCGTTTTATGATTCTAATGTATTTTCAATTGTAATTATAATTTTATTAAGCTTTAAATCGTATGCACAATGGTATCGTCACACAATAACATAATTTAAAAAGAACCATTTGTCATATTAACATAACCATCAATAGCATAAAAAGGATTTAAAACCAGCAAATTATAGAACCGTTTTTTTTAACAATAGGAAATGGTAACTTGATATATTTTAAAGGTATATTATTCATTAGTTTTAGGCTCATTATTAGATAACTTGATGCCATCTTAGTTAATCTAACATTAGGAATATCCAAATTAAAATTATTTCTTGTAACATTATAAAAAGAATGTTACGAAATAAAATAGTAAATAGAGCACTACATAAATATCTAAATGACTCAATGACTAAAAGGGCCCCAAATAGGCATATTTTAACCTGAATAATAAAGATGGACGGAATACTCAAGGAATCCTACAGGAGAAATTTAAGTAAAATTTGCATATTATTTTAAAATATTTAATAAATTACAAAAATATAAGCAGATAATACTTAATTAAAAGAGCCTATGCCCTCGAAAGAAGATTATTTCTAAGATAAGGAACAGATTGAAGACTCTTAGGCCCAGGAAAACAAGAAGCTTGCAAGATGGTGTAAATACTAAGAAGAGGAAAATAAAAGAAATGAACAATAATATTGTTGCTTATTTTCATACATTAAGGATGTAATTTATGTTGTTAATTAGCCACTTTTACCTAAATGTGTGTATTAGTGTCAGCATTAAAGTGATACACTATATGTAGACAGAAGGATAGGAATTCGAATATAATAATTCACCGCTGTTTCCTAGTGCTGCAACGGTGTTTCTTATGCCTAACGACTCCTCTGATGTCATCACCCCAGAAGTATATTGCTAGAAGCACAATAAAAGTTGATTCATTATTTGTTGGAGAAGCCGAACGTTTTTCATTTAAGAGAATATTTCTGTAACGTACTTCTTGCGATGAATCCATATAATGGTTTACTAGGATTATAATGTATTTTATTTCGTAGTGTATTCCGTTGTTTTGCAGCTTTATTAAGTTGTCTACTTCAGCATTTTTGCTTTAGAAATTGCTTGAAAGCGGAAAGACTACTGGTGAAACTTCTGTCGTTTTTCAGTAACTATGTATAAAATGCATGTCATGCATTAGGCTTACATAATATACATTGCGTGGATAATTTAATGCTTCTAAGTTTAAAAGTTTTCAGAATATTCTACAATATTGGTTTAGTTGTATTCTAAATGTTCAACCACAAATTGTACCATATTTTAAAAAATATTATTTGAATGATTAAGAATGTATTTTATACACTATTGTAATAACTCTTTAATTTCCTTTTATCTAAAAAAAATCTGATTTTTCACATTCACCTGACTTTCTCTATATGCTGCACACATAAACTATTCTTTTATCTACATTATGTTAATCGAGATAAAAAAATAGAATTGATGTTATTACTTGCTTCTTTATAAGTAGAAGTGAAATTGGATAATATACTGGGCTTAAAGCGATAATCAAATCTTTAAAAGCCGGTCGCTATGTGAAACAATAGAAGCCCGGTTTGTTTTGCATGGCCTGCAGTGAAACAAGAGAGACGTAACGAAAGATAGCTACATGTTTGAGAAGAGGTAACGTAGTTTAAAATTGAAATCAATAACAAGGAGTATCTTTAAAAAGATCAACTCTACAAGAAAAAAGGTATATGGCTAAAATTATGTGGTTCAACGAGATCTACGGTTTTTGTGTAGCAAGTTTTGTCTATCGCTTACGGTTTATCTGCAATTTAAAATCGAACGAAACTCATCCAGAATAAATGAGAGCATTCCCAGAAAATTTAAGGTATACATTTTCATTTGTGATGTAAATATATTTAATATACCGTATTTTAATTAAAATCTTTACAGCTATTTTTTAAAAAAAATTCAAAACATTTTCCATGTAAAGGGAAGTTTGGGGTGGGAGGTTTCTTCAACACATCTTCGTGTCGCATTATTGGAAGATACTAAACATAAATATCAAGTTTGATATTTTACTGACTCTTCGTTTGTAAGCTATGCTGTTCACAGATACACACACGGGATCTTTTTGTAAACATACTTTTTTAGACTCAGGGTACCTCAAAACTTATTTCCGGTGAAATCTCGATATCGAATTTTTGGTTGGAATGTAATACCTTCTCTAGGTATTATGCACATTGTACATATTGCTAGAAAACGTAAAAAAATAGAAAGAAATCTGAAGAAAATCAACCAGGAATGTTTCCGCCCAGAACAATCATATATTGGAAACTGCAGAGAAAATTACATGGAAATAAAGTTTGAAAGCCATTGATCGTTTAACTACATTGTATTGATACTAAGACATGCTTAGAGGGTATTTAGAGTGCAGAAAATATAATTGGGCTTACAATTTTCAGTAGCGTGTTTAAAATTTACATGAATACCTCCTTAATATGCTTCTTCCTTCCTATTCCTCTCTCTGTCTCACTTTATAACCCCTGAGCTACAGAATTATAAGGTATACAGAGCAGTTACCAATTAAATACAGTTGAGCGTACTATAAAATTGATCACATTAGATCATTTTGTATACAGAACAAAACTGTATAATTATTTTATATTCCATGTATATTTGAAGTTAACATATACCACAGCAACAAATTAGAGGGACATCGAAGTGCTAGACTTTTCTAACGTATTAGAGCTGGACTGTGATTTTCAGCACAGGCGTTACTAGCAACATAAGACATGTCTATACCAAGTTACAGCATAATACGTCATTCTGGATCTATAAGTATTAATTAATGTATATCAATTTTGTTAGCAAAATTAAAAATCTATCTTCTCCAACAGATATCGTACTGATATAAGTCATTCTTTAACACTATATTCTTTCCTTTGTAACAAACATTTTTATTGGAATTTTCCCATATTTTATAAGTTTTTTGAAACAAATTATACCACAAAGTGAAAACAATTAAAAAAAGCCAAAATATTTAAAATTAAATTATGACCAATATTAAAATGCCAATGCATAATTTTATTACCCACACACTCTGAAGAATGTTGCGGAACATTTTAAGACCTATACCAGCAATTTTTTGGGAGAAGAACGGATCCTGAGAAAAATAGCTTTAAAGATTGACCTTCAGAGGTATTTAACCAGCTCAACTCATTGAAAACGGTGTTCAAATAAGCGTTAATCCATCCTCGGGGAAGAAAATATTGCTAACATGTACTTTAATGGTGGAGTTTCTGCACTCAAAATCCAAAAATCGATATTTTGGCCAAAATTGCGAAAAAAGCACTACTGTGTCCCCATAAGATATTAGGCACATAATACTCTTTACTACATAAACACCTTCTAATATCCTTTTTAAGCACTTCATTAACACTAGACAGAAGTATGTGCGTGTTTACATGTAATCATTAGGTAAGCATTACCTCAAATACCGTAATTAATGTATCTATTCTTAGTGGTTTGTGAAATGACCATAGACATTAAATACTGTATGTCTTTGTTGTAAGAGATCCCTTAAGCATCTTTTCGCCTTCTAAGTGCTTGTCACTTAGAAACACGAAGGCTAATAGGCGTAAGCTAGCAAATACGTGTGAAAGGAAGTTATAGCTCGATAATGACAACTAAGATGTTCTGCAGCGAATAAACCTTTTGACAAGTACTGGATAATAAATGTAGATGTGAAGTGAACTACAGTAGGTTGAGTAGAAAGCTTAGGAGAATATGTTATACAAACATTGAAAGTTTCTGAAAGCTGTGATTAAAACATTATAGTCTTATTTTGCATAAGTTAAATGCTTTTACAGATAAAGATATATTTTAGCCTCTAGATTGTAAAAACATATTCAAATACACAACATTATTTTTCTGCATATCTTTCATATATTTACTTTTTTGAAACGTGTTCAACAATACAAAATCTAATAAATTCCTTCACATGATTCTCTCTACTCTCTATAACAATTTATTTTTAAAAATCTTATTCTTCTAGTTACTTTGTGCTAATCAGATTAACATTAGTAGAAATGGCTTTATCACTTAGTTACATATAAGTAAAAGGGAAACTAGGAAACAGAATAGGCTAAAGGAATAGTTAAATCTTTTGAAAGCTGTCGCTATACACTAGGCATTGAATTTCTTTCCATGGCTAGGGATAGAAAATAGAGATATGAAGCAAACGATATCTTCTCGTTTGAGAAAAGGTTAAGTATTTTAAAATTGAAACCAATAATAGGTAACCAATAGGTAATTGTTAACTTTACAAAAATGCATATAACATAAATTGTGTGCTTTACCGATATCTACAGTTTTGTGCAGTACGTTTCTTACGGTTTATCAGTTATACAAAATTTATTCAGGATGAAGAGGTCTTCTGAGGTTATTTCCAGAAATTTCAACATATAAATTAAATTGGGTATAAAATGCATCAAATATATGATTTTCTTGTCAAAATGGTAAGAGTTACCCTTGAGAAAATCAACATTTTTTAAATATGTTCTACTTAAAGGGTAGTTAGGGGTGGAAAATGTTTAACTTAAATACCGTTCCTGAGTAATGCTACCCATAGACAAGTGCGCACACACGCTCACCCACAGATTTTTTTAAATGCTTTATATATATTTCCGATGAAAAATTGGTATCGAATATTTGGGGGAAATACAATACCTTCTCTACATACTTTTCTCACTGTAATACGTGCCAGAAAAGTAAAACATAAATTAAGCCTTTAACCTTGAAATTTTGAAAATAGAGCTTTCACACATAACTAACTTCCTTCCTTAACTGGTTACCTATTTTGGTCTACACATCTCGACTTTTATCTCTATTCTAGTGTAAACATATCCGTTTCCAGGATAACGGTGTGCAAAAGGTGTGAGGGAAAGAGAGAGCGAGTGAGTAGATTTAATACTAACTAAGCACAGCGCTCATATTCAAAGCGAGGGATTATATAATTTTATGTATTTTATGTTTGCTTAAACATATCTGCGAAGCCATTATTTATCACAATTGCTATGTAATCTTAATATACTAATAATTTTATCATATACTACACTTACTACTCAAAAATGTAGATCTCCTTAAAATACACAATTTATCTCGTATACATTTTTTGGTGCAGTTGACCGTTTTCGAGTTGATTGTTAGTTGATTAACATAATTGAACTTTCTCATACGGGAATTTGTCCCCTGACTACGTAAAGAAATTGATTTAAAACATTTGACTGTCGGTTTAGCCTAGTGCATTCGCTTTTTACACTTACAAGGAAGCTAATAATGAGACAATTTCTACTAATTTTTTCTCTATTAGCATAAAGAATAATCTTATTAACAATAATTTGTTACAGAGATGTAGAGAAATTCATGTGAATGGAACACATCGAGTTATAGTGTGAATACGAAAATTAACACACTTTATTAAAGACAGACAAATAAAAAATACGTTTTGGGCTCGTATAGATGCCTGTCTGTGTTGTACCAAACCCCAGAAATATGAAAAATACAAATCACTAATGTGCTTATTATATAATTTCTGGAATATTTTGCTCTAATTATAAGTTTTCTGAAAACAGCACCTAAAAGCTCTGTACTAAAGTATTCCAAGCATCCCAACAGAAGTCCGTTTATCATTTCAATAATTACACTAACAAAAGAATAACTAATCTGGGTTAAAAGGGGTCTCACAGATTAAGATCTCAAACATTTTTGAGTTACATTGGCTTCTATACGCGATTGCCTTATCTGAAATTGTTGTTGAAAAAGTAATTTTAAAGATACTAAACTCACCAAAGAAATAAGAGCCTTCAAGGAGCAATATTAGCTCATCACTGTAACGAGTATTACCAAGAGTAATTATACCTAATAATTACCGATGTACTGTGAAAGTTGTTTTGCGGGAGAGTACACCATTCTTTTGTTGTACCCTAAGAATGCATCTCAAACAACATGATCACTTACTGTTCATGAACAGAATTCCACTTCTTGGTACTTGTATTGAGTAAACCCGTCAAGCAAGTATGATTCTTAAGTACCCTTAAAGTAAAGCTTTGTCTTGTCTTTGAGATGAATAATGCCAGTTTAAACCATACCGTTCCATTTACTCTAAGTAGACTTGAAAGGTCAGCGCAAACTGTTGTTACCTTTCTTCTTTTTTTTTTTTTCTTTTGTTCAACTTAAGCAGTGCAAGTCCACTTGTATATCTTTTAAAATTCCAATGAACACAAAGAACTCCCTCTTATATTTTTAAAGAACTTAAATGAAGTGGGTTCGGTACATACTTGTTTTAAAACATAAGCACGCTTCTTTGTATCTTGATCTTCGATCTATCAAAGGAGAATAGAACTTAATTTTTACTTTATCTAGCACGTATGTACATATAATGTGCATAGTGGCTAGAGAAGGTATTTTACTCTACCCAAAAATTCGATATCAAGATTTCACTAGAAATATGTTTTCAGATCTCCTATGTTAGAGACTGAGTGTGCGCGTGGGTGTGTGTGTGTATGTGTGTGAACAGCATAGCTCAAAAACGAAAAGTCCGTTAAATGCCAAATTTGGTATTGAGGGGTGAATTAAGTAAAATTAAACAAAGGCCCTTCCTCCGAAAAAAAAAAAAATTGCCCTAAATTCGAACTTTTAAAATAAATGAAAGCATTGGCTCATTAACAATACAGTTTAGTTTATTTTTATACTCATAGATTCCATTTTTTTTTATCTTTCATAAAAATGGAATCTATCCAAGGATGCGACACAAGATTTTCAAGAACATTCTTTCAAGAAAAAAATTAGAAAGTTTTCTTTTTTCAAAAATGTAGTGGAATAATATTTATTAAAATACCGTATATTAAAGATATTTACAGGACTCATAAAGCCTATATCTTGAATTTCCTGTGAATAGCCTCCAATGTGCTCTTCATTCTGAATGTCTTTTGCATAATTGGTATACGTAAGAAATAGAAAAGTCTTACTGTACAAAAAAGGTAGATTTCGTGAAAATATACAACTTATGTTCTATATATTTTTGTTGTGGAGCCAACTTTTCGGAGATATTCCTTGGTTTAAATTTTAAAATGCTTATTCTTTTCTTAAAAAGGAAGTCGTGTTTCTTCTATTTTATTCCTGGCCGTGCAAAGAAGCGAATATCAATGACAATCGCATAGCGACTGCTTTTAAAGCACTTGTTTGTCTGTTGTTTATTCCGGAATTACAAGTTAAATATGTATAATATATTGTTCCTTCTTTATTAAACATGGTTTTCTCTCTTTTGCAGTAGAATTTTTAATGTTTAATTTAGGATTTATTCTAAAATATTATAGAGCCATACACATCACTATGTATCTGAGAGGCCTTCAAGTTAAGAAAGCATCTATATATTTATTTTTCTCATGAAATAATTCGACAGTAAAATACCGATCAATAATGAAATAAATAATAGCAATTATGACGAGGAATAGTGCTCTTTCTTATTTAAGTTTTTTTTTTTTGAATAATTGTAATTTTTCCGATAAACTAAACGTTAAAATAAAATGTATACATTGTAGATGAAATTGAATAAATGCATTGATAGCTGTCTTTAAACAGCACATTATGAAAATATTATGCCTTTTTTTTTTTTTTTGAAAAGTGTGATTAAAGAGACTCTCTTTGAAACTCGAGGTGATACAGCATTAATGTACGGGCATTTTTATCCTGTTACTTGTAATAACAAGACATGAAACAACAATGAAAGGCAGAAAAATACAAAGAACAGCCGTAAATTTATTTCTGCTACTCCTTAAAAGCTATAAAGAAAAGTCAAGTTAATTACACAAAGAAATTGCAGGGGTCCAACGGGGAGTCGAAACCTAGGGCAAGCGGCTGTAATCTATCTCTCGTCTGAAGGCCATTATAATCCTGTACACCACGGGAAATAATTTATGATGGTACACAGGTCCCGTCAACCTTGCTTGCAGTAATGACCTTTGAACAGACGATGCATCTTCTTGAAGTAAACGTTAAGCTGCACTTGTCATATTGTTTTAATTCTAAAGTTCCGCATTAAGTACATTGCCAGACACGGTTTGCACTATATCATTTATAATTGGTTTCATCTCATTTTTAACCTTGTTTAGTTATGCCTCATATTTCTATTGCACATGTGCATACGGTCTGACAGCATAAATGTACGTTGCTTACTAATGTTGTGTAACAGAAAAAGCACTGCAGATCTTTCAACATATTTCATTCTCAACTTCATCTTTAGACTAACATTCCATCTGGACAGTAGACGTCCAACAATTCCCTCTGTTGGTCTGATTCGGGAATATTTTGGCGTCTGTTCTAGTACTGTAATATAACACGCAGCATCAGGATGTATTTGAGGAGCTACGGGAGCTAGCGATCTGTAGATAACGAGAGAAAACGTTCCCACCAGTGTCGATATTTGTTGACTGGAATGGATAGGCTTGCTTGAGATATTGACGTTCCAAATGATGTAATTCATTCAGAGCAAATAAATCCTTGTTTACAAAACATAGCAAAGGTCGGAATTTCTTGGTAAAAAAGAATGATGGATTAGTTCAGTCCACAACAAGTCAACAACTTTTTCATTAATCCATCACATTTCATAATCAGTAATTAATTTGCAATTCGTTCCAATTATTATACCATTATATTTAATTAACTTAAACACGTTTTGATTCTGGAGCTGATGTAGACCTGTGCATTCATCATGGAATAAAATATTAAATCAAACATGACTATTATCAATACATCTGAAAACAAAAAGTTTATTACTTGTTTTGAAAACGCGGCATAAACAAAAATTTGCATGAGTTTTCTTTCAAAAGCATTTCCTGTGTAGATACTCTCCGACTTTAATAAGGAAAACACTATCGACGATAGAATGAAGCGTGAATAAAGCCTTCAAGTCTCTGTGGCAGTAAATATGTAGATTTAGGACGCTTTGTTATTGTCTTCATCAGTGCCATACGCCTACATTACCGTCTGGCATGAAGGCCTTCAACTTGGCGCTTTAATGTTTGACCTTTTGGAGGTAACATACGATGCGGATGTTTGCTATGCAGGCTGGCATATATATTATCACATCTTTTCAGTTTATTGGTCTTGAAATTTATGGTAGAAGACATTGAAAAACATGAAAGCAGTAACAGCGCCTACAATATGCTACGTGATAGGAATTCGCTGCACTGTTATTGGTTTCAATATTTGTTAGAAGTTTCTAAGTTCTTCCTACCATAAGAAAGATGTTGACGTTATGTCCGTTTCTCTGAGTTTTTTATTCTTTGACTAACTGTTATAGTTAAAATACTATGTGTAAATTCATATGCACTTTCCTCACATCTTTCTACAAAGTCTAGTTACAAACTTTATTCCTTTGTTTTTTAATTCTATTTTAATTTACGTCGCTTTAATTACGTGGTCAATCGCAACACATCTGTTTGGTGAAATATCTCGTCGATCAGTGCGTGATGGTCAGTTAGCCTTACGGGTCTCATCCCCGCAACATACCACTTTGTTTCGCGGCGAACAGATGGCATAGGAAACCGTCCAGTCAGCCGGTCCCATTGCCATTGGTGATTCGTGGCTCAAGGAATCGCGGATTCGATTCCCGCCTGGAAATTGTTATTTGTTTGTAAATGCGTGTATTTTTAAATAAAGAGAAACACCTGTAAACAATTAGAAAAGTCATAAAATGTACGGATTTATTTTTAAAATGTTAGCTGCTCTCACAATCTTTGGATAGAATGACTATGAAAAGTTATTACACCATTTTGCTCCGCGACAAGCAGATAGCATTAGATTGCTATCCAATCTGGCTGCTTTTACAAAGGCGACACAATCGCTATTAGAGTTGATTTTAATTTTTACTATTGTTTTATACAGTAAGATGGGACTTTGGATCTGATTTTAAACATTCAATCCGGTATTTTCCTATATTTAGGAACCGAAGGCCGGGGGAAGAAGAGAGAGCTCGCCATCTTGTCCTCCCACAGTGTTATCAACTGTGTTTTTATTTTTTTATTTATATATATATATATTTTTTTTTTTTTTTGCTTTTTAGTATAATGGCGAATACGTTATCTAATTTACCGCTAATAGCTGAAGTATTAAACGGAATATAGCTCCCATAAAGGCAGAATGAAACCTTAGTTTGAAGCCTCTATATATCAGGGTGTCTACTGTAATTTACGAGTCAATGTTTTCTCTCTACTCTACTTACGAAATTGCCCAAAATCTCCCGAAAAAAGACTAGGGAGGCGAGCGCCCAAGAAAAAATACACTCATTGATATAAAAGCACGAAATTCTAATGCTCTTTGTAAATATTATTCTCATTGTTTCTAATTAATAACTATATGTGTGCTATGTAGAGCCTAATTTATACATGTCTTCATCACGGGAATTGTAAATTAAACATTTTAAAACAATCAGAGGAGAATATGCAGCAAAAGTCTACTAAACATAAATAAATGCGACAGCATGGGAAATAACCTCATCATAGTATGGTGTAAATTCACAGAATATTGTCATTTTTGACTGGAGGACTGCAATGTCATTGGAATGCTAGCTTTTTAACTGACACGGTTCTTGCCGAAAACTAATTTTAACAGAACCTGTTTTGCTTGCTAATTTCGACTCTTTATGTATCAGTTATTTTATGCCCTAGTATCAAACCAAGTTTGTCACTTTTCCTTGTTGTCATGGTAAACATACAAATGTCTCATTTCTATGCAGAGTTGCACAATTTTAAAACACTCTTTGAAATATATTGTATAATGTAAAGTGAGAAGTGATGTGATATAGTGTATATTCTTCTGTTTTCCTGATACACAGGGCAATTTTCCAAGTTTTCTAGATGCAAACATCTTTGCAGCGTGAGTGTTGCAATTATGTTTCTAGGTCAACTTGTGCTACTTTGAGGAAATGAATGTGCACAATTAGAAGAGCTTCTAGAAGCATTGTCGATAACAAAGGCACTTTACATGCTGTGTACATAAACGACGATACAAAATAAATATTAGTACTAATACACTTGTTTTCAGTATTGTAAGTGTGTGATCACCTAATAGTCTCCTATATTTAAAATAACTTATATAAGCCCAGTTAAGTAAGCGTGATAAAGCAAAATCGAACTTACATACAGCATTTGAATCATCCTTATTTCCAAGCCAAGGTGTAATTTGAAAGTAGTTCTTTTTCGATCACATTTTTTTTCTTTTTCTGTTTTTCCTTCGTTTTTCTTTTCTCTTTTTTATTGGTTTTCCGTTTTACAGATATACATATACACGTTTACAAAAACACAAAACCTATGCCCAAGGCAGGATTCGAACCCGCGATCCCCTGCGCCACGACATTTAGAGGTCAGTGCTAAGAGGCATTATGCAAATGTATTACTTTATTACTTTATTATCTATACGAAAATTTAGGGTAATAATAATAATAATTATATAGCGATTTTATATTATTATATCAGTATACCATATACGATATTATCATATTGGTATAAATATTAGGCAAAATGTTTTCCATTTTAACTTTAAATGCATCAAAAAAATCATTTGCCCAGTGAGAGTATGACTTCACAATAACAATTTAGTGTAATGTGGGGGTAGCGTTACTATCTCACATTCAACAGGTAGCGAGTTCGAATCTTCATTAGGGTGAGTTTTTTCTGAGTTTTCCTTTATCCCAAGAAGACAAATGCCGAGTAACTTTGAGCTTTCATGGACCCCGCGATCAGTTGGGCTTTATTCACCAATTTCGTTCAGGTTAAAGGACATTGTTATATACAAAAATACATTTTTAAAAGCATAGTACTTTAACTCTGAAGGTATTTTGGTAATTCAATTAAAATAGCAATAGCTACTCTAATTTACAGTGACAATATATTCTTATGAATAATTGAGGTAAAATTAAAACTAAAGATCTTCCTGTACACGAATTTTTAAAAAATGAAATAGAGCTAACTCTTAGGCCATTTTATAACTATTGTAACTACACGTCCATGTACAGGTATCCATACCCTGCCCTCACATGAATGAACACATGTGCGAACGACGGGCTCACTACACCAATGCCCGACAATGTCACACCTGCGTGTAATATACGCATACAATAATGATCCCTGCTTCTTCAATTTTCTTAAGACGTCATAGAGAGGTATATAAGAAAGGCAGTGAGGCTCGCAGAGTTCAGTTCGGTAGTGAGTTCGGAGCGGACACATACAGAACAGCCGAAGATTCGAACGAACGTCATAGCGACGAGATATAAAATTGGGCTACAACACTTAAATAAATACTTGATTGTAAACGGAATTTGAGGTACTAAAGAGTTTATCTTACATTCTTATTAAACCTTTATAGGCCATTTTTCAAAGAGTTTAGATCATCAAAATACGGCCAATTTATAAATATCTTAAATCTCCTAGCGTTTAAGGTGACGTATCTGTGAAATTTGGAAAATTTACACTATAAAAGATATCTTTTTGAAATTTATACTAGATATTATATATAATAATGGTGATATTTGTGTCATGTATCAAAATTCTAACTTGTATGATTATTTAAATAAATATTTTTTACTATCCAAGTTCATTGTTCTAGTAATACGTGAGTCCAGTTTTAGAGTAAATGAATTCACAAATAAATCTGTCAAATTATATACTTTTATATTACCACTAAATACTCTAGAAACATCATTATTTCTTGTTCTCTCCAAAACTTTTGAGTTTTACAAAATTTCAAAATTATTTTATAAAAAATTGGGGCATTGTTTTTAAATCGCAATATGACTTAACATAAATGTGCTTTTGATGGGCAGTATACCATTTTTTAAAACTAAATTAGTGAAAAGTTGCATCGTGTGAAACATTTTGAATATGGAAAAGCATTACAAAAAACGTTTGCAATAAAATAAGATTTAAATCTTGAATTTATATTAATAAGTATGCTCCTACCCATATATAGTATAGCTTCAGTTTACTGATAGTTAAAAGAGTCCCAAGTGCGAAAACGATATATTTTTTTAAAGTTTAGAATTCATATCATTTTATTATGAAACAAAATAACGTTTTAATCTTTCATTTTTTTTTCAAATTCCACAAATGGATCACCTTAATAATATATATTGATAGCAATTACTTCTTATGAAAAATACTTCTTTTTATCCATTCTTATAGATGAAAGAACACCCAAAAAGAGGAATGACCTATACGGACGTGTATTTCATAGCCTGGAAAAACCACAGTTATGCTCAATAATACCATAAATCACACCTCGATTGCAGATAACTGCAAATGTAATTTGTACGTGTTGTATTAACTAGCTAGAAATCCTCTCCTTAAGATTATTTTGCCGCTGTCGTTCAAAATGCACATTCAGACACTAAGGAAGTATACAATTGCTCGTCATTTTGCATCAGGCCTTAAAGCGCAAAGTTAATTGTTCAAGCTCTTCTTTTGTGTTCTCTTTGCTGGAAAGAACTTGATCTGCAGCCAGTAGAGCGCCTACAGCCAAACAGAGTTCTTGACAGACTAACCTCTGGTCTCTTCTTCCTGCTCGAAGTATTTAATGACCTAACGACGTGGTAATCTGATACTTTGATAGGCTTAGCAATACAGGTTGTGTTGTACTGGTTAAGACACAAACGAATGCGTCTGCATTAGAGATAAGATCCTACTTCCCGTCCGACAAGTGGAAAGTTGTACTGCTGTATGAAACTGTTGCAGCACAAACAACAGCCCATGCTATTGAATGCGACTTGGACATCAATTTACTAAATACGAAAAGTTAACAAAATGTTTATACAATTCTACTTTCTCTATACGCACTATGTACATAGTGTATAGAGAAGGCATTACACTCCACTCAAAAATTCGAAACTGAGATTTCACCGGAAATATATGTTTTAGGGCCCCCTTTATCTAAAAAAAAAGCATTTTCGGAAAAAGGTCCGTGTGAGTGTGTGTGTGTCCGTGTGCCTGTGAACACGATAACTGAAAAACGATAAGTCGGTAAAATACCAAACTTGGTATTTAAGTTTAGTATCTTCCAGGGATGCGACACGAAGCCTTTGAGAAAAATCCCCCTACCCGAAACTACCCTTTACATGGAATTGTTTTCGAAAATTTTGATTTTCTAAAAAAATGGCTCTAACGATTTTGAATAAAATATCGTATATTAAAGATATTTACCTGACAAATAAAACGTATATCTTGAATTTTCTAGGAATAGCCCCTGAAGAGCACTTTATTTTGGGTGAATTTTACGGAATTTTGAATAACTGCTAAAACGTAAGAGATGGACAAAAACTTACTACAGGAAAAATGTATAGCACCTTAAAACTCACAATTTATGCTATATACATTTTTTTTTTTTTTTGTGAGTTCATTGTTTTTGAGACATTCCTTGTTTTTGGTTTCTGCTTTGTAAAACTTATACTTTTCTTATACAGGAAATTGTCAACTGCTGTCCATACAAAGAAAGGAACTTCAGTCACATAGCAACCAGCTTTTGACTATCCCTTTAAGCTATGATACTCTCTTATTTCGGTTCTAATTACAATGAAGTAAGTAATTAGACTGTTTCTGCTAATTTTTTTCTGAATAGCATGAATGAAATAGAAGTATAAGCTTTTTAAGAATAATTGCTGCAGAGATGTAGAGAAAGTCATGTGAATGGTACACATCGGATTTCTAAAAACAGTATACCTGTTATAAACTGTCCTGTAGATGGCAGTGTTGATCGTCATAGATACTTTTAAAGCTTACTGGTTATTACTTAGTTAATTTCCTACAGCTTCTAATTGTAGCATAGGGCATCGTTACGGTTTCCTTGATAGGATTTGAATTTCTAGTTCGTGAGTTCAGCTATCGCCCAGAGATTACACTGCAGCAGGAAATCACGACTTGCGAACGCAAACTGGTGGAATTTTGCCCAGTAACCATCTTGTTTCAAGGTATGAGGTTATTTTAGGTGCAAATAAGCATTACATAGCTTTACTCCCCTTCCGAAGACAGCCATGCTAATCATTTTTGCGCTCAATAAGCTCTACTGCCCTCTGCATGTTTTATTTAAGTCTACTTCATTTAATAATCAAAACACAGAAATCTCAATGAATAAAATATTTCCTAAAAAAAATAAAAATTGGAGAAAATTAATAAGTAAAGTGTCTGATTTGAAAGCGTTATCGTGCAGATTTGAACCTGAAATCTTGGAGTTTAGAGACAAGCATGGTAACCAATACACCGTGGAGGGCAACTTTTGACTTTGGTTTAAGATATAGGGTGAACTATAAGATGAAGAAATTCCGCTTAATTTATACCTAAAATAAAGAATGAATCTCATGAGAGGGCTATGTAGATATATGTTATAAACAAGAGAGGGAAGAATAAGCGTGTATGAAGACAGCAGCATTACTTTTGAAACGAATGAGAGGCAATGAATTAGAACGTTGTATTCTATATGGGGAGAAGGACAGTATTGTCTCCTGATTAACTGTACGTAAAGAAGTAAACAACTGAAGGAGAGACTTTTGAGAACATAATCGGATAGTATGCCAGTAGAGAGGTGTTAGTAATTAAAATGTTGAATGTCAATAAAAATAGAAGAATTAAATAAATACAAGAATATTTGGGAAAGATAAAAGAAAAGTGAATAGAAAAAGGAAAGAGAGAACAGCAGAGAAAACACAGGGAATGGAATGGAATAGTAGCACAAAGCAAAAAGGGCTACACTTGCTAACAGCCACATACATTAGGATGAGTAATATAGTTTAAGTAATAGGGCATGATTTTGTAAATAATGAAAACGTTTCTGAGCAAAATAAACTATTATTATAATAACTTTACATAAAACAACATTAATTACTGCGAAAAATAGATCAGTAGTTCTTTCCTTGCTATCGGCTATGACGATGAGATTGGTTTCATTTTTTTAATTTAGAGCTCGGAATGAAATCAATTCTATGTCTGGCGAAATGAGATTTCTGAGAGCAGTGAAGGAATGTAGGAAGTTGAATCATAATATAAGAAATATTGATGAACACCAAGGATTGCAGCTAACGTTATATTACACCATGTAAAGAATTATAGAAAAAATTAAAAAGACCACATGTGCCGCATGAATGATTGCCTCTTACCAAAAAAATCGGTAATATAAACCAGTTTGCAAAAGAAATACAGAAGAGCGATTAAGGCGATAGAACTACTGGATTGGAACAGTCCTGGAGGGCTAAACTGGTAAAGAAGGTTGAATATGATTGTGATGATGATGCGTAAGTGTGCGGTGTATTTCTCACCACCCCATTATCTACTATCCAAATCCAAAACCACATTTAAATGGAAATGAACTATACTGTGCAAATTGCACAAGAAAATTTAAAAATATATTTCATTGTACAATGTTTTCTTCTGGTTTTTGCCATTTTAAACATTCTTGCAAATTTTAATGTGTCTTCCCTACAGGTAAAAACGAGTCTTTTCGTGATATGAGGAATAGTTTGGGATCTAGTAGAAGGTTACTTATTTTACCAAAATAAAAAACATTCTATACTTATTATTTGTACAGAAAGGGTTTTAAATGTCAAAAAAGTTCTAATTTTATTGTTAAGAACTACGTTTGAGAAATAATTTTCTTAGTTTAGAAGTTGAACTCTTTCAATTATCATCATGGAGATATTTAACAAATAAATTTATTTTGCTTTTGAAAATTATTTTCATTGAACATAATGCATAAAAATTAATTTCTACTTAATTGTATATATTGAACAAATATGTGATTAGCAATTGAAGTTCGCGCTAATTAGGAATTTCAGTAACAAATATTTAACATTAAAAATGTAGAATGCAGAGAAATATATCTGCACACAGGGTAAAACATCCAATGAAAGACACCATCCAAATCCTCAAGCTTATTGCTTAATAACACTAGGCCAAAAAGTAAGATATAGGAAAGGTATTGATAAGGTGCAATGTTGTTAGAATATTCAATATTTCAAAGTCTCTCTTGTCGAAGAATTCAAAATAAAGAACTTGGAAGCAGTTTTAAGCCAAAGGCAGTATAACAATTAGAATAATAAAATTATAACCTTAAAACATATTCTGGTGTCCTATGGTTAATATCGTACCAGAAAATAACTTAAGTTCTCTCATACTAATTATTCTCTGCAAACTACTACTGACAGACTACATGTCCAGGTATCGATTAATACTCTCAGACAAACAACAGCGCATCTGAAATCTCTTTCAAAGTTGTTGGCTAGACAGATGTGTCTTATTTGTCTTGACCTTGTTCTCCTGTAATATCCATGTCCTTCATATAACTGGTACTGGGTTTGATTTCTTTTTATAGGCAGGGCACTTCTAGTTAGGATCAAGGCCGGTTATATCGTGTTCCCTTAAGCTATCTGAAAGTTTTCCAGATGTTCTTTATAATAATGGAAATAAGCTCTGCGGTGTTTATCAGCTATGCTTATCAGATGGTCTTACTCTAAAATAAGCTTCTTGGATAATTAACAGAAGTTGGACTTATTTACGTCGACTAATTTACAAGTATATAAAATAACATATATATAAAGCATTGTCAGTCTCAGTATATGAATCAAATGCTATCAGCTTTGTTTCCTGATAAAATAGCGTTGAATTGAATATTGCAAAAAGAAATTTAGTTTTAATTATAGTCACAATTCTTTACAGCACTCGAAAATAAAGAACAATCTATAATATATTAATTCTCTTATACTAAAAGGATGAGCAAAACATAAACTCGAACATAGAAGTTAAATATTTATGTTTTACAGATGTTATAATTTATTTAATGCTTCAGATTTAAACTCATGACCTCTGAACATCTATAACCTAGAAAAATTCTAAACATAAAACCAGAAAATAAATAAAATGGGAGGCACTCATTCTGTTTTCAGGTCCACCAAATTCCTTTAGCTCGTATTCATAGTAACTTTTTATTAAAAATGTAGATTTTATTGTAAGTAAAACACCCAAGGGGATTAATGAAGTCGATAGTTAAGTATCGCATAAATGAAATTATCCCAAATGTCAAAAAACTTCCATTTGTCTTAGATTCAAAACAGCTTCAGCGGAAGACTGCCCACCTTCCCGGTGAACTTAGTGTTTCATATTTGTCTGTAAAGTAAATATAGCTATAAGATCTTTCTATCGCGTTCGGTCAAATACCTTTCTTTTTTCCGGACTAGAGTTAGTTTGGAAATAACTGTTAAATAAATGTAAATACCATTCTACATAAGCGTTTTATAGCTAACAAGAAGAAACAGGTACGTTTTGTCACTTAAATTCCATACTGTACTGTTCTTTATTTTTTTAAATAGAGTGTAAATGTTTTTTCTAAAATGTGTGCTATGTTTGAGAAACAAAAATGCAAAGTAAGCAGAAACTCAAGTCAGGGTAAATCGCAAATCCATATTAAAGAGGGTGTTCTGGTGAAATTTCTAGTCTAAATATGTTCGTAGGCTTTCACGGCCGATGTTATTATTACAGTCGCTAGCCGTTCCTGCCCAGCTTCATTTCTGAGGATATCATCCACAGGTGAGGACGAAACGTCAAATTTTAATAATTTTAATGTTCGACCACGGCCTACAAGCCCGAATATGTTATATTTTACCAATAACTCTAGTCTAAGCATCCGAACTACAGACTTTCGTTTCTTTTTGAACCTTTAGTTCTGCAGCTATTTTCTACACAAACCTGCAGTATTGTAATATGTCCTTTCCGTAACGTTCCACTTCGTTATTACATTGTATATGTGTTACGAGATTACGTCTTATTTATTGAATTCGTGTAAAGTGATCGTTTCTAGAATATGACCCAAATTAAAAATATAGAACACACATTTGTTGACCTCCAAGCGTTGATATTGTCTTTCTCTATCTCGCACATTATGCTATGGAGTTTAAGTTAAAACTGCTTCCAACAAAGATTATGTTAATAATAATAACAATGAAATAAGTTTATTACTTCTAATAGTACATTTTGAATATTATCTGTACTACTTAATTATTTATATACATATACTCCAATATACTCCATCATTCGTACTAGTTCATTAGTATATTTTTTTGTTTGTTTAGGCTATGAGTAGCTTTTTTCTCGAGATCATCATCATCAGGTTTCACATGACGTACTTTACAACACCTTTGATCATGTTCACGAGTTCATACCCGGCGCAGACCGATGACTTTTAAACGTGGTTAAATGCGACAATAGATTTACTGGCATATAGAAGAACTCCTGCGGGACGAAATTCCGGCACACTGGCGGCGCTGATACTCGAATGATCCCAGAAATTAAAAGATTGTTATCAAATAAATAATAAATTTGGACCATCTAGCGGTATTTTCTTATATGAGATGGAATTTTTAATTTACGTTTCCGCCACACGCATCATAGGTCAGTATCAAGATTGGCGTACGTGAACAGGGTGAGGTTTGTTCAGTGATCTTCTCTTTCGAGCTAACATTACACGAGATCAACTGCTTCCAACAGAAATCATACTAAGGACTTTACGTCGGAAAAAAGCATCCTCCACCGGGATTGAACCTGCGATCTTGAGTACTAGAACTTGAGTAACTGCAACACCACGCAAGGTCAGCATAAAACCATGCCATAATTACAGAGCAATCCAGCGAAGTTGGAGCCGTTACCTTAAGAAAGCAGTTTACATACTCATCAGTGCGAGGATCCAGGAGCGCGGCGCTAACGCAGAGTTATTGCTTTGGCGAGACTGAACGGTAATTCCGCATTGCCCGCCCACCTGGAGGCTGCATCTCTACCGTCCTTAAAACGTTCCCTTCCCGCCTCCATTTCTGAAACTCAACAGCTGATCTAGTTTCTACATTTTTATTTTTTGTTTTTGTTTTTTAAAAACATAGTTCTAGAATTTTCTCAGAACTCTGGCACTACTCCCTTTTCCTCTTTTTTCATTTTCCTAACATTTACTTTGTTTTCTGCTTGATTACATTTGCTTTTTGCTTCTAATACACACATATACACATTTTACATACATACATATAAACACCCATGCCCAAGGTTAGACTCAAACCCACGATACCCTGCGAAATGAAGCACCAAAGCGAGGCACTTTTGTAGCTTTTTTGTTAAAAATGGCACCACAGGCGATGTCTCTGATGATACATGGAATGAAGATAATGCATCCGTGGAATGCGATGGTGGGAGAAACCGAAGATCCCGGAGAAACCCCGCCCCTGCGCCGCTTTGTCCACCACAAATCCCACATGCGGGCGCTTGGGATCGAATCCAGCCCGTCTAAGTGAGAGTCAGTGGTCTAACCACTCGGCCACGGCGCATGACTACAAGGGCCTAATCACATACCAGGTTCTCTGTGGCTACTTCAAACACGTGCTTTACTGAAAATACCTTCCTCTTAAAAGTGGCTCTACCCGTATTGTACTCTCAGACCACTAACTTTATAATCTTCTGAAGTTATATTTATATAAGGCTTAAATATAATATGCTGAAAATATCATCAATTAGTGTGGTCCATCTGTTAAATTTCGATAATTTACAGTATCTAACATACTTCATTTTTATTTGCACTTAATTACGGTGATATTTTGGCCAATTATCAAAATTCCACCTGCCTTGGCTATTTAAATATTAATTATTTTTGTCTAAACTCATTATTCTAATACAATTGAGCCATGTGATGCATTGTTAGTAATACTCACATGCAAAAATTCAGTTTTATAGTAAATGCGTTTACAGATAGATCTGGCATATTATATTAGCCCTAATTAGTGAAGAAAATTATTACTTTTTATGATCTTGAAAACTCTTTTATTATTACAATTTATTATTTAAAAAATGAAGCATTATTTGTAAAAAGTAATATGACAATTTTCTTTAACGTAACAAGGAAAGACAGCATACAAATTTTGAAACAAATTAGTGAAAAATTGCATCATGTGGAGCATTTTGAGTGTGGGAAAGTGTTAGAAAAAATATTGAAAGATAATAAGGTTTAAAGTTGAGAGTGTCTATTATTAAGCATGAGCCCACCCATCAAGAACTTCAGTTAATTGGTAAAAAACGATAAATTTTTAAAGCTTAAAATTCATATCATTTTATTATAAACAAAATCATTTTTTTCTTTTTTTTTCCAATTTTGGTGAAAATTTCCCAGTTGCGTCACCTTTATTGTCTTTCATGCTGACCACATTTGAGTTAAGATAAAATTGAATCAATTTCTAGAATTTATTCCCTCAGCCTAGAGTCGAATTATGCATTTTGGTCTCGTAGCCGTTTATTTCCTCGTGCATTTCCTTTATTTAAAAGTCAATTTTAATTTATTTTCATAATAAATTAATTTATGGTTATTTTATTCAATATCTAAATTCCAACAAAATATATTGCAAAACTTGTTCACCAGAGGACTTAAAAAGGTTTTTTTTTAGACCAAAAGTGTTATCAGAAGGAAGTGACGGATAAAATAAACTAAAAAAAAAAAAAAAAATGCATTCATAAAGCTGCTTACAGTGAATCTATTATTTAGCAAATTGTTATAAAATTTATTTGTTGACAAGAATACACAAATGGACTATTCTTTCATAATTAAATATAATCAATGAGTCCCCTGTCATTCGCTCATAACTTATGTATTGATGTATTAGTAAACTAAGTATTTGAAGTTATTTTTTCTTGAGTATTAAACACTGTAACATTTTGTTGCACTTCATAATGAAAAAATTACTTTCTCTATCACGTATTTCGGCATGGTGGGTACATAATGTATTGTATTCCACCCAAAAATTGAATACGGAATGTCACAGTTTTACAGGACCACTAAATCTAAAAAGAATGTTTAGAAAAAAAAAAATCAGTATATATGTGTGCGTGTGTGTGTGTGTGTGTGTGTGTGTGTGGACAACATAATTCAAAAACGAAAAGTGGGTTAAATACTAAACTTGGTATTTAAGTTTAATATTCTCCAAAGGTGCGACACGAGGATTTTCAAGAAAATTCCCCATCCATAACTATCTTTTACATGGAAAAAATTTCCGTAATTTTCGATTTTATTCAAAATGCGTCGAATAATTTTGGTTAAAATTCCGGATAGTAAATATGTTTACATGGGAAATAAAATATATACGCTGAATTTCCTGAGAATAGCCTCTAAAGACCTCTTCATTGTGGATAATTTTTGCATTATTGGTAAACCGAAGAGATCGACGTACGATTCAAAAATGTATATCTCGTTAAAACACACAATTTATATTATATAGAGTTTTCTTCAGAAACAACCACTTCAGAGATGTTGCCTTTTATTAGAAGTCTTCATCCGTTTATCTCTCTTTTGTTTTACTCTTGGCCATGGAGAGAGTACGGAATTTCCATAACAATCACATAGCGATAGCTTTATAAACATTTGACTGTTGCTTTAGCCCAGCGGATCCTCTTATTTCCCTTCTACTTATAAGGAATTAAGAAATAAGATAATTTCTGGCAACGTTTATCTTGATTAGCATTGTATAGATAAAAGAATAATCTTTTGTACAAATAGTTTTTTTATGCATAACAAATAAAGTTATGTGAATGGAATACGTCAAACTTTTATATCTAACTTTGTTTTGCAATTGTGTAATTTCTATTTTGTGTTGCATATACTATTCAAATTTGTTACATGTCACCGCATAGTAAGAGTTAAACTTTCACAATACTTACAATACACTATCAGAAATCGATGTGACCCAAAGCAGTAAAGGGTAAACTGTTTACTTGCCTAATTTTCCACATCCCACAAATCTCACACCACATACTCTACGTGAATTCTCACCACTTCCACACTCATACTCATACTGCTTTGAGAGTTCTGCATATAGATTTTTTGTAAAATAGCTCGGTTATAATGAAGGCGTTAGGTTTGGGTCCCAAGTAATATTTATATGATATTTATGCACTGAGGTTAAGCGTAATAAACTATTATTATAGTTTTGAATGTGAGGTACTTCAGAGGAATCTATTTGAGTTCAATGGACCGCAGACCGCTTATTCAATACAATAGTTTATGGGTGGGTCGTGCTCTTTTATAGTTAATCACATATTCCAGACCCACGTTACTGTCTAGGTCAACTTCCTGTAGTAATGAGGCTATAAACAACTCAAAAGAATAGAGCCATATAACAAAAATATTCCGATAGCCAATTATAATACAATTGACATGCAAACGAGAAGGTGGGTTATACTTTATTATGCAACCTTGATCTCTTCTTTAATTATGTCACTAATACTAGGTAGAATTTTAGATTTCAGAATGTGCTGAGATATCCACTTTAGGAATGTTAAGTTTTGTTAGACAATTTAAAACATATAATATTCTCTCTCTTCAAGAAACACACACACAGATGTAAAAGTGAATAAAGTGCAAAGAATTTATTGCAAATTTGAGGACAATTACAGGAAAAACAAGAATAGACATCGGCATAGTATTGGTTTGCGGGTGCAACAACTGGAAGGGACACTAGATAAATGAGAGCGCTGTAATGAATTTTTAAGGCTACATTGAGAGATACCTTAATATGAAATCACGTTCAGCACTTTGTTGAACAATAGATGGGAGCAGATAATATTAGTAAGGGTATGTATTCAGAATGCCATATTATTGATACCTAACGATGGGAGCAGATAATATTAGTAAGGGTATGTATTCAGAATGTCACATTATTGATACCTAACGATGGGAGCAGATAATATTAGTAAGGGAATGTATTCAGAATGTCATATTATTGATACCTAACGATGGGAGCAGATAATATTAGTAAGGGGATGTATTCAGAATGTCATATTATTGATATCTAACGATGGGAGCAGATATTATTAGCAAGAGTGTGTATTCAGAATGTCATATTATTGATACCTAACGATGAATACAAATCCGGAAATTATAGAACAAGGACATCGAATAATGCATTGGGTGAACTTATTTTCCTTTGAACATGAAACTAGCAAATATGTCAGAACTTTATCGTACAAGAAAATAACAATTTAAATATATCAAAAAGTGAAGGTGTAGAACATTTTGATAAAACAAACATGTGAGTAGTCTGCCACTTATCAGAAAACCAATTGGAAAAAAGTTGTTGGAGACTATTGGTTCATGTAACAGTATTCGCCAGTTTTACTTACAAAGTCTGATATCCCGGAATTACAGTTTATGTAAGTTATGTTTATCGGGAAGCATTAACTTAAAAATAATTATATTGATGTTCCTAGGTTACCTTATTCACTTCCCTCTGTACCTTTTGCATCATCATTATTTAGATTGAACTGAAGTGGGAGAGAATATAGCCGAGCGGGACGCCTCGGAACTATTAACCGCCACTAAAAGAAGCATTCGTTAACCTCAATAAAACTGTAGGAAAATGCTCAGCACTGCTGTTGAAACGTGCAAATATGGAAACTTGTCAGTCTTTTGCGATTCTTGGTGAGCATATCCAACCAGATAGCCTTGTTTGTCATGGTTTGAAAACCAAATACATATTCTCATTTAGTTTATAATAATCCAAAATATATAATTAATCTCGTCGAGTTTCATAAATCTAAGCGAAAGATGCATGCAGTTTCATTATCAGATCTCGCAGCCCTATGGGAGAGATCCTGTGCAGAGACTTTCCGTTGCATAACCGCACAATTTCGTACGAATTAGCTTCTGGTATTGAACACCTAGTTACCATTTCTTTTCATATAGCCTTTAACATCATTGTAATATATTGTGTGTTTCTAACATAGACATTAAAATAACACAATAAATTTATAGCTAAAAAGTTTAATCTTTGAAAGTCACGATTCAAGGCGAGAAGCTCTGTTAAGTGGAGGAAGCAAAGGAACCAATCTGATGACCGATAGAAAGAAATCAAATACCTAGTGGAAACGCAATAGGAGGGCAAGTCTAAACAACAGCTTTATTAGAAGAGAAAGATAATGGATATCGTATTACATAATAGCCTTTCACAGCCAATTAACTCTATTGTCTATAATGCTTTTGTCTTCGGATAGAGATATGATCTCAAGGAAAGCAGAAACGTTACGCATTACCCTTAATTCCCTACATCACCGTTATAGCTGATAATTTCTGCTTTTGTTCAATTTCCTGAAAACACCGCAATCTTTATTGCAAATAGTGTAATCAAAGACATTATTCCAAAGGTTGCTAAAGCCTAGCTGATATATAGCCTGTTTGATAGTCGGTGTAATAATATATGTCTTGCATGTTTTGCATTTTTATTTGGAAGAAAATAAGAGGCGCAGATTCTAATTCAGTAAATCATTTTAGGATCAGTAGCCTGTTTTCGTATGCTCGATATGAAAACGTGAAGCCACCAATAACAAAGTGGAATGTAGAGTAAAATATTCTTTTTTTTTTATTTCTTTTTGTAGTTTAATGTCGTTTCTCATGGTAGATCCTATTGGACGATGAATGAAATCGATGAAATTAGCTCTGGGCTTGTGGAGCTTAAAGTTACTCATATTCGTCTTCTCAGGATAAGGGAAAATTCGAAGAAGGAAAAAAAACAAAAAAAAACATGATTCCTTAATTCACCCTAACAGAGATGCGTGCTTTAAAAATATAGATATGAGGTTCTCAGGGTGTCAATAATCAAATTTAGTAAACACTTGCTATTAAGGATTTCAAAATTATAACCCATAATATTATGAGAACATACATTCCATACCCTATAACTTTATAAATAGTGATAATATTTGTAAATGATTACGGCACGCTTAGGAAATTTTTATCTAAACACAAAATAAACAGACTAGGTTCAGGAGCATAAAAGTTTCCATCTGGACACTGCACTATTTCATTAGTCGTACTGCATATACAATATTTCAAGAGATTAAAATTCCAATGTGCTTACAAAACGGTTTAATCATATATCAGAATGACAACAAAGAAAATAGTTTATTGCAATTAAAAAACGAAAGCAAATGTGGGCAAAGTTGTGTATTTAAGAATTTGTGACTATCCTTTCGTAGATACCTATTGATTACGTGTTACATTCTCAGTGTATAACAGACATACAGAAAACGATTCTTAATAATAATCATCATCATTAAAATAATACCATTCTTATTATCATGGATAGGAATTTCTAAGCATTAAAGCCAGGCTGGAAAGAAATAAGATTGATCTCCATTGGACTATAAGCAGTCATTTCGCAGAACCAAACCATCCCCCTGTGCTTTGTAATCTATTTGCAGCAGCACTCACTCAGGTTTTTACTTTCCTGTCAGGGACTCTTGATCTACCTGATCTACACTCAAACCATTATCTCCTGTGATGTACAACTGGAGCGGGCGTTTAAACCTCCACGCATTGTCCGCGGAGCTATAACACATCTCATGGCAGTCGCAAACAAACCTTCTATCAGTTTGGTTACCTTGGAATAATACGTTACGATTAGAGTCAAAGTGAGTGAGTGAATGAGTGAGTGAACGGGAACTGCTTTATAATATAAAATGAAGGAGGTGAGGAGAAGCAACAATATAACATTCTTAGCTTATGACTAGCCTGTGTTTCTTATAAACTTGCCCACAGAGATATATCCTTCCGCGCTGCGTTATTTTCTTCTTTTCACTGACTGGCTAACGTACAGCTTTGAACGGCAACAAACAAGCAGTGTGCCACGCAAGGATAGACGATAGAAACCTATATAAACATACTGATGTCATAGTTACATATCTATCGTCATTCTGTGAAGCAATTTTGAAACAAAGACGCCTCCTATTTATTTCATGATAAGAATTTATATTCATTCCAAATGTATTAACTCTCTTATGCAATATACGGTTATGAGAATGTAATTTTGAAATTCTCTTTGAATGCAATGCAATAAATGATCATGTTAATTAGGCATTACATTTGTATTGCCCGGCCGCGCCGTGGTCAGATCACTCGCCTCTCACCTAGATGGCCCGGGTTCGATCCCAAGCGACCACATGTGAGATTTGTGGTGGACAAAGCGGCGCAGGGGCGGGTTTTCTCCGGGTTCTCCGGTTTCCCCCGCCATCTCATTCCACCGGGGCTTCATCTTCATATATCATCAGTGTCATCGCCTACGGTGCCAAAAAAAAATGTACTGCCCAACTTATTATTCCACAGCAGTAGCCAATGAAAGGTGACTAATTCACTTGACCGTTAAGAGATACGTGAAACAAACCTTAAGAAGCCCGCTTCGGTAGTGGGGACTATCGTGTCTGCCTCACGTTCAAGAGGTCGCGATTTCAAATCTGGGCTTTCGGTGAGTTACCCAAATAAGGGGGTTTTCGGGGTTTTCCCTTATCTTGAGAAGACGAATGTCGAGTAACTTTAAGCTCCACCGACTTCATTGATCGTCTGATATGACCAACTAGGTTAAAGGACATTTAGCTAAAATAAATACATAAAACTAAAAAACCTTAAGAGACGCTGCTGAATTGATTAACACTATAGGATTCTTTGCTTAATGGTTTGAGTTTAAATAACTTGAAGCCAGCTCCTTAACAATATGGGGTATTATCGTGTCTGCCTCACGATCGCGAGTTCAAATCTCGCTTAAGCTGAGTTACCCGGATACGATTTTTCGGGGTGTTCCCTTATCCTGAGAACCTTTAGGGATCCCAAGCACCATTTCACCAATTTCATTCATCGTCTAACATGAGCATCTAAGTTAAAGGACCTTAAGGGGATCAACCTGTGAAAACTGACAACAATTTTTGAAAACGTTGATTTTTATAAAATGTGTAAATGTTCAAAATGCTCCTTGCGCTGCCCTTTTCCTCCAATCAATTTGAATTTTCTATCACAGAACCTTAAACTCATAATAAATACAATTTATTGAATTAATTTTCTAAGTAACCAAACAAATTAATCCACAAAAATAATGAATAAATATGATCGAATAGTTTATCATTTCTTTGCCAGCAGTAATATCTAATTAATCTAAAACTCAGTCAATAATTTTAAAAGTGATATCTCTAATGGAGATATGAAATTTTGCTACAAACATTTTAAAATAAGCGCAAGGAGCTTTTCTTGGTGGATTAATTTAAAACCTAAAACAACTACTCGACGTATTTGTTTCAAAGTTTCAGCATCATAACCACAGATGTATGGAGTAGTAAAATGCCTCTTGGTACAGTGTGAAAAATTGTAGTAATAGTAGCTGCCCTGCGTATGGGTGACGATTGAAGCAGAATTTGCTTTTCGTATAGGGTGACAATTGAAACGAAATCAAGCTGCAAGACTATGAGATCTTTTACTCAGAGCGCTTTCAGGGATTTACGGATTCAAAATCCAGGCCATAAATGTGTGTAAACGTTTCCTTTCTTTTGTAGAACTGAAGTTAATTTCAATTAATCTTGACAGACAATTCACGAAGTCCAATCGTCAATGCGAAAATATTATCTCGCGATTTATCTATGCTCATCGATTCCGACAAAATATATGCACTTTCTCGGACCAAATACTGAATCACTTCCAGATTCTATCTTTATATCAGTGGAAGCTAAATCATATTTCACTACATATATTTTCGGATTCTCCAATCAACGCCTTTTACTGCACGCGTCGTTTCCTAGGATCCCTTCGTAGGAAGCATCGCCCTTGTGAAGACATGATCGACCTCACCCGACCATGAATAGTCTCCGAGTGCCTTTTTCTTGCTTATGGTTAGTCTCTTTTATATTTTCTGGCTTCACAACTAAGAGGAAACACGTCGCCACGAAATTTGTTTACAGCAAACAAAATTGTTACAGAAAAGTAAAACACTTATAACCAACGAAAGCACACAGAATAATTAACTTGTATCCAATGATTTGGTTTTCGGTATGAAATGAGAACAACAATTCACAAAATGTTGGTAAAACGGGGCCAGGATATAAATATTGCCTCAGGTATGTGGTAAAAATTAATGTAATTGCTTGCGAAACATTAAATTTGAAATGTTCGGAGGTTGGTCCCCTTAGGCCAAAACAAACAAACAAACAAAATATATATTAAAAGGAATATGAATATTCGACAAAGCAGGTATTCAGAACTTGACTGTGATGATGTAAATCACTGTTCAGCTCAAAAGAAGCAAGTAAACGCCTTCATTGATGAATCGAATTAGATTAGTTCCGCAACAAAAGACTGACAGTCTATAAAGCGTGCTATATAAAAAGAAAATTAATAGTCTATAAGAATACGCAGCAATAAAGATGTCACAAACACGCATTCAGTTTGGTAAATCAGTGAGCGGCATATGTTTAGGTAGGTGTTATTACCAAAGCTCCATTATGAATTTTAAGAGGACAAAGCTAAACAGGATGCAGAACAGGAATGTAAAGCGAACCGAATCAAAGTTGTAGGTCGTGATGCACGAAGACCTCTTGAAGACCTTCAGAGCCTCGGGTCATTTTCTTGCACCGGAATCGTAAATTAGCGAGACGCGGCAAGGTGAAGTTGCGGCAGTACATCGTAAATTGCACAGCCACCGCTAGCAGCGAACTAGGGATACAAGAAGTGGTTTCTGCTCACTTCAAATTATGACGTATTGTAACAGCTGTATCACTGCGCAAGTGGCGCCTGTTGGAACTGTGGCTCATCCATCTTCGGCAGCATCAACTGCTGCTGAAGAATTTCTTCTGTTTCTTACCTCTCATTTCTCCTTGTTACTCCTAGCAAGAATATCTCAAGAAACTACTATGTACTTGTTTGTACTTGGGAATTCTAGCTTTATTCTTTGTTCTCAATCTCATGAAGCAATAAAATATGTCAAAGTTTTCCATCTGCAGCTAATCTTAAAGTATGGTAATTCTGTGTGTAATTTTATAGTTATCATATCTATTTATTTTATTTATAAATTTCTCATCATATAATATGGTTCAAATCTCCATACCCTAATAATACCTTAATAATCCAATCTCCATTGCTTCTATTCATCACGAATGTTATGATATTAATGTTAATAATTATCATCCCATATAATAACTTCAAAATAGCTTTTGTTTTGCAAAAAAAAATTACAATACAGTTTTCTTCATTGCGTTTAATGTTGTATTTCGCACGTTTTATATCAATGTCCTTATTTTGATTGCTATATAAACTTCTGTATCGATTATTTATATTTTGTTAGAATCAATAATCTATAAGAATTTAAGTTTTAGGATTAAATATTTTAAAATTGTTTGCATCCACAATATACTGAGTGATATTTGAACATTGTCTCCCTTGATGTATTGCTTGCTTATTAGCAAAGTTTATATCGTATTAGTTTTGCTACTTTAAATCTACGCGCTTACTGTTATTCCCTGTGAAGAACTACTGAAGTGTACTTTATACTTAGATGACTCTAAAGTTGTTACATATCTGAAAGTATTCTCTTAAATGTTGTTTGTATTTGCTATTTCACAAAGACTTATAAGGAAACGCAGTAAACATTTAGAAACTCTAAAAGATAAAGTTATTCTAGCTTATTTTCAAAATTGGTTATTTTCCGTTTAAAGTGAATTAACACCCATAGCCCTTGGTTGATTAAATAATATGAATATAATTATTTATTTTAAGCTTAAATACGAATCTATTTCAGAGCATTAATAATTCTTGCATATCAAATAATCGTAACGTGCAAATAAATTGTCATCGGAAAAATTGCAGGAGCAATGAGAAAACTCAAGTGTCGTTGAAATCGGCTAATTGAGTGTAGTCGTACTAGGCAACTGCAGATTGTGCTTTCGTTTTGCAAGAAGACTGTGCCCAGAGCGCTTCATGTCTAGATTTCGAACACGATTCTATAATTACTGCTATTATAAAATGACAGCAAGTAGTTAATTCTGATACCGTTTTAACTTGACTTAACGAATTTAAATATTCATATTATAGACATTAGAATATAAATATTTTAATGTGATTTCCTATAATATTAGTATAAGTCTAAAAGTAGTAGTAATAATAGTAGTAATAGTAGTAGTAACAGCAGCAGTATTATCATCATCATTATTTCATTTCGATATTAAGTGTCTCTCAATTAGTTCGTAGTCACCCCGAATTTTCAAGTTTGCGCTCCACGATTCCTGGTACATTTCAGCTTGCTGTACTTGGGCTAAAGAAAATAAATAAAACGAAACCGAGAAATAATCCAAAGAAAAGGCATGATAATGTTATATTGTAAAAGCTTTCAGAAATTGAGAGGCCTGAGATTGCAAATATCATATTACTTTTTTAAATAATACAACGCCACTAAAGTATAAATAAACGATATAAAAAACAAGTGTAAAATGGAAATGATTTCAAAATACTTGAGTATACTAATTTTTAATGTATGTTGCATAAACCATAATTAACTGATGATTATTTTAATCTGTTTTATATGCATTTTATTTTATTTAATTAAGGTTAAATAATTAATATTGTAAGTAAAGTAGGTGAAAAATTAAAGAAAAAACGTAATTAGCCGAAGGAGTAAAAGCGAAGGAAAACCTAGAGGATTTGTTAGTTTTTAGCAAATACTAAACTAAAAAAGTGGCTTCATATGAAATGTGTAACAGGTGGAAGAGTAATAAAGGAAATTGTACAGAACCCTGAAGAAATTGACGATGGAATAACTCGTTAAACTTTTTTGCTTGTATTAATCCTAGTATTACTAAATGCAATGGCGGCGCCGTGGTTGAGTGGTTAGATCGCTCGCCTTCCATCTAGGCGGCCTTCCCAAGCTCACGAATGTGGCGGACAAAGCGGCGTTTTCTCCGGGTTCACCGGTTTCCCGCGCCACTCATTACACTAATTGCTTCATCATCACTTTTCCTTTCATCAATTGTGCATACATTTCATATCATCCACTTTCTCATGTTCATGCCTGATTAGGGGCCGATCCCACGAAGAAGGTTCTCCATTCTGTAATTTCGTACCGTTGGCTCCCCGACAGGCTTCTGAACCCTAGGCATTGGCTTGTAAGTCCTAGGGGGGTGTCAGTCCTACAATACGGGGAGTGTAAGCCGAGTACAAAACGAATTATTAAATGTACCCATTCATTTCATCCCTTCCAGAGGGTAGGGAAATATTCTAGTTAAAGAAAACTCTCCCTTTTACCCATGAATCGAATCCTGGGCCTCTACATGAGAAGACAAAATGGTAAACTCTCAATCTTAAAGGTTGGTAAGAACTCGGAAGGTTATTATAATCAGGAGAGAATGTTCGAATGACGTGACTTTATCAGACACATGGTGAGATAGTGTTATATACTTGTGCCCTTTTAACAATGAAGTTTAATAAGATATTCTATTTATTCTGGTAATTTCCCAAAACTGTAAAAAAAATAGGAGATAAAATATTTTAAGTAGGGAATTCAGGAATGAATATTAGAAATTGATACTTGTTTAATACGTATATACTATTTATACTGTTTTCTTTTCCTTTTTTTTTCTTTTTTTTTTTTCGCAATTTCAAATTCATGATATCTCATTTACCAGCTTATTGCTCATGTAAGGATTAAGTTGCATATCATAATTTTCCTAAAGGAGGTGTTCTATTCATTATACAAGCTTTGATTTAGCTTTTGCAAAATAAAATTTGCTCTTAGAACTACATACCTAAGTATAATAATCAATTTCTTAAATTATATGAGAAACATAATTATCTAACAGTATAGGTATATCTACTTTAATGGGAACGTAAGAAAGTAACGAACAAATGTATACGTTCCCTTCACATGACTTTCTCTACATCTGTGATAACCTTATTCTTCTAAAGATTTCATTGCTAATCGGGATAAACATTAGCAGAAATAGTATTATTACTTGCTTCCTTGTAAGTAGAAGGGGAATAAAGGAGTACACTAGGCTAAAGTGATAGTCAAATCTTTTAAAGGCTAGTTGCTATGTTTCTTTGCATGGCCAGGAGTTGACAAATCCCATATGAGAATTGTTTAAGTATTTTAAAACTGAAACCAATAGCAAGGAATATGAAATATATCTGGCATACGTGTTTTAGGAAGATATACATTTTTTGTGATTTTTTTCTATCTCTTGCGGTTTACCAGTTATGTAAAATAGAGAATGAAGAGGTATCAGGGGCTATTCCCAGAAAATTTAAGATACACATTTTATTTATTCATGTAAATATGTTTAATATGCGGTATTTTAATGAAGATCGTTAGAGCCATTTTTAGAAAAACAAAATTTTCGAAACTTTTTCCATTTGGTGAGAAGCAGTTTTCTTCAAAATCCTCGTGTCACATCCCTGAAAACAATAAACTTGAATACAAAGTTTGGTAGTTAACCGACTTTTCGTTTTTGACTTATCGTGCACACTCACACCTAGACGGAAATTTTTCTAAAATGCTTCTTTTTTGGGGGGGGGCACAGAAGATAGAATGTATTATGTTCTACCTTATGTACTAAGTATAGAAAATAATATATAAGCATATAAATTGCTCATAGTAATCATTAACTTAATTTTGGTTCTACACACTCTCGGTATATGTTAGCAGCATGTGCCTTAAATCACTACATTTACCTTAACTGCAGTAATTTTAGCATGAAGCGTAATTTTATGTTCATTCCTCTTTTATTAATGTTGAGCCTTGACTTTCTGTAAGTGCTCTGCGATTTACTATGTCTTAATTTCAATAGAACTTCCTGAAGTAATGTGTAAACTATTATTTTCTACCGTATTATTTTCTATAAATGTTAATATATGCACAAGGTTAATCGTCCTCAATTGGGTATTTCACGCATGTAAAACCACTGGAATTTCGAATCCCTGTGAAATATGGTGCTGCTGAAACATATTACGGTAATAGTGTTGTATAATAAAGACTGGCCCCAACTACGCTCTCTAATTTCGACCTATACCCAAATCACACTTAAGAATGTGGGCTTTGATGAAAAAAATATGTGTTCCATTCACATGACCTTCTCTACATCTCTGCAACAAATTATTGTTAAAATTTTATGCTTTTATTTACTTATGCTAAACGAGAAAAAATTAGCAAATAATAGTCTTATTACTTGCTTCCTTATAAGTAAAAGTGAAATAAGGAAGTACCATAAGTTAAAGTGCTAGTCAAAATCCTTTGTTTGTATGGACTGGAGCTGACAAATTCCTGTTTGAGAAAAGCATAAGATTTTCAAAGCTGAAACCAAAAAACCAGGAATATCTCAAAAACGACCAAAGTGTTATGTGTTCTAATGTGCTCTACATTTTTTGAGTGGTAAGTTTTTGTCCATCTCTTACGGTTTAGCAGTTATGTAGAATTCCGTAAAATTCATCCAGAATAAAGATGTCATTAAAGGCGATTCCCAGAAAATTCAAGATATACATGTTATTTGTCAGGAAAATATCCTTAATATACGATATTTTAATCAGAATCGTTAGAGCCATTTTTGATAAAATCAAAATGTTCGAAAAAAGTTCCATGTAAATGGAAATTGCGGGTGGGGGATTTTCTTGAAAATCTTCGTGTCGAATCCTTGGAAGACTCCAAACATAAATACCAAGTTTGGTATTTAACGGTCTTTTCGTTTTTGAGCTATACTGTCCACAGAATCACACACAAAGACGCACATGCACGGACCTTTTTCCAGAAATGCTTTTTTTGGTTTCAGGGAGACCCAAAACATGTATTTCCGGTGAAGTCTCAGTATCGAATATTAGGGTGGAATATAATACCTTCTCTATACACTACGTAGATAGTACGTAAAGAGAAAGTAATAAGAATTTTTATTTCTTGACAAGATAGGGATATGGAATTATGTATAATGAATGTTTCAATAACTTAGAGAAACACAAGAAGAATGGAATATATTTCACATTAATGGTTTGGTCAGTGAAGCTACTAACTTGCAAAAAAAGGTCACGAGTCACAAATTCAAACCCTACACGAGATATAAAAACCTATTTAGAATAGAAGCAAACGGATTATTCGCCCACCTAGGTAGTGTGGCGGTAGCGTTTCTGCCTCATATTCAACAGGTTCGATTTCGAATTTCGCTTAGGGTGAGTTTACCTTGATAAGGTTTTTGTCGGAGTTTTTCCTTATCCTCAAAAGTAACTTTAAGTAACTTTAAGCTCCATAGATCCCGAGATCATTTGAGCATCATTTCACCAGTTTCATTCATCGTCCGATGTGACCAACCAGGTTAAAGGACGTTAAGCTATAAAAAAAATCGATTATTTTTGCTTTATATAACTCGTCGTTATTAAAACATTACGATTGGAAAACTAAGATAAACTTGTATTGTTAATATTTTGACTGTTCAAAAACGGAGTTTTAATTATCTAGATACGTGCTCTTTATGCAGTTAATACACTGATATTAAATGAACAAACTGATTATTTGCTTTCTTGAAAGTACTTATCTTTAACGCAGTTTTAATATCTAGACTCAAGCACAAAATATTCTGAAACAGACATATATATCCCTTTAATAATCAGAATTTCCCTTACAGTTTACCAATAGATGTGCAGATTTAATGGGGTGTGTATGTCTTCTTTGTAGGGTTTACAAAAGGTGGAAATGCTTCTCACTCATGCCATCAATGAATTTAACAAACAAATGTTAACGGTGTCTTTAATTGTATGTTTATATCGTTTCATCGTCTATCCCTGTATAGGTCTAATTTCCATGAAGAAAACAACTAGTTTAGCATCATCTAAGCGAAGGTGTTCTCAAATTGTGAGATGAAATTCATAGGCGCAAAGATAATTTTCTAAAAATAAACATACTGGCCTAAATAAGCAGAAAAGGAACAAAAATTACAAAGAAAAGTATGCCAAACTTGTGATGAATATTAATTTAGTTACATGGAGTATCTGAAAATGAATAAGTTAAAGCTTATAACAGAATATTTAAAAAAATAGATAATAATATTATCAGTTTAAGAGGTAGAATCAGACTGAAAAATTCAATGTCATAGCCGGGATTTGAACCAGGATCTCCCGGTTTCTAGCCCGTTGCACTACCAGTGAGCTACTACGGCATTAAATTTCTCTCCGACTCAACACTAATTGACCATAATGGTTGGCTATACTATGAATTCTGGAACTTTAAATACTTGCGACATTGTAAGTCGCCATTGGGGTACGTCATCTCAAAATAATTTGAGATCACCTTGTGGTTTGCCGAGAAACATTCGAGTCAGTTGAGAAATTTAATGCCATGCCGGCATGTTTCCGTGGTAGCCCAGGGGTAAAGCAACCGGGAGATCCGTGGTTCAAATCCCGTTTGTGACATTGCATTTTTCAGTCTGACTCTACCTAGCCAATCCCTGTCCTACACACGGCTTGAGTGAAAAAATCTGATGTTTTACACTTACATGACTTTCTCTAGCTCTTCTACAAACTTCTTACATAAGATAATTCTTCTTTCTGCACCTTGCTAATCGAGGTACTGATTAGCACAACGTTTTTATTACTTAGTTCCGTATAAGTAGGAAGAAAATAAGGGAATACACTAGGCTTAATCAATAGTCAAATGTTTTAAAAGCTGTCGTTACGCGATTATCATTACAAATTGCTTCTTCTCTTGGCCAGGAGTAGAACAAAAGAAAAACGTACACTCCCGTCTGAGAAAAGTATAAGTACTTCACAACTGAAACTAATCACAATGAGTACCTCGAAAACGGTAAGCTCCATGAGAAAAATGTATATGACATAAGTTGTGTATTTTAAAAATACCTACATTTTTATGTAATAATTTTTTGTCTATCTCTTACGGTTTACTAGTCATGCCAAATTAAGCAAAATTCATCCAGAATAAACAGATCTTCAGAAGCTATTCCCAGAAAATTCAAGATATACATTTTATTTGTCACGTAAATATCTTTAATATGCGATATTTTAATCAACATCGTTAGATCCATTTTTAAGAAAATCAAAAATTTCGAAAAAAGTTCCATGTAAAGGGTAGTTTGGGGTGGGACGGTTTTTCTCAAAATCTTCGGGTCACATCCCTGGAAAATACTAAACTTAAATACCAAGTTTGGTATTTTAGCTGCTTTTCGTTTTTGAGTTATCGTGTTCACAGACACACGGACACACACACACACACACACACGGACCTTTCCTGAAAATTCTTTTTATGGATACAGGGGGTCCTAAAAGATGTATTTCTGGTGAAATCTTGGTATCGAATTTTTGGGTGGAATACAATACTTCTCTATCCCTATGCATATTGTATATACGGGACTAGAGAAAGTAAAAACAATTAAATCAACAATATTATCAATATCAAAGTATAAATGTGTGTTCATGAGATGATATGTTTGCAAATACTTTAAAATAGTTGCAGTTGAAAGTCTCACTCCACAGAAGTATGAACTTGTTGCAAAACAGTTTAAGAATATCGATTACAAACAACTTACAGTGGAATGCTGAACAGCTATCTGCTAACTCATTATTCAAATAGTAATAAAAAATATAATGAGAAAAGTAAATCGTTTTAAAGATGCCACATAAATAATGTGTAATTACAATTGGAGATAAACTCGTACCTACACCACCTTGAGCTGAATAACAATCCCACTGTAAACCGGTAATGAAGGCAAAAAAGGAAAACGTTGCAGGTTGTTACGCACTCAGCAGTTTGCCCACTTTATCGGATGAGGCGGTAGCTGCGTATTGTCGGTTGTTGGAGTCAGCTATGTCAGGTCATGAACAACTACTTCCTGGTCTATATCTCAGCAGAGGAGGATTCACATTTTCTTGCATTGTTTCAAGTACCCAGTGGGTTTGATGTTTTCCTAATGCACTTTGCAGCCATACTTTGCTCTACATCATAATCAACAACATCAATTGTGTTTTTTACGAGATCTAGATTATTGTGTAGTAAGTGTGTAAGTTGTGTGTTATTGTTTACCAGAAATGCAAAAGACAACCAGAATGAAGAGGCCTTTAGAGGCTATCCCAGAAAATTCAATATACATTGCATAAATAGATATTAGACATATGGAGTATTAATTAAAATCATTAGAGCCATTTGCGAAAACGGCAAATGTTTAAAAAATGTTCCATTTAAAGGTTAGTTGGAGAGGGGGAATTTTCCTGAAAATCTTCGTGTTGCATGGTTGGAACTAAACTTAAATCACAAGCTTGGTACTTAACGGACTTTTCGTTTTTATGCTATGCTGCCCATAGTCCCCATGTTTCAAGAACCCAATGGGTTTGATGTTTTCCTAATGCACTTTGCAACCATACGGTTAGCTCGACAACATAATAAGGGACATAAATTGTGTGTTTGTCGAGATCTATATTTTTGTGTAGTAAGTTTTCATCTCTTACTGTGTACCAGTTATGCAAAAGTCAACCAGAATGAAGAAGCCTTTGGAGGCTATCCCAGAAAATTCAATTTATATATATATAACTTTTTGTCATAACAATATATTAAACATGCGGAAATTTAATTAAAATCATTAGATGCATTTGTGAAAAAATAAAAAGTTTTGAAAACTGTTTATTTAAAGGGTAGTTGGAGAGGCGGAATTTTCCTGAAAATCTTCGTGTTGCATCCTTGGAGCTGAACTTAAATCACAAGTTTGGTATTTAGCGGACTTTTCATTTTTATGCCATGCTGTCCATAGACACACACACACACACACACACACACACACACACACACACACACACACATTTGCACACATATACACACGGGAATTTTTCTAAAATTAGGTTTTAGGGTTCAAAACTGTATTTGGAGTGAAATCTCGGTATCGAATTTTTGAAGGAATACAATACCTTCTCTATACAATATGTACATAGTACGTGTAGAGAAAGTAAAAACACTAAACTGTAATGTAAGCAATTAAATGGCAATCATATATTTAATGTATAATCTTGACTTTAAACAAACCAATACATTTCACAGTTGACACATATACCCACAATTATAGGTTACGCTAAAGATAATTTTTATTATTGGTTTCATAGTAAATAATAAGACTTTCTCTATATTATTCGTGGAAAAATTATGAACTTTGCCACAAAGTTTTAATTTGTAACTGAGATCTGTCGTTAAAACTACTACTTAATTGTAGTGGAAAACTTTGTTGGTTTCCTGTCTTGCTTGACAACGCAACATTCCTTCGATTCTTCGCAATTCATTTTGGACTTCCATTTACTGTTTCAGCTGCAGCAATAAATGAATTACTTTTCCTCAACATACACAATAAATACTCCTTTAGGATTTAATCATATATGGATAAAATTCAATGTTCTGTGAGTAGTTTAAAATTAAACGAATAAAACTGAAATGAGAGTACAAGACAAAAAAAAAAAAAAAAAAAAACATGATAGAAGTAAAACAGAAATATAACTGCAACACCGGAAGATAGGTTGAACTGGAAAAAAAGAAGTTTAAAAGAATTAGATTCGAAAATATGTTTTTTTTTTTTGTTTTTTTTTTGCGCACTATGAAAGTAATACAAAAGGCATGATAGATCTATGCTGAGGAAAACAAATCTAAAACAATTGCTGTTCAGTTATAAGTTACAAAGAGGTCTGAAGCATTGTGTTAAAAACGAGTAATGTATCCATTAGTATAAATCTTAATTATGCACTCGGGCGGCCGCACCGTGACCACTGGTTAGACCACTCGCCTCTCACCAAGGAGGCTCGGTTCGATAACAAGTAACCGCAATGGGATTTGTGGTGGACAAAGCGGCGCAGAGGCGGGGTTTCTCCGGATTCTCCCGTTTACCCCGCCATCCCATTTCACCGGTGCTCCATCTTTATTCCCTGTATCGCCCGCGGTGCCATAGTATTAAACACTATAAACAAAAGCATACGAGCAATGAAACTTACACTTCGAATAGGCAATACAAGATTCACGGCTAGAAATGATTAATACTAAGTAACGAAACTATATTATCTCATACCACTAAAATCTGCACCTTTCTATATAGAATATGCAAGTAAATCATCGGAATGCAACCTTCCTAATACGTTTTTGTTTAAATCTCTAGCAGGAAAATAAATATGCATACATATGCCTCTTCCAACCTCTGTATGTTGTGGTATCACACTTGAACGTCTTCAAACATTATATTTCAGTGAACATTAAAGCCGTTAAAATGAATTTCTGTAGCAATTAAGAGGATTTCAGCTTGCTGTATAAAATATGCATGAATATATTTGGATTTTCTCTTAAAATCTGTAATGGAGGAAATTGAAATTTAATTAATATATAACGAATCAACTTTGCATTTATTCAGCAGCATTTAGCGGACTCATTTGGATAAACGTCACGAATAGACAGTTGATGTAATAACTGCAATAAATTGCATGTATATGAATAATGTTCCATTAACGGTTGCGTTCCGTGGTATCAGGTTGCTGGTTTTATTTATTAGATAGTTATTTTAACGGCTCTCATTACGCAAGATATTCTTCTTAGCAGTGAGTTGCTTATGAATATTAAAGTAGAAACAATTAAAACTTTGAATCACAGAGAGGATTAGACCTATATTGCAAATTATTTGCATAGATGATAACGGATGTTATCGTAATAGGCGGTAAAACCCCAGCGATAGAGGCTTGGAATCTGACATTCGTGATGTTAAATGATAATGATTATGACGATGACGATAGTAATAATAATAATAATAATAATAATAATAATAATAAAAGCCTGATCAATGCTCCCAGGTGGTGCTAAGTAGGTGTGTGTATGTGTGCGTGATAGAGGGGTATTCTACAATGCAGACTTATTGTGCGTCAAACATCTGGAGGAAGGATGAGATGAATATAAATTCAGAGGGCAGCCGACATCTGTGCAGGGAGAGAGCAGCCGTGGAGAGTCCCTAGCAGTTCATAAGGAATTCATCTCGACGCGGGGAGCGCCAGGAGCCCATGGCTCAGTCCCGCAGACAACCACTAATACCGCTGAGAGCTGTACTCTAGCGCGCAGTTACCTTCACGAAATGGCGTATCTGCCGCAGTCCTCGTCGACACTTACAGCCCTGAAAGGGACCGGTTGGATTGAAATAAAGGGACAGGGGGAATGGAGAAACCTCCGCAGCATTCGCCTAGTGACCCCGGGAAACCCTCCGAAAAACCCAGAGAGGTAGGCCACAGTAACCGATCCCATGACCTCCCGAATTCCAATTCCGGATGAAACGCCTGAGCCACCTGCTCCGGTAATTAGGACTCTAATAATTACAAGCAACAATGAACTAAAATTGATTTAGAGATTCTGGATGAATTTGTAAAGCGATATATCCCTTATAAACAGGTTTGTATGTAATCCAAAATCAGAATATTTTTTTATTTCTGTATATATAATTTATCTTTTCAGTCGTGGTCAGAATAAGTGGACAAACCAACAGATCTGCGGTTCAGATCCCGGCTATGGGATTGAGTTTTTCACTCTGACTTTACCTCTGCAGCTTCTGTCCTATTTCCCCCCGCTGAGTAATTAATGATCGAAAATGCATTAACTTCATATTTAGGGGCTGCGCTGTGACCAAGTGGTTAGACCGTTTTCCTCTCACCAAGGCGGTCGGAGTTCGGTTTTCCTCCGAGCTTTCAACTGCGGGTTTAGAAAACGTAATCTTTGTTTAAATTAAGCTAACATTTATATCGTTTAATAAAACGTAATGACGGCTCTTCTTTCGAATATGTGACGGAAGAATTTTTCTAAGTCCAACTTGAGCGGAATATTTTTTCGAAGTACAGCTTTACATTTTTTAATTTAATATGAATTTAAAATCACTTTTAGCGTTGACTTCATGAGGGATAAAAATGTTTAAACATAACTTAAGGTTTACAGTCCTTTATTTATTTAATTTCTGCTTATGTAGTCATAATGAAAAATGCAATACAGACAAATTATTCACCTTGTATCACTCAACGCAATGCTGCCAAAATCCTTCTTCGTCAATAAATTATACTAGCTTTATAGCTAGGTACACTGTCTCTAAATAAAGATGACCAGCTATCTACACTACCTTAAATAAGCCTAGCCTAAACCTAATCGTTATGGCTGCCATAAGTTCCCGGATTTTTAGTATGACTATGCCAAAAATGTTTAAAAATGTGTGTATCAAATATTCCCATCGAATGCCGCCTCTGCAATACTATTTATTATATATTATTTATATAATATTTATATAAAATAATTATTATATTATTGTTGTTAATAGGAAGTTTAACGTCCTTTAACCTGAAGGTCATATCAGATTATGAATGAAATGGATAAAATTACACTCAAACTCGTGATACATGGAGCTTAAAGTAACACGTAATTTGTCTTCTCAGGATAACGGAAAACCCCCAGAAAAGCTTATCCATGTAACTCACCCTAACCGAGATTCGAACTCTGTACTTCTTGAATTTGAGGCAAACACGCTACCCCCCACACAATGGAGGCGAGCTATTTATATTATTATTATTATTATTATTATTATTATTATTATTACTATTATTATTTTCATCTTTTTTTTTAATTCACGGCGGTAACTGAACTAGTCTAATACCATCTCATACATAGGTCTCCGAACAATTCATTACCTCATTATGTCTGTAAACAAAGTAGTGGATGAGGAAAGGGAAATGTCCGGACAATAGACTTACCCACTCGAACCTATATACACAGTGTGACTTTTTCATGTGTTCAGTTCTAAAAAGAATAAATACAGTTAATTACTAGATAATTATTTATACCAAAATGTATAAGAATAGGGCACTATTTAACATAATGCTACTTGCTGCAAAACGGGGGAAATGTCCAGTCCCGTCTTTTAATGATGCAAGGAGCTTTACAGCGGTGGTAGCGCAGCTGCCTACCAAGCGGGAGACCTGGGTTCGATCCCCAGTACCGGCGTGGGGATTTTTCCCCCGCTGGGAGACCTGGACCGGGGTGCACTCAGCCTCGTGAGGTCCCTGGGGGGCCAATTGAGGAGCTACTTGATGGAGAAGTAGCGGCTCCAGGTCGTGAGGACCGCATTAACCGGCCGGGAGGGGCTCGAGGCGCTGACCACGTCTCACCCTCCAATACTGCACCCCATCCATGACGTCTGTAGTGGACCGAGATGGGGGACGCAGCGGCCGGGCGGTAGGCCAAGGTTCCCCGTGAGCTGTCGTGCCATGGAGTTATAAGGAGCTTTACAGTTAGAATATAATATATTCTTGGTCTAAGGAAACCCTCATCATATAATAGTTGAAGACATGCGTTTGTATTACTGAACTAAACCGACATATCCATCTTATTAAACAGATAAGCTCCCAAGATACTTCTAAACAGTTATAATCTTAAGAATATCGGCAAGAACGCACAAGCTTCGCTTCTCGCACTACAATAAATTCTGCCCGATTGCATCCAGTGTTTGTAAAGCAATAAAATCCGAGAGAAAGCATAGTCAGGTCTAATCTCTTCTTTGTTGTGTAGATATGTGGGGATTATTTGTAGAGGTTGGCCACAATTGTGACAAATGAAAAGCATGTTAGCTGCTATGAGAAAAGCAATATGGTTCGTAGTTATCTGTCATTTATGACTGCTACCGCATGCGCATTGGACATAGAAACGTTTCTCGCATTCTCGTATCACACGTTGAAAAGTATCCCCTAAATGCCAATTATTCCAAATGCATTGTATCAGTAATTCAGTTGTGAACACAGAAATAGAGAGGAGAGAGATTGAGAGAATATTAGTGAGTTTTAGTGAGTTAACTGAATGATGCGAACAGAGCTGCGTGACGCCTGCGGAGCCACAAGTAGTAAAAGCGGGCGTTAAACGCTATTAAAAAAAGAGCTGCGAGAGTATTACTGGAATAATCCTTTGCGCATTCGCACTGAGAAGATTTCCCTCGGGCTTTTATTCGAGTGTTGTGGTGAGTGCCAATCGAAACAAACTATTACTCTGCATTCTGTGAATGTTCAAAATAAAATAAGTGATACAAATCGGCCGACTGTGAGGAGTGAGATATTCGATTTTTGAATGCTCTGTATTTGAAACCTGCAGAATTTTACAACAAATGTAAATGTATGGTATTACAATAATAAGCGAGAGAAATACGAGAATCGCGGCGTAAAATGTTCAGCTAAGAACGAAAAAATGCCTATGTTAAAACGCGACTCGGTCAACTGTCAAAGGTCACAGTTGGTTTTAAGGATCAAGCAACCTGCAAAAGCGTGCAAAAGAGACGAGTTATAAATTTCTTTCCCTAATTTTTCTGATTCTTTGCTTGGGAAAACTGTGTCCAGATATGTTGGCTTAATGGACTGGCGGCAGCAAACAAACCACAACACAGAAGTGAACAATGTAACGAAATTTAATTAAAAATCAAGCTTGACGTTTAAATCCAGAAACTACCAAGTATGCAACATGAAGATTTTCAAGAAAATTCCCCACCTCAAATTAATCTTTACATGGAACATTTTCGAAAATGTTTATTTTCTAAAAAATGGCGGAAACGATTTTGATCAAAATGCCTGTGATATTTTCATTACAAATGAAATGAATACTCCGTATTTTCTGATAATATCCTCTAAAGCCTTCTTCCTTCTGTATGACTTTTGCAGAACTGTTTAATTAGCCAAAATATGTACTATTGTACAAAAGTGTGGATCCCGTTAAAACACACAGTATATATCAAATACATTTTTGTAGAGTATACCGTTTTGTTATTGGTTTCAATTTTTAACTAGTTTAACTTTTACGTGAAAGTCATCTTTCGTTGCTTCTAACAATCCAAAGAGAATTGAATTTCATTTGTTTCACATAGTGACCAGCTTTTAAACGATTTTATTACTACTTTAGCCTAGTGTATTCCCTTAAATCCCTTCTACTATCAAGGTAGAAAGTAGATATTTACCTCGATTAGTACGATGTATAGTTAAAATAATAATATCTTATAAGAATATGTTGTGTGTGGAACAGGTAGAGATGGTCTTGTTTATGTAATACATCAGATTTTTCTAAAATGGAAAGTTGTTGTCTTTTGTCCTGGTCGAGTTAAGAGAATGTCTAGCTATCACATAGGCTGGCTCTTTTAAAGATTTTACTATCACTTAAGCCTATTCGCTATTAGATTTGTAGCTACAAGGAAATATGTATCTGTGAGAATAGTTTTTGAAGAATGGGTTGAGAAAGACTTGTGAATGTAACACAAACTTTAAACAATTATTGTGTTAAAGCACTTAAATATTTCGCAGTGATTAATACCTAGAATTGTTTCAAAGATTTGTCTCCTAAAAAAAGATCGTGGAGCTTGGAATGGCCAAAAGCTCGAACAACAAGAATTCAATAGCTTCACAAGAATCCGATTTTATCAATTTGACACGGTTGACCACCCATGAAGCCATCATAAGTAAAATATTGTGTTTCAATGTATTAAAGCTCTCATAAAATTCACAACTCTTGTGGCCAGAAGAGCAGCTTCTGTTGGCGCCAAACAGCATAAAAGTTGCCTCTTCTTAGTTGTATTTCCACTCCAGCTGTCCATGCTTTCAAAAAAGTGGTTTGGTTGCCACATTCAAACCCGCAAATTTTACAGAAATGTCGTAAAGCCCGTTATTGACGGCTTCCTAATTTAGGTAGTTTCCATGCGCAAGAAACGAGTGGGATGCCGTCGCACGCAGAATGTAGTTGAAGGTCAGAGTCCGTGTAGCTTCCACCAGCTAACGTTAACGGCGAAGTACACACCTTTCTTTTGCAGGTGCAATCTCAGCGGCGAGTAGAAGCTGCTAAGTTTATTATCTGGGCGGTTCAGTGCAAATATATGCCGTGTCGCTGTGATTCGGCCTTCCTATGATGCCCACATCGGGTCAGGTTTATTAGCCTGCTAGAAGGTCAGTATTTGAGGAGTGCCTGTTACATACTTACCGTTAGGCGAGGATGTTTTATTATCAACCTCTGTCATTCCAAAACTCACTGATGCTCATGTAGATATGTGGAGATTGTTACCAAGGGAAACCAAAGCCAACTGTATAAATTTTAGAGTAGGCAGAGTACAAAAACTCACTGAAGTTACAATAATTGTTGTTTACAAGTATTCTGGTACTCTTAGAAAAATGTTGGCAAACTATATAATAATAATAATAATACATTTTGTAATATTGTGCATTATTTTAAGAACAAATAATTACCTATTACAGATTAATTCACGTTACTTTCTGTACTTATTTTGCAAACAATTCTTACACAAGCTTATTCCTCTATCTACTCCACACTAATAAAAATATACATTAACAGAAATAGTATTTTACTTATATCCAGTTTACAGTTAAAAGGGATCCATATGGGTCACTTTTCAACTAGACGGCCCGGGTTCGATCCCAAGCGACCGTATGTGAAATTTGTGGTGGATAAAGTGACGCAGGGACGGGTTTTTTCGGGTACTCCGGTTTCCCCCGCCATCGCATTCCACTGCTGCTCCATCTTCATTCCATGTATCACCAATGTCATGGCCTGCGGTACAACAAGTAGTAAAAGCGGGTGTTAAATACTAGGTGGATCCATATGGTGGCAACTATTGTATGAAATCTCTAGGGTTCCACAAAAATGTAAACGGTGAAAGAGTACTCTGTACAGAGTTACACCACCGTCATTTAAAGATTTAAAGTAGGTTGATTTTGCTATGGGAGTAGTATATACTAGGGACGTTCAATAATGAATTGTACTTTATTATTATTATTATTATTATTATTATCATCATCATTTTTACAAAACAAACTCTATGCCTCAGGAGACATATCTACTTTCTCAATATAGTCTCTATTGAGCTGTACACACTTGCGCCACTCATACCAACGCAAGAATCCCTTCATAGAATGAATATATGGTAATCAGAAGGAGCCAAGTCAGGCAAATATGGTGGATGTGGCAGCACCTGGAACTCCATCTCAGCGATGGCAGCCGTGGTTTCCCGACCCGTCGGACCAGCGTTATCGTGTTAAAGGAGCACATCTTGCACCCATTTTCCTGGCTGTTTCTTTTGAAATGCACGTTGTAACTTCCACATAAGCCATGCTGTTAATTGTGGTTATTATTGATTACATCCAATCAATAAGGATAATTCCATCGTGCCCCCAAAAACTGTACGGGAGCAGCATTTATGCTTCCACTGCATTGATTGAGCTTTGGTTTCTGGCTCATGTTAGTGGCGCCAGGTCTTGTTGCCAGTCACGAGTTTTGTCATGAAGCCTTCTGGATCCTGGTTGGAAAAGATCGCTGCACACGTCCTTGTGCTGTTGCTTTAGTGTTGAATTCAGATATCTGGTGCCTACCTTCCCCAACTTCAGGTGTTCGTGCAACATGCGGTGTTTCTGGGAATTCTGTGGCCACCTCCTGTTCCATGAACGTGATGCACTTGTTCTCTTGAATATGATATGTTGACTGGTGTCGTTACAGTCACAGACCTTCCAGATCTGGCTTCTTTCTACGTTGATGAGCGGCCACTTTTCCACCCATTCACCCACAAAACTGTTGTAAACAGTTTTTCGAGACAGCGCAGACTCCCTACACACTTCCAGTAATTGCCTGAAAATCGCTGCAGAAGTTACATCTTCTGATTACAGAAACCACTTGGTCCAGCACTGCCCGTAATGGTCACATTGCATGACAGTAGTTGAAGAAATGCGCTGCAGTGTGCAGTGATGTCACTTCTCTGGAACGTCCTGCCACTAGTGGACAAACCTAAGTACTATTAACTTGCAACTGTCATGACAGGCCAATAGTGGAACGAAAATGATGAAAAAATATAAAGTGTAATACATTATGGAACACCCCTCGTACAAAGGTATACATTTAATTTTGTTTTACCATTTATGGAAACTTCATATAATTACTTCTTTCTTTGTAGTTTTATTAAATAACCCGGTATCTTTAACTATCATCAACTACGTTTTCTTTAGAAGATCATCAGACCAGAGCTCTGCATTTGAAGATTCTATGAGGGGCTGTTTCTTCTTCTGCATTGCATAACCTGCATAATGGTTCTTTTTTGTAGATTCCCATTGTATGAAGATGTTCCCTTGATCTATAATTCCCCGTCAATTATCCTGTTGTTGGATTTATTTGGAATATGTTGAGTTTAAGTTTGTCTTCGCACAATAAGGAAGATACTCTACTCATCATTCTTTTACTGTGCTTGCATGTTTTTGTTTTCACCCATTTTTTTTGTTAGTAATATATAATCCACTCATCTATGGTTTCTCGAACAGAATTTATAAGGATTACAAAAACTGGTTCAGGACGAGTGAGTGATTGTGTAGAGCCTTTTCTTGCCAAGGCATCTGATCTGTCATTGCTTTTTAGCACCCTTTTAGATTCTCTCTGACTCAGGTTTCATTTGAAAATAAGGTATATATTCTCGTTTAGCTTTTTATGCAAAATTCATTAATTATTTATGAATGAATATTTTATAGCTTATAATCCGTAAGAGGGAGACCAAGCAATTTTCTTCAAATAAATATGTTGTGGAATTCACTATTTCCAAGATTTCTTTCTTATTAGTTTGTTTCCAAGCACTTGTACTTCTCAAGTGGGGAGGCCTTATCAATGTCTTTCTCATGGTCATGTAAAAAGCGTGAAAATGCAAACTAATAATTGGTAATCCTTTTTTTTTTTAATTCTGAATATCGCATTAGGCTAACGTATGGTTCCTAAACCTACAACGAAATACGTAAATATATAATAAAGTTTATCTTGATTAGCAAAATATAGTTAGATAAAATATAAATCTTTTAAAGCATAGAAAGTAATGCAATACGTTAGATGTTTATTATTTGCGACTATAGCATATTTACAAAGTATTAAGACATAAGGAGCAGTTTAACAGTTTCGTTTTCTAATTTACATTGCTAGACCACAAATTATACACTGCGGTATAAGAAATAAATGTGTTTAGATTTTCTGTGGTTTCTCTCGCAGATTTCTCGGAGTGTTTTATGTTCACGAGTCCTTGGTTTGGCTGGGTTTTATGTTTCGTATATCGCAAAAAGTACTTTAAAGTAATTGTGATTGTAATGTTTAATATATTCTTGCTACACAGCTGGTTTCGTGGACAAAACTGCACGATGTAGAGTAACAATATCTTGCATTTCATCTCACTGTGTCAGACATTTCCCTTTCTTCGACTGACCGCAATTCATCTGTCATGTTATCGAAGGTGAGCGTTTGTTTCTGTCCATGAACTTCACTTCCATCAAGTTAATGAAACTTTTGGTGCAAAAAAATGTGACAACAACACTATTACTCAAGAGATAATTGAACCTTCAAGCGATAAAAAAAAGAAACCTGCTACACATTGAATGGAGTTTCACGCCGCCGCCTGCATAGAGCGGTAAGTACTTGCTTTCAAGGTAAATTCTATTAAGGGAGATATAACCTAGGGACGTGTTTCACGGTTCATTGTCCATTAGCGAGTCCAAAGACCTTTTACTTCATTTTTTTCTTTGTGTATTAACTGGTTATGTAGTCAGGAAACTAGCTAGATGAATAGCATTATACTCTTGAATAGTAAAGCCTAAGGGTAGTTTACAGATTAACTTTATAGCTACGATAATCAGACCTTTCGGAAAATAATAAAAACATTATTGCTAATAACACACATTTACGCCACGAGGATATGTATTCTAATTTTCCTATAAGCAAACAAAAATAATAATTACTTTTATAGAAAATTGGCGCAATATCAAATGCACCACTTTCACTATAGTATTATTTATTTAGGACCTAAAATCTCCCCAATCTGCCCAAAAATATTGAACATTAAGTGTGAATATTTCAAAACTTATATGGAGCGAATAAAAGAGCATTTAAAAGAAAGTAAGAAAGGGAAAAGTTCCTAAATTTTACAACAAAGAAAAAAATGATTTTACCAGTGGCAGCGTATAGACCCGTAGTCATATTATACGAGATAAGTTAAGCACAACCGACTTAAACATCAGTTGTGAGGGGTGTATTGGATAGGTTTGTGAGGTGTGTTATTTATAGATTTAAAAAAATACAAAGGCATATCTTTCCAAAATAAACAAATTTAGCCCAAATTCGATTTAAACAATATTTGAAAACAGTGGTTTGCTGCTTATCATACTTTCAAAGATTAAAAAGATTCGTAAAAAGCAAAATGATTTTAACACATATTAAAAGTGACATCATCAAGATCAGCTATATTTAGGTATGGAAGCCAAAAGGAAAACAAAGTATCGGTAGACCACGACTTTGAAGGGAAGACGACCTCCGATTCGGAACGGGCCGGGACTGGCCTTACCTAGAAGTCGATAACGATGATTCAATATCATAAAGTGAAAGAAAAAATAAAGAAAAAGCTTTTTGAATGACATGTTATGCATTTTTCTCGAGCAAAAGGAACGGCATAGGAAAAGAGAAAAAAGTTCAATCGCAATCAGCTTGCGTCAAAGTCCGCAACACTCCCTCCTCGTCAATTATGACCACTCTTTCACCGTGTGTTCCCTTCAGTACTAAGCAAATTTATTCTTCAGTATAAATAAGGTATGTCAATACTGTTTAAAATCATTTCTCCACCGTTCCCAGAGTTTTGAAGCCCATTTTGTAGTTATTTTGACTGCATTATAAATGACAAAATTATTTTTAAAAAGCAACAACAAGTAAACAAGGTTAAAGAAGCTAAAGACGAGTTGTTTCCTAAGTCAGCATTCCCAAACAGTCCTAAAGATTAAAGAAATGAAACTGGTGTATTAGTTGGCCCAAACAAACCGTTCTTTGTAGTTTTATACACAAGAGATTGCAAAGCCACTAATTTTCAAAGGAAAGCAAAAATCACCTCTCTGTATGCGTTTAAATCGTGGTTTCGCACTTTTAAGCGTCGCATGGTCACTGCTTTTACTTTTAGCCAAGTTATTCAAGCAAGCAGCAACATATTATATCGGGAACGTTGTTATAAAAATGCCCTACCAAGGGTTATGTTAGAACCAGCTGAAAAATTCAATGCTTCAGCGGGATTTGAACACGGGTTTCTCGTCCTCAGTGCGATTCCTCTAAGCATTCAGATACTGTGATAATGCCGGAATGGCATTCAATCCTCCAATTAATTCATGTTTTTTACCGGTCAACCCACAGCGTTGATCCCGTGTCACAGATGTACGCATTAAAAAAAAACATGATAAAACAGACCTCTGAGCAAAATTAAGTGGTCTTTCACTTCCAATATTGAATGGGATGCTGTGAACCACAGCAGATAAAGAGCTTCCAAAGCTTCAGAAAACACCTTATGGCGATTTACATTTCGGAAATACTTAATATCCGGGTAATATTCACAAACACAGTTATACAAACTATTGGGCAATTTTATTATCATATTGGGAACGTTTTGGTAACGCCTTGCCAAGCAGGTCAAGAGGACCGCATTAACCGGCCGGGAGGAATTGAGGCGCTGATCACGTCTCACCCTCCAATACTACATCCCATCCATGACATCTGTCCTGGACCGAGATGAGGGATGCAGCGGCCGGACGGTAGGGAAGGTTCCTTGTGAGCTGTCGTGCCGTGGAGTTCTCTGAAGTTATGAGACATAAAGGTTGGTTGATTGATAGGTTAAAAAAAAAAAGAAAAAAAATCAGTTAGAGAAATGTCATACCGGCATCTCGTTGACTCAATGCTCAGAGCAACTGTACGGAATATGGGAAAAGGGTATTCAAATCCCGACTGTGTCATTGAGTTTCTGCAACTGACTCTAACAGAAAAGCTGTAATATGTTCACCAATAATGAACACTTTTAATATATTGAAGCTCTATTTACTACTGCAGATTCAGTTTTTGCCTTAGGTTTCACTGAACACGTATATGGTTATAATTTATGTTAGGACTCACCGAAATGCGGAAGTCTCGAAGGTTGTATCCTGAACATTTGCCGATGCAATGGCTGCCTTCTGCTCGCGTTATTACGCACAAATATGTAACTAAGAACTCTTGGGCCATTTCCGGTATTATTATTTCCCAATAATACATTTTTCTCATTGCAATTAGTATAAAGAAGAGCTACAGGTGAGCTTTTTCTAATAAATAATCATCGATTTTGACTCATAACCTAGAAACAAAAACAATATCTAAATAGCTACTAAAGAACAGTACATATTCTAATTTTAAAAATCTGATGTGTTACACTCACATGACTTTCTCTAGCTGTTCTACAAACTTCATACATAAGATTGTTCTTCTTTCTGCACCTTGCTAATCGTGGTACTCATTAGCACAATGTGCTTATTATTTAGTTCCGTATAAGTAGGAAGAAATTAAGGGAATACACTAGGCTAAACCAATGGTCCAATGTTTTAAAAGCTGTCGTTATGCGATTGTAATTACAAATCGCTTTTTTTCTTGGCCAGGAGTAGAACAAAAGAAAAACAGACACTCCCGTCTGAGAAAAGTATAAATACTTCACAACTGAAACTAATAACAATGAATACCTCGAAAATGGTAAGCTCCATGAGTAAAATGTATATGACATAACTTGTGTATTTTAACAAGACCTACATATTTTGTTTAGTAAGTTTTTGTCTATCTCTTATGGAAATTCATCCAGAATAAACAGGTCTTCAGAAGCTATTCCCAGAAAATTCAAGATATACATTTTATTTGTTAAGTAAATATCCTTAATATATGATATTTTAATCAAAATCGTTAGAGCCATTTTTAAGAAAATCAAAATTTTCGAAAAAAGTTGCATGTAAAGGGTAGTTTGGGGTGGGGGATTTTTCTCAAGATCTTCGTGTCGCATCCCTGGAAGATACTAAAATTAAGTACCAAGTTTGGTATTTTAGGTACTTTTTGAGTTATCGTGTTCACAGACACACGGACCTTTTTCTGAAAATGCTTTTTTTGGGGTCCTAAAATATGTGTTTCCGGTGAAATTTCTGTATCGAATTTTTGGGTGGAATACAATACTTCTCTATCACTATGTACATTGTACATATGGGGTTAGAGAAAGTAAAAAATCCCTATTTGTGATTAAACATACCAAATGAAAAACATACAGTAGCCCTTGCTACTAGCGAGTGTGTTCTTATTAGTGTTAGACTCCATATACTTATGAAGAGATATTAGAATAACGAAGCTACCTCACTCAAAAAGATCAGCAGAAAACAAAATAAAGAAAACTCTTTCCATTAATGGCAAAATAAAAAGACGAAGATTACAGCGCGCTTCAAGAAAGGCGTGCACTTAATGTTAAGTGACTCCAAGCTTGCAAGCTAAGCAGCACTTAAATCGTTGACGTTAACGGGGCATGTTTTGCTTGCAGTTAAAGCGGGGAGCCGCAAAAACTGGACCAGAAATTACACGTGAATTTTTCTGCTCAACACAGGTTGGGACAAAACGGGTAATACAATCTCTAAAATATAGTTTATTAACTAGCAGACCCTAAGCAATGCTTAGGTTATCCCGTTATTTTCATATTTTATGTATTTCTCTCGCTGGGAGGGTATGTGAAATTTGTATTTAAAAAATTAATAACAGCCTACCAGTTCTGACACGCATGCCAATTAAAATATAAATGTGAGTAAATATGTGTGTTAATCCTCAGTGACCTTAATGGCGAAAGAATAACTTTGAACCAAAGAGAATAATGCAATAGCCGAGCGAGATGGTGCCGCGGTAATGTTAGTGATCAGCTTCGGGAGGTCACAGGTTCGATCCCCGTATATCATGGAATCTGAATCAGGCGAATGTTGGAGTATTTATTCTTCAAGATTTCCTTTCCCTCATTTTCTTTCCATGTCATTTCTATAGCACATTTCAAGTGTTCCCCGTGATGTGTGGCAGTGCTGGCAGGCAGCGCGCGGATGCATGCACTTCTAGAATGATGTTCTCGGCTTTGAGGAGGCCTTGTGGTCGCTGTCCTCGCGGGAATAGGGACGAGTGTCAATACCCGGAACCCCGGTGTTGGCGACTCCTGCGCCGGGATGAAGAACTACAAGTTAAAAAAAAACACTTCCGGGTGTCTCTGTGGCCTGTCTGCCTGTGGCCTACTGTGACTTCTTATTTTATCATTCCTCCTGAAGGCGTGTTAGCGCTCAATAGACTCTACTGGAAATGCACGTTTTAGGGTCCCATGTATCCCCCCCAGAAAGCATTCGTGTTCTGCGAATATGATAACTCAAAAACGAAAAGTCAGTTAAATACCTAACTGTATATTTTAGTTCAACATCGACACAAAGAGTTTAAAGAAAATCCCCTTGAACTAGCCTTTACATGAAAAAAATTTCGAAAATTTTTATTTTCTCTAACGATTTTGATTAAATAACGTATGTAAACGACATTACACTGAAAATATACATCTTGAATAATGACTTTCGCATAACTGGTAAACCGTAAGAGAAAGGCAAAATATTTCAATACAAAAAATGTAGAGCTTATTAAAACACAATTTATGCCATATACAATTCTTTTATGGTGTCAACCATTTTTTGAGAAATTCTTGTTATTGGTTTCAATTCTAGAACATTTTTTTCAACTACTGGCAATGCAAAAAGAACGAATTTCAATCACATAGTAACTAGTTAGAACTAGTGTTTTCCATTATTTCCTTTCTGCTAAGAAGGAAACAAATAATAATACTATTTCTGCTAATGTTTATCTCTATTAATACAAAGTAGATAGAAGAATAAGCTTTTTTAAGAATAATTTGTGACAGATATGTAGAGAAAGTCATGTGAATAGAACACATAATATGTTTAAATGCAATAAGTTTAAAAGTAAGCAATAGAATTTTCAAATTCAAAATGCCTTAAAGGTTATACTATTTTATTCAACATGAATTATGATTTATTCCTCTTCAGTCTGGCCATTCAATTAATTATATATTCAAGTGATCTTTGATCAATATATTAAAACTATCAACATACGTCCAAATAAAAGCAACATAATATCGCGAAGAGAAAATTGTTTAGTGCATTATATTGTCCCACCGTGGAATGCCGCATGAAAGCAATGGTTCATTAACTTAACCTTACTACAAAAGCCTTCCGGAAAAATTAAGTCCTTAGGAATCCTCCACAAGCAATTCAGCTATATGCTCAGTCCATTCATAAACAGTATTGGAAAATAAGATTACGGAATAAGTGTGAGTATTTAATTTTCTTGGGTGTAACATGTCATAAATTAAATAAATAGATAAACGTGGAAGATAAACACATTTTAGTACATAACTGGAAGATAAAAAAGAAGGTTAAAAATAAGGCAAAACCAGACTCGATAATTAAACTCTGTAAGCCTGTGGGAATATCTATTATCACATATGGATCCAAAACGAGGACTAATAAAAACATTTGCAAAAAGTTCAAGTACCAGAAATGACATCCATGAGATCTATAGCAGGCTATACAACACTGAAATGAAAGATAATATAAACGAAGAATTATAGTAGGATAATTAAAATGCACAATATAAACATATAAAGAAAATTGGAAGTCACATTTGGACAAAATTCAAAACAACATATCTAATTAATTTTAAATTATAACCCACAAACGAAAAGGGAGCCATCTAGATCAAGAAAGCAGAAATTTGGAGCTCGGAACTGGTCAAAATCCAAAGATTGAAGAAGAAGCTAGGAATATTCGGAACAATGTGACATTCTGGTAGGAAAAAAGCTAAAACCCACAAGTGGCAAATGAAATACTTTTGTGAAAGAGAAGAGTAAAGAGAATGTTGTGGAAGTGGAACACTGTTACCTGAGAACTACACATTATAAGAACATTAAAAATAACTAAATTCATGACAAAGAGCTGCAGGTAAGGTAATGTATAGCTTTGCTATTTATTTAATCTGACATATGGTCTTGCTGCAAATGATGATAGTAAAAATATTTGTACAAATGATTAAATCTGGATTAAGGAACAAGCACATTATATTGAAATTGGAGGCGACAGGCTAAGCTGAGAACACGTTTGAAGTTTATCCTTATCTTTTTGTCGTTTCATGATGTAAGCAGTCTTCAGATACATTAAAAGCTTTATAAGTTATTACTCCGACCGTTTGGAAACGTTTCTAATTTATACTGATCTCTACTTTGAAAGAGGTGTAAAATACATTAGTATGAAAACTGAATCATATTTTTATTAAAATGCTAGGCCTTTTTTGCGCAAGTAAAAACAGTTGCATCGCAATAATAATGGATCATCTTTTACAACACGATTTAGGCTATTAGCCTTTCCGACTCCAAAGTCTTGCTCCTTCCATCTTCTCCTTTGTCCTTGTGGCTGGTAAGAGTATCAGGTTTTGGAATTCTAGTTTCTTTTTATTCTGTTTAAGTGTTGTTTTCAGTTTGTTTTATATTGTTATTATTTTAATTTTTCTACTTTTAGTTGTATTTCATCGTTTTGTTATCTAATTTGGTATATCCAGCTATGGTTCTGAAGAACTTCATTTCTGCGGTTTGAATACTCGTAAACTCCAATAATGATGGTAGTAAGTCAAAAGTATATGCTAAGCTATTTGTTTCTTTTTGGCACTGTGATTTTGGAGTATTGTGTCAGTGCATCTTGCAGATACATGGAGTAATTATGTAATATAAGGAAACATATGTGCCGAATGTTTCAGTATTATGTTGTGTTTCGAGTTATTATGTTTTTATAACATTAAAAAGAGTTTTGCAATAGGTCAGGGCAGCCCCTCGGTTTTTGCAATATTTTGTAGACTGTTTTTTCTTGTGTAAAAATATCGAATTTTATCTAGTCTGCAAAGCCACAGCTAAATTCTCACTTCTGGGAGGATAAAAATACTGCTGTAGGCTTGTTAAATAAGCCTTACGTGGAGATGCAGCAAAAATGGGAGGATAAAAGAAAGGACATACAAAGAACCCGTGGAAAAATCGATGATCTGAGTGAAGAAAACAGGATGAAAATTACCTGCTGATTAATTGCAAAGTAGTAAACGGGTTTAAATATCTGCTTTCGACCTGCGGCAAAAACAATGAAGGGATTAAGAATCTTTCAAAGACTCTTTCAAAGCAAAATGTTTAAATTGAACTGCCTTGTTTGTTGATATCTGGCTCTCAGATCTTCTTACTTTAAAAGAACTTATAGTTGTCAAATTCAATACAACATCCTGTTTACTAGAACAGGGTAGCATACTCAGTTCAATTACTCAATTCTTCTAACCCCGAAACACCAAACACCAGATGTATGCGATTGTCCGTTTAACAATATATTTAGGAATTAATTGTGTTCATATCAGTTACGATCCGCGGAGTAGCGATTCTTAGTTTTAAAGCACCTGCTTAGTTCACTACTTTCTCTACGTCTCTGTAATAAATTGCTATTAAGAAGCTTATTCTTCTATCTTAGTTCTAATCGAGATAAACATTAGCAGCAATGGTCTTAGTACTTGCTTCGTTATACATAAGCATAAGAGAAATAAGGGGATACACCAGGCTAAAGTGCCATGATTTTCTTTTAAAACCTGTTTGCCACGTGGTTGAATTCCTACAAGGAATTTAGAATACTGATTTCTATATTTAATTTCGCTTAATCATTAATAAGTGTTCACCACATGTGTTGCAGGTACCTTCACACCTACACAAGAGCATAGAGGAGACTAAAAAAGTAAATTGCTAAAATAGCGGGTCATTTAATCTTAAACTTGATATTACACAATCTATGTTAGCCCACTACTGTGTAAAGCGTAATGTTTAGAATATTAGCAAATAAAACAAGGAATAGGTGAATATTTTTAAAAGAATTATTGCCCTGAAATTCTTGTTGTAATATCCATATGTTTGTTTCAATAAATATTTATATTTTGTGATTTTTTAGTAGTATAACATTTGATAAAAACGAAAAGAATTCCATTGGTACTCAGAGAAAATTTATACTCATGTCATATCTTCATGTCTCTCCGCTTCTCTTCGATAACGTGGCCGGTCCAATACGCTTTTAAGAACATAGCAAACAGGTGGAAGACATGGACGGAGACAGCAAAAGGTATTGCAATAAGTATTTCCAGGCGTATTTTTAGTGTCTTTGAGTATGTATTGTGTATGCATGCTAGAGAAAAATACACAATAGTGAAGCCAGAGGGTGATAAAACTGAAGATATGAATAAACGCATCTAAAGATACAACTTCTTTGTAAAGCTCGTCATTAACTACATTGCCTTGATCTTTTCTTAATAAATTAATTTATTATACTTGCATATACACAGTGTTAACTAAATCAAATACATCATGTGTGTTTGGCAAGGACGAATAAAACGCTTATGAAATTTTAAGAAAAAAATCAGACTCAGAGAGCGTCAATCATCTCTTTATGATGTATAATACCTATTTTTGGTTGAATGTATACGTTTCCAAGATAGGAATTCAGAGAAATTAGGCAGAACAGCTGAGTATGCTCATGTCTAGTTGAAGATATACATGGGCATAATTGAAAAGTTCCTCAGAACGTTGCACATTACCTGATACCCTCGTCAAGGACTGGGTTAGGGACGCGGCCCTCACCTGGTAGCTAATCAAGACCAGAAAGCACTGCGGTCAAACCACAGTGTAAAGGCAGAGAAAAACTCCGAAGAAGGAAGTAGCACCGCTATGCAGTAGCGGATTGCTGTTGAGATGGGATTTAGATCACGGCGTCATCTTGTGCAGCAGCGGCGGAATCTGCCCGGGCACTTGTGCGGACCGCCCACGGCTTTGCCCATTACATCATCCGCGCGGCGCGTCATGACCTTCCGCTCTAAGTCGGACATCGATATTCATGATTGATTAGTTTGTTTCTTGTGCCTGCAGCGTTAAATAAATTATTTGAAAGCAATAAGTCTAGTAATGGAGAAGCGTCGGAATTAAGCGATCAGCAGTACACGACTTCAAGCGTAAAAAACGAACGAAAAAAGCATTAGTGAGCTTGCTTTATTAATATATTGCGACACTAATTGAGACACTTTGAACACTAACAATTAATGCTGAAGTATGAGTATGTAAAACTTATGCTAATATTTACACAAGAATATCTCACTGCTTAGTAATAAAGTCAGTAGAAAAATTAGGATAGCTCTCTCTCTCTCTCTCTCTCTCTCTCTCTCTCTCTCTCTCTCTCTCTCTATATATATATATATATATATATATATGAATTTCAAACTTTACGAAAACATAGGTATAGTTTCAACTTAGGACTACTAATTAACTTAAGGAATAAAGGCGCGTTTATTAATAGGTTCGTCCACCCTTGTTTTCTTACAACGTTTTGCAACATTTTCAATACACACACAAAAAAAAAAAAAAAAAAAACTTCATAAAACTTCATACGATGTAACTTTTTATTAATTTACATTATAACTGCCTCTGAAAAGCATATTAAAGAAAATGATGTTATTATTTTTCAAAATAATGCTGCAGTTTGTAGATATAAATTATGAGTTTTTGAAAAACCAAAGAGCTTTTGAGATTACTAAAATTATAATTTTTTTAAATAAATATGAATTAAAAAAGTCCCATATTATAGATTTATTTGCAACTCATTCACAGCATAACTTCAATTTTATGTGAATATTTTAAAATGTATCATGCTTTTAGGCAACAAAAACTATTACTTAAATAACCATGCGGCTAGTATTTTCAGATATGGATAGAATATCACTTTTATTATGTGTCATAATTATTTGGATCGTTAAACTCAATTGGTCATGTCGGACATGAATGATCTCAAATGATGTTGGGGCTCATGGTGCTTAAAGTTACTCGACATACATTCATCTTCAAAGAAAAACTTATCCGGGTAACGAGATTCAAACTCACGATCTCTCAAATATGAGGCAGACACCACCACACTACCAAGGCAGGCTGCAATAATTTGTATACATTTTAAAAATCTGATGTGTAACACTTACATGACTTTCTCTAGCTATTCTACAAACACACTTCTTATGAAAGATAATCATTTCAACACCATGCTAATCGAGATAAACATTAACAGAATGTTCTTATTTCTTGTAGAATGGAACTAAGGAAATGTGCTACGTTAAAGTTACTAGTCAAATATTTTAAAAACTGACGTTATGCGATTTTCATTGCAAATCGCTTCTTTGCTTGGCCAGGAGTAGAACAAAAGAAAAACGGACACTTCAGTCTGAGAAAAGTGTAACTACTTCACAACTGAAACTAATAACAAGGAACACCTCGAAAACGGTAAGCTCCACGAAAAAAAATATATGACCTAACTTGTTTATTTTAACAAGATGTACATTTATACAGTAAGCTTTTGTCTCTCTTTTACGGTTTACTAGTTATGCCAAATTAAGCAAAATTCATCCAGAATAAACAGGTCTTTAGAAGCTATTCCCTGCAAATTGAAGATATACATTTTATTTCTGGATAGAACTGGCTTTAATATGTGGTATTTTAATCAAAATTGTTAGAGTTGTTTTTAAGAAAAATAAGATTTTCGAAAATTTTTCCATGTAAAGGGTAGTTAGGGGTGGGGGTATTTTCGATAAAATCTTCGTGTCGCATTCATAGAAGATACCAAACTTAAATACCATGTTTGGTATTAAACCGTCTTTAAATTTTTGAGCTATGCTGTCCACAAACACACACACACACACACGGACCTGTTTCTGAAAATGCTTTTTTTGGACTCAGGGGGTCCTAAAACATGTGTTTCCAGTGAAATCTCGACAACGAATTTTTGGGAGGAATACAATACTTCTCTATCCCTATGTACATTGTACATACGGGGTTTGAGAAAGTAAAAAGATACTTTGACCCTGCGTATTATCCAAATTTCACAAACTTGTTACTTTAACGAATCGAAGATTTGTGAAGTAATGTGTGGACATATTAAACTAAACACCAGAAATGAAGAAGCTGCTAAATTCCAGTCCCACTGTCTCTTAAGAACAGAAAGAGTCAAGCAAACTCTAAAGGAATAAGGAAAAACAATTAGGCGTTTTTAGCTCTTCAAAACTCATAATTCACAATCTGGGTATGATTTAGAAAGTTGTGTATATATTCCTTGCAAGAGCCTCCTTGTCTGTAAAACCACTATTTGCTTTAGTTTAAGAGTAAATAGGTTTATAGCCCCTTTATTATAGTGGCAGTATCCTAAAGGTACGGACATCGAAGGTTTTCGTGAGGGGAGGAGACTTAGCCATTAATTTTGCTCCTCTCTATCTACCTCTCTGCAAAGACGCGAACAGATTTATTGTTCTATGCTCATCTAATAACTGTTTAAGAAGGCCTTGCCAAAGCTAAATACATAGTAACTCAGTCTGTAATGCTTTATGCTTCGGTACTAAGCAAAATAAATGCTTAAGGAGTGTCAATAAGTGTGCGAAACCAGTAGTTTTTTGTGGAATTTCTGCAAAGATAAAATTAAGTTCTCAATGAATATGATGAATTTCTTTAAAAGAATTTAGCAGCATTTGCTATGCAAAACACGCTGTAATAGTTGCTGCCATCTTGTAATCAGTAGACCGACGAAAGTAGTGTCATTAGGCATCAGTGGTACTCTGATGATGCAAACCCTTTCGCCGAGACCTACCTGCTATTTAAAAACAAAAATTCAAATGACATGCTCTACTCTCTATTGCACAAATTGCTCCTATGGAAGCTCTTTATTTATTTATGCTATATTCCATTAATATGTCGGCTTTAACATATAGATCATATCAGCGACTTTTCCTTTGGAACGGTTGTTCAAAGTGATTGTGTTCACTCGTTTATTTTGAGTTATTTTTAGATCTACACGCACACATTCATACTTACAGACTCCGCGGAGGATACAGAATAATCTGGGGAGTAAAGAATTTGTACACCTAGCCGGAAATCGAACACGGGACACTTTGTTCAGTAGGCAGGTGCTCTGATCTACGGGGTCCGCCAACCTTGTTATTCTGTGTACTTCGTGCTGAATATGTGCAGAAATGATTTTGTTACACATAGGAGAAGAGCAAGAGGAGGCTGAAGCGACTGGCAAGCATATCAATAGGGGATAGTTTTTTTTTTTTTTTTTTTTTTTTTGCATGACCGTTAACAAAAATGAACACTTGAAAAATAGGTATAAATTATTTAAAATTCAAAACCATGTCATAATATATATATCGAAAATCTTTTAAGTCAATACTTTACAAATTTAGTGCAGCAAATTTATGTCCAACAGTTTATCAGTAATACAGAACCATCTTTGAATGAGAAGGACCTCGTGAGTATTCAAGAAAATTCCAGTTGACTGATGTTGACAACTGAGAGTGTCGTTAACCAAAATATTATTATTATTATTATTATTATTGTTAAACACTTGGTATTTTATTAAAGAAAATCGAAAGTACCGTCGTTTTCCATATTAAGGGTAGCATGGGGTTGGCGAATTTTCTTAAATGCCTTCGCGTTGCATTCTTTAGAGATGCTGAATATAAATACGATGTTCGTTGTTGGTTGCTGATCACAGAGACACATATTCACTCATAAGAAAGTTTTCCTTAAAAATGATTTGTATCCGAGATCCTCAAAACGTATATTTCTAACAAGAGCTTGATATCGTTATATGTAAACGGTTCACGTAATTAAATATTTTTCCACACAAGTCTGTGTAGGACAGGAGTTGAATAGGTACAGTCAGACTGAACAATTCAGTGTCAGAACCAGGAGTTGAACCATGGATCTCCTGCTTTCAGACCGGTTGCTTTAACCACAGAGCTACTATGGCAATGTGCTGAAACACTGATTGACCTAATGGATGGTTAAATTTTGAAGCGCGGTATTTAAAGCACTTACACATTGTAAGCCGCCATTGGGCTAAGTTATTTCAAAATAATTTATAATTTACTGGAAAAAATGCGAATCAATTGGAGAATTTAGTTTCGTGTCGACATGTTGCCAAGCTAGCTCAATGGTCAGAGATCGGAAGGAGATCGGAAATCCGTGGTTCAAATCTCGAATACGACATGCAATTCTTCAATGTGACTCTACCTATCAATTCATGAAATATTAAACCACCACCATATTATAATTATGCTGCCATATTTGCATATATGATTTAATATTAACATTCGACAATTACAACAAGTCTCTAAGGATTTTCAAGTCGTCAAATTTTATGATTTTTGGAGGATGTGCCTTTGCTTGTTAAACATATTAATGACTACAAGAAGATGTCAATAATTAACAACAAGGTAATATAAATAAATGTATGTAAGCTTAATTATAAGAGAGAAGATATAGCTGAAACTACACGTCACAAAAGAGGAAACTTTCGCAAGGTTTTTGTGGACAATAGCCGGGCAGTTAGTGTGAAAAGTTTAAAAGAATGTCCTTGAGTTAAAAAGACTATGAAGTCTCAGAAGGGGAGGTGAGATAATAAAAATGTAAAAGTTACTGGGGATTGACAGCCTAAGTGGAATACTAGAATAGGTATTATTGGCATATGAAAAGAGACGCTACTGGGAGCGGCAAAGAAAGACAATTAAAGCACATTTTTAATGCTTAGGCAGAACAATTCTCAACACAATTTTCATTTATTGTATACAATGCAGTTTGTTTAAATAGAAGTGCATTTAGTTGTTCTCCCTCAGTACTTAGGTATCATAGAGATTACTTGGGTAAGAACGGGATATCCGAAATATAAGTGTCACGTGAAAGTGAACGCGTAATACAGTTTCAGCTATGATCGGATAGAAATATAATGCGTAAATAAATTATAAAATTTCATGATAATAGTTAAATACATTGCTTAAAGTAAAAGTTACAAATGGTTATCTTTGAAATAGATGCCGTTCACACCCTGTTAAGAGAAACTTACTTGACCGAGTAACCCAACTATCTGAAGCAAACATGAATAATCTATGAAAAACATAATTTAGAATATAACAAGTAGGAACAGAGGAACACCACATCGCATACCGACCCAACACGGACCTCACATACTCTGTAAGTTTCACAGAGACAGAGAGATGGAAGGACAAGGAGAATAGAGTGTAAAATGAGAGAGAGGAGGAAATAGGGAGGGTTAGTGAGGGGAAAAAGAATTAGGGGGAAGAATATAGGTAACGAACGAAAGAAAGAGTAAGAGGAAGCAACAATGAGGAAGGGAATGAAAGGGTTAGCGACAGACAGAGAAACTCCAAAGTTAATAATGCCAACAGAGAGAGGAGGCAAGTACTAGAAAAACGAGATTCAGTGAGGTGCAAAAAGCAAGCTCAGATGCCTCAATACATTGCCCATTGTGAATAGCCTTTCACACTACTGGCTAGTGAATGCAACAACTTTGAAGTGCAATATGAATGTACAGAATCATAAGTACTAAGTAAATATTATGCACATTTACACACACACACACTTGCACACTGAGCACTTTCAAATAAATTTTCACAAGAGACTTGTTATTCTGCTTGTTTAATTTAATGTTTTATTATCCTCTTTGCCATAAGTATCTCTTCATGACTTTTTAACACCTTGACTTCAAAGAAGCTAAAGCAAGTGAGTTACTGCTCTTTGCAGTATTAAGAAATCAAAATGTCACTCAAGGCCGTCTACTTTTAGAACACTGAACTTCTCTAGTCACTAACACAGACGGTTTCCGCTGAAGAAGACATTCTAAAATTCGAGACTTTTAGTGATTATATGGAAAATTGCTTTTGAATCAAATACTTCTTAATTTAAGAAAAATATAGAGTGATTGTTTTACAGGAACTTTAAAACCAGTTTCGAAACTTTAAATTTATCTACTTTTGTGAAAAGGATTGATTCTGAAAAAATGCCCTTGTGAAATAACTTTCATCGAATATCGATATTGTCCATTATATTTTAGCGATCTTGTATTCACCGTTAACAAATATCGTTACAAAAATTTACAACCGAAATTTGTTTCAGAGTTTGTTTAAAAACCAATTATTTGATAATAACTTTGAGATGGGGTATCTAAAACAGGAAATTTCTGGTTCGTTTTGAAATTATCTGAAAATCGTGAGAACTTCCATTATTATTATTATTATTATTATTATTATTATTATTATTATTAGCATAGCTATGGAAGCAACAAGCATTGTCTACGAGTTTACTTTCGAAAACATTGTTGTCGCCATGCATCTGCACGGATTTTAATGGTGTTATTGAATAATGTTAATAAACATGCAATCGATCTATATCAAAACCCAGATATGAAAATCTGTCTCGACCGCGAATGTACTCGCTTGCTTGCACAAGATGAATATGGTGTGTGGGCTGCGGAAGGAAAACCTGTGCCTTACGCTATATTCCACATTTTGTTCTCAGTTTTAAATCACTGCCACAAATTAAAATACATAGATGTACGGTTTATGAAATAGGAAAACTCAACTGGCACACCTTAATTATATCGCTTTTTAAACTTTTAAATTAGTCATTGAAGAAAATAATGGTCACAACATTGAAGGCTGGATTATCTTTCACACAAGGGCTGATAAATTATAGACAAATGACTGTTGATATCTACAACAGCTTGTTTTATATAACCAAGTATGAAATATAACAGTTTATATTCCTCTAACGTATAGGAGCTAATGCTATCATCATAAAGCCGCGGGCAGCGGTTTCTTAAAGGCAAGGTTAATATTCCCATTATAAAAATGCAATAGAATTTCCTGTAGTTACGATAATAAATAATATTTCAAATTCACTCGTAATCTTCTCATCTGGCAGAAACTGTGGAATGGCATTGGCATGCAACACGATGGGGTGCAATGCATGCTTGGGGGAGATACAGCGCTTTGTGGAAGCAATTCTTCAGTGAGATGCTGCAATCTTTATAGAGTTGCCCTCCGGGTTACACAGAAACCGGATTCGTTGCAGCGACTGCAGCCAAGAGCGGATTTTAGGTGTTGTTTATTAGTGTAGAGATCACTAACCAATACACATTTATATATAAGTCCATAGCTAGGATTTTGGTTATGGTATATCACTTCCTATCTTGAATAATTTTTACAGAATTAGAATTATTTCTTTTTCCATGTATTTACATGTATCCAGAATAGTCAGAAATGTGGCGCTGCATAAATTTCATTGTGGGCTAATATTTGAGAACGTATAGTTTACGAAAATTTCACATTGATAATATAATATTGATAGGATTATGATGTTGTTGGTATTTTTTCATGAATGTAATGGTTTTGTGGCATATCTGGTGGTTAAAAAGGATTGAAGAACTTAAAAACGTCACGATTGTTTGGCTCCTAGCCACCCATAATGCTGACATTAGTGAAATCTGTATTTTCCATTACATTAGAGATGATATGTTTGCACTTTTGGAAGACTTCATCAATGTCCACCCATAACGGAGATTTGACGAAACCTTTTAGGTTAGATACTAAATTTTTAAGATCAATTGGAAGGCCAACAAAAGGACGATAACCTAAATTTGGGAGGCAGAACAATAGTTATATACTAGTGATTTTGACTAACAATAAGTTGTGTTATTATCTTAAACTTCACTTGAAAGTTGTATAATGTTTACATTTTAGAATAGTTTATTTTTTCAATTCTCATCTAAAGCCACAAAGCTATAAAACTATAGATCATCTTTGATATGACCATAATTTGAGTACTGAATTAATTAAAGGTCTGAATTATAAGAAGTTAATAATTTTTTAACATTTTATTCCACCTGCTATATTTTAAAATACATTTTCTTTCGAAGCAATCCTCTCTATGGTTTTAACTGTCCGCAGAACATACGTTAAAAGTTTTAGCTTATAACATCATATTCAATATATATATATATATATATATATATATATATATATATATATATATATGTGTGTGTGTGTGTGTGTGTGTGTGTGTGTGTGTGTGTGAAATAAGGATTCAAAAAGTCTTTAAATATGTTTCTATCATGCGTAGAATTTTAATATAGAACTGTAAAATTTGGTCAAAATACAGTTTTAAAGCATTTATGATTTTATATAGAACCCAAAATATATTTTCTTAAAAATTGATACAGTTCCTTTACTGCTGTCTAGTTAAATTCTTTCCATAAATTGTATAATTTTATTCATATAGGTATGACTAGTGCATTACACGAAAGGAATTGTCATATTAACTTGGTTAGTCATGTCTTGATCCCTAGTTTTAAATATAAAAGTTTTATAATTTTAAGTTCAATTTAATTCATATTTTTATCATAGAGCAACATTGCTTTTCATTTTCAGATGTTAATATTTCTGCTTCCATAGGTATTAATGTTGAATATTGATTAAAATTGATTATATTCTTCCAATGTAGAACTTATACATAGAGTTTTACAAACAATCCTTTAATAAATTAAATTTTAATACGAAGAAACGTCATTAATTGTGTTTTTTTTTAAATAAAGTTTGAAATAATATAACCTTTTTAGATATAATTTGGAGATTCGAGTAAGTCGAGGTAAATCTGAACACATATCTGAAAAAGTACTTCAATATACCAAATGATTCAACTGCCCTGTATTTGAAGTGTACAGATATTCCTTCGTGCGTTGAAAGAGCTGCTCAGCAGAATATTTCCAGTTAAAACCCGCCAGTGAGGAAATGGCCTGAATGATCTTCGTTTTCCCCTCTTGCTTATCAACGGTGACAGTGAGCGAATCGGATTCATTGAGAAGGGTAAAACGATTGATGTCGAGTTTGATCCGATAGAACCGTCCACTATTTGAGCGGTTTTTCTTGGTTTTCCTGGTTGGTATGCAAATGCGGTAGTTTCTCTTCTACCGCGTTTGTCTTTCTCTCAATTCCCTTTTACTCGTTCAGGTTTGGTAGGGTGAGGTGGTGTCAGACAGATAGCGAGGAAACTTCCTCAAAGAAAAGGGTCCAAGGTTGCCTTGTTGGACGGGCCGTTTAATCGCCCTCTGGACAGCTTTAGTAGTGCGCCGAGTCCTCTGCGCATCTCTGTGGCCTCTCTGCCTACAGTAGTGATGGCATTATCGAATGTTTTCCACAAACGAATATATTACGATACTGAAAAATGAGTATCGACGGATTCGGTTTTTCATTCGGATTAATAACGGTTTATTTCAGCAAAATGCTGAAGAAGTAGCACATACGAATATAAGTTAGGAAAGTAACCAGTTTTCATTAACATTATAAAAGTACGGTGTAATAGGTATTCTAATCCTCAGGTAATATAAAAAATCACCTTAAAGGTAAGTGCACATTATTTTGCAACATTAAAAAAAGTCAATACAGTTATTCTCTATTAATTCCATGAATATCTGATTCTGAAAGTATGCCATTTTTCAACCAGATTAGCACATATAACTCGGAGTAATATAGTGTAATATAATATGCTATAATGAAAAACATATTTCCCTTTTTAAGGTGTTTACCGGTTTCAAATTATGCACGGATATGGTTCAGTTATTTGAGGTTATGCTATATAGTAACACAGGGTGTTAATGAACTATACCGAAATATTTTCACAGAATATGTAGATTATTTAAATAAGTAATTTGAGATAGGAGATTTCGAAGTAACGGGTATAAGTTTCTGAAGTGCCAGTACTCCACGTATCGTGGCGCTTCGTCTGGAATGAAAAAAAAATAACAATAAAAAAACACGTACTCTATGAGAAGTATCGAATTCATGAACTTTGGGATAGCAGCTTCCCGCGTTAGGCATTAAGCCACCAGAGCAATTGAAAAAACGCCTCCAGAGTAGGGTACATAAATCAATAACGTAGTTAATGAATGCTCAGTGTCGCACTGTCAAGTGATTAGTTCGAGATTTTACAGATTTTTGCGACATTAAAACTTGAGAGCGCTAGTAACGAGCTGCTAAAAATCGATATTTCTATACTCGGGCAGCAGTTGTTTAAAGACATTCTAAGCCATTTTTTCAACCTGTTTTGTTTTAACACCGACTTATCAGCACCTGATACCCACACGTTTAATGCTATGTAGCTGCATTCTGTTTATCTGGGACCATGCATCGCCGATCTCAAATTAGTTCTATCAGTCACGTGCACAATCTCGCAAATTATTTCGGTGAAGTTCATTAACACCCTGTATATTATTTTTTACTTGTATCGATTTGATTTGAGGATAAACTGGATATACTAAAGATTATCACCCCGCAATATGGGAATATCCTTATTTTCGATAATCAGGCCTAAATTTAGCTAAATGATATTTTGGGTTTAATTTATTTGGATAGTGCTTAACGCCCACTTTAACTACTTGTGGCACCGTAGGCGATGACAGTGATGATACATGGAATGGAGATGGAGCACCGGTGGAATGCGATGACAGGGGAAACCGGAGAATTTGAGGAAAACCCGCTCCACAAATCTTACATGCGGTCGCTTGTGGGATCGAACCCGGGCCGCCTAGGTGAGGCGACCGACTTGGGTTGAAATGAATGTAAAGCATAGCTAACATTCTGAGAATAGTGACTCTTCGGCAGTATTTGCAATATTAATGCACAGTTTTAGAACAAATTTTATGACTATGTGAATATTTCTTTCTTAGAATTAGTATGTAGCATTATAAACTGCAATACTTATGTTTGTCAAAACTGTTAAATAAAGGAAATAAAACATTGTGTGCTTTATACCAAGAAGCCTCTTGGTTTATACTCCCTGAAATGGGGTTTATGTCATATCTGCATTGGTTCATCGATGTAAGCTACTTCTGATTGGAGACTGTCGAAAGCTAAGCAACCAATAGTACAGTAAAACCGAATGAAGCAGTGCGTGGCGGTCTCCTGCTGTTATATACCCTACTCCTACCGTTTTGGGACCCCTGAAACCCGAAACAAAAAAAACATTTTTTGAAAAATGTTCATGTGTGTGTGTCTGTGGGGAGCATAACTCATAAATGAAAAGTACGTTAAGTACCAAACTTGATATTTAAGTTCAGTATCTTCCAAGGATGCGACACGAAGATTTTCATAAACTCCCCAACTACCCTTTACATGGAAAAAAATTCGAAAATTTTGATTTTCTCAAAAATGGCTCTAACGATTTTGATTAAAAACTTGTATATTTAAAAGATGTACATGACAAATAAAATGTATATCTTGGATTTTCTGGAAATAGCCTCTGAAGACCTTTTTATTCCGGATGAATTATTCTGAATTTTGCATAACTAAACTGTGAGAGATAGACAAAAGCTGCATTTGTTGAAACACACAATTTATGTCATACCTATAATTTTTTTTTTTTTTTTAGTGAAGTTGGCTGTTTTCAAAATATTCCTTGTTATTTGTTTCAGTTTTAAAATAGTTAAACTTTTCTCATACGGAAACTTATCAAATCCTTGTCACTCAAAAAAACGGATTTCAATCCCATAGCAGCCATATTTTAAAACAGTTGACTGTCGGTGTAGCCTAATGTGTTCCCGTATTTCCCTTCTACTTACAAAGAAGCAAGCAATAAGAGAATTCTGCTAATGTTTATGATGTAAAAAGGAATGTTTTGTAAGAAACTAATAAGACCGTTTCAGGTATTGTTTACGTTGGCATGAAGCAGAAAGAATAATAGGCATATTAACAATAATTTGCAACATAGATATAGAGATAGTCATGTGAATGGATCCCATTATATTTTTTTCAATAAATATTTAGCAGCATTTATCTACCGCAATTTGTAAGCCTCGTGAATTAGGGTGTATATCGGGGTTCTTTTTTGGCTTAAAGGGACCATTTGGCTATAACCTAGACGATCATAACGGGCGATGAATGAAATTGGTGTAATGGTGCTTAAATGATCTGGGGATCCAAGGATCTTAAAGTTACTCGACATTCGTCTTCTCAGGATAATGGAAAACCCTGAGATAAACCTTATCCGGGTAGCTTATTCTAACCCTAACTTACTATTATGATGTAGGAAAAAAAGAATGTTTTGTAAGAAACTAATAAGACCGTTAATGAAAATGTTCATGTCGATTGACATGAAGTAGAAAGAAGAATAGGCTTATTAAAATAATTTGTTTAAGAGATGTAGAGATAGTCATTTGAATGGAGCACATAATATTTTTTTCAATAAATATTTACCAGCATTTATCTACCGCAATTTGTAAGCCTTGTGAATTAGGGTTGCGTATCGGGGTTCTTTTTTGGCTTAAAGGGACCATTTGGCTATGATCTAGTCGGTCATAACGAGCGATGAATAAAATTGATGTAATGATGCTTAAATGGGCTGGGAGTCCATGGAGCTTAAATTTACTCGGCATCGTCTTCTCAGGATAATGGAAAACCTCGATATAACCTTCTCCGGGTAACTTACTCTAAGCGAGAGTCGAATTCACGATCAGTTGAATTTGAGGCAGACACGCTACCAACAGCTACCCTGGCGGGCTAATCGTCTTTACCGCTTGGTAACGCAATGTGCCAAAGAAAACACGTTCCTCCTTCTCGACTCCTTTACCTGCCCGAATATCTCAAGGTAATCATCAGATTTTTAAAGCATATGAGAGCTCACGCCAAGCGAACACAATGGATGAAACAACACACCGCCGCCTTCGTTGAAAATAAAACACGACGAAGGTTAACTGGCTTCAATTTTTACAAGATAATTTAGACGGAAAGCGGGGATGTCCGTTAACAATATAACACCAATGGTTGAGAAATAAGGTCCAAAAGATAATGTGGCCGAGACAGCAAGATAAAAAACATGTTTCGCATGTAATTACTTGGTTAAGAGCTTTCGCGAAGTACTAATTATGGCATGTAAAGCTTACCGCGGTAGCTATATACACAGACGCTAACCTTGAGCTGGTCAGCTTCAGTTGTCATGGCCAAAACCGAAAAAAAGCAAGGAAACTTCCTCCTCCTTCTTCTCTTCATACTGTTTAAACGCTAGCTGTTTTCTTGAAAAATTATGTTCTATACGAATACAAACACGAAATGTTTTGAGGATTTCCAGAAGATCAGCAGCAGTTTTTGTTTGTGATTTTCTCGTATGTTTGTAAACATGCACAAGAATTGTACTGCTTTTACGTTTAATGCATTACCTGCATCTCAAAATAAATGTATCTCAGAATAGTTACCACTTGAGATGATGTGTTTGTTTTTTTTAATGTGTGTGTGTCTGTTGACAGCATAGCTCAAAAACGAAAAGGCGGTTAAATACCAAACTTGGTATTTAAGTTTGGCGTCTTCCAAGGATGCAACAAGAAGATTTTCAAGAAAATCCCCCTACCCCTAACTACTCTCTACATGGACAAATTTTCAAAAATGTATTTTTCTTAAAAATGGCTCTAACGATTTTGATTAAAATACCACATTTAAGCCATTTCTATTGCAAATAAAATGTATATCTTGCATTTTCTGGGAGTAGCTTCTAAAGACCTGTTTATTCTGGATGAATTTTGTTTAATTTGGCATGACTAGTAAACAATAAGAGATAGGCAAAAACTTACTATACAAAAAATATAGATCTTGGTAAAATACACAAGTTATGTCATATGCATTTTTTCGTGGAGCTTACCATTTTCGAGGTATTCCTTATTATTAAATTTAATTGTGAGGTACTTATAATACTTTTCTCAGACAGAAGTGCGTGTTTCTTTTGTTCTACTCCTGGTCAAGCAAAGAACCGATTTGCAATCACAATAGCATAACGACAGCTTTTAAAATATTTGACTATCACTTTGGTCTTGTGCATTCCCTTAGTTCCAGTCTACTTATAAGGAACCTAGTAATGAAATTCTGCTAATGTTTATATCGATTAGCATGGTGTTGGAAGAAGAGTTATCTTTTGTAAGAAGTTTGTATTTTTTTTGGCAGTGTTTAACGCCCGCTTTAACTACTTATGGCACCGCAGGCGGTGACACTGGTGACACATGAATGGAAATGGAGCACCGGTGGAATGCGATGGCGGAGGAAACCGCAGAACCCGGAGAAAAACCGCCCCAGCGCCGCTTTGTCCACCACAAATCACAAATCCCACATGCGGTCGCTTGGGATCGAACCCGGGCCGTCTAGGTGAGAGGCAAGTGGTCTAACCACTCGGCCACGACGCGGACGAGAAGTTTGCAGAGTAGCTAGAGAAAGTCATGTGAGTGTAACACATCAGATTTTTTTTCTCTGCGAATGAAAATGTTAGTTGATAGTATTTGGATATCTAGTCTTGTAGTTATCTGAATAGTTATAAAAACGACGAAACAAACCTTATCATTTTTGCAAATCCACGGGTCTTGAGCTCGCAGCTCGCAATTTCGATCCACTGCTAACCGTGAACTATTTCACGTGTTTCTCTCTCCTTTCTAATACTAAATGTTTCATCTGCCAATACGAAGAAACAAGCGAGTGGATGAGTGAGTGGGTGTGAGAGACAGAGAGAGTGAGACTAAGTGAGTGAGTGAATTCCAAAATCCAAAACTCGTATCATGCAGCTTGAATTCTACTCAAATTATCCACAATGCCTTTCCAGGATCTTCTGTGTGAACGAACGCAGAGGGTATACCAAGCTCTGCATTGGAGCTTAGATTTTCTTTGGACTGTCATATAATTAATAAGTCCATGGCACGACAGCTCACAAGGAACCTTGGCCTACCGCCCGGCCGCTGCATCTCCCATCTCGATCCATGACAGACGTATTAGAGGGTGAGACGTGGTTAGCGCCTCGAATCCCTCCCGGCCGGTTACTGCGGTCCTCATGACCTGAAATCGCTATTACTACATCAAGTAGCTCTTCAACTGGCGCCCCAGGGACCTCACGAGGTTGAGTGCACCCCGGTCCAGATCTTTTAGCGGGGGTACTGGGAATCGAACCTTAGTCTCCCACTTGGCAAGCAGCTGCGCTTCCAGCGCGCTAAGGAGACCACCTGTCATATAATTAGAGGGTAAATATAATTTATCATTTGTTAAAAGTCGATGTTAATAAATATATACAGCTTGTAGAAAAATTGGGTGTGCCATGATAACCTGTGGATATTCATTCAGAAGGTGTCGGGTTCCAAGGTTTTCTGGAGATTTTCCCAGGGAGTATGGAATGCTGGGATGGTTTTTATCTACCACAATTACCTTTCCATCATTAGTCCTTCACCTCGTTTCCTTCTCATCCTTCACTTGTGTTTCAGGTTCATGGCCAGATAATGGTGCCGGACAGATGCCTACGCAAGGAAATATTACTCCCCATGGACACTCGTGGGCTGCCAGGTCGCCGGGTCGTTCGTCGACTGGTCTGGAAGTGTAAGGGTCTTCCGCGCGTCTCTGTATGCTATATATGTATAGAATAGAGACATGGAGACTGAATGGGTAGTGAACCCAATGATATGGTCCAAGAAATGTTTTTAGAGAAATATTGAGCTTGCCAAGTCCAGCAAATTGAAATTGAATTGTATTTTTGGACGCTCTTTAATCGCTGTGGTTTTTGAGCATCCCATTCTATATTGGACGTGAAAGACCGTTTAATTTTGCTATGAGGTCTTTTTAGCAGGCTTGAGTAAAAAAATTCATTCCCTTCCACCGGGTTTGAACTCACCTTAAAAACCAAGTACAGCGGCAAAAGAAGTAGCGCAAATGCATACTGGAAGAGTTCCCAGAAAGATTATGATTATAGAAATATCATTGAAATATTGATTTAGAAATCTGAGTGTAAGATAAGAATAATTTGTAGAGGCAGAGTGTGGAATATGGAAATGTCTTAGGAACTATGAATGGACAAGCAGCATTCGAATGAACCGGGAAGTGAATAGGATTGGGGAATACTGGAGGAGAGGAGAAAATAATAATAGCAACTTTTGGAAAATTGTAAGTAGGAGACTTGAGGACAAAAGGTCCAAAAACTTTTTGTTGCATAAAGGGAAAAAGTTCACTGTTGTATTATATTTCAATGAATAGAATGTGGGAAAGGGAGACCTTTCTACTTTAATAAGGTAAATAGCGAAAAAGAGGAGGGAATAGCATGGTTCAGAATGGGCATTTGATATTAAAAATGATAAGAAAAGGCATTCCAAAGAGGCAGTGTTCCATTTGTGGAGGGAAGAAAGATCTCGGGCATAACAGCTTTTGAATGCCAAGGAATGGATTTATGGAGGAAAGAATTCCTGGTACAGAAGGGGGACAGGATGGATAAGAGAGCAGCGTGAAGTGAAGCTTTAGGAAAGGATGACAGAATTTTTTAAGCAAAAATGGAGTTGGTCTGTGCAAAGATAATTAGAGTTTACATACTTTTTGTTAGCTATTAATGTTTTGATAAGTTTAGGGAACTAAAATGTGTGTTGGGCTGACTCCCCGTTTCATTCAGGTATGTATTACCTTAACACAAATAAAATAAATAAAATTATGTTTAGGCAGATAGATTGCAATTCTCGATCGGTGTTCTTTAACCCAAAAATAGCCGCGTGAACACAAGACAATCTCAAATACAAGTAATCTCCTTGATAACCTTTGCATTCCACTTCGCCAGCCTTTCTAACACGTTCTACATATAACCTTCACCTTGTCCATGAAAACAAAAGTAAAAATTGTTCTTTTTATTTAACTGCTGAAGGACGTCATCTTCGTATATGTTTCATGCTGAGTTGAAAATTGAACCCCTACACTTTGCATAAAGGTAAAAGTTTGCTTTTCAGATGGCTCCAGAACGAGTTTGGTATATAGCAGTTATGAAAAGCCCGTTGATCTAGTGCATCACCTGTTTTTGAGAACTGTGGAATTAAATGGGCATAGAAAACTAGAAACTAGAAAAATTTCAATAATTTGCGACTTATATGTCAAAGTAACAGTACAGCTTCTTATAATTTATTACGTTAATTTATTCTTGAACATATTTTACATGGAGCTATGTGTACATATTAGAACATTATTGCATATTATAGCTATTAAAAGCTGTAAACTAGCCAACTTTTTTCAAAACGTTTTAATACCTCATCGTAATGCTACACCATGCCTTTAATTCACTCCAAATTTTAAGTTATCTTTAATATCAGCGTTATTTACAGAATATTTTGTCGTTTTCATAGTCAAAATAAATTGAGTTTGTTTATGGAAGCTCTATAACTGCTGTGGTCCTCAGCGTCCCATTTTATATTGGGCATGAAAGACCGCTTAAATTTACTCAGAAGTCTCCTTATCAGGCTTGAGGTTCTTTAACGTGCCGTAAATCTACGATAGTGGACCAGCGACTTTTCTTGTCTTCCTAAGGAAGCCATGCTAAGGATTTTTATACCCGAAAAAACCCATTGCCTTCCGCCGGGTTTGAACTATCAAACATTTAATTGTTCAAGAATCGCAGAAAGAATATATTATAAGAATACATATATTATTTTTTGAGAAAATTTAAGAGGTAGATATAAATATATTTAAGCACCATGTAATACAGCCTTTAAACAAGCATATGTAAACGCTCAAACCTTTTCCTATATTAGCTAATGCGTTACACTGGCGCTTTCCTGCTTCCTTTGTTTTGGTTATGAAGCATTTCGGCTTCGCTCACTCACTGTACTGACAAAATTATATGTTCCAAGGTAACAAAACACTAGAAAAATATGTTTGTGTCTGCCATGAATATAGAATGCAACATTGCTCTGCAAACAATGCATGGGGAAACCCCCCCCCCCTCTTTCGCTTAAGGTTGGGTGTCACTGCTCCTATTGCCAACAGAAACTAGTTTTCATGTTCTATCAAGACGATTCTGTTCTCAGAACAAAACGGGTATGGAGCTTTAGGTGTACAACTGTCAGTCTATTTTAGTATACAATAATGTTTTCGTAAAACCTACATAACCTTTCACTTCCCATCAAGTTTTCCACCTGACCAGACAACTTGCTTCCTAAAATATTGACCGTATTTCACTAGAAATGCAAGTTTTTAGATACCCTGAGTAACATAAAGCATATATTCAAGTCGTGGATCTTTCATGGTTTATTTAGACCCTGATCCTTTACATGCGGTTTTTGTGGATACTTATTTTCGCAAAGATTTTTGTAACGAATTTTATAGAAATGGCAATGTTACATATCTATGTAGTAAACTCCTGATTTTTTTCCAACATCTACACAAAAGGTTATAGTAGGAAAACGTATATAGCTCACTAAATGAACATTCCTGTTAAATTATTTACTAGTATTAATGACCCTTTTTAATACTGAATTTACTATAGTGGTTGGAATTATGGGACGTTTTATTGTTTTAGATAACTGCTTAATTAATTACAAGGGCTAATTCTGAGTATTGTTAACTAATTTCATACTATTTTAGGCATTTATTTCAGTTAAAGTATACATTTTTATACGAAGAACAACATATTAGTTACAGCTATGAATGAAAGGTAGAGAACATATAACATATTTTAACTTTTTGCACATAAGTGATTTAAATTTATTTTTCTTGAACACAATTTTTGCTGAAGAAAAGAAAGGTTCGGTTTTGAAACCGTAACTTCCCTGAATTGCCTTAGGCAAAAGCCTTACGGTGTTTTATAATGATCCTAAGGCATTCACGAGCTCTCGAGATTTTAATGGCGTGTTATACTAAGTTAGAAAACGTGAATACCAACGTTTCTTCAGCTGGAGAGGTAAAGTTCACTTGCATGCTACGCTACAGAGACCCTGCTGTAATTAGCACTGTGTACCACAGCAGAAATTAGAGCATTTCTATACGCTACATTATGACAGCGGTTTTAGTAGACAACTCCCATATTCTCAGAAGCCACTCCTTTGTTTTTGATCTGCAGAGTTTTGAAATGTGTTAGATGGGGGGGAAATTTTATTTCAGTCGATTTTGTTTTTTTCTTATAATGTTGTCTTACGGAGCAGGATGGCCCGCATTCGGGGGGTGGTGGGTTCAGTTCTTGTGGCTGACCTACATAACTCGCATTTTTTTTCAATGGCTTCTCCGTGTCGCCAGACGAAAAGTCGTCCTTCGAATTTCATGTTCTTCCATTTCCTTTCCATTTGAATTTCCTTCGTTGCTTTCTTTCAGTGTTGGAAGTGTCGGCGATGGTGCTCGGTGCAGCGTGGCAAGGAAGAATTATAGTAACTCTCTCCATCCCCCAGCTTCAGCTGGTCGGGATGAGGACTGCCCCTTGTAGGAGCGTTGGAACATGTGCAAGGCCGGTCCCTGGTCTAACTGTCCGGCTGTCGGTGTGCTTCTATCTGTAGGGACCTTGCATTGCTGTGCCGTAGCTCCTAGTTCCGGCCGCTCGGTGTATCCTCTCACCTCACCCCTTCCATTGGAGGCCCCTTCAGGCATAGGTAAAAAAGCAACATATGGTTCGGCGCCGACTTCTCTTTGTCCGTATTCTATTACCGTATGCCGCCTGTAACACTAATGTCATATCTGGGCCTTTTACTTTTGGAATAAAATTATAGCTAATTCTACGCTCTATGAGCCTGGACTCATTTGAGCATCATTTCACCCATTTCATTCATAGCTTAAGTCAAAGCTTAAGGGATGATTAACTAAAACAAGCCTATAAAAGTAGTTCTCCCAAAGCTAATAAACGCAATATTCGTTTAAAAATTGTCTTCTTGTCTTCTTTCGAAAATTCGTTTATCACTTTTATTTGAATAGCATTTCAGATCGTGAAATATGCAAAAAATTATATCTTACAATGGAAGTTCTAAAATATGAGCATTTATGATTCGTGCGGTAAAATTGAAACACCCCTTTTGGGTGAAAGGGTAAAGTAAACCGAAATATTGAAACGCTCTCGTAGAATATTTACGGATTATAACTTTATTGATAGCACACACGTTAATGAAGATAATAGATAGAGTATTCTACCGAAACATTTTATATGAAGATTTCACTGGTAATATGTGTTTTGAGACCACCTGAGTAAAAGTGTTTGGATTTAAGTTTTGTATATTCCAAGGTAGATTGGAATATTTTCAAAAAAACTCTTCCCACCCCAAACTATCTTTCCAAACATTAAAATTGTTTCCAAAATTTTGATTATCTCTCAAAAACGATTCTAACGATTTTATTTAAAATAGCACATATTAAATGTATTTAAATGACAAATGAAATGCATATCTTGAACAGCCTCTGAAGTCCTGACAAAATGTATTATTATTACTATTACTATTATTATTATTATTATTATTATTAAAGATATTTACATAACAAATAAAATGCACATCTTGATTATTCTGGGAATAACTATTGTATAATTGCACACGGTATGAACGAGACAAAAACTTACTATACAAATAATGCAGATATCTTTAAAATACAAATTTTATTGTTATTAATTTCAATTTTAAAGTACTTATAGTTTTCTGAAAGGCAAAGTGTCCATTATTTTTCTTCTCTTTGGCCATGCAAAGAAGCAAACTTTAAAGACAATTGTACAGTACAGGTTTTAAAAGATTTGACTCTGGTTTAGTTTAGTATATTCCCTTATTACCTTTCTACATATAAGAAACTAAATAATGAGACCATTCTGATAATGTTTCTCGATTAGCATGAAGTTGAATAATTTACAAGAAGTTTATTTGCAAAGTAAAGAAAATCATGTGAATGGAACGTATTAGGGTTTTACCCTCATAGTAATGTGAGAAAGGGTGTGGCACCGAACTAAAAACCGTTCTTTTTATCACCTAATTAATATCCCGATTACACCTTGCTGTAAAGGCTTGTTTCTAACAATCCGAAACAACACGTAACATTTTTTACCTATCTTTCGACCTGGCTGTTATTAAAATAACTAAGGAAGACAAAAGGTAACTATAGGCTTCTACTGCTCATATCCTCATTATGAACGGAAACACCTGATAGTTTATAAAGCGACGTTACTTATGAGACAATCTAATAACAGACAAGGCGCTGGAATGTAACTTGTTATTGCAATGTACGCAATAATTTTGCATCTTGAAAAAGGTTTCAGAGGTGCGCCCACCGTTATGGGCGTCACTGCGAAATGATGAATCTAAGGACTAGAATAGAAAAAGAGGAATAAGAAGCAAAGACTAAGGCAAAGAGAGGAGGAGATATTAGTGTGGTAATTTAAATAGGGTCTCGTGTGGGGCCATGGCATGCTCTCGTCTCCTGGTATGATGGTATGGAAAGCAGGTTCAGAAGGCGGTGAAGAAAATTAGGTTATTGTTTCAACATAGCTTAGCTTTCGTCCTTCAGTTGTTTAATTGAAGGCAACTTAAATGCTTCCCGAGCGTTGAGTTTACTGTTGCATTTCTAAACGGAATACATGAAAACCAATGCTACTTTCATTTACACCTTTCCATAATATTTATTTCCTCAATTTCATGCATTACGTGACCATTATAAATAACTGCATTACATATCTTAACTGAATTTAAAATATGCACTTTTCAACGGTCTTAATCAAAATCAGTAAAACTAGTCTTCCACAAAAGATTAATGTACCATGGCATAATAAACTTCTTTACCAATTACGACTTAGCATATAGTTCTTATATATTGATTTCTGTTCACATTAAGTTATTGCGACGCAATTTTACTTTCTCTACAACATGGTAAGCAGATAAAGAATTGCTTTACACCCAAAAAATGTGAAATTTCGCCGGAGAGACACACACACGCGCGCGCGCTGTCTATGAACAGCATAACTCTGATGTGTTCAATTCATATGACTTTCTCTATATCTCTGTAAAAATTATTGTTAAAAAGCTTATTCTTCTATATACATCATGCTAATCGAGATAAAGCTTTGTAAAATAATCTTATTACTTGCTTTCTTATAAGTAGAAGGGAAATAAAGGAACACACTAGGCTAAAGCGACAGTCAATTTTTTTTAAAAGCTCGTTGCCATATGGTTGAAATCTGTTTCTTTGCAAATTCCCGTATGATAAAAGTTTAAGGTGTTTTAAAGCTGAAACCAATAAGAAGAAAAATCTAAAAAAATAAAAGGTCAACTCCACGAACAAAAAAAGTATATGACGTATATTTTGAGTTTTAAGAAGATCTTCATTTTTATGTGGTAAGTTTTTGTCTATTTCTTACGGTTTACTAGCTATGCAAAATTCAACCAAATTCATCCAGAGTAAAAAGGTCTTCAGAGGCTAAAATTCAAGATATACATTTTATTTGTTATGTAAATGACTTTAATATACGGTATTTTAATCAAAATTGTTACTGCTATTTTTGAGGAAATACAAACTTTCGAAATTTGTTCTTGTAAAGGGTAGCTTGGGATGGGGAGATTTTCCTCAAAATCTTCGTTTAGCATCCTTAAAAGATAGTAAACTTAAATACCAAGTTTTATATTTTACCAACCTTTCGTTTTTGAGTTATCGTGTTCACAGATACAGGGATGCACGGACAACGGACACACGGACTTTTTTTAATTTTTTTATATAGTAGACCTTAAAATGTTTATTTTCCGTGAAATCTCGGTATCGAATTTTTGGGTGGAATACAATACCTGCTCTGTACACTATGTACTTGTAATGCTACAGAAAAAATTATTTGACACAAAGTATGTAGTTAATGAAGTTTAGGTTTCTGTAAAGCAAGTTGTGGTAACCAGAAATAAGTAAAACTCAGAGGTCCCGCGTTGGATTCCCGGCTGGAGTTAAGAATTTTCTCTACTCCAGATTATTCCCTGACCTCCCCAGAGTTTGGAAGAATGAATGAGAGTGTGAATGTATGCATGATCAAATGAATCAAATTAAGGAAAATCAGTTGGTAGTTCATGAGTCAACACTAGTGCCAATAGGCAGTATGTTTCACGGAAAACGATAGGAGCACGTAGTAAAAGACGGGTATAAAAAAAAAATAATATATATATATATATATATATATTCATTACGTGAAATCATTTTACATGAAAGTTTACCTCTGTGAGTTATATGTATATATATATATATATTAATAATGATTTCACGTAATATTTACAAAATATTAAAAATATGGAATCAATTTCGCTCCATTTGTTCTTAAGTCTTTTGCAAGCTCCTCTTTCTCAAGCATACACATTATATATATAAGATTGCTTTGTTGGGTTTAGAGAATCTAAGAAACAACGTTTCCGAGAAATGCCGACTTCACTATATGGGCGAGTATATTACTTCTTCTACGCTGCATTTATAAGTGGTAGAGAAAGAGAACATTTGAAATTAACGATGCATAGTCATGTAAATCACTCTAGAAGGTTGGTATTATCTGTGTGTATGAACTACATTTTTCTGGAGAGCTTATTTTACTACCAGAAGCATTCAATAAGTTATACCGTTTACTAGTTTTCTACAACTTAATGGTGCTTTAAGAAATTCTCTTTGCATATTTACGCTAGTAATAAAACGATCAGCTCATAAGGCGCTGTATACATACCTGACCTCTTCAACAATGAACTTTCTACACTGTCTGTATCGGGCATAAACCCTTAGTCAAATTTTGTATTTTGTCGTGGACTGTACAACTTTAAATTCTTCCAAATAGTAATACATTCACACCCTCCATTGTCTTAATATTTTATTGGTTCATTTATTTCTGCCTATTTTGATTAGTCGTGAGTTAGGCAATTAGCCTTGTTATTTCAACAATGAATTTTATAACGTCTTCTGGCTTACCAAGGAGAAAAATCTTATGTGTTCCATTCACATGACTTTCTCTATATCTCTGTAACAAAGTATTGTTAGTAAGCTTATCTATTATTTATTTCATGTTAATCGAGAAAAACTAGCAGAAATAGTCATCTTTCTTGCTTTATTGAAAGTAAAAGCGAAATAAGGGAGTACCATAGGTTAAAGTGAAAGCCAAAAGCTGGTTGCTATGTGACTGATGTTTCTTTGTTTGTATGGACAGGAGTTGACAAATTCCTGTATGAGAAAAGTATGTTTTTCAAAGCTGAAACCAAGACAAAGGAATATCTCAAAATCGATCAACTCCACGAAAAAAATGTATATAACATATATTGTGTATTTTAACGTGCTCTACATTTTTTGTGTGTTAAGTTTTTGTCCATCTCTTACGGTTTAGTAGTTATGCAAAATTCATCCAGAATAAAGTAGTCTTCAGAGGCTATTCCCAGAAAATTCAAAATATACATTTTATTTGTCAGGTAAGTAGCTTTAATATTCGATATTTTAATCAAAATCGTTACAGCCATTTTTTAGAAAATAAAAATTTTCGAAAAAAATTCCATGTAAAGGGTAGTTTGGGGTAGGGGGATTTTTCTCAAAATCTTCGTGTCGCATCCCTGGAAGATACTAAACTTAAATACCAAGTTTGGTATTTTACCGACTTTTCGTTTTTGAGCTATATGTTCACAGACACACGGACACACACACACACAGGGACCTTTTTCTGAAAATACTTTTTTTGGATACAGGGGACCCTAAAACATATATTTCCGGTGAAATCTCGGTATCGAATTTTTTGGTGGAGTGCAATACATTCTCTTTACACTATTACGAGTCAGTTGGGAAAATTAATGTCGTGTCGGCATATTACGGCACAGGAAATCAAAGATCGTGGCTCAAATATGTACATGTAAAGCAATGCATTTTTAGTCTATCTTTCCAACTTAAGCCTTCACCAGGCATGTATCCAAGAACAAATAGTTATCATTGTTGGCCAAACTATATTTAAAAACCTATCAGAATGTAAGCCACCTTATGAGTATATTATCTATACATTTTTGAGAACGTTTTCGGTATGTCTGGAAAATAAATGCGAGTCAGTTAGGAAATGCATTGCCGTGCCGGCATATTGCTATGTTTGAAATTAGTTTGAATCCTTCTTCTTATTTAATGCGTAATATTATCTCAGAATATAGAATGCTTGACATTCTATTATTGCATATATTAACTATTTATAACTTGAAGTCATGGTGCATCCCTTTAAAAGCTATAGCTAACCAATTAATTCCTCTTTGGTATTTATAATAGGTATTTTTTATTTATTTATCTAACGTTTAATGTGTCTATGTGAGAATTTGTCTACAAAATTATCGTGGGTATATTTTGAAAAAGTCATATGTTTGAAATATCTATCCACACTTTTTCCATTTTAACATTTTAAAATCTCACTCGTTGTGGTCCATTATCAATATGTTAATGAAATACGAATATAAAATTATAAAATATACAAATTATTTGTAATACTAGGAGTGGAGTTAGGCGCTCTTCTAGGGTTTTTAAAATTCAGCTATAAGATTGAAGCTTAGTATTGATCATTTATAAGTATTGATATCACGAAAACGAATGCTCATAAAAGCAAATACTTTATTTCCTGTATTAATTCCCTACAAAAAGTAAGAATATTGAAAATTGTATATCTTCTAAAATATCTTAATCGTAATAATCTCTTTAGACACATTTATCGTGTTTACATTCCTAGTTGCTGAAACAATGGCTCAGACTTTAGTCACGACTAGCATTTAGCATGTTTAACGCCAGCTTTTACTAATATAGAACCTCAGGCGATGACAATGATGATACATGGAATGCTATGGCGGGGGAAACCGGAGAACCTGGAGAAAAACCGCCCGTGTGCCGATTGGTCCACCACAAATCCCACATGCTGTCGCTTGGAATCAAACTCTTGGTGAGAGGCAAGTGGTCATGGGTTCGATTCCCCTTGGCCGACCTCTCTGACCATCATTTTTTTTTTTTTCAGAGTCACTAGACAAGTATCCTCCATTTCATTACAACAGGTCTGCTTCAGGGTTGTAAGATTTAGCAGTGATGGCGCCCTTCCATAATGGTGAATGCGTTTTGGAAATACAGCTCTCGGCGGAAGGGTGGCTTTGGAGTCCTCTTTGGGATCTACGGTGTTCAGTCAAACCTAGGGCGCGGGCGTGTAGCTCTCCCCGCTTCGACTAAATGTACCGTTTGGACTACGTTAAGGACCGACCACGGTGGCTCTTTCACACCGATCCGGCTTCGGCCATCGGTCGATAATACACCTATATCATCCTATCCTCCTGAGGTCTGAGGCTCAATAAGTCCCTCCAAAATATACCAACCAATATTTCCTGGTTTTATATCTGAATCATATCCAACTGAAATGTAGCTTTACAAATATACGACATATCTATAGCATTTTAGATTAATTTTGAATATTTAGGCTTACCGTGCATAGGACACAGAAGATACAAGAGCATTTAACTAACGGATGAATTGTTTACTTGTACTTATTCTGCATAAACATACTTTTTACATGAATCATGCTTCATTTAAGTCACCGGAAGCAGTACGTTCATCTGTAAATTACTTAAAGATAAACTTGAATGAAGATATCACATAACTAAAATTATCTTGTTACATCTTTGCACTGCTAAAAATGAGGCTAAATTATTCTAAAATGATTTACAGGAATTGGGGAAAATTGGTATCATCGGAATTTTACAGCTACTGTTAAGTAGCCACTAACTTTCTACGGCTATTGATGAGAAAATCCAAGAACAACGTAATTATAAACCTTGTGTAAGCTGGCATAATTACTGGTACGTAATGCGTTTCGTCTAGCGGTAATTCCAGTTTAATTAAAAGGAAATTGTCCCTATTGAAGTAAATGTTCAGCTAGGAGCTTCTCCAAATTAGGAGGCTGCCAGAAGCTATCCCGAACTGCCCGTGAAATGAGTATCATTTGCAAGGCGAAGAAGCTTGCATTAAAATTTACACGTTGCTCAAAGGAAGTCCAGGATATTTATTGCGGGCTCCAGTTTAACTTCCTTGGCCATACTACTGTGCCCAGCAAGCAGTCCGTCTGACTCTTATATGGTCACATCCATATATTAAAGGCATCTGCTGAACAGAAGCAATCGTGCAATTAGATAACACCTTTGCCTGCCCTATTATTTCTCAGCAGCAGGTGTCTTTTGTTTTTGTGAACGTTCTTTTTAACGAGAGAGGTCTAATCAAATGCAAAGCTAGCATGTTAATTATCTCTATTGAAACCTAAAATGGACAAAGCAAAAATATATAAACTAATTTTTTAAAAACTGTGAAAGTGAAATTGATTATTACTTGATTATAATGTCGAAGAATTTTTATTTTATTTCGTTATAAAGTTTTGAATTTATCAAATGAGTGAAACATAAATTTTAAATTAAAATAAAATTTCCCCAGAAACGGAAAATGTCATAACTTGTTAAAAATATATCACGAAGTAGTATTGTCAATCAACTGTTTCTTCCACACTAGGCCAATATTTTGAAACATAGTCACACACAGCGTATCCCCTGGTCTCCGTCAAGTTTCTCTAATCACTAAGCTACCGTGGGAATATGCCAACACGACACTATATTCCACAACTGTCTCTAGATTTTCCCAGTAAACCACAAGGAGATCTCAATTCTGTTAGATGACAATCCGCATTGACTCAACCATAAAATGCAGTATGGAGTTAAATGGGATATCTTTCTCTATATAACCCATACATGTTGCCACTAGAGTCATCGCCACGTTATGGTAATATAAATATTCAGCTGTGTTTCAACTTTGAAGACATCTGATGCAGAATTTTTTTCTCTATCAGATTACATAATTTCCTTGGGTACACATTTCTAAAGAAAACGTGTTCTTCTGTAAACGTCAGATATGCGTTGCATTTATACTTATCATGCAGTAACTAATAAAGATGGTTTGATTTGGTTGGTGAGAAGAGAATTGTGTAAAATTAAACAAAGACCTTCCCTTTCAGAAAAATGAATATTCCAAAAATTCAAACTTGAACAAAATAAACAAGAAAACATTGGTTCTATAAACAACAATTTTATTTTTTAACACTCACTGGTTTCAACTAAAGACCAGGATGCAACAATATTTTTCTTGGAGCAAATTAGAATGCTGATACACACTTAGTGAGCGTTGAGATTTTTTTTTTTTTAATTAAAGGTTTGCAGAAGCAGTAGAAAAATCAGGCAACGAGAAATGTTGTTATTGGATTTATAACAAGGACTAAGCGAGAGAACATGTTAACAAGGTTGGAAAAGTTTTAAAAACAAGCGAGAATCCTGTAACTTCTAGCACTCATTATCCATAACAATAAATATTCATCTTTACATTTAGCTCACAGTGGTCAAGCAACAAGCAGATAGAGTGCTAAGGTAAAAGTTAATATAGGTTTATAAGGAAGTGTGTATATCATATGGAAACTGCGAAGTCTTAATGGGTTATTTGTTGCATTTAACGTAAATGTTTTAGAGAGACTTGGAAGAAAATACTTTCTTATAAACTAAGAAGAAACGAAAAATAATAACGAATGCGTTAGATTTGTCAAGTAAAATGAGTGTGATTAACGGAATAAAAGACACAGCTAAAGCTACCAGATATTCAGAAACCGGATAGGATAAAAATGAAAGGAATGAATGGAACTATAGAACACAAATTGAAAGCAAAAAGGGTAAAAGGAAATAAAAATACGCTAGGTTAGTGCAAAACAATCGAATAGTCAAAATACAGTAAAACACATCGTTCTTTCTTTGCTGTTTTAAAGCGTTCCACCTATCTGAATGTAATTGTGCAAGAGCAAACAATTATGATCCTCTGTGCATTAAAATATGTATCACTTTATTTCTCCATATTTTATATTGTTAGACCTATGAAACGTTTCTGTCACTAAATATAGAAAGAGAAGAGTTAAAGTGCAGATGAAAATTAAATGCTCTATAATAATCTTAAACAGTAGTGCACCGTTAGAAGTGCAGATGGTTTACTATTTGATATTGTATAATTCACAATATGGTTGAATTGGTATACCTATCGCAAAGTTCTAACGTATAATTACATGAGGCAAAGGTGAATTCTATCTCTAAGGTGGAGAGGACTTTAGAATTAAGTGTAAGTTTAGGCTTGCAAATTTATTCAGATATGAACTGTTCACTTTTGGAGTGCACCGCATGTATATAGTACTCAAGAAACCCATCCTTTCCACGAAATCCCGGGTAATTTTCATCTTATGCAGAAAATGTTTCCTTTAGTGGATAATAAAAAAGTTAATGGACATTCTACTTCATGGTTTATTACACTAACACTATTTTATAGCTTGGAATCGCTTTAATCCTCTTTACGGTTAACAGTAATTATCTACAAAAAACCTTTAAATTCGCTCACGAATGGAGTGGTTTTCTTTACCTCAGGAAGTTAAGGCTATTGCAGCTATGAAAGAGCTCATATTATACTTTATTTAAACTCATTAGAAGCGACTCTATAAGCTTTTTATATGAGAATATCGAGTTGAAGTGGATTTGTTGTGCAAAGAACTTTATACACGTTTGTGGAAAAATTCTGAAGGAAACTGAAGAAAAAGCTGAACACATTTATGGAATAAAATATAACTTGCAGCTGGTAACTTGAACCAGACTGCAAAATCCAATTCCATAGCCGAAACTTGAAACACGGGACTCCTGCTCTCCGTACAGCTGCTCTAACCACTTAGCTACCATGGCAACATACCGGTACGGCACTAAATTCCCCAACTAACTCGCATTTTTTCCTGGTAAATCACAAGCAGCATTTGTAACTGTCATTAGATGACATACTTCAAAGGTGACTTAGAAACTTAATACTTAATTCCCGGGCTTTATAGTTTAACCAACTATTAGGTCAATCAATGAATTAAGGTCTACAATACTAATCAAGTTTAGCACTGAGAAATAGTATTATTAAGTTATTACTGAGTTCCTTATAAATAAAAGATGATTAAGGGAACACACTAGGGTAAAATGATAGTAATTTTTTTTGAAATCTGGTTTCTATGTATTAAAAATCAGATTCTCTCTGTATGGCCAGGAATAAAACAAATAAAAAAGGAATAACAGAGTCCCATTTGAGAAAACTTAATCCTTTTAGTGCCAATTACGATCTAATGATGCCATTTACAGCGGGAAAGTCTGTGTATTTACTACGTCATAGCCATAGAGGAAGGTTTTCTGGAGCGTTTCTGGACCTTATCTTCACTCCAAAGCGTTAAATTAGCTCCAAATTTAATTTCTCTTGCTGATATTTGTTTATCGTAGTTGAAATATAGTGTCGAGTAGCCAAAGGTTACGAACCGAAGAGAAAATAAGATCTTCAGTTCGCGATGTATTAGAAGAAAGCAAGTGATTTTGAATTTTCAGACCTAGTTGAAAGAGTTTCTGACATTGACGTAAGAGAGGAAGATTATATATATATTCTAGCTTCAGTGATAAAAATGCATCTGATAACAACGGTCCTTGTATTGCATGCAAATAATCGGTGCACTTATCAAAATGGATTTACGGAGGGGTAACTAGAACGAATACAATATGAATCAACTATTCAGATGCGCAACAACACAAGTGCCAAATAGTACAGTAGTCTACGTTACATTTGTATCCTATTAATGTGTGACGTTTTCATTAATAGTGACATATGCTTATGTGCGTATTTTCGGTGACTTTTTTCTCTAGTTTCAGGTTACGTAATTTCATTTTTCGTATTTTAAAAAACAGAACACCAGGCTGAAACAGGATGCTGTTTTAGCAAAAAAATATCCATACTTTCATTTAATTAGCATGAACGTTCTGTCTAGTAAGGTTTTGTATGCCTAATTAATGATTATTTTGGGATTTTTAATTTTATTTTCAAAATGTTCCCATAAGTAAAATGCGCATTAAACAGCAGATAAATATTCAGCTCTATATGTCACATGGTACTCATTTTATTACTAATAATTTAAAATACTGCATTCTCCTTTAAAATTGCTTGGCACTTTTCAGACAGCATTTTGCTATTAGTGCTGGCACTAAAAGGGTTAAACTTAAATTGTGTGTTTTAATGAGAGCTACATTTGCGTGTAACAAGTTCTTGTCTATCTCTTATGGTTTACCATTTATACAAAAGGCATCCAGATTGAAGAGGTCTTTAGAGGCATTTCCTAGAAAATTCAATTTCTGTAATTACATTGTATTATTCATGGAAATAAATTTAATATATTGAATTTTATTTAAAATTGTTGAAACAATACATGATTTTTTTTAAAAAAATCACGATTTTGGATTCAGGGGTGCTCAAAATGAACGTATTTCCGCTCGGTAACAAAATGTTGGGTGAAATGCAACACCTTATCTACCTAAGTAAATTGTACATGTTAGAGAAAGTAAAAATATTCGAATATATAAAACAGTATAATTTTAAATACTTTTTTATAATAAAAACAGACATTATTGCTGCGCAAGTTGTGACGTCATTTCTGTTAAAGGAAGTATAGATATATAGTGGTTCTATGAAAGAATCAAAATTTCATTTTACTTGATGAATCTGAATTTTGTTATGGAACGAGCATTACTTATTTGTCACCATGCAAGTTGTGATATAGAGGCAAGGTCTTCTGCTGTTATTTCTGAAATGAGAGACGAGGAACAGGTTCATGTGAGAACGTTAAGTGACGACTCTATTGGAACGAGCGGATTGATTAAATTCTCGGTGGAACTGGCTCCTGTTTCACCTTCTCATATCACCGTTAGGCACTTGTCCAAGAGGTAGCTGGTTCTGGCTAGATCGACAACTATTATATCGGCCAAACTAGTGAACCAGATAGCAATATATGTCAATTAAAACAAAATATTGATTTTTTACGCTATAAAACAGCTAGCTATCTGGCGGAAATATTTCAGCTCGATCCTGTTTAACGCTGAGTTGATCTTATCCTAGTTTTATTATAAATGACTTCATTTGTTCTTACACAGATTTATCTGAAGTATAGACAATACACTATCAATAACAGGAATGTTCGATTCTATCGGGGCGCTTTAATTACAGAAATATTATAAACTTGTGAATCAGCATTGCTGCCAGCAACTTAGCGTTACAAAATGGGGATATTTATTTGTGGAATAAATGATATCTAAGATAGATACTTTACTTCTCGCGCTATTGAATGCTAAATTTACAATAAAATTTGTTCCAGACCTTCCTTCTTTCTAGATTAAAATGGGTGAAATTTAGGTTTTCTATAATGTTGATGCTAGAAACTTCAATTTTGATACACACATCAGGGGGGAAAAAAGAAAATAGTCTGCTGAGTTTTATATCTATAACTCTAAAAGTTTTTGAGTTATTAAACATTTTGATTTAAAATATATGCATTTTTCAAAACCTTCTTTATCTCATAGTTTTTTATAAAACGAATACAATTGTTTTGTAGTAGCAAAGTAGCCTGTATAATTTTTAATATTGTCATTACAATAGGAGAAACAATTATAAGCAACATTTCTGAAAGTTTTTCTGTTTCCACACACATTAAATATATATTTTATTTCAAAAAATAAAGCTGTAATAAAAATCCCATACTTAATTTTGTTAACAATAGTTCTGGAAAGATGCAGTAACATTTTCAGTTTGTTGTCATGTATTTTGTGGTTCGCATTAAGTTTTAAATAAGTAGAAATGTACTCTAAGTATTCTCGAGCTTCAAGCCAAGTGAGGTGATGTGGAGGCATCGATGTGTCTAGCGTGCATCTCTCCCAACATCCTGCTCTGCCGTCGCTCTTGGTTCCGGTCACCCGGTGTATCCTCCCTCCAGTAGGTGTCCTTCGAGGGGTGTATCGAGTCCCCTCCAACTTATCCTATCCTATATATTTTCTTCGACATATAATAAGTATGCCTAGCTCACTTGTATTGTAAAATAGGGATGTGGTAAAATGTGGAAAATATAATGAAACTTCATTGCTTTTGTCCGAATTGCTCGATGGTTTCAGCCTGATATTTATGTACTTTTTATGATTTATACATAACAACTGGAAAATTAATTCTTTAAAATGTTCCATCTAAATGAAACTAAAATTATTTTATTGGTTCTTGCAAAATAACTCGATGAAATACCACTTTTATAACAGCAGTCACAAACAGAACTGGCCATTTTTCCTTATACGGAAACCTACTCAAAATTATATTACAAAAATAATTTTTCTGATATTTTCTACGCCATTTTGTTTCAGAGTATTCTAAACACTCACCGAAAGATTAAGTAAGAGTAATAAATTAAAAAAAAACTTTGATTGTAATCCAATAAAGTGCATCTTGATCTGGATTTTCGAATACTTAGCTTAGATTTATTGAATTTTCTGGAAATCTGCTCTAGAAATCACTCAAGCTCTTGTTATTTACTGTTTGTCTGACCATGATTGAAAGTTATTTACTTAATCAATGCTTGCTAAATCTGTGATCTTATCGGCCACCTCTATGGCTCAGTTAATTGGGGCGTCGTCGATCCAAAGTAGACTGACTTGCAGCTTGATTAAAAGCTCTTATCCAGGAGTGTTACTCGTCTTCCAGAACAAATGATCAGTTACCCACATTGTTTAAATCCTGTAAACGCATGATTTATTATACTTATAAAATGTACCAATGTAAATCCTTAGAAAAAAAATAATATTTTGTTTAATAAAATGAATAACAGAGAAAGAATTTTGCCTCCAACTGCAAAAAATTTGGCAAATAATAAGTACATCATCTTACAGTACTATGTATAATTCAACTTTTGTAATGATTGTAGTTAAAATTTACTGATAGGTATTAAAATGCATAAACTGAAACATGAATTAGGCTAATGCTGACTTATGGTCTTAAAAATTCCTCGGTGGATGGACCGAAAAGTGCCAATGTTATAACCATTGTACCAGAGAAGTATATCTGCAACGCCCCAACTTTCATCATTGGCCAGTACAGAACTGGCACTTTAGAAACTTACAGAAATAACTTAGAAAACTAAGCAAACAGGCCTAAAATGATTTGTTTAACCCATCACCTTATTCCCTGAAAATATTTCAATGTAATTTATTAACACATGTATATATGCATAATATATATATATATATATATATATATATATATATATATTAAATTCCTGAAAGAAACTACTATGGCAATTACACAGTATGTTTTCTAAAATGTCCCATTAGAAGGCGATTTTTCAAGTTATCCTAGACATTCGAGAACTCGCTTTCAAAATGATTTACTAAACATGATTCCTAACAAGTGCAGTTAGTGTCACTGTACAGTGCATGTCATAGTACAGATTTACTCTCAATTAACGACCCAGATAAAACTCTAAATATATACAACCTAGATAAGAATCTAAATTGATGGCTTTCATAACAGATGCATATTTTGTTTCTCGTAACTAGCTTACTGGAAATAAAAATCAGAAACTGGGAAAATAAAAATCATCTCCCGGCCTTTATGATAATGTTTCACAACGTACTTAGGTTTTTTTACACAGAACAGGTTCGTTTCATCAGAAACCACCTTTTAACGGAGTAAATCAGCTTTGAATCTTGCATAAGAAATAATATACATTCACTGGTGTTTCATCCAGGGGAATGGGTCAGCAGGCACCTGCTAAAGCAAAGCCGCTTAGGAGAATCGGTGCATTATAGAGCTATTTTTAACACAAAAAATTATTTTTCACATCTTGCGGAACACAACACGCATTAACGTTTTGTTTGCTAGTATCAACTACAATGCCGAAGGTTTTAGCTTTATAAAGGAAATACAATATTCAAGATTGGAATAAAACTTTTATACTGATTTAAGTAGGAAATATGTTTTATATCCACGTTCAACCAAGAGAAGAGGTGGGATTACGAATAATGACTAATTATAGTAGTAGGGTATGCGAGATATAATTGAAAATGCATTTGCCAAGAAATGCTCTTTATTTTCAGTCTAAAATAAAATTTTAATCTAAAGATTTGCTTGATGTGTATGAATATTTAATAAGTGACCCTGAAGGTGTAAGTGTTTTCATACATTTTCAACAGTGAGGGGAATACAGCGAGGCCCCTCATTTACTTTGAGCTTTTAGTGGTTATGTACTAGGCTCTAAAAGAGAGAAACAGGGTCATAATTTATTAATTCCTATTTGTATAATCTTCTTAAGTAATAAGACTGGTTCCTGAAACTGACATTTAAACACAAGTAACTGTGTTTCTTAACATGAAAGCGCAGATCAAAATGTCATGTAATACTTCAAAATCTGAGAAAAACTTTTTATTTGCATAATATATAATTATACAAACTTGCAGCGGCTTAAGTAATGTGAACACTTGTACACTGAGATTTTAAGAGTTTGATTTATGATCATACAAGTTGAATATCTTTAAAATGCCATCCATCGCTACACCGGCAACCAATTTTGGACATCGTATTAAAATTTCCTGTTTATTTTGCCTGTCTTATTTTAGGCTGTAAAGGTCTTATATGTCAATGAAAGCAATTGCAGAAAAACAAAACAAAGGCAGACATTCTGCTCTGTCATAAATCTCTGTCATACCGTTAAGTTTTCTCTTCATAAAATATTCTTCGTGGCGGCTCTATGATTTAATCTGGAAGTGAGATTGTACACATTATTTTGTGTTAATTATATATTTTCACTTTTGTTTATTGCTGGGCTTACAAACATGTAAGAGTCTGCTATTTTTTACAACAAAGATGTTTTTGTTAGCTGTTGACAGTCTATTATCATCACTATTACCAGGATGCTTAACAATATAAAAAAATCCTATGAGTTTCACTTACATTGCTTTCTATACGCAGTTATTAACCATTTATTCTTTCAAAAGGTTATTCCTTTATCAAATCAATGCCCTTCCCGAAAAACACTAATAGAAATAGTTTATTCCCTTGTAGGCAGAAGAAAAATAAGGGAATATGTACACTAGGCTGAAGCGATAGAGAAATCTTTTAGAAGTTGGCCGCTAGGTGATGAAGTTGAAACTCCTTTCCCTCCGCATGGTCAGAAGAAAATACATTAAAAATTCAAATGACGACTTCCCGCTTGGCAAAATTATAAATATTTAAACCAATTACAGGGAATATCTAGGAAATGGTTAGGTAAATCCACAAAAATATATTGGACATAAATTGTATTATTTAATGAGATCTACACCGCTAATATAATTATTTTTGGTTAAACATTCAGTTTCTTTTATTCTATGTTTTCCTCCTTACTACTTTTGTTAAGAGTATAAAATCATCTATTAATCTTAGGTACATATAATTATGTTTATTTATGTTTTTTCATAAATCTAGGAGCTAATAAACGTTAGCTACTAAAGGAAAAGACTCATCCCTAATATATGAGGTTCCATTCGTATTCAATTATTAATCAACCGGCGATACTTATCTTAGACTTTTATGGCTTTCCCAGGTCGGTAGGCGAATGCTGGAGTGGCTTATCATCTAAAACGATTTCCTCTTTATAATTTCCCTATAATTTTGTTTTATCATCATCTTTCAAGGGTTCTGGTGTATGACGGTGCCGGAAAGATGGCGCGGATTTTTGCTCAAAGGAAAGCTGATTGATCGACAGGTTGTTCATCGTTATTTAGGAAGCTCCAGTAGTGAGACATTCTTCTATCCTGAAACTGTTAGGGACTTCTGTGCATCTGTGTGGCCTGTCTGACTGAATGTGCAGTCTCCTGAGGTTCCTCTACTTCATTTCTTCTCCTGGTGGTGATCCCCACAATAGTTCTCTGTAGGTTGCATACCTTGTATAATCTATAACCATCTTCAAAATACCGATGTCCCAAAACGGACGGAGTAATTAATTTGAATAATTAATAGGCTGTTTCTAGTGTGTCATTATTGCCCTTCAATTTTTGGCCATTAGTCGTTACCTATTAGAATGTCGCAGAAATGTATTGAATACCAGAAAAACAATATTGAATATCTTTGGAGGATTAGAACAAACATTTTTTTCATCTGGAATTAATCATTTTTATGTTTCTGTCATTCTCTCTCCATTTCTTAAAAACAAATTACCATATATTTAAGTGGGTAAGAAAATAGTGCCTATTATTTTTTCTAGTTCATTCGCACATTCCTATACATCTATCTAAATTTCTTGGTCAGATTAAGATCTAACCTGTTTTCATCGAAATTTGCCAATTATGCTTTTCCACTAATTCGGAAGATTTACATAACGACAAACAAAGAAAGTAGAACGAAAGATGTAGAAATAAATGTTAAAAACTTGTGCTACAGTATATTTTATCTAAAAAGACGAATAGCAAACACTCCTCAATTATACGCCGGCAATGCCAAGAATGCAACAGAGATATGTTTCTCATAAAAGCATAGCCAACAATTAACGTGTAAATATCTCTCTGGGTAAAGAAACAGTTCATTTTGATTATGCAAAGCAAAAAGTTTTAATGAAATCTAAATTCATGGCCTCATAAAAGTCTATAACGATAACATAAAAATAAAGCTATTAAACTCGTTAGACACACTAATGTTAGTTTCTTCAAAGCCAAGGATAAGTATGGACACTAAATGTCGACACCAACTGTCAAATGGAACACATATACTAATGAGATGAGATATCGGGGCTATAAAACAGGGCATCTAATGGCATCAATGTTTTTAATATGATTACCTTGGTAATGTGTGTATTTTTGTTTCTTTTTTCCAGAAAATGTACATTAGTTTTGGCTTTTATGTCATATAAGTTCAGGTTGATAATCATATTGGTTTAAAGCCTTCCTCGTTTCGTTTTGATAGAGGCCACGAAAATTTAACTTTTGTCAAATTGTTTAGTAGCTCAGTAAATTTTGAAAATTACCGCAATTTTAGAGAAGACTATTGTCAGTCGCCAATAAATAAGATATTATACATTATTATTTCTTCTGCATTGATTGGTGCGTTTGGTGATCTTAATTATGACTTCAATCCTCTCATTCTCATCAATTGTTCATATTGGTTGATTACGAAAAGCCAGTTACGTTGCCCAAACGTTATAGCGACTCAGAAAGACCCTGTTGATTTCATTTTAACTATAGTCTTAAATAGTATTCTCTCAGGAGCATTGAATATTCCGTATTCTCGTTAAAATTACCCTTGGTTAAATTATACTTTAATTCCTTCTTCTAGAGGAACCAACGTGTGAAAATTTAATATTAAATGTTCATCTTTTTACTACATACCTCGACTGTTATGTGCAACTAATTTTGAAATTTGTCTAAAAAAATCAAGTAGTTTGTGAGAAAAATAATTTTTTTAACTACTCTACTAAAAAGCTCCTTATGTTTCAGTTTTCAAAATATGTAAGAACACTTCGTATTTGCATTCCAGGAATGTCACTTTAAAATGATCTGATGAATTTAAAATGAATTAAATATTAGGGCCGGAAAAGGTATTATGATGAATTATTCGTTCATATTTTTCTCATTATTTTTGTGGAGTAATTAGTTTTGTTAATTCAAATTATACATAATTAATTTTACTTATTTAGAAAATTATTTTCATGATTTTTATTTATTATGATATTAAGTTTCTCTGTAACAAAAATCAAACTTGTAGGTTGCAATACGCACCGCAAGGAGGATTTTAACAGTTATAAGCGTTGGAAAATGCATTTAGAGAAACAAGCCTTTTAAAATTTGAAGTGTCTTTGTCAGCACTAAAACTTCAATTAAAATGTCATACTACAAGTTGTAAATTGCAAGTGGATAAAAAATAACTTCGGCATATTAATCTACAAAGACCACAGTATAATGTGTTAAAACAAAGATAGTCAAAATTTTCAAGAATTTTGATAAATTTTTAGTTTGGTCCTCTTAACAACTTGGTGATACTCGACGAAACTTTTGGTAAGATACCTCGTTGCCGGTAGGCGGTGGACAGTAGCCTTTTAAGGTCTCATCCCCGTACCATATTGTCTTCGCTTCCCACCAAACAGATGGTGTTAGAGGGCCGTCCAGTCTATTTGTTCTACAATTCCTAGTCAAGTGGCACAGTGTAGCAAGTCCTTTAAGGCCTCATCTCCTCAACCATACTTACCACTTAGCTCTGCGATGGGTTTAAAGGTGTCGTTAAGCTAACTGCTTAGACTATCTGTTTATAGATGGCAACTCATCGCAGTTATTCTCTGTTTTTAGTTTTGTTATTGTTTTAGACTGAAGGTGGAAATTTTGAGTCGTGGTAAACTCCGGCATTTACCTTGACGACTGAAGAAAACCAGGGGGACAATTGGTTGGCAAATGGGATTAAAACCCAGGACCTCACAAATGCGGGTCACAAACTTTACGGCTCGGTGAAATGACCATTGTGTGGGAACTTGTTTTTGAACTTTGACTGTGGGACTATTTTATTTACTTGAATTAATCTATGTTCCATTCACATGACATTTCTAGCTGTTCCAATTATAAACAATTCCTACAAAATATTATTCTTTTATCTACACCATGATAATCGAGATGAAAATTAGCAGAATTGGTAAGTAGAAGAGAAATAAGGGAATATACTACGTTCAAGCGATAGTCATATCTTTTAAAAGTTGGTCGCTTTGTGAAACTATTGAAGTTCGGTTCATTTTGGATGGTCAGCAGTAAAACAAGAGAGACGAAATGAAAGGTGTCTTTTCGTTTGAGAAAATTCAGGTAGTTAAAAATTGAAACCAATAACGAGGAATATCTTGAAAACGGTCCACTCTAAAAACAAAAAAGAAAAAAAAAAAAAAAAAAAAGAAAAGAAAATCTAAATGACATATCATGTATTTTAGAAATATCCGTATTTTAGTTTGGTGAGTTTGTCTATCTCTTACGGTTTACTAGTTAGGCAAAATTCAGCAAAATCCATCCAGTATTCAGAGGCTATTCCCTACGAAATTCAAACGATGCATTCCATTTGTTATTTAATGTACGGTATTTTAATAAAAATCGTTACAGCTATCATTAATAAAATCAAACTTTTTCCATATCGTTTGTTATTTGAGGCGGGGAGTTTTCTTGAAAATATTCGTGTCTCATCGTTGGAAAACTAAAACTTCTATACCAAATTCGGTTTTTAACAATCTTGAGCTATGCTATCCACATACACACACACACCCATAGACACTTGGACTATTTTTCTAAAAGTGTTTTTCAGGTCTCAAAAAAAGTATTTCGGGTGACATTTCGGTATCGAAATTTTAGGTCGAATACGTGGATGTGTATGTATATAAACAACTCTTAAGTTCTAGCAACTTAACTGAGAAGGTTCTCAAATTTACCTCGTGAGTATTAAAAACCACGGTGTTCTCAAGAACGACTAACGGTTTCAGCCAATTCATTTAAGTGTAGCGTAACACAGTCGTATGATGTTACACCATTTCAGAGGTTTGTAGGTAAGTGGAGGAAATGCAATAACTATTTCTGTATTTTAAAGCCATATAGGGCAACTGTACTATATTACATTATTATTTATTTCATAACATTAATTCCACTTTTTCCTTTACCTCTTCTGCCCTACATTTCTCTTAGAGTGCATTTCTTAGAGCTCTAAACAAGAACACACTTTGTTTCTAACATCATTGAGCATTGCGCTGGCTGACCGAACTAGCTGGTTCAGACGTTTTCGTCTGTAACTGGAATAGGGAGTTTCCGGGATCTATTCTCGGCAGATGCACACTCTATCTTGGGATTTCTGTGGTATTCCTGTACCGCAAAGACAAATGCAGAGGTTTCCTTTCAACTACCCTGAACACTGTTCCTTCCTTCTCTCATTTCACCTCCTCCTCTTCACCTTACAGTTCTGGTTGCTGACAGTTCAGTGGCCTGCAGAAGATGGTATGCATTCTGCACTAAGAAAAATATTTTCCACGGCCGGCGACATTGCAGATTCTAGTTAACTTTCAGATTTGACTGCACCATTGGTCATTTGACCAACATGGCTGACCATGCACAAGCAGACAGAACGAACAAAAGACTGTGCATTTCGCATTGGAAAGCAGAACCGATTTTCAGAATGTCCATTTTTACCCCTTATTTCGATCCAGTTCATTTGCATACACCTAACCTAACCTAACCTAACGTTGCCTAACCTCAACGAAATCTGGAAACCTGTCGTTCATCTGTCACATAGCCATATTGTCTCCGTAACCAATAGGAAAGGATCAGGAAAGAGCCTTAGTCTAAAACTGAATTAGAATCTGCAATGTCGCCAGTGGCCGCGCTTGGAGCTTCCGTTAGGGCTGTAAGGGCCACTTCGTTATCTTCTAAAATGCTATGTTTCCTCGCCAGTGTACGGAGGCATTCAGATTGGAATTGTTAGGGACTTCCGTGCGTCACTGTCATTGGTATTTTCGATTCCTTGGTGCCGGCCTGTATGGTCGCCTTTGGCTCATGCCTTGCGCACGGAAGAGGTGAGATTGAATAAAAACAAAAGTAGTCACAAACTGGGTAGACAATGCGGTTTTATAAAACATTTGGATAATGTTCTCCGCTCTGTATTCAACGTACACTATTATTTTAGCTACTCAAATCACAGACTTTTTGTAGACATTGTCTTGGATATTAGCAATTTCTTGCGAGATAGCATCTTTCAGTTGGTTTGGGGTTGCTGGACGTGTCAGGAAAGCTCATATTTAAGGAATCCCACAACCAAAAGTCGGTAGTATATGTGTTGAGATCACTGTGGCTTCTTTGTTGGAAACTGTCTACTGATGACATATCGCCAAAGATTGTTAAGAGTTCTAAATTTTCTCACACCGTGAGAAAAGCTTCTCTTGCTTTCAGCTGTACTTTACCGTTTAGTGAGAGACATGATTTGCAATTTACACATTCTTAAAAAAGTAAAAATAATTAATGTTTTATTTACAAAACTGTACCCACAGTAACTGTGAACTGAATAAAAAAGCAGAAAACCTTACTCAGTACGTAACTTCTTTTGTAATTGATCCTATCTCAAATATTGTAATATTTAAACGGTTTAAAGTTTGAAGGGACTTTTGAAGTTAAAAAATCATCTCTCTCGCTTTCAGGAAGTCAGATAAACAAATCAAAATAAGGTAAACAATGAAACTTAGTGAAAATTTAGGAGAGATGCAAATAAATTATCTTTTCATTATGCTTACCTCTTACACGCTTTTGTTTGTACGGTGTTATAGTTAAGCAGCAGTTGTAATCCAGCTATGAATTTTAAAACATTCCTAGAGTCTTTTCAATCTGCAATCCAATCCAAATATTCACTCGTTAATATCATCTGGTTTAATATTTGCAGGCTAACTTAAGTTTTAATGTATCGAAATTTCAGGTCCCCAACTTTAAAATCTCCAAAGTTTATTAAATAGTTATATTTAATGCTGATAAAAATAAAACCTTGTGATATACCTTAGGCATTATTTCCCTTATAAACTAATTAAACAATTAGAGTAATCTCTTAAATTCAATATTAATAGAATATAAGCTGTTTAAGGATAATTTATTTAGTATTTTCGATGATAATTTACTCACGTACACCATATTTTGGCAAGTTATACACGTATGTTCAAAATTGCAAACTGAGCAAATGGAAATTATTTTTTTGGATTTCAGTAGTGACATAATATAATAAAGTGTATTTCTTAATGTTTCGCTTTTTCAATAATTATAGATTATTATTTAATTGATATTTTCACTACTAAGATAAAGAAGTTACAACATGTTTTAATTTGAAATTGATGCACGCATAAAAAAGACTAACAAAGCTAACACACGCACTGTCTAGCAATGATGATTTAAATTCTGTTATTCGCTATGCTTGTACGTTTGGTACGACAGACAGACAAGCCTGTAATTAAAGTTCACTAAAATGTTTGAACAAAAACACTGTGAGTTGTGTTAAGAGCAACTGTAGAAGACAAAAAACACACGCTGAACGAAGTAGGTGGTCCGTCCCTGCAGTCAAGATCGATAAGGGAGGTGGCTGTAATCACAGATTTGCAGTTTCAGACCCGCCTCAGTCGTTTATTCCTTGGTGAATATTAATGTGTTGTCAGTTATGTTTGTGGTGTTCTGTATTCTCCACTAGACACTAGCAATATGCAGTGTTGCAATGCTTCCAAATCACAGTCAATTGTCTGAAAGTGCGCCTCTGATGACTCATTTCGGTCGCACAGCAGGAAAATTACCGACTGAGGCGTACATATCTACTCCGATATTGTCCTACACCAAACACAAAAAAGTTTTTAAATGATTGTGTATGTATTTAAATGCTGTGTTACATCGTTAAGTAAAACGATGCTTTTTTTATTCAGAGCAATCAATCCAAATTAATCCAATTTTATTCCCTTATCTTTTATCGTAGTGGGCTTACCCTCCAGCCCCTAGCACTTACAACCGAATGCCTAGAGGCAGAAGCCTGTAGGGGAGTCAACGGCACGAAACTACAGAATGGAGAACCTCGAACGAGTGATAGGCCCGTAGCCAGGTATGAGCGTGAGGAAATGGATGATATAAATGAAAGCGAAATGGACGATAGGGAAGGTGATGATGGAGCAATTGGTGGAATAAGTGACAGGGAAACCAAAGGGCCCGAAGAAAACCCGCACATACGCCGCTTCGTCCACCACAAATCCCACATGTGGGCGCTTTGAACCAAACTTGGGCCGCCTAGATGGGAGGCGAGCGGCCTAACCATTCAACCACGGCCCCACCACTCTTTTATCCTAAGAATGTAAATACGTGAAATGTAATTAACATTTAACAGAAAAGTTTATATTTCGCTAGTTTTTGTTTCCTTTTGATATCTTAATAATTTACACATCATACATGCATTATGCGAATATTAATTTAGTAATTTATTCCTGCCTCATGCAGTTAGTAAACAAATTTTACGTGAGTTGAAAATACTTATTTTCCATCCAAGTATATGCATAGAATTGTCTTCAACCTTTCCAAGTTTCTCCCTTCAGATTCTCTAATTTTAAGTACAGGTTAACTTTTGATTTAATATTAAAATAATTTCACACATTTTGTAAATTCAGAATGATGAATTTAATTAATGAAGCTTACTGATGAAGCATAAATTAACGTACGCCTATAAATATGGCACTTCACTGCTGACCACATTTAAAAAAATTAATAAAACCCCTATATTCGTATAAATTTTATAAATATGAAAAATGTAAACATACAATTAGGATTGGTCCCAATTAAAAGAATATATATAGGAACCCTAAAAGGCTAAGGATCGGATCGATGACATTAAAATCCTATGCAATATTGAGAAGAAACGGTAGGCTAGTGCAATATAATTTTCTTCTGTTTAAAGTGAGGGTCCAAAATGAAAATTTAAAATACGAAAGAGAAACATTTATTTTACAGCGAAAATCTAGTAGAAGGTATTCTGTAATGAACTTATGCCATTTTTATGTTATATATGGTGAGGTGACTTCATATATATTAGTGAAACACATTAAATACTGGTATATGAAAAAGCTTACTTGCATCCTATTTTCTTCCGTGACTCATCGCAGTTGCTAGCTCTATACTAAAAGATTTTACTGTAGAAAACAAACCATGAGGATGAAGAAGATTATCTAGAGCGAAAATTGCGATTTTAGGTCTTCTCCCTGAAATAACATTTGAATATTTCAGTAAATATATTTAAATATATTTTTAATTTTTTCTTACTTTTGTAAATGACTCCATTAAAGCTTGCGAAGTTTGATACACACTTAATTTAATTTACCTTCGTGATATCTAGAACATACTTGCATAATAGTACAAAAGCGAAAAATAGGTAAATGTTGTGTTTTCACAAATGTTATGTTTGTGTTTTCATTATTCTGTCAGCAATATGACCTAGTATCTTAAGATTACTCGAGGAATATAATTTTTACAACTTTTTTTTAAAAAGTCCTCAAACAGAGAACCTAAGTTTTAATTACATTTTTAACTTTACTGCTATTTAACTTGCCAAATGCGACGTGGAAAATAACACGTGGTATTTTAAAACTCGATTTTTATCAATCTTCTTTTTACATTTTGCCAAACAGTATTTAGCACAATGCAATTCTGTTACATTTTTTTTTTCAATTTTCAGCCTACGTTCCTGTTGGTGAAGATACTTAAAGAGGTTTTTCTTGTTGGAAATAAATCTTTGAATTTAAGATTTTAATATAATAAGAAGTGACTTATTTATAGATAAATTTTTCAGGGAAATTTTAATGTTACACAGAATATATAATTTGACTTATTCGGGGAATGAATGAGTAAAATATTAAAATGATTTAAACTTTAATGTATAATGTATCACATTAGTTTAAACGTTTAGTGTTTTAAACATGTTTTGGTAAGTTTGGAATATAGAGCCACGCAATATAATGTTTTATTATAATTATATTTAAAATATGTTTAAAAGGTTCAGATAAACTTGTGGAAATTAATAAGGATTAGTGAAGTTACTACAAAGTATTTTAATTAATGATGTAATACATTTTTAGTTTTAGTGCTATAATATATTATTATTATTATTATTAAGATACTCAAAATTGACTATATTAATTAAAATCAAGTGCAACTCAAATCTTAGAATACCAATGTTTCTAATAAAACGCCAGCATGTTTCCAATTTTCTTGATACATTATTGCATTGTATTTTTTTGTTTTTGTTGCAGGTGAGAAAGATGATTCAAATTTCCGGATTAACAAATTTGTAATTTTCTCAGGTAAGGGGAATGGAAACTTTGAATTAATCTCTGGAATTAACTTCTCTCTCCTTCTTATACTAACAACATAAATTTTGGAATTAAGTTAAAACTATGCACCTTAAATGGGACAAATACTTGACTCCTGAAGCATTAAGGAATATCTATTAAGAGAAAAGTAAAACATGGATTCAACCTCAAGCACGGAGTGTACGACATTCACTTTCAAATAATATTGCTATTTAAATTAAATTAGTAACACACTTTACACTTGTTTAATAAAACTAAATTTATCTACTCTCTCTATTTTTGGTTAAAAATATCTCCTCAATAAGGTTTACGTTCTATTACTCTCCCCTGCATTTGCCAGTTAAATTCCGGGACTACTGTTCTAACAGATATAAATTGCCTTTATTTGAAGCTATAACTCGTCAGCAATAAGTGGTTAGTTTTATTTGAATAACTCCTATTGACATCTTTCTATACAGGTTCAACAATAAGAGACAAGTATTTTATGCTTAAATTATTAAACACATCAATATTTATTGTGGGGACTTAATGGTAAAAGCTAGGGAAAATGGCATTTTTAAGTTTTGTGTTCCTATTGTGAAAGTCGTTTTGGACAAAAATCGCAGATACTTTTCCGATATCGCAAGAAGTCCAGAAATATATATCCAGGCAACCTTTTTACATTCTCTAGCACGCATGTACAAAGTAAATAAAAGACAGAGAAGGTATTATATTCCACTCAAAACTTCGATACCAGGTTTCACCGGAAATATATGTTTTGAGGCTCCCAGACATAAAAAGAAAGCATTTTTAGAAACATGCACGCAGGGCTATGGGCAATATAGCTCAAAAACGAAAAGTCGTTAATTACCAAACATGGTATATAAGTTCGGTATCTTCTAAGAATACAACACGAAGATTTTGAATAAAATCCCCCCACCCCTAACTACCCTTTACTTAGAACATTTTTCCAACACTTTTGATTATCTCAAAGATGGCTCTTAAATGGTTTTTATTAAAATGTTTAAGATATTTCTTTGACAAATGAAATGTATATCTTAAATTTTTTTTGAATAGCCTCATTCTGGATGAGTTATGTATAACTCGAAAACCGTGAACAAATTATTATACAAAAATGTACATGTAATTAAAATACACAATTTATGTCATCTACATTTTTTCTTTAAGTTAACGGATTCCGAGATATTCCTTGGTTTAATTTTGAATTATATAAACTTTTCTCAAGCGGAAAGTTAGCTTTTGATTCATCTCTTTTGTTTTATTTCAAGCAAAAGAAAACCAAATTTCAATTGTTTCAATTAGCAGTAACTTTTATCAGGAGCGGCTATCGCTTTAGTCTAGTGCACTCCATTATGTCTCTTGTACTTACAAAATACAAGTAATAAGACAATTCCTGCAAATGTTTATTTCAATCAGCATAACGTAGAATAAAGGATAAGCTATGCAAGATAAGCTTGTGAAGCAGTTAGAGAAAGTAATGTGAATGTAACTCATCAATTTTTTCAGGATATGAAATCTAATACCAGTCCACTTGGTGACTGACACACATGCTATTAGTACCATTAATTACCACGCTACTGTTACTATTTCTGTCAAGGGAAGAGGTTAGTTAAATTATTCCTCCTCTGTTTTACAATTCCTCCGCATTCTATCTCTTTCAGATAAACGACGAGTCTTTGAAATACTAAGCAAAGAGATTCACTTCCTGGCTTCTTAAATTATGAAACCCATCTGATGCCATCAATCATAGATAATGATGTGGCAGGACCACTTGCTCTGGGAGGAGACTTGTGAAGGATTGGCAGAGGAATATGCTTGATATTAGTGCAGCTAAGAGATCCTTCATAGATACAGTTGTTAAACATAAATACTTTGCATAGTGTTCCAAAACATCTAAAGTGTTCCATTCGTGCGACTTTCTCTGCATCTCTGTAACAAATTATTGTTGAAAAAAACGTCTTCTTCTTCTATCTACTTCCTGCTAATCGAAATGAACACTATCAGAAATGGTCTTATTACTTGTTTCCTTGTAATAAGCGGTAGTCAAATCTTGTAAAAGCTGGGTGTTCTGTTACAGAAATTTGTTGTTTTGCACTACCAGGAGTTGACAAATTCCCGTATGAGAAAAATTTAAGTACATATTTTAAAACTGAAACCAATAACATGAAATATCTCAGAAATTGTGAACGCTACGAAAAAAATGTATATGAAATAAATTGTGGGGTTTAACGAGATTATTTTTTGCGTGGTAAGTCTTTATCGCTCTCTTAGTATGCATCCTTATGTAATCATTCTTGATAAGTTCTTTCTCGTCATCATTTAATAATAGTTGATGGCAGCTTTAATACTCCTCCGAATATACCTTTTTCATTAAATTCATATGAAAATGTAATACATTCAATTACTGTTAATTATAATTCTTGTTGCTGCTACAATGGGTTTACCGGTTATGCAAAAGCCATCCAGAATGAATGGGCTTTCAAAAGCTATTCCTAGAAAATTCAGGATATAAATTTTATTTTTGAAGTAAATATACGGTATTTAATAAAACTCGTTAAGAGCCATTTTTGAGAAAATGTAAAGTTTCGAAATTGTTTCCATGTAAAGGGTAGTTTTGTGTGGGGGAATTTTCCTCAAGTTCTTCGTGTCGCAGCAGTGGAGGATACTAAACTTAAATATCAAGTTTGGTATTTTACCGACTTTTGTTTTTGAATTATTGACGCACACACACACATATACACAAACACACACGGGTCTTTCTTCAAAACTGTTTTTTTTAGCGTACAAGAGACCCTAAAAGATGTATTGCTTTAAAACTCAGCATTGAATTTTTGCTGGAGTGCAATAACTTTACTACCTGTATACTATGAACTAAGTAGAGAAAGTAAAGTCTACAAACATTTTGTGATCTTCCCATAATCTGAAAAATACAAAATTTCTCCAAAAGGTCCATTCCAACTATACTTAATATTGTTGACAACAATGATAGATTTCTTTATATACACAATCTGTGGGATAGAATAGGATATTATAGTTTTGCAAAGTATTTATAAGAACAAATTACTAATTAATCAGAACAATTACTTAATCAACCAACTATGACATCATGCAATAACACGCTTTTGAGTAGCTGTAATATTTTGTGAATATATAAGGATGAACTATATTCGAATGCACAGTCCATTAAAGGGAAAACACATAATGTATGATGTAAAGCTTTTACGGATTGCAAGGTTAACATCTATGATCATTATCAACACAATTGTGGTCAACTCACTAAAATCATGTTCATCAGTCCTGACATTATCAGCATGGGGTCTAAACCAGCAAGCCATGTTTACTACGCCTTCTTTTCTACCTTGACATCAAAACAAAACTCTAGTATTACGTCGTTAAGGTATTATAGAAGACAATAATTGATAAGTTAATAACAAAATTGAGATTATCTCTTAAGCAGACGTAAGTAAAAACCTTTGCTTGGCCGGGTTCCGTAAAATTATAAAACTGTGATATACTGCAGGAAAGACTTAATCTTTGTTTGCTGTTGACTACAGGGAAGGTAGTAAACATGAGCGAAGCAGGATTTTCGGTATGTAGTTCTGCGAAATTACATTACTATAGAAAATATAACAGCAAACGTATCCATAAACCAGCTTAAGAGCATCTCGCAGTTCATAATAAATTGTTATAGAACGTGTCTGCGTATCAGATTGAAGGTCACGGATGTGTTAAATGAATTTCACAAGTCGAGACTTTATTATAACTTTCCATTATTAATCGTCATCAATATCATCATTGCCAAATCGGCAGTTAGTGCAATCGAAGAAATGGCGGCTGTGGCATTTAATTCTTCAGCGTGACTACTTATTTAACTCCTGTCCTACACACGGCTTGTGTGAAAAAACAATTAAATTAACCATAGAGAAAATTCTTTCTTGCCATTTTCGCCATTCAACGTCTTCCTTCTTCTGCTACTAATTTATACGCTGCTAATATAATTCCTCTTATAAGCTTAACGCTTAAACTGAGGACCTCGAATTTTCTTGTTCGCTCTAGTACTGCTTAAAATAATGTTCATTCTACTGTCAATGTGCCCGTAAACCAGATTCTAAGGCGTTACGGATGTCGGCCATATAATTCTACTGGTACAACTGTTAGATATTGGAAAAGAGCATTCATAATTACAGAATTATTTACATTTTATGTATTTATCTTTGAGAGTGGTGACGCTATGTAACGTGTGTACTCACATTCAGGAGATTTCGGGTTCCATCCCTGCTATCCGCACGTCTTGGGGTTACTCGTGGTTCTCTTGTCGTATTAGGCAAATGCTGGGTTCTTATTCTCTACGCTTTCCTTTCAGTCAGTAATTTCTTATCACCTTTGAGGTGTGTAGGCTCGTATTCTCGTGGTGTGTGGTAGTGCTGACAGGGTGACGTACTGATGCTTTGTGGTTTTATTGGCGTTGGGGCGGCGTTGTGGCTACTGCCCTTGCGGAGCGGTAACAGTTGCCTTGTCAACCTTGGAACCCGGGTGTTGGTCGCCGCGAGGAACTCCTGGCGCCGAGATGAACTATCAGCCTCACAATTAGGACCTTCTGCGTGACTCTCATTCCAGTTGCACCCCACCTGTGGCCATCTGTGGTTTCGTAACTTCATCTCTTCCTCCTGGGGAGGTGTTAACGTGCATTAGATCTATATAGGTCGTGATTGTCATTGTCATTTACTTTTATGTATTTATTGATACACTAAACAACTGAGAAGAAAGTCGTCCTCCGTGGTGTAATGGTTACCATGCTAACATCATATACCCCAGGTCACGGGCTCAAAACCGGCGGAGGACGATAGATTTTTTAGGGTTTAAAAATCCTTAGCATGGCTTCCTTCAGTAGGGAATTAAAGTCGTTGGTCCCGTGTCGTAGATTTACGGCACATAAAATAACCTCAAGCTCGATAGAGAGGCCTCTGGGCAAAATTAAATGGTCTTTCAGGCCCTATTTATAAAGGGACGCTGAGAATCACAGCAGTTTAAGAAGGTCCATAAATAAAACTCTTTTACATTTTTATGAGAAGAAAGACTTGGTACTGTATTTCAAGCAGAATGCTGGAATAAATAATGAACTGTAAATGAGATTAGGGAAAAATAAAAGAAAAGCCCTACTGTCATGGCGTAGGAGCAAGCTAGAGGAGTTTGGTGGAATCTCTCAGATAATATTATGACTATTGACTAATCCAGCTTAGTGTTTTGATAACAATGATTGTACAATGCAATGACTGAGCAATATTGCAATGAATTCTAAAACCAATACTATAATTCCTTCCTTTTCTTTTACAACCAAGGTTTTCATAACTTGAAGTCCATGTTTCACAGGATATTCTAATCGAATTTTAATGCTATCATCTAGAAATATTTATTTAATAAAGTGATGTATTATAATCAGAGATGTTTGCAACCGGACCGTCGGTGAGGCTAGAATTTTGTTCAAGAAGGACAATAAAAAAACCACCACGGAATCACTTTGCCTAATTCACTATGATGTTCGCAGCCTAGTTGACCTGTCTTTGACCAAAACGTTTAGAAAAATCATCTTGAAACATAATTTAACAATTAATTTTTATGAACTATGTTGAAGATTAGGTAATAGTACCTCTCTAAGATCTAAAACCGGTCCCTCTCTATCTGTCCAAACTGAGATTTTGATCGTTCTTCCAAGAATCCTTAAGCTGAGCTCAACGTTTTTCCGTAGTTCCAGAAAGCAGATTAAAACAACGGATACGTACTTGACCAATCCCGAGAAAACCGGATACGTTTTCTGTTTTTGCTTTTGAAAATTCATCACAACCTTTGAAAATACGTTATTTTGCTTTTATTTGCTTACATTTAGATATAAACCTTCTTGCTTGCAATTTCACACATTATTGAATAATTGTTCGTGAACAGTATATAATTGTCAAGATAATTGCGATCTAGGTACAATGAATACTTACATTTTCAATGTTACACCAAAATGGTATATCGTTATTCGTTTTTCTTACTACTGGTCAGGTAAAGAGTATCACTTTAGCCTAATGTGTTCCCTTTATTTCTTTGTAGTTACATGGAAGGTTATAATAAAAACATTTATGCAAACATTTGTATGGATTAAATTGAATTAGAAGAATAGATTGCAGAATAGGTAGAGAAAGTCATTTGAGTGTAACACACTTTGTGATTATAAGATTTTTTCACATACGTATTATGTATATATTTTTATGTGTACTTTAGATCCAGTGTAAGCCATTAAAACTGGTTTCGCCATAATAATATAGTTCGTTGAACTACTTAAATGTAGGAGACATCCTTCTTTCCATTTACAGAAAATTGTTATTTTGGAGCTATCCGGTTTATTTTAATTAGCTCGTTAATTAATTGTTTATTTACAAGAACACAATTCTTGCATATTTATTCCATTTTTCGCCATCTCTGGCATTGCTTTATTGCTTAACCTATGAGAAAAATGTAGAAACCTCATGTCCTACTAATATATTGCTCAGATAAACATCTAAGATGGAGGCTAAAATCTTGAGAAGAGAAAGAAACATATATTGTACGTGGACCGCACACGTCTACGTCGTATATCTCATCCAAGCAATTAACCAATCACAGCAAAATACCTATTAATCAACTGGTAAACAATAATACAAATACGCTCCGGGCTTGTTTTGTAATTAGTCAGGGCAACGTATACTTCTGCAGAGATTACACAATAAACTATATTTGCATATGGTTCTCCTTTGTTTTCATCCTCTTCTTTCTGGTGGTATATTATGTGAGTGCTATATGGCTTTCAAACTTAATTATGTTATAAACAACAGTTAGTATTTATTACTGTCTTATAGCTACATGACGATTAAGTTTGGTATAGGCCCACAAGAAAAAAATTTGATTGGTAATTTAGCAAGCAGCAATTATAAAATGCCGTTTAGGATAGTTGATCACATATACAAGGGCTTTAGGCGCTGGAACTAAAAGAAGACAAAAACGGCTCTTTTTGTTCTAATGTGGTCCCTAGAAAAGAGGAAGAGGAGGACCCCTTAGGGTGACTAGATCCGGACGACGCTGTGCACAAGCAATGACTGTAGATGAACTACACTCTGTTGCCGGATAGCCACTTATGGCCTGGTAAACTTTTTATGGTGTTCACGCACGCTTTTATTACAGAAGGTATCACAGGGGATGGCACTGATGGTACACCTAATAAAGATGCAGCACCGGTGGAATGCGATGGACGGGGAAATCGGAGAACCCAGAGTAAATCCGATCCTGCACCGCTTGTTCACCACAAATCCCAAATGCGGTCGCCTGGGATCGAATCCGAGCCGCCTTGGTAAGAGGCGAGTGGTCTAACAATTACGGCCTGGTAAATAATAGGGAGCCGATTTGACCCAAGGAAAGGGCCCTCAACAGAGCTACTAAACACGGGAGAATCTTTCTAAAAAGCACAATCCGCCATCGCGCCAATGCGGTCGCATGGTTGAATCGTTCCACAGATGATTGACACTGTAGATAAATGATTTCGGCAAGAAAAAGAAACAGGAAATGTATGATAGAAGAGTAACATTCGCCTACCGACACGGACAACCATGTAAAGTCCCATTATCACGTTACTGCGGAACCATCTCGCTTGTTCAATAATATTCAAAATACGTATTTTCTTCTCATAAAACTATTTTAACTTCTCTCTAATATGCAGCAATCAATTTAATTGAGACCGTAAACTCAATGAACAATATTAATTAGATCCCGACCACACTTAAATTGCAATATTTCATTATCCACTAATCGCAATATTTGGAAATAAAAGCTGTTCCGAAATTTTAAATCACACATTCCTTAGCTTGCACACTAGAAACATATTCTTAAAATTTAGGGATAATCTGAAAGGGCGCAACAGAATAATTAGTAGTCTTATCTGTCACATGTGATTTCGTATTCTTAAAATTACTTTAAGAGTGGCCAATCACTTTTCCGCCAGCTTCACTTACATAACACATTTTCTAACACATTTGACATTTTCCATCAATCAATGTCATATTGGAACTTGGAAAGGCTGCAGGATATCCCCAAAGTTTACTTCAGACAAGATACGCTAAAGAATATTAAAGCTCAGTCAATTTCCTAAATGTGATACTCACGGTGATGAGGGTATGAAGAACATTTGTAAAAAACATTGCTTGATTGCTAGTCTTCTTTTTTGTGAATTTTAAAATTAATATATCTTAAATTATTGCTGAATTTTAATATTATTAAAATAATATTTTAAAGATACCTACTATAAAATAAAATTGTAAATTCATCATCATTGTCATCCATTAAGTTTAGGCCTCGGGTGTATTCTATCCCCACCAGAATTGATCATTCCACCATAATTTTGGACTCCTGTACTTCGTGTCTCTTCGAGGTTTATAATTAAATGTTTTCTTTAGTAATCGCTTTGCAGCTATTCTGCCTTAATGCTCTTTCTAGTTTTTTCCGGTAATTTTGGATACGATCTTGTACTCATTTTATTCCTAGTACTAATCTTATTTTTTCCCCTCTTTTTATGCTCAATTAGAGACAGACTCACTGATTTTAGAAATTTCATTTCTGAAGCCTTTACTCTCCTTGCCTCTTTTTCCGTAGCTACCAACTAATATTGGCAATACAATTGTTATGTATCATGTTATCTGTTTTATTTTATTTCCTAAGAAGATGCTTAGGAAATAAAATAAAACAGTCTTCTTATGGATCCATAACATATTGTCCATGTCAATGTCCAAGAATTTCTGGTAGGATATTTTATATCATAAATATTTATCGCTGCTCCTTTGTTCAAAAAGTGTAACTTTCATAGTGATTTTAATCTTCAGAATATGCTTTTTTGCTTTGTTCTTATAATAGGAGAGAGGTTTTTAGTATCAAGGTAAATTTATTTTAACGTAGTGGAAAGGCTCTCTAACTGCTTTTAGTGGGAATACAACACTTAGCTATTTAAAACTGCAAAAGATAAATCAGATATCTATTTCACATGTAGGTATTTAGTTTCTGACACGATCCATTATTTCCTGACACTGAAATAGGATATAGCCTGACCCATTCGTATCCATTTTCTGTAGTTATCTATTTACAAAGATACGAAAGTCATAAGTCAGTACGTAGTGAACCTTGCTTCGAGTACGGTATGAGAATCCCATGGATACAGTGCTGCCAACGGGCGAGATCCTAGTTTATAAGACCTACTACTTTGTATTTGGCAGGCTGAATAACAGTAATTTTGACAACAGAGCATCGAACAGTGAAATGTGTGGCCTTAACCTTTGCGTAATAGCCTACCCATCTACAGGCGAGCTAGAGGAGGATTAAAAATACATCAAGCTGGGTCAAAGAACTGGTCAGTGGTCAGAAAGTGATTTGATTCATCGTTGCGAGATAACGAAGGATGAAATGAGGCACACAGTTATACACTTAACTGCAGTTAAGCGATTGTGTAATACATAAAATGGTCTTCGTCATAAGGTAAGAATGATAAATTACGTATTTAAGATTTGTAGACTGTGAAAAATGTTGTTAAAAATTCATTTGAAGCTTGTTATATCTTTAGTATAAGCTATTTTCATTAAATATGCAATATTTTTAAACAAATTCAACCGAAACTAGTTTAAAATGACTCGTCTTTTTCGAATCACGTGATACGATTATATGTTTTGTTAAATGGCGACTTCTACAAAACTGACAATTGATTACAGATCAAAATATTAATCTGATTCATACAGCATTCAGTTGTTATTCTTCGAAAACATTTGTATGGCATTTTAAGTTCTTAAATCTACACCTACATATCTGCATCTTTTTCATATCTAAATTATGTCCAGGGTACAACTATCGTGTAATTTTCATATTATGCTTTCTGAGCACATTTGAATCTCTTTGTTAAGATTTAGTGTAAAATTTTACATTTTTATTCGTTTTTACTTTCTCTACATAGTACACGGTATGTAGGTAGAGAAGGTACTGCACTCCACCCAACAATTTGATATGGATATTTCACCGGAAATACACGTTTTAGAGTCCTCTGTATAAAATATGTTTAGAAAAAGGTCCATGTAAGTGTCCGTGAGTCTGTGAACACGATAACTAAAAACAAAAAGACGGTAAAATACCATACTTGGTATTTCAATTTAATATCTTCCAAGAATGCGGAACAATGCTTCTGAGAAAAATCTACCACCCTAAACTAATATTTACATGGATACATTTTAGAAAATTTTGATTTTCTCAAAAATGGCTCAAACGATTTTGGTTAAAATATCACGTATTAAACATATGACAAATAAAATGTGTATTTTGAATTTTATGGAAATAGCCCCTGAAGAGCTCTTCATTCTGGAATGAATTTTGTTGAATTTTCATTACTGATAAATCGTAATTAATAGACTAAGACTTACAAGAAATGTAGATCTCGTTAAAACACACAATTTATATCATATACATTTTTTCGTGCTTTGACCACTTTTGAGATATTCAATATTATTGCTTTCAATCTTAAAACATTTAAAATGTTTTTCATACAGCAATTTATCAGCTCCTTGCAATGCATAGAAATGGAGTTCAGCCATGTGGCAACCAGCTTTTAAAACATTTGACTATAGCTTTAGTGTAGTGTATTCTATTTACAAGAAAACATGTAATAAGAGCAATTCCGGTAATATTTATCTGGATTAGTTTTAATTTTCATTATTGAGGGACAAGTGATTATTAAGAAAACGTTATCTTGGAGAAAAGGTTTCAACAAATCTTAATTAAATAAGGATAATTATTCATTCTTTATTATCATTATTTCTATATCTATCCAATCATGTACATCATTTTACTCTTTTGAGAATCTTCTTTTCCGCTCACTATATTTTGTTAATATCAGTGATCTTCAAGGTCCAAGTTCACATCCATATAGAAGATATGTAACATAACGTGTAATATAAAAAGGGAAACAAAAATAATTTATTTATGTGTATATTTACAGCGCCAGTGTAAATACTATCCCTGAAATGTGCATTTAAGTGTCTATATTTAATATTTCTCTTGAACCTAAAATGTCTCCTTCAAAGAAACGGGCAAGCAGTAAAGCATTTCACAACTTCAGATGACGGGAATAAATGCGTTTAAAGGAAGGCTTAGAGCCCTTATTGAATGAAAATTTAATGGGGATTGTTTAGATAAAAATAATTATATAAGCGAACTAAGTGATCCAGTTTAATATTAATCAATTGCTTGAAGTCTGCAGTAGATTCAGAAAATTAATCTACCTCTCATAAACAAATTTCACATGCTTGTAAATAACAGGTGGCCCAACTGCTCCATATTTGGTGTTTGCAGATATTCCTGGTACGTTAAAGGAGTTGCAGAACTCAAAGGGACTATTTCAAGTTAAAGCCAGCCAGTGGGATTAATCGAGAGGTGCCTTCGTTTTAACCGTCTCAATGAGCAGGACCCAGCTCACTGTCTCCGCGATAAGCAGGAGTGGTAAAACGAAGATTGCCCAGACAGTTCGACTGGTTTTAACTTGAAATAGCTCCATTGAGTTCTAAAATTCTTTTAACCACGAAGGAATATATGTCCACTAATACGGAACAGCTGGGCTACCATGTAGTACAAGAAACACTTTTATTTATTTGAATATTCATTTTGATTTTAGGTAGAAAAGGACTACGGTTTTGATACTTCCATGCCATTATGTGTTATCGTTGAAGTCCATAAAACCTAATTCTTACTCTATTCAATGGAAATAGAATATAGTCTTTGATAGAAACATTTTGAAAATTACTCTATCTTCCAAAACAATTCTATGCTATATGATTGTTTTAACATTTACTTTCCTGTCCAGTAAAATTAAATTATCAGATTCAAGTGAAATTTTCAAATAAAATCTAGATTGTTTTGTCGCGTAATTTTGTGTAGTAATTGAAGTTGCCAATATGGTCCAGTCAATGGGGAAAAATCATGAAATTGTGTTTGTCAACGTCATTGGGTGTGATGAAAAACAACACTAGCATTATTATTATTATTATTATTATTATTATTATTATTATTATAATATATTTATTTGGGTTATATTTTCAATTTTTGAGAAAACTATGTCCATTATTTAAATTATTTTATTTATCCTAATATACATATTAGGTGTGAGTACCCCTTAAGCACTACATCCGCTTAGAGAGTGCTGCCAGAGAGTGTAATGCCTTCTGTGCTACCTAATCCTCCCCATTATCTAATTTTTTCCTTTTACTCATCTCAATATTTTTTATTTTCCATTTTTCTATCATTCTTAAAATGTTTCTTACTCGCATGATTTTTCTCTTTCCCTTTCCGTTCAACATTTTTATCATTATTATCTCTCCAAAATATACTAATCACAGGAAATCAGTTTTTAACGTTCTTTAACCTGGTAGGTCATATCGGAAGATTAATGAAAGGGGTGAAATGATCCTCAAATGAGCCCGGAATGGAGCTTAACCTCAACAGTCGGATTCTCAGGATAAGAGAAGCTAAAGAAAAAAATTAAAGAAACTTTCTGAGTAACTCATCCAAAAGAGATTCGAACCTGAAACTTCTAGAATGTAGACTCGCTAACTCTACACTACAGAGGTGGTCTATTAGAGAAATTCACTTAATTTCAGGTTAAGTTGTCATAGTAATCGGAATAAGCATCGATGAAAGCAAGAGATAATTTAAAATCTCGAGGGGAAAAAAACCCTTATCCGAGTAACACATCCTAAACAGAATCGAACCTGGAACTTCAAGAATGTGAGGGAGACACGCTACCCTAACTCTACAGAGGTTGTTTGTTAGAGAAGTTCACTGTAATTTCAGGGTAGGTTCTCAGGGTAGTTAAACAATATAATGTCGATGAAAGTTTATGCTCCTTGTTTCGTACCCTGCCTTGGTATTTAAGTTTCCAGGATTCAAATCAAGGATCTAAACAGGCAATGAGAGAACTTCACAGTACTTTCAACTTAGGAGCAATATATGATCCATGGAAGCTTAAGGTCCTTGTATTGAACGCTGTAGTGACATCTAGGTTTTTGAACATTCAGCTCTTCAAATCCACCCTACACTTGTATAGTGTGAGAGAACAATTATTTAAAAGTATATTTAGTGTTATATTATGCATTTCTTAGCACCATATTTATTGAAATGAGAATCTACAGCTGCAACTTAGCATTCACATTAAAATCTTTAAACAATGAGCAAAGCCTTAACTTTGCAATAGAATAGAAGACTGAATTTCAGACAAATATTTAAGGAAGCTAATTTACTGTGAATAAATTCGACAATAATGCACAATTTTGATCTATTTTTTAAAATTTTTCTTTTTTTATTTTAAACGAAAAACTAGTCAGGACTCCAGCGTTGTATTCCTTGTTTCTCTCTTTTTTCCAGTTTCTACGTTTCCTTTGTTAACCTATTTACCGTTTTCTTTTTACTGACACATTCACATTGACACATTTACAAACACACGAACACCCATGCCCAGGTGGGACTCGAACCCACGATCCTCTGCGCCACGAAACACTAAAGGGAGGCACTATAACGATCGCGGCCATGGGGACCGGCAAATCAATTAATTCATTCAATAAGCGATTTTGTTTTTGGCATCCATTAACTCCAGCTGTAGTGACTTCTATATCTTGTAGGGTATTTCAACATGTTACTCGCAAATAGTGATGTTATTGTTACTCTTAAATCATTTTACCGAATACATTGCAGCAGGTGGCACTCCTTCAGCGTTTAGTGTTATTGCAGCTGTCATTTGTTATTCAGCAACACCTTTAAATGATGGTGCACTAGGTAACTGTAACCAAACTCCAATGCATCATTAAACAGTTAGATGGCCCATGTTCAATTCTTGCCAAGACAAGTTATCAGGGTCAATGTTTTCTGGTTTTGATTTTCTCTAGAATTCACTGACACAATTGCTCATTTCATTAGTAACAATTGCTGCAGGGTATAGGCACGATCTAATGACTCATTATTCACTTAGGCTTCAACTTTGTATTGGAATTATAGATTCAATAGTTGGCTATTGCCACTTTATTACTAAATGTTATACATTCTGTTGTAATTCATAGCAATTAATAATAATTGACAATAAGAGAAACCAATTATAATAATTTGCGGCACATGATTTATGCTCCTTTAAAGCAATATTTCTTTGCAATAAAATGAACAAAGTAGTCTAGTACTACTTGATTATCTGACCGTCGTAATGTCATAAATTAAATGTTAATGCTTCATATATGCACGTTAGTATCGAAATGCTGTTGATAAAATAGGGGCATGGTGAACCGGAATCCAGTCTTTGCTCAACATATTATTGGCATTATCTGACATTGTAACTTGGTATTACTACAAAATATCTGGATATTTACGTCATTAATAGGTCCGTTTTCACGTCTTTTACTTGCTCAGAAAAGTGCTTAGTAATAATAATAAGAAGAACAAGAAAAAAATAAGAAGAGGAGATAATAATCTGCACATTTCCAAAATTCTTCCCTCACAAAAATTCTCATTTAGTCCCTTTTCTTTAAAACATGTGTAGCGCTGATTAAGTGCAACGCGTTAACGATTATTCAATGCGTTTTAAAAGTTCTGTATATTTTATGACGCAAAAACAATGAATGTTTTTCCACAAAAAAAAAACGCGGTAACATCTAGCAGTGCTTTTAATGCAAACTTTTTCACAAAACAAATCATTCGTTAATATTATTGTTGTTCAAGTTGCGCTACCATTTGATGAATTTTTAAATAACATCCTGTATTTTTATACCGTTTCAAAGGTGATGTCCAATAGTTTTTAATATTAAAATGTTCTTGGAATTTTTATGAATTATGTAAAGAATTTGAGTAGGCTGTAGCACAATAAAAATTAAAACTACAACTGATAAAACTTTTCATAATCTTTAAAGTACTTACCATAACCTGAGCATTATTGGTTCTTAAGTAATTAATATTATTTTTGATATAATGATTAGAATAATTTAGGGTAAAATTTTATATTATTTTGAGGTATTATATAAATATTAATGGTATGATTGTTATGAAATTAAAAATATAAACTAGGACATGTCGTCTCTTGTTTGTTATTAAAGATAAAATGCTTGTTATGATTGTACGAGCTAACAATAGTTTTATATAACAAATTTAATGTGGTAACCAAATAAATAAAAAAAACTCTGATATTATTGACGCAGTTTATTTGTAGAAATTAATGTATATGCCAATGTTTTAATTGAAAGTAAGACAACTGAGGTTTTAATAATATGTTGCCAACTTATTTCGTTGCCATAGCAACATTTGTTGCATCAAACAATTTTTGAGATAGTATACCAAAAAATTAGAGAGTATCGATTGCGCCACAACTTGCACATCAAAGATATAAAGAATAGTTTTTTAATGTGTATTTTAAAGTGTACTCTTTGACGTGTCCAAGCATTCTTTACAAAAGCAGGTCAAGAACGATAGCTTCTGTGTATACTGTTAAGGTGTGTACATCGGCGGGTGCTGATATGATCCGAACAAATTGAGTGTCTTAACAAACAAATGTTTTCTTCCGGGACTTTTGGGACGCTCTGTATATCTTATACAGGCCAAAGAAAATTTAAATAATTTCCATATTATTCTTAGAAACTTTATGTTCTATGTAAACAATAAGATAGTAACACACATTAAATTTAATTAGGGCAAGAGAACATTCTCAGTATCAAAAAACAAACCTAAAAGATATGCAGCTCAAATTGGGAGCGAAATATGGCGAAATATTCTTTACTTCATTTTAGATTTTCTTCCGTTCTAGACATGTTCATGTTATCTGTGATACTCAGTCCATAAAATGAGCAGAAAGTGGCTAAGCTCATTCAAAAACGCCTTGGAACTTATATACTAAGATGTTACATTTTTTTTTTCCTAAAGAAAAGGTTGGTAAATACTGTATTCATGAAACCAGTTCCTACCGGGATAAAATCCACGCTCGTCAGCTTGCAAGCAGGCACTTGTTACCTAAGTAGTCTTGTCGTCTGTCGATAATTATAAATCGATCTTTCATTCCTTTAAGGAAACGCAGAATTTTGTTTACAGCGCTGAGAAAGGAATGTAGGCAGGATATAAACTAAAATGTACTGATGGTTGCCTAAGAATTAGGAAACCAAACTACAATCTTCTAATGCTTAGCAGCGTACAAGAGCATTTCAGTAATTTTAGATTTCTGAAATAAACTGACGTTAATACGCATAATATAACTAACTTTGAAGCTAAAAATAGAGAACCTATATACGTATTATTTCACCAAGGATCAACCAACATTAAGAAAAGTGCAAAACGAGACGTAGATTATTATTAATTAATTTCGTTAGGGTACTATGCGGTGGAGAATTTATTAGTTTTACATTTTACGCCTTCATTTAATAATAGGTCCAAATAAAACTAATTTCCAAACTTTCAGCTACTTCGCTATCCGCCATATATAGCGCTTTAATTTGTATGCTGATTACGTAGTGTACTGGTTGCGCATGACATCTGTCGTGTGAATGACCGGGGTTCAATACCTCAGCAGGTGAAGTTTTCTTCCTTATAAATTCATTACAGTAAAAAAGTCAAGCCTAAAAAATTATATAAAAATAAAAAAGAAGTGTTTGTCGCAATTAAAAATAAGACGTACAAAGATGGAAAAAACTGATACGTAACGAAATCTTGAGAGCAACCTTTGCTCAACTAAAGAAGCTTTAATTAGTTTACACTTCTGATTAACTAAATCAGAAGTGGTAATGTATGTTCATTAATTTTTATTTGGTAGAAGATAATAATATTAACAGAATCTCTCCAGATGAATCCAAAAATTCAAAATAAATTAGGAATTAAACTTCCTTGACAAAAACAAAAAGAGGTTTGTCCAAAGTTTGATTTTAAGAACATTTTCAAAACACTGGTTCTTTGATAATACTGCTTCATCTTCACTGTATCTATTAGTTGAAATTCTTCTATTTAATTTCTCTACTACGTATCATAGGGCAAGTAATGTATTTCACCCAAAAATCCCTTCGAGATTTCACCAGAAATAAACGTTTTGAAACCCACTAAATCTAAAAAAGCATTTAAAGAAATAGATATGTGTATGTGCTGTTTCCGTGAGCATAGCATAACTCAAAAACGAAAAGTTGTAAACTTGTAATTAAGATTAGTATGTTCCAAAAATGTGGCACAAAGATTTAAAAAAAATCCCCTACCTTAAGCTACCCTTTACATGCAAGTTTAGAAAACTTTGATTTCTTAAAAAGTAGCGTTAACGATTTTTATTAAAATGTCGCATGTTTTAAGTCATTTTCATAACTAGTAAACCGTATCAGACAAAAATTTACTACACAAAAATACATATCTTGTGAAAACACAAAGTTAATGTTAGGCATTTGTTGTGGAGTTAACCATTTATGAGACATTTCTTTTTATTGATTTCAATTTCAAAGTATGTAGGTTTTGCTTAAATGGGATGTTGTTATTCGTTGTTCCTGCTTCTGATCAAGCATTGGTATTTATGCAAATGTATACCTGGATTAACGTGAAACAGATAGAAGAATAAGCTTTTTAAAGAATACTAAATAGGAGAATGGGTAGAGAAGTCCATGTGATCGTAACACAAAATGATTTTTTTTTCCACCTAAACAATATACCGTTTATTAAATATTATAAAGTACTTCAACGTAAAAATAAAAAGTGTATAGCGATTATATTATACCCTATGTCACTACTGTTACCAAGTCAAGTATTTATATATGCATAAATGACAATTTATGACGCATCAGGTGGTACAATTGTACCGTATTTGGCGTGTGCACGTATTTGGTGCGTTAAAAATGTTGCACAACTCAACGGGGCTATTTCAAGTTAAAACCCGCCAGTGGATAACTGGGCGAGAGGAACCTTCGAAAGGGTAAGCATTCGCCACTGAACAAAGTGCGGATGATTCAAACATAATTTGAGTGACAGAAAGAGAGCATTCTATTTTGATACAGTAACGATGTATCTTAAAAATGAATTCTGAGTGAGTTGATTTATGTTCATTATCTCTTCAAAGCTCTGTACATTATTATCCTGATTTTTTTTGTAAAAGTTGTTTTGTTTACTAGTTATATTATGACATTAGCGTTTTATTGTGTTATTTATGAATTAGAACAATGTATATTATGAACAATGCATGTAATGAATACTTTTGGAACAGATTATATCTCAACGTGTGCATGTTTTACGCTAACCGCCCCCACTATGCCACTAATTGCTCTGAAATTCGCAACTGTGTGCACTCCGGAACTCAAAACCGCGCTCTTATTAAAAGCTTTCAACCGGTAATTATTGGAATTAAGCCGGTTTGTTGTGTACGTATTCCACAAGAAGAAACGGCATTCAAATGTTTATATGAGATTTACGTGAAGTTTTGGCAACGATTTGCTGTGAATGAGAGTGAAAAAATCGGATGTGTTACACTCACATGACTTTCTCTAGCTCTTCTACAAACTTCTCACATAACAATATTCTTCTTTCTGCACGTTGCTAATTATATAATCATTAGCAGAATGTTCTTATTACTTAGTTCCTTATAAGTAGAAAGAAAATAAGGGAATACACCATGTTAAACCGATAGTCAAATGCTTTAAAAGCTATCGTTATTCGTTTGTCATTGCAAATCGCTTATTTGCTTGTCTAGGAGTAGATCAAAAGAACAACGGAGAATTTCTGTCCCAGTAAAGTATAAGTACTCACAAGTGAACCCAAAACCAAGGAATATCTCGGAAACGGCTACCTCCTCAACAAAAATGTAAAGGACATAAGTTGTGTGTTTTAATCAGATCTGCATTTTATGTGTAGTAAGTTTGTGTCTATCTCTTACCGTTTAGCAGTTAAGCAAAATTCATCCAGAATAAACGGATCTTCAGAGGCTATGCCCAGAAAATTCAATATATACAGCTTATTTGGTATGTAAATATCTTTAATATACAGGATTTTAATCAAAATCGTTAGAGCCATTTTTTAGAAAATCAAAATATCCGAAAATTGTTCCATATAAAGGGTAGTTGGGGGTGGGGGATTTTCTTGAAAATCTTCGTGTCACATCCTTGGAAGATACCAAGCCTAAATACCAAGTTTAGTATTTAATGAGCTTTTCGTTTTTGAGCTATGCTGTCCACAGGCACACACACGGACCTTTTTCTGAAAATGCTTTTTTTGGATTCAGGGGGTCCTAAAACTTGATTTCTGGTGAAATCTCGGTATCAAATTTTTGGGTGGAATACAATACTTCCTCTATACTCTATGTACATAGTACGTATAGAGAAAGTAAAAACAATAAGTTGCAAAACATTAAACACACTCCGTAAAATGACCCACTCACATTTGGCAGAATACGAATTTAAATCAATTAAAATGCATAGCATAATGATTAAATATTTTCTGAAGTATGCCTACTTCTATACCTACTCTATCCATATCACATACGTTTCTATGGATAAGGTTTCTATTTATACAAAATAATTAAAACTTGAACCAGGAGATTCACAGAAAAGTAAAGATGTGTTTTTTTTTTTGTTTTTTTTTTACTATTTTTCATAGGAATATTAAAAAAAATACACATATAATGAACATTGTTATAGCAAACTTAACTAAGTGAAAAAATAAGGGACCGCAGCAATAAAAATAAAGGATAACACATAATCTTTTAAGAGTTCATATCGAAAAACCTCGATTTTGGATTAAGACTAGATTTTGGTGAAGATCTTCATAAACAATATGAAAATATACTAGAAATATTGTTAAGCAAACTAGTGTTTTAAACACCTTTAGAAATCGAATTTTGGGTATGCGTAGCCTAGGTTTGTTCTAAAGAATATAATTTGAAACATGGCACATATGACGTAATCATCACGTTAGTTACGGAGTAGAACAACTTAATAACGTACGCTTAGACCAAGGCACTAAACAGTTACTATACAGAATAACAAACATTACAAGAGATTCTGCTTAGAAAGGACCTTCAAATTTTTAAGATGAATATCTACGAGTTCAGTTTTCGAAGTGATGCTTCATGTACATTTCTGGATTGGTCAGGAATTTCTCTGGAGTGCAATAAGAACGAGAGAGCTTGGGACGGATAATGCAACGCAAAACAAGCCCAAACAGCCTTGATATCTAACTGCACATAATGCAACATATTCTTGTGTATAATGACCGCAGCTGAGAGCGCTACCTTTCACCTTAACAGTCGGGGTTTGATATCAGATGTTAGCTACACCACTAGTATTATCTCACAGCTGCAAGAAACTACAATGTCTGCTCTGGAAAGAAGCACGTCCAGCACAGGTAAGCAACCTATTTAACTTGTTAAATTGCGCTGAATGTATGGTAGTGGTGAAAAATTGTTCTACGTATGTCTAAGAACATAATACGCTAGTGGGGGTCTAAATTACTGCAACTTACAAGTCATTTATACCTATATTTAAGAAAGGCTGTGATTGTGAAGGCGCCTTAACGTCCGTAGTTTGAGAAATATGTAAACTTGCCTCATTTCTTCATTTCTGGAACGAAAATCGATACCAAAAAATGTACCGTTATCAGATTCTCAGTTCTATGCACATCTTAGTTTCGTTTCGTAATCGGATTACAAGCCAATGTCTAGGGGCCAGAAGCCTGTCGGGGAGCCTACGGCAGGAAACCATAGAATGAAGAACCTGTTACGAGGGGTCAGCCCGTAGCCAGGCGTGAGCATGAAGTTGATGACAGGAAAGGTGATGGAACAACTGATAGAATGAGTGACATCGCTTTGTCCACCACAAATCCCAAATGCGGGCGCTCGGAATCGAACCCGGGCCGCCTAGATGGGTGACGAGCGGTCTAACCACTCAACCACGGCGCCGCCCACATCATAGTACTAGTTCGAAATCAAAAGACACGAAAACACTGCCAACACGAAGTTTAGGATACATATTGAACATAGAAAAATTGGAAAGAAGTAGCATTAAGACATTTTCATATGCACGCTAACCCACTTTATCTAACCTTACTTTCTTGGTTGCTTTTTTCAGTCTGTCGATATTAATCATCAATAGTTGACTTTAATGTCTAGCTATTTAATAGGTTTTTGAGATACCTTGTCAACATTTTGATGGCTCAGAGAAGTAGCGAGTGAAACTATAGATAAAAAAACTTGAAGATTGCTGTTATTTGGTTGTACTTGCATAGGCTTTAAGGCTTCTTTAAATATACTTAGCAAGAAAAATTCTAGTACTCTACCTAATGTAAGACGGACAATGAAATGCTGATAAAAATAAATTTTTGAATGTTTACTTATTTTGAATATAAAAGATGTATACTACAATAATGTACAGTCTAAGTTGTAGTTTTAATTATATGCCCTACTTAATTTGCATATTAAATTTTGTCAGATATGGAAGACACACGTCTTTCTACAGATCTTCTTTCATATATCTATATTTCCTAAACTGTAAAAGACAGATATTTGAATTCACCTGTAAGACAAACCACAACAATTGGAATTGTGTTTTATTTATAGACGCCCCTTAGCTGCTTGGTTCTTAGTGTCACATTCTACATTGAGCGTTAAAGACCGTGTCATTTGCTCAGAGGCCAGTTTTAAAGACCTGAGATTATTTTGCGGGCCCTAAGCGGCTTTATCTTCTTGCCGAAAGAAGTCACGTTAGGGCTTTTTACACTCAAAACCCGTGACCTTGGGAACTAGACGTAGATCAGGAGGACGACAGTAAGACAAAGAAGCCTATAATCCTGGACGGTTTTGAATAAGTACTTGGAAACATTATTAAAATAATTTATAAAACTGTTTTTCTCAGTTTAACATTTCGATACAGATTGCTAGTCTATACCAATGTAGCTACAAAACATAAGACTTACTGACTATTAATATCACCCCAATAACTAAACCTATACACGAAGTTTGCTTAAATCTTAACAGTTTATTCTGAAAACGTTAATCTTGATTTTTAGTTAAAAATTCTAATTTAAAACTGTAGACAATCCTTATTATATATAAAACCTTCACAAATAACTTACACAAATGTTGGTTACGTACTTTAATAGATATTAGATATATAAAGCACACTAGACTGCTTTAAAGGTAATATGGGTGACTTAGAGAAGGCTCCCTTACCTTAGGCAAAATAGAAAAGAACTATAGTGGGCAACTTAATAACTTTCAGTTATACTAAGGTACAAAGAAGCACTATTAAAACGGAAGATTCCATTATTTTGTACTGTCGAGGTCGTCTCATATGGTCGTCTCACGCAGTTCAAAATAACTATCAAGTTTCTTTAGCAATGCTATCAACTTTCAAGAGGCATCAGGTTCGATTCCCTGCTGGAGGCAAGGATTTGCCTCTGGAAGTGTATGAGAATAGAATTTCTGTGAATTTAAAGACAAACCAAAGTAAAGTGCAACTATTAAAATAAGTAAAACGATCAATTGCAAAGTTATTGCCACTGATATGACCTAAGGTATTAAAGGTGGCATGCAAAAGGAAGAAAAAATTAATAATAGCATTTCGTTATTCTTGCTTAAGTAATTGTAGGAAAAATATGGTAGACCTAATGCATAAGAACCGTGAAATAGTTAAATATCGCTTTACGCACTCGGACCATCAGACCAATATTTAGTATCGGTAGAATTGGTAGTTTTGCGAGAATGCGTGTATCCTCAACCTGTTATATAAGCAATTAATATATATGTGAGTATACGGTGGAAAGGATCCGAAGGAGGTCATTGCAAAGGTAGGGGGGTCACGCACAGCATGTGGTTCATGTAAGACTACCGAAACAAATTATGGAATGGTCATCGGCAAACAGGAGAGTGAAAGGAAGATCTAGGCTAAAATAGAGAGGTGGTGAGGTTCTGTAACCAGTCGAGGAAGGTCAATAGGAAGAGCAGAGTAGAAGGCAATGATTATAAAAACGGTCAAAGGAGAAACAGAAACAATACTCTGAGAAATTGCAGTGGTGTGTAGATAACTCCTTGCCTCTCACTGGAGGCGGGTTTGAATCTTAATTTACTCCTCAGCTCTTAGCTGAGATTATTGAAGGCTATCCTCTCATCCTAGGAAGAATGTCTTATAGTCTTAGATCCCCGATCTCATTCTGCATAAAAACAGGTTAAATGTAAGAATCAAAAAGAAAAGAATTTCCTCTTTCCTCTCTATCCGCTGGGCTAAAACATAACATCAATACATACTTTAATGGAAATAATTACTAATTTCTGTAATATGTATTTGTGTTGCAAGCCCAGGATCCATAATGCAAGAATAGAGTGTTGAACACCTAATGAATCCGCCAAATTTTACGCAATATTTCTTAATAGCCTAGACATGAGAACTAAATAAATCCCTCTTCATCTTGACATCCGTCAATAACGATTTCCAAATGCATTATAACTGGTGCTTGGTAGAACTATAGAAGTTGTTATGGGATTCGTGGTTGGGAGGTACTTTTGCTAACCATGCCTTTATCCGTACACAATAAGCACTTGCTGTTTTCTTCAATGTCATTCAATGGTTCAAAGCGTAGCTGAGGGACTGAGGGCTCTGAGCCGCAACGCGTAGCCAAAAGATATACATAGTGGGTAGAGAAAGTATCGTATTCCAACCACAATTCGATATCGAGATTTCACCGGATGTCCCCCCGAATTAAAAAAAGAAGCCTTTTAGAAAAAGACCCTCCTATATCCGTGTATGTGTGCGTGTGCGTGTGTGTGTGTGTGCGCGTGCGTGCATAGCCCGCACGCAGCATAGCCCAAAACCAAAAAGTTGGTTAAATACCATGTTGGATGTTTAAGTTCAGCATTTTCCAAGGAGGTGCACGAAGGTTTTCAAGAAAATAGCCCGCTCCAAACAAGCTTTTACATTAAAAATGTTAGAAACTATTGATTTTCTCAAAAATGGCTCTAACGATTTTGATGTTGTTCTCTGTGGTCTAGGACTAATTCCAGTTAGTAGGGCCGCGAGTTCAAACGCGAAAAAGTGCAATGGATTTTTTAGGGCGTAAAAATACTTTAGCAGGCTTCCTTTGGAAGGGAAATAAAGCCGTTAATCCCGTTTCGTAGATTTACGTAAAGCAACCTCAAGCCTGATAAAGAGGCCTTTGAGCAAATTTAACTGTCTTTCATGCCCTATATAGAATATGACGCTGAGAATCGCAGCAGTCAAAGAACACCTACCAATAAAATCAAATTTCAATTTCAACGAATTTGATTAAAATACATTATACTTAAGGGATACTCATTAAAAACGAAATGTATATCTAGAATTTTTTGAGAATAGCCTCTGAAGACCATTTCATTATACCTTTATGAAACTGATAACCCGTAAAAGAAACACAAAACTACGTCTTGTTAAAACACATAGTTTATGACATATTTGTTGTAGCGTTAACCATTTTCGAGGTATTCCTTATTATTTGTTTCAATTTTAAAATACTTTTCACACACGGGTGGTCCGCATTTGTTTCATATCTCTCTTGTTTTACGCTGGTCATGCAAAGAGAACTAATTTCAATTGTTTCCCATAGCAACCAGCTTTTACAGGATTTGAGCATAGCTTTAGCCTAGTGTATTTCCTTATCTGTTTATCTTTTACCTACAAGGAAGTAGGTAAGAAGATAATTTCTGCTAATGTTTATCTCGATTTGTATCATGTAGATAAAATACACTCCTTTGCAATATTAGTTTGTCCTCAAAACTGGTAGAGAAAGTCATGTGAATGAAACACACAGGTACTTAAGGAGAGGAGCAAAACATGCCGAGGTATCTGTGAAGCTAAACCCCAATGAACCATGGCGCAGCCGAGAGATCTGTGTGATCTAAAACTACCCGAAATACCACAAATATTTGCATTTCAGCGATATTTTTATGGGTTGGGAACGCTTTGATTTTAACGCTCTTAGTAGACTATGTAGTTAATAATGTCGTTACTTTGCCGTAGTAAGGGAAGTCGCAAAGAACAGTGGTCAATATATATATATATATATATTTTTTTTTTTTTTTGGTAGTGTTTAACGCCCGCTTTAACTACTTATGGCACCGCAGGCGGTGACAGTGATTACATGAATGATGCTGGAGCACCGGTGGAATGCGATGGCGGGGGAAACCGGAGTACCCGGAGAAAACCCGCCCCAGCGCCGCTTTGTCCACCACAAATCTCACATGCGGTCGCTTGGGATCGAGCTCCGGCCGTTTAGGTGAGAGGCAAGTGGTCTAACCACTCGGCCACGGCGCGGCCAGGTGGGTAATATGAGTAATATGAGTAACATTTTGTGTTTCATATATAGCCTTACTCATTTAAGATTACGCTGGATATAATAATGACCGGAATCCGCAAGTATGTTCAAAAATAAACATTGCTTCCTAGATCGGGAGTACACGAACAGAACTGAGTCCAAAGTCTTCTCACCAAAATCTTACCAACATCCACATCAGCCATTAACATGGCTACCAACAGAAACACCAGTAAAATATCTTGGAGTCCTGCAAGACACAAAGCTCACCTGGAATGCACATATTACTCGCTCAGTCTCACGGGCTTCTTCTCGAATCACCAAGTTATATCCGTTGGTCAACAGACGTTCCAAACTTAGACTGGAATGCTCAACGTTGTTATATAAACCACTGATGCATCCACTCATCACATATGCAGCTCCTGAATGGTGTGCATCTAGAAAAACACATATTCATCCACTACAGGTACTACAAAATAAATTCATTCGAATTGCCACAAATTCTCCTTGGTACGTAAGAAACAATCAACTGCATCAAGAACTAGGAATTCTTCCGTTACAACAATACATCAGGGAACCAGCAAAGTCTTTCTACAATAAACTTCCTCAAGTCTCTGGAGCTGAGACATAACACATAGGAACAAAAACCCGAAAGGGGACAAAGTTAAAAAGGAAATTACCCGGGACAGTCTACTCAGCCAATCCGATTACAGCGACTTTTCTCACTTTGAATAAACTATATTGCAAATAAGTTTTATATGTTTGTATTACATAGCTTTAGTTTATTATTTAATATGTTACCACACATTTACTGTCGTTTTTATTTCATTCTTTACTTAATGTCCAGTATTCATTGTTTCTTATAAGTAGATATTACTTAACATTAGTGGATATGTTATATAAAATGCACATTTTGTCTTTTTACAATAGAGGAGTATTATAGGTTCAACCTCAACGTGTAATTTGCTATTGTCATATTGTTAACAATTGTTCTCAATGATCTGTAAAGCAATACTGCTGATCAGTTAAAAATACATTATTTAAAAAAAAGATCGGGAGTTAAACCATGGGGGTTAAACGAAATTATGTCATAGACCAGAAAGAAGCTGTTATTGAAATATCAAAGAACAAAAGCAACCAAGGGCATGATGAGTTAGCAACTTTGCACATTTCTTCTAATCAAGAGTGCATATCAGAACAAGAGCAAATCAAGAAGCGCAACTCACGATGCACAGAAGCTGCCGATGTTAAGACAATCGTGATACAATAAATAGCTCCCGTCGCGGTAAGGAATCATTACACACATCAGCTTCCATTCTTAATTATGACGTGTAACTTGTAAGACAATACCAATTCATTCATATAATACACGTAAATGTAGAATATTTTGATACAGACATAGAGTGTAAGGAACCTGGTTACAAAATAACTCTCTGCGACAACTGAAGGTTTCGCAAAAAGGGCTGATTGCAATTGCAGTACTAGGTGCGAAGCGTGCGCGTGTGTATCATTTCGGATGGGGTTCCGCACTGCAGCCACCTTAGGCTCATTGTGCGACAGGATAGGATGATATGAGCAGCCGGGTATATGAAGCAGTAGAGGCGAAAATGCTCTATGGAGCGTAGATTTGGAGTCTCGAGGCAGGGTAGGAAAATATAAATAAGGTACATAGGAGCTTTGTGAATTAATTTTGGGTTTACTGAGAGCTTCACCCAATAGTGTTCCACAAATGGAGCTATGGAGTAAAGCTAAAACTGTGAAGGAAGTGTGGATTATAATTAAGGAATTGGAAAATAAGACAGAGTTTGGAAGTACAGCAAAAGCTTAACAAAGACGTTACTTGGTATAAGTGCATAGAAGGAGCTCTAAATGATATAGATTGTGGGCATATCTGTAGGAATAGTCAGGGTATTGGGGAAAGTGTTCTGGAAAAGAGTTAAATTGAGAACTGAAGGCATAGAAAGACAAGGAACTATTTGGTAGTTTCAATACCAAAACTTCATTGTGTATACAGGCATACAGAGTTAAAATGGCGTGTGAAAGAGAAAAGTGTGTTGACATTTGTGAGGGATTTTTTATGGGCCAGGTGATGCTAAAATATCTAGTGTTAAGAGAAAAAAAAAAAGGAAAGTACACGCTGGGAGATTCGAATTTTAATAATTACTGGCATTTAATTTCAGAATATGAAGGACTAAAGACTATGAGAGAAAAATTGTGAAAGCAAAAATAGTCCAGCTTATCAATTGAAATTTAATATAGGTAAAACACAACATATTTTAAGGAAAGTTTATTATAAATAAAAAATGTGAAATGATAAATCAGGAGGAAGAAGAAAACGTAGATATTAGAAAGAAAAGTAGATAATAGGACTCAACAGCTGGGTAATCACAGTAAATAATATTATGAGATTTTTGTAACACAGTAACTCAGCGAAATTTATGGGTGGCCAAAATCAACTGGGCTGAAAGAGCCACCATAGAGGGTCACTAACATAGCCCAAGCAGTTAATTCTTGATCCAAACGCGGGGAGCACTAGGAGCCCGCACACTGCATCTGACTGAACACCTGGGACCTGCAGACGACTCCAACGCCATTTCGTTGTGGAGAGCTGTATTTCAAAATCGCATTCACCACCACGGAAGAATTCTCCATTGCAGTCCTCCTGGACATTTACAACCCTCAAAGAGACCGGTTAGATGAAATGGAGAAGGAATAAAGGCTCAGGTAGTTTTGGGGAACGAAGAAACCTCCCCACCCTAGTGACCCGGAAAAAACTGTAAAACTTGTTTTAATACATAATATAAAATGTATTAAGGCTCTAGTGTTCTTTTGGGAGTAGATGATAAACTGGATCAAACTTAACAATTTGAATGATTACAGCATGTTATTTTTATTAATCTTAACTATTAGAGACTTTTACCTTTATTCTTAAATGTTTATTTTTTTATTTAGGATTAAAATGTTTCTTTAAAGGTTGTTTGCTTAATATTTTAATTCATCCCAAGAACATGAACTGTTACTGAAATATATTTGATGGTGGAGTTGATTGTAATTCTATAAAGATAGTTAAAATGAGTCAGAAAGGTCGGCCGCGGGAATCGATCTAGCTCTAGATAATTAAGGGGGGGGGGTTTCACGTAAGAGCCAATTCCAAATCTGCAAGTTAAAAGACAATTACAGTAATTACGTGTTTGAATGGAAGCAAGAGGTTACGATCAATTAGAAGTAATTTGGTGCATAAAATTGGTTTGCTAATCTCGACGTTTATCACGCAAGACAATGAATGTATAGGAGTGAAGAAAATGAACCAACATTTTTTATAATTTCCAAGCAATCAGGGCGGCCCACATAATTGTCAAATGCTTGATAGCATACGATCGGAACTCTTTCTTAAGTTCCCTGCACAATTCCATATGCATTCAAGAAAATTATGAAACATGGGTTTGCAAAAAACAATATAAAATTTGTGGAGGTATAAGTCATAAAAACATGATGTGTTTCATTCACATATCCTTACCTACCTGTTCTACAAACAAAGTGTTTACAAAACATTCTTCTTCTTTGCGTGTTAATTCAGATAAACATTACCAGAATGGTCTTATTGCTTAATTTCTCATAAGTAGAAAAGGAACTAAGGGAATGGAGTATGCTAAAACGATAGTCACATATTTTTTAAAAGCTATCGCTATACGAATGTCTTTGAAATACGCTTTTTAGCATAGTCTGGAGTAAAACTAATAACAAGGAATATCTCGGAAACACTTACTTTCACAAAAAGTCTAAAGAATACGTGTATTTTGATTAGATCTACATTTCTTGTGTAGCAAATTTTTATTTATCTCTTACAGTTTACCAGTTATGCAAAATTCATTCAGAATAAAGAGAACTTCAGAGGCTATTCCCAGGAAATTCAAGATATAACTTTTATTTCTCATGTAAGTAACTTTAATATGTGGATTTTTAATAAAAATCGTTTCAGAATTTTCTGATAAAATCAAAATGTTCGAAGATGTTTGCATGTAAAAGTAGTTTGGTGTGGGAAGATTTTCTTTAAAATCTTTTGTGTCAAATCCTCTTTTGTCGCATTTGGAGTTATGATGTCCAAACATATGCACACACATACAATCACACTGACCTTTTACCAAAAATGCTTTTTTTTTATTCTGGGGATCTCAAAACATATATTACCGATTAAAACTTGGTATCGAATGTTGGGTGGATTACAATATCTTTTCTACATATTGTGAATGACGTCAGATTTTTAAACTTCCTTAAAACGAGTGTGGTCTCTTTACTAGTAAAATATACGAATAGTATACTTCTAACCAGTCAAGTTGAAATTGGAACATCTTTGACAAGACAGCTTCCTAACTTGTGGTACTGGCTTCCGCATGTAGACCAACCATGTTGTAGCTTGAAGGATGTCCTTTCATATACCAAGGGCATCTGGCCTCTATGGAGCATGTACTGGAGAACATGCAGGGGTCAAACATGCTTTCAGGTCATTCTTTAGGCAAGAAAAGTACGGGAGAAAGCTTATCTAGAAAGTTTAAACTGACCGGTATACGAACCCGTGTTTTTAGAAAAGGCAGATCTGTGATACTCCCTACCATCGCGGCTTTTTAATAGTAGAAGTAATGTAGGTGCGGGATCAATTATACAGCATGCTTAGTCATTCGAGATAAATGCTATTTGCTTTCACTTGAAAACAGTATGTCAATATATCACACTGTCTGCCACAGAGTAATCGCCGTGACAGTTGCATCTAACTTAAGAGAAATTCGAATTCTAGGCAGCTATTTGGAAACTAAATATACAGGTTTTTATAGAACTTGTAGTTATTTTACGATTTATTTCTATTAATTCAGCCATAGATAGATCATTGACTGTTAGAAAATCAATATTATCTGATAATCACAATAACGCATTCTATTTGTATGACTTTATGAAAAAATCTTGTGTGTTCCATTCACATGACTTTCTCTACATATCTGTAACAAATTATTGTTAAGCTTATTCTTCTATCTAGTCTATTTGGAAACTAAATATACAGGTTGGTATAGAGGTATACCGCTTTTTATAGAAACCGATAACAAATTATTCTTAAGCTTATTCTACTAACTAGTCCAACTATTTGGAAACAAAATATACAAGTTAGTATAGAGGTATACAAGTTTTTATAGAGCCTGAAGTTATTTTACGACTTATTTCTATTAATTCAGCTTTAGATAAATCACTAAGTGTTAGAAAACCAACATTATCTGATAATCACAATAATACATACTATTTTATAAAAAAAAATCTCATGTGTTCCATTCATATGACTTTATCTACATCTCTGTAACAAATTCTTCGTAAAAAGCTTATTCTTCTATTTCATGCTAAAACAATAGCAAAAACGGTATTTTTATTTAGTTCTTTGTAAGTATAAGGGAAATAAAGGGATACACTAGATTAAACCGACAGTCAAATGTTTTAAAATGTGGTTGCTATGGGATTGAAATCCGTTTTTTGCTTGGCCATGAGTTGTCAAGTTTCTGTATGACAAAAGTGTAAGTATGTTAAAACTGAAATCAATAACAAGGAATATCTCGAAAACGGCCAACTCCATGAAAAAGATGTATATGTTATGAATTGTGTGTTTTATCGAGATTTACGTCTTTTATGTAATGAGTTTTTGTTATCCAAATTCAATAAAAATCATGCAGAATAAAGAGGTCTTCAGAGGCTATTCCCAGAGAATTCAAGCTATGCATTTTATTTGTCAAGTAAATATCTTAAATATAAGAGATTTCAATAAAAATCGTTAGAGCCATTTTTGATAAAATCAAAGTCTTCAAAATTGCTTCCATGTAAAGGGTAATTCGTGTCGTATCCTTGGAAGATAGCAAACTTAAATACCAAGATTGGTATTTAACGGGTTTTTCTGAGCTATGCTGTCCAAACACACACACGCGCGCGCGCGCACACACACACACAGACCTTTTTTCTAAAACTGCTTATTTTGGATTCAGGGGGACCCAAAACAAGTATTTGCGGTGAAATCTCGGTATTGAATTTTTAGGTGCAATATAATCCTTCTTTATACACTATGTACATAGTAAGTGCAGAGAAAGTAATAACTTAATGATAGCCTGAAGCTTCAAAATGTTATGGAATAGCAGCGTTTATTTTGGAAGTGGTTAATAAAACTTTATATTTTACATAAAATGTATGTTTTACTCAGAAGGACTGTAGATAGGATGTACGCTTTTCCTGCAGAAGTTTCGGTGAATCCCTAATGGCTTCCCAAAATCAATGAGAGAATAGATATTCGAAGGCTTCTTGTACAAAGATAAAGGTATAAATATATTTTATGTACAATGTCAATATCATGTCATGTTCACTGAAATCGATATGGTCATTTGGGCGAAATCAACAAGATAAATATTTTGTATTCAAAGATTGGATTGGAATTTGTATTAAACTATTTGACTATGCATCCACAGCTTCAACACGAACATTCGTATAAATCGGAACCTTGGTTTGTAAGTTACGCTGGATTATCTTTCTTCCTCTCCCTCCATCTTCCATTCTCTCCTTCTCGTCCTATCTCTCTCCTCCTTCAAAAATCTCTGAAGCTCTTTTTGACGTAGAAGATTTTAGTGGCTCTAAAGTCGTGCTTTTCTGTGAAACATACGTGACAAATGTTTGGATCGAATAATTAATATGCGTTTAAAAGAATACATAAAAATATTAAACATTTCCGGAGTTAATAATATTTAGCGTCCACTTTTAAGTAAGTCTTGCATCTTAAAATCCACCAAACATTTAAAAAGTAAGTAGGAACAGCAAGTAAAGAAATTAAAGCATACACCAAATTTGCTGATATATTATGCAGAACATAATACTTTCACATCATGTATAACTCTTATCCCTGATTAGCAATACAACTTGCAATTTCTCTATCAACATTATTTTAGAAACCTCAAAGAAGCGGATTATTATTTTGCTTATTGTTGCAAATTCGTCTCGAACATTTCTCCATGCATCTTTACATTTAATTCGTCAATTAAATGGTTTAAACCGTTGAAGGAAATAATGTAATATTATTCTTTGTAAAGTTAAAACTTGAAAACAAACATAAGTTAACAGTTTGCTTTGCAATTGTTTCTTTTTCTTCCACCCCGGTATTATTATTATTATTATTATTATTATTATTATTAATTATTAGTATTATTATTATTAAACAATACTATCAATTACCAGGATCATGTCAGCGCCATCGGTGTGCCCCAGTTTCGTCCCGCAGGAGTTATTTTACATGGCGGTAATCTGCTGTCACTTTTAAGCCACTTAAAAACCATTGGTCTGAGCCGGGTTTGAAACCGTGACCTTGGTATCAAAAGGTGAGCACTTAACCAACTGAGCCACCTAGACGGACTGGTATATTTTTGTGAGCTATCGCAACAATAATGAAGAAAACGTTTTAACTATAGTTCCTTTCTTTATAGACGACAAAATAAGATGTTTTCTTCTTGAGTTCAGGTTGAAAATGGATCAGCCAGGATAGAATAATTCAGGAAGCTTTGAAATGTTATATTCAGGCGTCTACTTCTTTACAATGTTTGGCACACAGTATAAACACAATGCACATTCCATTGAACTCACCCAAAGACAAAATTAAATTTAATATAAGTAAAAAATGTTATTACTAACAAGATGATAAAATAACGTTTAAAAATCGTTTTTTTAAGAAGTAATAAAATCATTCAGCAAGTATCATTGTTCATGATTCCTAAACAACTATAATGATTCTGTTTTATTTCATTTTTTCTAACGGTGGTAAACAGGTATTTACCTTAAACATTAGACCTACTGCTAACAGAACACTTGCCATGAAAATTACACGGCTGTAAAGATATTTCCAGAGATTGAGATCCAAATTCTTTTGAATACAGTGTGTGATAATGATAAGGGCAATTATTATTTCATCCTACACGCCCTTGGGTAAAGAATAGGCAGTTCGTGAATGAACTGTCTATTGTTTCAAATTTACCTTACAAAGTAGATAATATTGTCAGCGGTAAATGGAACTACTCCTTTAAATACTTCCAAGCTGCTGAAAAGCGATGATTGGTAAGCTGCAAATCTCTTCTAAGAAATAAGAAGAGAAAAGAAGATTACTCAGATATCAAATGAACGATAACTTAACGCCTGAGAAACGTTTAAGTATTTTAAAATTTAAACCAATAGCAAGGAGTTTCTCGGAAACGGTTAACTATATACACACAATAAAAATTATGACAAAGTGTGTTTTAACCATATTTACTTCTTTGTTTACTAAGGTAGTAGTGGTTGCCATGCTAGCCTGTAAGACCCAAAATTGCAGGCTAAAATCTGGTGGAGGGTGATTTTTTTCGGACGTAAACATCTTTAGCATGGTTTCCTTTGGACAGGAACAAAAGCCGGTGGTCCCGTGTAATGTTTATTTGCACAATAACCCCATATCTAGAATTAAGAAGATGAACAAAATTCTACCTTTCGCAATCGTATCCACTCTTAGTACAGATTTATGAATATAAAACACACAAAATTGTTTAAATATGGCCACTATAGCGCTTAATCTTAAATTTAAGGTCTAATAATTGTAATGTACATCTATATGAGGATGCCTTGCCCAAAATGACAATTTTTCTGTGTAACAAACCCCAACTCTTTGTATTTCACTCATCAAAAACAGCATTCAAGGTTTGCACCCTTGGTATGCGTTCCGTTCCCATCAGTTAATGTTCGTGGGTTCGAGTCCCGCCTTAGGCATGGTTGTTATATGTTTGTGCAATGTGTATATGTTTGTGTAAAGGACCAGACTCCGGTACTGTTTCAATAAAAAAAATGTCATCTCTCCTCTTGCTCAGTCACCTTACGCCTCTTTTACCGATTGGAACGTCATCTGTTACTATTTTAGGGAATCTGTTATTGTTCATCCTACTTGTATCCAATTTTCTTTATTCTTCTGAATCATTTCTGTTAAGTTAAATATGTTTAAATGCGTTCTTATTCCTTCAGATGTTTTAACATCTAACAGACTGTATCCAGCCATTGATCTTAAAAACTTCATTTCTATGATTCAGCTTTTACGTATTGTACACTGTACATAGTGGTTAGAGAAGGTATTGTATACCACTAAAAGTTGATACCGAGATTAGACCGGCTTTCCAGGAAAACTATCCATTAATCGCAAACAGATGTCTAGCACGAGCTTTTCCTTCTATTTGTCACCACAGGGAAAATTAATATGCAGAAAAAAATGAGGTTTTATAAAACAAGGACCATCACGGTGTGCGGAAAATAAAGATGAAAAACTGCAGCACAATCAGTTGTTGAAATGTAATTTATTAGTTAATTTTCTTAGATGTAGACGAATGTACAGAATAAGAAAAAAAGAAATAACAGAAAAGCTAACCATATATGCAAATAATGATATGACACAATACAACGCAGTTAAATGGATCTATCGTGAAAAAAGAATTTATCAAAACAGCAGTCCCAGGACTGACTGACTTACATATAAATCATAGTCTGCCTCCGTGGTGTAGTGGTTAGTGGTGGCGAATTCAAATCTGGCGAAGAGCGATGATTGTTTCGGGTGTAAAAATCCTTAGCATGGCTTTCTTCGGAAGGGAAGTACAGCCGTTGGTCCCTTGCCGTAGATTTACGGCACGTAAAAGAACCTCAAGCCTGATAAGGAGGCATCTCAGGAAAATTAAGCATATTTCACGCCGAACATAAAATAAGAACGCTGAGAACCACAACAGGTATACTTCATTTCCAGAGGTGTAACACATCTAGGATGTTTAAGACAAAATAGGTGTAAGATCGGAAGGGAACACTAACGCTAAACAATGAAATTCAAAGAAGAAGAAAAAAAAGTTTGTCCTTTATAAGGAAAAGCCTCGCGGGTTCGATTCCCATAAACTCTGACTTAGGATTATTCATGGTTTTTTCTTACCACTTTGTAGAATGTTGGAGTGGTTATTCTTCGCGTTTTCCTTTCTATTATTCCCTTCCATAATGTCCTTATCATCTTCAGATGTACTTTAAGGACTGTGTGTAATAGCGCTGGTAGATGGAGCGGATGCATGCGCAGAGAAATGGTCCCTGTCCTTGAAGAGATACGAAAGCTTTGGTTCCTGGCGCCGGGATGAACACCAGGATCAATGCCTCGGCCAGGATCAAAGGAGAATTTTTTTCACAATTTTCAATAATTTTTTTTGAAAGAAAATTGGTTAATATTGGCCTTCTGTGATTCCCTCTCTACTTACCTTCCTCCTGAGAGGTGTTGGCGCACAATGGATCTCTATAGGTCACTGTGCGTGAGGTGTTCCCCGCCGTTGTCTAGCCTTTACCGTTACCGTTACAACTTTCCTGGTCAGACATTATTTTGATGCCATTGAGTCTACACTAGTATATAATTTCGCGAACATTAGTACACATCTTTTCGCGTTTATCTAGTGCTCTAAAAAGTAATATTAAAACTAAGCACTGGAAAGTTCAGTAGATTGCCTCTGTTATCATAGCTGTATATGATATTGCTAAAGTAAAACGACGCCCTCTTATTTTCGAAATGATAACAATTGTTTATATTTAAAGTTAAAAACTGACTAATAACCCCGAAATTTTACATTTCCTCCGCTCTTTTTAAAAATAAAAGTATGTTTTGTATTTTCTGACTGGTACGAATGTCCTCGGGGCTTTTGACTTACCTTGCACTTAGTTCGTTAATATGGTACACAGCGAATATATCCTGGAATTCTAACTTTATCCCATAATCCTTCAAGCGTAAAACCCACTGGTACCAAATTTCAGTCTAGATCACGAAATAAACATGTTATTTGTTAACGACGCTGTCAATTGCTAGAGGCATAGCAGCGTCACCGGTGTGCTGGAATGTTGTCCCACAGGAGTTATTTAAGTGTGAGGAGTTGAACCCGTGACCTTGGGATCAGCATCTGTATAACTGAAATCCAGATCAGGTGACATCAACTGATCACCTTTGCTCGATGCTCCTGCTTATCCCTTCTCTGCAATGAGTGACCAACTCGCGGATATCAAATAATTCCTTCAGTCCAGTGGCAGCATGTAACATTTATGTTTGAATTGCTTAATCCACTTTTCATCGGTCAATACACATATTGTAGTTTTATAATTGGTAAAACAGTTCCTCTATTGGGACTCTTGCTTTTGTATTTATACTTCGGATGTTAACACGTACATATTTTTATAGGTCCGATAGTAATAGCTAATCTTAAGATGATTGCTAAACATGACAATTACTATAATATTAACTTCAGTCAATGGCAATGTAACGCTAACAGTAAAATAACTCCATGGCACGACAGTCCATAAGGAACCTTGGCCTACCGCCCGGCCGCTGCATACCCCATCTCGACCCGAAGGCGTCATGAATGGTGTGCAGTGCTGTAGGGTGAGACGTGATCAGCGCCTTGAGTCCCTCCCGGCCGGTTAATGCGGTCTTTTAGATCTGGAGTCGCTACTTCTCAATCAAGTAGCTCCTCAATTGGCACCCAGGGACCTCACAAGGCTGTTTTTGTGGTGTTTAACGCCCGCTTTTATATTTGTAGCACCGCAGGTGAACAAGGCTGAATACACCACGCACCAGGTCTCCCACGCCGGTACAGGGAATAGAACCCAGATCCCCCGCTTGGCAAGCAGCCGCGCTACCGCCACGCTAAGGAGAGGACCGTAACGCTAACGGTATGAGAATTAATTTGTAATGAATGGGTTGAGTAATGATGATGCAAGATGAATTTTTGAGTGTATAACTTTGCCGCAAACTAAACACTTTCTATAAATAAGAAAATATCCCAGGCAGGCATAAATTAGGAGTTAATGGCCTGCGTGTTTAATTATTTCCTGCTCCCGACATTACAAACTGACACACAACATTCTGCAGAAGGAAAAGAGACCATCCACGTTGTCAGGTGTTTACTCACAGTAGTGCACGAAGCAATCTGTGGTAATAAGAGTTATTTATGGTCATTGTGTATTAGCAATTTAGTATAGTAAAAATAATAAATTCCATTATCCATGGTAGCTCAGTGAAGAGAGGAGCTGCACGGAAACCAGGAGATCCGTGGTTCAAATCCCAGCTATAGCACTGAATTCTTCAGTCTGACTCTACCTTTCCAACTCCTGTCCTGCACACGCTATTGTGGAGGAAACAATATTTTTTTTTAACAATAATTGATCTAATAGTTGGTTGAACTATGAAGCCTGGGACCTAAATACTTTCGACGTTGTAAGACAACAATGGTGTACGGTACCCTCAAAAAAAAATTGAGATCTCCTTGTAGTTTATCGGATAGAACGGAAGTCAGTTGGGGAATTTAACGCCTTGTTGGCATGTCATCATAGTAGCTTAGTGATTAGAGCAACTGGATGACATCAAATCCCAGGTGTAGCATTGATTTTTTCATTCTGAATCTACCTTTCCAATCCCCGAGGTAGTTTTCAAAATAGCGCCAAAGTGGTTATGAATTATTCTCCTTAACGAGCATCTCTTGCGAAAGCGGTAAAGACTATAATCACTTTGGTAATACCGGACCGGATACAAAATTTGACGCCTCAACGAGCCGAAAAAATGTGAAAGGGCTCTCTGTAGAGCAGCTAACCGTTTATGAGTCTCGACAAACCAAGGAGACACACGTCCAGCAAATTAGTGCCTTCCTTATGTGGGTGGAACCGAACCAAAGATCCCCGCAATGATAGTCGAGTGCTACGCCCGTTAGGTCATCGAGGTCAGTTGGTTCCCACTAAATTAAATAGCTTCGTCCTTCCGTTCACTCTGTGGGTTGTCCATAAGTGCTGCAATATTCGATTAAGAACCACCACCTCGGGTTTGATCCCGTAGTAGATCTGTCTACTTCAGATTATATATACTTTTATATGCCACAATCAAATCACTTCCTTTGGCAAAAAGCAACTTGTTCCTTGCGAGGGGATATTGGGGAGTATGCTAAAAAATGTTAGTACTTCCTTCAGCATCTACAGTTCTGCTTTTTTACTTTCTCTATACGTACTATGTACACATACATAGTGTAGAGAGAAGGTATTGTATTGCACCCAGAAGTTCGATATCGAGCTTTCCTCGGAAATATATGTTTTAAAACCCCCTGAATCCAAAAAATTCATTTTTAGAAAAATTTCCGTGTGTGTGTGTGTGTGTGTGACTGTGGGCTGCATAGCTCAAAAACGAAAAGACCGTTAAATACCTAACTTGGTATTTAAGTTAAGTATTGTCCAAGAATGTGACACGAAGCTTTTCAAAAAAAAATCCCCCATCCAAAACTACTCTTTACATGAAACAAATTTCGAAAATTATGATTTTCTTAAAACTGGCTCTAACAATTTTGATTAAAATATCGTATATTAAAGATATTTAACTGACATATAAAATGTACATTGAATTTTCTGGGAATAGCCCGTGAAAACTTCTTTATTCTGGATGAATTTTACGGAATTTTGCATAACTGCTAAACCGTAAGAGATGGACGAAAGCATAAAGCACAAAAAATGTAGAGCACGTTAAAGCACACAATTTACGTTATATGATTTTTTTCGTGGAGTTGATCGTTTTTTAGATATTCCTTGTTGTTGGTTTCAGCTTTGAAAACATACTTTTCTCATACAGGAATTTGTCAACTCCTCTCCATACAAACAAAGGAATTCAGTCACATAGCAACCAGCTTTTGGCTATCACTTTAACCTATGGTACTCCCTTATTTTGCTTCTAACAAGGAAGCAAGTAATACGACTATTTCTGCTAATTTTTTCTCGATTAGATGAAGTAAATAGAATAATTTGTTGCAGAGATATAGAGAAAGCTATGTGAATGTAACACATCAGATTTTTTTATTTGGAAAATATACTTTTACTTTCTAATTCAATTGTGAAACTAATTCAACATTCAGTTTAAAAGGATACTGTTAAACTTTGGGAAACCAGCTAGTTTGGAATAAAGTGACAAATAGTCCTAAACACGAATTGTATTTGATAGGATAGTTAAATGAAATGGACTATTAACAATTTATTATATATAGGAAAGGAGATTTAAGCATTATTAAGGAGATTAAGTATTATGACTATAATACTTAATCAGTTCTCAAACGGTGTTTTACGCATTCAAGAATGTTTATTCATCGAATGTTTTTTCTTCTTCTTCTTCTTCACTGCCTCATGAATTATGATATGGCCAACCGTGCCTACCTACTATACGAATATCGATAGCAATAATATAAATCGGAAACAATTATTTTATTTCAGTTTTTAATAACTAATACATGAAATAAAAACAAACGTTATTTTATTGAGGTTATTGCACTTATATCATATACAAGAAAGACAAATAAAGACTAGTGTCACTCCCTTTTTGAAGTAAATACATTGTGAAGTGGATAAACGTTTAAACAAACATTGTAACTGATAAAATTGAAAGTACAATTGTACTACTGACAGTTATTAAAAGTGAAGGTTGGCTATCTGGATATTCACCTTGTTACCAATAACCAAGACAAGAGAATAAACAAACGAACGTCGGAGTGACAAGATTTCAAGAAATGAATATCAGCTGCGGTAAGATTTTTCGACAATATCGCTCCAGACAGATGGCCGCGATTGGTTGCAATTGCCTATTCTCAGCCATTCCATTGATGCTTTAATAGTTGAGCTGAATTGTCAAAATCAACTGACCGAAAAGAGTCATGGATTTAAAATGATCCTGTCATTGGTATAATCAATACATTAAGAAATGCATAAAACGTTATTTTTTATTGTTCCATTTATATCCCATCTTTAACAACATGGTCTTATTGGCGGCATTTCCTTTTAGAACATATTAATGGCGGCAATGTTGCAATTCGTGCAGCGATATCCTTAGGTTTTCTATTTTATGTCTTTAATTTTGATCATTATAATCGCATTTATCCTTTTAGATCTTTGCGGAGGATGGTCAATAATCTGGGCTAGAGAAAAAATTCCCATCTCCTAGCCGGGAAACAAACCGGAGACTCCTGGCACACCAAGCAAAAGCTCTACCAACTGAGCTCCGAAAACGTTAGTGTTAGATGCCAGCATATTCAATTAGAAAATTATCAAAATGTATGTGTTTTAACTCCAAAATCACGTAAATAAGTGTACCATTATTGTAGCAGAAGTAACAGCAGTAGCAGCAGCAGTAGTTATTAGCAGTAGTAATTATTATTATTGTCATCATCATTATTATTATTATTATTACAATTACTATTATTATTGTCTTGAAGGACTTCAGTGTCTAACATTTCAGTCTACGCTTTAAAAAAAAACAATTGCTTGGGCCTCTTGACTCTAAAGGCTTTTCCTATTCCTGACTACTTAGTGTAAGAATAAAGTGATAAAGTATGCCTTTGTTATGCATAAAACATAATACAAAAAAATGTAAAATTAGAATGGAGTAAAAACACAAAAGTAGCGTTAAATATATGTGGTTCTCAGGCCCTTAAGAACACCAGAACCCTCACCCTCGAACGTTCTCCACGGCAATTAACCTCCTTTAGCAATCTTAGATAAAAATGTCCCAACAAACGACCAACATTAGATTTACAAAGTCCTCCATTCCCTTATTGGTATCCAGAAATTGAGGTGGTAAATAATATTCGTTTTGTTTCTGCTGGTCAAGCAAAGAGAATGGATTTCAAACCGATTCGCTGGAAAAGATATAGAGAAGGGCTGTAAAATTTATAAAGAGAGGTAAAGATTTTGGGCTTACGAAAGCCGAAGAGAATAAATGGGAGCCGCTGAAACTTAGGCGTAAAATACATACCTAGGTTAGCCGCACTATTTAAAGTTTATACTGGTTCAAATGCTTGGGTGGACGGCATACTATGGACGAAACGATCATTTGTATAAAATTAAGGGTAGAAGGTACAGAGCGACGTAGCAATATTCTTTTATTAATAGGACCATTCAAGAATGAAATTAATTGCATATACCAGGCTTTCAGGGCTGCCCTCAGACCTTAAATAAGTTTAGGGGTAATTTAAACAGAATAAATGTTAAGATATTGAGTAAAGTAAATATTGTGAAGTAATTAAGGATCTCAAAAACGGTTCTATAGTATTAAAGTGAGCCTTTAGAGTAGGTAACTTTTTATAAACATGATGGTAATTGACATCTGAATAATAATTAGTTAGACATTTAAATAAATAATGTATATATACTTTTAATTTAACTGTAAGATTATTATAAGTGTATTTTGGACTTTTAACTCTGCCACATTCAAGCACCCAATCGCAGAGAATAATTACATACACATACACAAATGGTTAGCATGAATGTAGGCTAGCACGTTTCTGAAGAAGGTGTTGCCAATGGTGGATTTACCAGATTCAATTGAAGTAGCGCTCCAGGAATTCAGGGCACTCAACAATTTTCTGATGGCATCGAGTTTGGTTGCATAATGGTCGACAGCCTGTAGCCAAGTTTTCCCCTTTGAATTGCGCGGTTGCTGTGGCATATCAGGATAAACTTCTTTTTGAATCGTGCTCGAAGCTTTAATAAGAAAATTCACTTTTGAATGGTGTTTTTAAAATCATGTCTGTGCGTGAATGAAGGGCATCAACTCCACAAGCAACATGGATCAACCAGATATAAGCTATACTCACTGCTTCCGGTGTTAACCACGTATGGAGTAGAATCGCTTTTAAATGGCAGTATATTTTCATGCTTAGGGCCTACAGGCTATAGAGATTCCTTTGTTTTGTTGTTTTGTTCCTTTTTGATTTATGGACGATACATTGAATCAAGACAGTCATCTACCTCCTGCATAAGAATGTCTTCTGAAAACATCTACCTGCTACAGTAAAATTGCAAAAGTGCATATATATGTATAATGTTCTGTTGTACTGCTTAATGTATTTCAATTTTTTTTTACAACCAGTGGCATTTTCCGAATTGCTATTTACTGTTCGAAAAGTCAATCCAAATGACAATTTCAGGGATGTTAAAATGTGCCTACTGGTTTACATAAGAACTGGTTTACCAATACTTTACATGGAACTACTTTTTTCTCTTTCAGTTATTTTATTTAAAAGCACTTTGGTACTGTCACCACGCATGAGGCTAGTGCATAGTATTTATAATATGAATACTATGTAATACTGTAATAATATTTATTATACTATAATGTTATTCATATTTATAATGGTGTATAAAATATATTATTACGTACTAATTTATATATTTGAACATTATTTTTGCCCAACTGCTTTGACCTACAGTCACACACCAAGACGAACGTGAGAACTGCTGCAAAAGAATACGGCACTGTCACAATATATATTAAAATGCATATACACGTACTTTACATATACATAAAACACAAATATGTCTATATATTTTAAAGTTCTTTTGATTTTTAAATATATTATTACGAGGTTATTTTATTTGAAAATGAAATTTTTTCAGAACTAAGCGTAGCATGCTGTACTTTACGTAGTTTTGCTGAGGATAAATTTTTGGTGATAGGAAGATGAAAGAGTGGAGTGAAGTAAATTTTATTCGAAGGAATGAGTGGTTATAACGGTTTAGGTAAAAATGATTAAAAACTAAAACGTAAGTTGGAATATAAAAATGCCATAAAAAGATAAACTTTAAATAAATGGTTCAGTGTAATTCCATGAAAATCTATTAATTAAATGTGTGTATACATATTTTTTGTTAATGTTCCGTTTTATGATAGCTTAGTAAGCTAATATGTGTTCTTAATTTGTGGTTTCCAATGCATGGTTTGTTTTAAGATAGCTTTTATATTTAGCTGGCTACCACTTAGCTACTTTACCGACCATCAGTTAGTGGGTACAAAAGAGTAAGCTTTTTTTATTATTTTTCGTTTTTTATCTTAACTTTTTTGTAATAGCTATAGCTATATGTCTGTACAATAACAATTAGAAAGGTAATGGAAATAATAAATTGATAGTTTGGCAATGCATGTTCCAGTTTAGGTATTTTTTGTACTTTACGTATAAGGGACGTAGCGAGCCACAATTGACAACTTATTAAAATCTGTACTAATCCTGAAATCCCCCCGAATATATAACCCGCATTACCGACATCCCGTACACAACATGAATTCAAAAAGTATGCGAGTATTCGGGAACATCGGCTAAATTCAGCTTTGTCAATTGGTTGCAATATATAGAGAAATACCTTACCCACACTTTTAATGTATTGGAAGACAATATGTTATCTTTGATCCAGCAACACTAACATGGTATATGGAATGCTTGCCCATATTGAAATAAAATTAATTACGATGGAAACAAGAGGTGTAATCAATATGTATTGCATTAATTTTAGCTGCTCATAGCGGTAATAATACGAGAGCGGTTTTTTTCAACCTTCGATAGGCTATAAATAAAAGACAAGTTCATAGAAAATAATTATTTTATTACTAAAAGTTTTGTACTTATGGCACCTTTTCAGCATAATCAACGAAAATATTGAGACATTTATCGTAACTGTGAACAAGCTTTGCTATATTCGCTTCAAAAATCTTGCCGCCAATGATTTCAAATGAGCATTGACGTTTTTTTGAAGATCTTCGTTATTTACGACGTTTGCGGAGAGTCATTCAAAACAAAAGAAGAGGAATGCTGACTTCAGAAAATGTGTTGATCCATGACAACGCCCGTCCACACACTGCTGACACAACCCAATTTCAATGGGAGATTTTCGATCATCCGCCATACAGTCTTGACGTCGCACCTTTCACCATTTCCCTGAACTGAATACGTCAATGCTCATTTGAAATCATTGGCGGCATCATTTTTTGGAGCGGATATTGCAAAGCTTGTGCCTAGGTACGATAAATGTCTCAATTTTTTAGGTGATTATGTATAAATAGTAATAAAATAATTGTTTTCTATGAACTTATGTTTTATTTATAGTCTATCGGAGGTTGAAAGAAAAAAGGTCATCGTGCATATTGGTGAGCCTTATAGATAGCGATGTAATAATGAATAGAATAGGAAATACAGGTATAATATTATGAGCATTTTATTTAATTTAGCTGTTCGTATCTATTATTAGTATGTTTGTGGGTCTTGGTGTAGAAATCTGCTAAATACAAATGTAAAACGCCAATATGCCCCTTGGATAAATGATACAGCTATGCAGTTGGATGTTGAGCCACTTGAATCTTTCGTATTCCAAATAACAATGCTTATAATGCAGATAACAATAAGTTTGGCAAGAATAGTTTTTGAAGAATAGGTAGAGAATTCGTGTGCAAGTAATGTCTCAACATTTTTTAGCCAAATTTATAAATTTTCTTAACATTACATTTTTCTGTTGTTTTTATCAACTTTGATCATGTTCTTGATACACCTCGCTCCTATCGTACACGTGTAGAACACGTCAGTATCACTAAATTACTTCGGTCCGCCATTTTGATCTGAATATTAGCCCATGGTTCTAAATTGCTGAAAATTTTCCGATTTCGTAACACTACCTGTGATATTATCGCACCCATTTCGAGGTTAAATTATTTATGTATTGGCACCTTATTAGTCGACTGTTACAATGGTCCTGCCCGTGGGTAATTCGTGTCAGTCAGCATTATATCCAGGTGACCTCCAACTGCGCTTTGCCCGAGGATAAGCCAAATTGCTAACCCTTATGAACTGTCCGTCACCTCGCCCTGCTCACCCATTGGCTAAGAGATTTGGGCGGGCAGGATCTACTGCACATTGCCATTAAGACAGTTACACCTCTTTAAAAAAAATGTAATACCGTTACAGATAAGGCGGCATGACCACTTTGCTAAGGAGGAGCTTGTGCACTTAGTGACATTGAGAATAATTGTCTATAATTATTAAAATATGTTCTGCATTTGTTCAAGTTTCATCTCAATTCTCAGTTTTCGTATTAAATATTGCTTTCTGTGCCTCTCATTTGAGTTGTACAAAATGATTACCAATATATGATTAAATTTAGATAATATTACCTTAATCACTATCCTCCTCCTGCTCATCATCATCATCATCATCATCAGGCATAAGGGACACGGTGGAAGTTTGACTACAGTTGGTCAAAAAATCGAGAAAAAAATTATTTCAAATAGTTGTTGGAACCTTTGGACATCTACAAACAATCAATGTTTATTTCTCCCTTTACTTGGGGCTTGCCAGTCATTTAAATATCCTACAATGCGAAATATTATTTTAAGTAGAACCCTAAATATTATTAAGAAGCTCATTCTAGATATCCTGCCAACTTCTTTAAGTTTAAAGATCATAACTACTAATACTCTAGTTTTAAACAACCCTTATATTCATAAAATGATATTAGAATGTCATTCTAATGGTGTATTGATATAATATAATTGCAATTCATTTTGGGAAAAATCCTAAAAGTGGTGGTAATATACTTAGAGATAGTACTGAAATATTTCCTAGCACATTATCTCATTTTCTCAAAACTACATTTTCAGTCTTTAAAAATGTTGCACGCGCCTGAAGTTTTGTTTTACAACTAAAATATCCCAGAGCACGAAAAATTATCTACTTTAATATCAAAAGGCCAAAATTTTCCTAACAGTATTCTCAAAAATAAATGTATATAAAATAATTAATTTTGTAGTTTAAAATTCCAAACTCCTTTGAGAAATTATATTAATTCAGTAATCAAAGTTTTTAAAAATCCATCTTTAATATAATGTTGTGTACTTTAAAGCACCAATTTAGAATATTTCAACCTATTTTCTCAAATTTTGAGTCGAGGGAACATTTTTATGCAACATTTACATAATGACATTTATGAAATAAGCTATTGTCCAATTTGAATGAAATTTGGTATTCATGTTGAATTTATAAAAATGCAATCACAGTAAAACTTTTGAAAATATATACATATATACAAAATATAGAAATTTTAAAGTTCAGTCCCAGTGTCTCTTAAGCCTCGAAAGATTTATCTGAAATTGTTGCTGTGTCTATCTATTCTCCGAACCTGCTATATGTTTATAATTTAGTAGCAACTTTGGGATGCTGTAGTTTTCTATTCTTCTATGCACATGTTCCTTCTAGTTGCTTCTTAATTGGTGCATTTTCTCATTCAACTTAAAAATACAGGGTTCCTTTCTGACCACATCACTTCTTCTTTTATCCAATAAAATATAACTCACAATGCTCCCAAAACTTCGAAAATTAATTTAGAGTGTTAAGCGGTTTCTCTTGAGTGCATGTATGAATCTGCAATATCAACCATCTTTTGCATATCAGCCGCAAATATATTGCAATGCTCAACAAAATGTGTAGGGGGAGGTTTTCTAACAGACAAAAGATAGAGAAAGCAAGTTATTATCAAATGTCTCATCATTTGTAGAGCAGGTAAGAAAACAACTGATAGTGTATGATTAAAGCACTAAGAGTTTTATGCATATTCATGAAACCCTCAATGTGTACATTCTGTATATTTTGGTATGCATAGATACGGTATAGAAAAGACAAAAATTATCATTCATATAAAGTTTGCTTCAGACTGGAAGAGTTGGTTGCATCATTTCTAATCGAGATCATTGTTCTGTTATTAATTATTATTTCTTATCCGAAAGATACTTGGTGTGAACGCCTGAATATAAGGTTGTCATAACAGTTGAAACGTTTGCTCTTGAATAATTTTGCAATATCGCGCGTGAGTTGTTTGAAAGCAATTAAGTGGTAAAACTAGGGGCCTCTATATACCCGCGCTATCTCAACCCAGACACGAAATTTGACATATCTTTTTGATCAAAGTAGAGTACTAATAGAAATGCAAATGTTTTACACTATGACTGTACAGATAAAAGTATATAATTATTAGAAAGGTAGTTTTGATTACTGCATGGTAATTGTGGATATATACGTACCTATATTTTGAATTTAGGAGCCTGATGAAAATTGCAACATATCAGTTACTTAGATCAGCATATCACACACACTGTTAAGACACAAAACATATTTTTAATTATTGCCCCTCAAGTTATTATCTAGTTGCAACTTATTATTCTTTGTCTTCTTTCGCTGTTTATTTCGATGCAAAGATATCTTTTGGCAGAATGTATAATTGAACCCGGCCTTCTGGTTTATACTGAAGACTTTGTGCTTCTAATTATCAACCATCCCTTCTATGTGTACGAATCACTTCCATTTCAGGTTATAACTATTATGACTTATGTGTGATTGGTTCCTCGCATAATTCATTTTGAGAATCTGGAGTCTTAATGTACAACGTTTATCGGATAAAGGGCATTTCAGATGCTTATCTTCTTCTTAAGTCTGTTGAGAACACAGCAGCGGAGGAGCTCTTCAAACACCTTATGAAATTTAATTATAGTATGCTTTGTTAGATTATATCTTAAAATTCTTGTATATTTCCACATATATGTTTGAACTTGGGATACCTATATTAAAATGGTGGCTCAGTGTTGCCAGTTTATGGTTATCGGACGCAATGGGACGTTCTCTCGAGCACGGTGTGGACTCGTATCAATACTGCTTCCAACTTAATCAGACTATCGAAGTTTTCGTGTTGTTAGGTAATCCGACATCTAAGAGCTCAGAAACGTTTTATTTTCTAAGTTATAGCTCCTTATTTTCTATTGCAATTTATATGTTATTCCTAAACCTCATCTTCAGAAGAAAATTGAATGATCTGATTGTCTTCAAATAATGTCACCTAGGAAAAGCTGCAGACAACAAACCACAATACAATATTAAACATATCGAATATGTTATTAAGGTTGACTTCTAATAGGTAGTGGCTATTTATATTAAGTTATTTTATGGGAAATTCGCTCAATCCATATTGTGGCATTTACACACTCTAAGATCAGGATTCTATTTCGCGGCTGCAGATAAAACTAGCAGTAACCAACATTAAATAACAACTTGGTTGGCTTCCATGAAGGCCCTGTCATATTTGAAAAGGGATCATTCTAAGCTACTGTCGAAAGACCGCTGCTTACAATCGTATTTATACGGAAACGGGCAGTCCTTCCGGCTAATTGGCTGTTAACCTGTCATTGGTTTATGTTTTGTGAATAATGTTTCCATACTCCATTAAGAGTTCACTGAATAGAGAATTTCTTATGTTTACAAATCTAATATATTTCATTTCTGTAGCTATTCTGCAATAAACTTGCAAACTTGTATTCTATCTTCTTCACACACAAACGGTGTTATTAACACAAACGGTGTTATTACTTACTTTTTAAAGGTAAAAATTAAATAAAAGGATATATTATACTCTATTGGGTTCTATATGATGACTTTGAAATTTGGTTTTCTTTTCATGGCCAGAAATACAGAAAACGAACGTCACCTTCAAATTAAAATTATAAGTATTGCAACATCTAAACCAATAAAAAAAACATACATCAAATGCTTGACTCCCCAAATTGTGTCCTTCAGCAATCTATCTATTGTCTATTACGGTTTACCAATTAAGTAAAATTCGGCAAAATCCATCCAGAATAAAAAGGTCTTCGGAGACTATTCCCAGAATATTCATATTTATAATCATTTAATTTGAACATGTTCAATGTAAAAGGCAGTTTAGGATGGGATGAATTTCTTGAAAAACTTCGTGTTGTATCCTTAGAAAGAGCTGAACTAAAATGTCAATTTTGGTATTTAATGGACTGCTTTTTGTTTCCGAGTTATGCTCTTCACAGACATACACAGACGGACGTTGACGGACACACATATACACACACAGACCTTTCACTAAAGATGCTGTGTTTTGAATTCACGTGATCCCAAAACATATGTTTCTGGTGAAATCTCGAAATCGAATTTTTGGCAGGAATACAACATTCTCCCTACTTATTATTCGGAGTAGAGAAAGTAAAAATGTTACGAATTCTTGCATTATTATTATTATTATTATTATTATGAGAAGAGGTCATAAGCAGCTTAAATCTCATGTTGTCAATCTGGTGGCTATATGGTGGCCTGTTTTCTATACATATTCAGCCAAAAGGGTTTGTTCGTAGTTAAGAAATCTAATTGATCTTCCTGTCTGGTTAATGTATAATGCGACGCAATTACAATTAACGCTTATGCTTGAGTTGAAGGGAAGCGAAGTTCTATCATTAACGGGGTAAAGTGGATTTTAACTTTTTAACTGATCCTCTTAATGGGACATTGAAAGCATTATTTGAAATTATAAATCAGTTGGGGTTACCAGACACTAAGAGCACTAGCAAGTAGAATTGCCCGTTTCAGAATAAATGTGAACGCATACAATGGTCATTGGTAGTTTCCAAAACAAACCCTTAAAAATAAAACATTTTTGCAAATCTTTATTCAGATTACGTGGATGTTAGATAGAAGAATACGCCATTTTAAGAATAGTTTGTTGAAGGATGTAGAGCAAGTTAAAAAACCCATACGTAAAAAAAGAACGAAAGTCTGTTTTATAAAATGAAGCAACCAAGTTGCTATGAACTATATGTAAGAACCTGAGAGGGGAAACCAAGAGCGTGCTATATATACGTTCATGAAAACGTATCAGTGAAGCGTGCAATCTAAAATGCCCAAGCGCGATACGATTCGTTCTAAGGGACTTGTTCGAAGCGATATTTGCTGTCCAGAATAGATGGTCTTTCTTGATTTATTGACGTTCCAAGCGATGTAAATAGTACATTCACAGCTGAGCAAACTCTTGTGTGCAAAATATAAAAGTGGTCGAGAATTTGTTGGTATATTAGGATGATGGATGGTTTCACCCAGATTAAGTCAACGGGTTTGTATTAATTCATAAGATTATGATAATGATAAGTAGTAAATTTGTAATTCATTCCCATTTGCATGTAGTATTTGTAAACTGTTTATTTTCCTTTGGATGTCATACTGAGTAAGGAGAACGATTTTTAAATACTATTTTATATGTTTGTGTTTATAGTTATAAGTTCTTGATAATTTGCACCGTGATTGAAACAGGGTTCATAACAAGTGGTGAGTTTACGTACACTAAGTTTCATTATTTTATGCGCGTGTTTAAATAAATTATAATTTGACATAGCCATTAGAAATATATATATTTTAAATTTAGCCTGATATTTCGGTAAAGCAGACAAAAATTATATCATGTGAAACCTTATAAAAATTAAAGCCACAAATCGTAGTATTTAGCTGCAGGTTAAAGAAAGTAACGACTATAATTTATAAGGTATGAGCTTTTCAAACAAATAAACTTTGACTCTTTTACCTCTTGACCAAAACGACAACTTAGTATTACATTAATTGAATCTGATTGCTCGATTTTCGTAACCTTATAACGACGACGTTAATGTGGCAACAATGACGACCATTACAGACCTGAATGTAGTCATTTCCTTATATGGATTAAATGCACGATTTTCCAGAGGGAGGACCTGGAACAGATTTACATCATCATGCTGGAACACCGAGTTGTTACAACATAACCCCGCTACAGTAGTGCATTAGGTGACCTGGCGAAATGTGGCCCGAGAAGGACACACATATAAGAAAGTGAAATCACTCAACTAAAGTCCTGGGCGTGGGGTCACTCTGGTAGCCCACGTCCAAGCTTTCCGGTTGCACAAGTTGCCGACCCTCAGCAGTCAATTTGCACTCTATTTTCAAATGCAAGTTTGAATTATATGGGAATTAGAAGCTTCACACCATGCTATTTTAACATGTCTAATAGGATAGTGAAAACATCTGATGTGTTTGTTCACGTTAATGTCTCTATCTGTTCTGCAAACAAAATAAAATATTACTCTTTTATCTACATAGCACTAATTAAGATAAACATTACCAGAAATGGTTCTATTACTTAGTTCCTAACAAGTAAAGGGAAATAGGAAAACACTAAGCTAAAGTGACTATAAAATATTTCAAAAGCTGCCACTATGCAACTGCCATTGAAATTCGATTCTTTATGCATAGCTAAGAGTAAAGCAACAGAGATATAGAATAGTTGAGGACTTCCCGTTTGAGCAAAGTTTAAGTATTTTAAAACTGAAACAAATAACAGGGAATACCTCGGAATTGGCTAGCTCTAACAAAAAATAAGTATATGGCATCAATTGTGTATTGATATCTAATTTTTTGGTGTAGCAAGCTTTTGCCTATCTCCTACGGTTTACGAGTTATTCAAAAGTCATTCAGAAATTCATTCAGAATGAAGAGAACCTCAGGGACTATTCCCAATAAATTCATGATATATATTTTATTTCTCATGTAAACATGTTTAATATAGACATTTAATCAAATTTGTTAGAGCCATTTTTCAGAAAATCGAAAATTACGAAATATGTTCCATTGTTCATTGGGGGGATTTTCCTGAAAAACCTTCGTGTCAATCCTTGGAATGGTAATTATCTAACCTATTTTTCATTTTTGAGTTATGATTTCCACAAACACAAACACACACACACACACATATAAACCACACATGGGCCTTCATCGAAAATGCTTTTGTTTTGATTCAGGAGACCTTACAACACACACACACACACACACACACACACACACACACACACACACATTGGCCTTTATCGAAAATGGTTTTGCTTTGATTTAAGGAGCCCTCAATGCATTTCCGGTGGAATCTCGGTATCGAGATGTAATACATTCTCTACCTACCTTGAACGTTATACATATGTGCTAGAGAAACTAAATCTGTATATAATGGCAGGAAGATATCTTTAAACTAAATATCAAAAGGTATTTTTAAATCATCACCAATCATTATATTCCGTGAAATTGTAATGCTTTGGAAGTACATTTCCGCAAGCTCTAATTTAAATAATGTTATTTAATGTTCGCGATTAGTTCAATAGACATACCTATACAAATACATAGAAATAGGTATATCTATTGCATACATATTACATTCCCTATTCTTTATTTCACAAATCATTATTACTAAAGATCTTCATCTACTTACTTCAGTTAATCGAGGTATGAATTTGCAGAAATTATCTTATTGCATATTTCCTTGTAGATAGAAGGAGATTAAGAGATGGCCTAAGCGAAAATAGAGATGGAAATGGCGTGTTATTTATGGACGCTCTTTAACTACTGTGGTTCTCAGCGTTCCATTCTAAATTGGGCCTGAAAGACAGCTTAATTTTGCTCACAGGCCTCTCTATCAGGCTTGAGGTTCTTTTACGTGCCGTAAATCTACGACACGGGAGCAACGGTTCTATTTCCTTTCCGAGGGAAGCCATGATAAGGACTTTTACACCCGAAAAAAGCCATCGTCCTCCGCCGGGTTTGAACCCGCGATCTTGGGTATATGAAGTTAGCATGGTTACCATTACACCTGGCTTAAGCGAATGTTAAATATTTTAATTACGGGTCACTAGAGATAGCTTTGAAATGCTACCTTCTTTAGATACCCAAGGGAAAAAATAGCTGCGATTATAACTACCAGTATAAGTTTATGACATAGAATAGTTCTAAAATGGTTAACTTCACAAAATTATTATTTTACATACATTGTGTGCATTCTGGTCTAGTAAGATTTCTGTCCATTTCTTTATGCAAAAGACAGTCAGATTAAAGAGGCAATAAAAGACTATTCCAAGAAATATATTTCATTTGTCATGAAATATCTTAAACATGCGGTATTTTAATAGAGATTATTAGAGAGACGTTTTATAAAAATAAAAAATTGCAAACAAGTTTGTATTTAAAAGTTGCTTGGGATGAGAGAATTTATTGAAAATCTTCATCTAGGAGAATACTGAAGTCTGCCTCAGTAGGGTCGCGGTATCTGCCTCACATTCAAAAGGTCCCGAGTTCGAAACTTCCATTAGTTATCCGGATAAGGATTTTGGGGATTTCCCTTATACTGAGAAGACGAATGTTGAGTAACTTTAAGCTCTATGGACCCCGAGCTCATTTGAGTATTATTTCACGCATTTCTTTCATCGTCCGATATTGACGTTACACAACGTTAAACTTTAAAAACATGCTGAATATAAATACCAAATTTAGTTTAACAACATTTTTGTTGTTGAGTTATGATGTTCACAGACATGCGCACACACACGGGATCTTTTTCTAATTTTTTTTTTGTTTCACGGGATTCTAAAACATTTATTTCCAGTGAAATCTAGATATCAAATTTGTAGGTGGAATACAATACCCTCTCTATATATGCTAATGCGTGGAAAAAAATGTGATAATTCAATAACGATATCTAGAATGGAACCCGGATCCTTAATACCAAACGTAGCAGCGTTACCACAAATATGGCGACGATTTGTGAGGAAGAATTAAAACATTTTAGGAAAAGAGAGTTGTTATATTCCAAACATATGGAGCACACAAATCAATGAGGTGAAAAGTGTGAAAATACAAATAATCCTGCGTTGCAATTTAAAGTGGTCAATTTGAAAACATTCCTTCGAGTTAAATAATCCGTTTATTTTAATACTTTCATTCTGTTTTTCACATGAAAACACACATCTTGCGCATTGTGTAATTTGAATTATAGAGTGAGCTGGAACCGATAAATAGAACGCTTTGTGCAACAAACATTGCGACCAACATTTTTAGTTCAGGTTTAAGCTGATTTACTTTTTGATTTTGAGGGCTTCTCTATTTGTCAGTGGTTACCCTCAATTCTCATTTTCCATTCTTCTCGGTCGTTCCAATCTCATATGGTAGATTTCTCTCTCTCTCTCTCTCTCTCTCTCTCTCTCTCTCTCTCTCTCTCTCTCTCTCTCTCTCTCTCTCTCTCTCTCTCTCATCATATTTCCATGCACCTCTTCCTCCTTTCTCAAGGTAACTTTCCAACAGCGTCCTAGGCCATCTCTCCTCATTCATTCGGTTGATATGTCCATACCATTGTAACATCCTACTTCATTCCTTTGTATAACTGACTCCTCCATTTCCATCATTTGCTTTATTTCCACATTCCTCCTTTTTTAAGTCTTGATACTCTCGCTCCTCTAGACTTCATCCATCTCCACTGTCTTATATGTATTTATTTAGTGTATTTCTATCAAGATCCATCCATAAGCTAACATACTCTCTACAACTGTTAGAAGAATTCTTCTTTTATATACAAATTTTCACGTTAAATAGGATTCTATTCAGCATTTTGATTCCTCCTCTTGCCTGTGTCACTCTATGATCCACGTCTACGTATCAACTCCCTGATTGATTTATTATGTATCCCTAAAATTAAAATTGTATTTTTTTAGCTTTGAAAATGTTTGCGATGTATTGCTTTAACCCGCGTTTTAAACTCATTTTGTATGCCTAATTTTTAACTCAAATTTTAAAATACCTCACGAGTATAGTTCTTAAATACATGTTATGAATAATCCTTTAATTGCACAAAAATCTCCTCTAGTGTTGCTAGAATAAATTAAAGGCTGAAGATAAGACTTGGAACAACCGAGCTTAGTTTTATAATTAGTTAGATAATCTGTTAAATACGGTGATCAAAAGTTCAGAGTAACCAGCCAGGTTCAGATTATTTCACGTTGGCAGAGGAGGTACATTAGAAAGACGTTTAATTTAAACCGCATGTCTTATCTCGTCAAAGGTGCGTTTAAAGTTCCGCTGATACATCTAATGAGGTTCCGTTTATGGTCAAGATATCAATTGCTGTTAATTCATAGTTTTAATTACAGAAGAATATTAAGAACCAGATCTACAAAACCGAATTAGTTTAAAGCTGCTTGTTAGCCATTGGAAGACTGCTTTACAAAACGATGGTTATTTCTTCACTATTCTTTTTCTTTAAAGAGGTATACTAGACGAAGGATATAATATACAAAACATTTAATTAAATGAATTTATCATCGAATACTTGGTTTTTCATCTTTGTAGTTTCTATTCTTATAAACATTTACCATATGCTCATTTTGGATATTCTTTTAAAGTGTGTAGAGCATTTATATCCTTCATACATCTCCTGTCAAGATTATTTTAGAATTACTTATTACTATAAATGAAGTTAGGTATATATGATAAAACTCATAAAATACAAAAGTAATTAATGACTTTCAAATAGAACAAGAATTTGTTATTAACTTCACGTCTGGTAGGTCATATGGGACGATGAATTAAATCAGTGGAATTATGCTCAAATAATCTCAGGGTCCATGGGTTTTAAAGTTACTCAACATTCGTATTTTCAGGATAAGGGAAAACCCCGAGAAAACTTTTCCGGTTAACCCCCCTAAGTGAGAACAAAAGTTCCAAAATTTATCACATCCTTCCGTAAAGACACCCAACATATGAACATACAGCAAGTTATAAACCTATTACAATGCGTCTAATTAGAGCAATAGATGTTAGAGGTATAGATACAGATATTTTATATGTATCCACTTTTCTGTGTTAGTATTTTTATTCTATTCGTCTGCAGTCATATACAAACCAGCCACATGATTTCAAGTTATAAACCTATTACAATGCGTCTAATTAGAGCAATAGATGTTAGAGGTATAGATACAGATATTTTATATGTATCCACTTTTCTGTGTTAGTATTTTTATTCTATTCGTCTGCAGTCATATACAAACCAGCCACATGATTTGCTATTTGTTTTTTGTATGGTATTAAGTGAGCCGCGAAATGAATAGCCTCTGTCAGTATGGATTATTATTTTTGCTCCTGCCTTTTTATACGTCAATATGGGACCTGCTGATGTGTGGGATCATTGGCTTTGTACAGAGCATTCCAGCTCAAGCTACAATATAACATCGTTACTGAAGAGATCTGCCCACTCAACGTTACGCTTTCTCAGACGCCATCTCGGGAAAAAATAAACACGAATGACCTGTGTGTGCCACATCTACTCGGAAACAAGCAACTCTTAATAAGTAAAAGTTTTACCCGTAGACATAACGTATGGTTTGCACACATATTTATGCTTTCCATGCATATTACTCTGAACTGAAACATTATTTTTCACGTAGGAATATATATCTTAGAAGTACAATATAGTCTAAACATTGATAGCATTATACCAAACTTGAATTGTTTCATGCTTTTTTAAATAAGACGTTATAATATTGTAAGCTTTTAATACTTTTTATCTTTTTAACCTATCTTTCTGAATTATGTTAAATGATATCATTTTCAATACATTCAATTCCATTTTTATATGGTGCTTCTGATGAATTGCATTATTTCAGGAAAAGTTGAAACCAGTGAATTATAGTTTTATTTACATGAAATATCTGAGGGTATCATTAGAATTTAATATAAAATCTGAACATTTGTGCAGCATATAAACATTAAACTAGAAATTGATTTTGCATAAATAGGAAATTAAGTAGTTTGAAACAAAGTTATTTAACAGGCTTGGATGATGGGGATCATTAAATGCGTATACTTATACATTTTATTTTTTCTGTTTCAGGTATGTGTGATCCAAAACCAACTCGATTGCTTTTGGTATGTATAAATGCATCTCAACTTTACACTACAGCTTTATGTATCTATTATAACGCGGTTTCGATTCCCGTGGAAAATTTCTCCCTCGCTTGGAGGATTGAGTGTGTGTCCTTTCATCATCACTATCTCGCTGAAAGGAAATAGCAACACCACCGCAGTCTCATCTCTGCAAGCACGAGTTGTGGTTTCTCACATAATTCCGTTCCGGCAATTGACCAACATTGGGGTTGAGTAGGATTAAATTTGGACAGGGTCCCCAGGACATTGGGGCAGGACACTGCTGTAGAGCCTTAGAGCTCTTTGCCTCTTACTGAACCCAGGGAGGGAGGGATGAGGGAAGAGACACGAAGATCGACTAGATCCTGAGTCTTCCAGCATGCCCCAAAGGGTCCTCCAAAATCAAAGGTTAGTCTCGACCGAGTATTTCCGATGACGACGACAGGACAGTTAACAATGCGCAGTCCACATTCACCCACAATCCACCGAACACCTCGCCTGGCCCTTCAACTCTCAGAGAAAGCTGAAAATTCGGAGGATGTAACCAATCCTTCCGCACCCCTGGAGATCGGGATAACCCCTAAAAAGCCTTATTTAAGATAGGCCTGCCACAGGGGAATGTGAGTCACAAACAAAATCGTACCAGTTGGGGTTAAATACTTGTTATTATCATCAGATAACTTTAAATTCATTAGTGCATATAAACTCTAACTTCCAAATGTACTCCTCGTAATTCGAGGTTTATTCCTGCCAATTTATTATATGAATAATTACTAACATTTAAGTTTGACATTTATACTAAAATTTACTGGTTTGACAAGATGACACCGAATCACAAATGGGAGAAGATCAATTGGATTACCTGTGTCTAAACACTGGTGATTAATATCATCAGCAGTATCTATAGAGACAAGAAATACATATGATCTGTTTGTATAAAATGTAAAATAAAATAGCCTTGCAGTTCATATGTTTGTGATGATTGGGTTCAGTTCATCTTCAAACTGTATTTTGTTCATAGGACTAAACGAGTAATTTTTGGTTCGTGTGACCTTTAGACACTGTATGTTGTTTGACATGGTCATGCCGTGTTTGTAAAGCTGATTTGTATTTCTGTTCTTATTAAAGACCACATATTTCGGAATGAAACCAGGGCTCAAAGGAAAAACAACACTGGTATTTGTTTACTATTCCCTTAAAAGCTAACACTAAAGGTTTTCTTAGTTTTACATTATGAAAAATATTGTCACGATGGGATTTCTGATATACTATCTACTATAACAGTATCACCTTAAGTGCGACAAATATTGGCGTTCTCCGCCAAATGTAACGATACGGGGCTGAAAAAACTAGATGATTATGGGATAAGAGTTTCAAATTATCCCACCCTTAAACTAAAAGATAACAGGGCGGTGAAAGGTAAGTAGAGATTACTTGAAATCAGACGCTACGAGAGAGGTAACTTTATGCACAAAGATAATAATAATAATAATAATAATAATAATAATAATAATAATAATAATAATATTATAATTATTATTATTATTACTATTTTGATAATGTTTAACGCCCGCATTTTCTGCTGTGACACCGCAGGCGATGACACACTGATGATACATGGAACAAGTATGGAGAACCGGTGGAATACGGGGGAAACCGGAGAACAGTCCCTGCGCCACTTTGTCCACCAGAAATATCACATGCGGTTGTTGATGATAATGACGATGATGAGGTTTTTACAGGTTGATGATAAATCATTTTGAGGTGGTCATCTTACCTCTTAACCTGGAGAGTGTGGTACGTATTCAAAGGCATTGCGGGAGTTTTTGAGATTTATAAGTCCCCTTCGGTTACTAAGCGATGTAGAACGAATAGCAGCGATGGTCAAAAGACATAGGGGTACCAAAACCTGGGGTTAACATGCTTCTCATTACTCACATCCGCAGTAGGCTAACATTATCCTAATACGGCTTAGCTGGCATTGCCAGAGGGCAAACAGGTTCGCACAAAACACTACGATACGGGAAATTCGATCCCACCAGGTCAGTTGTAGACAAGTGAATTAGCATCTGGGTGACAATGGAAGCCTTACTTCCGTGTCTCACAAAGTACATTGTCTCACCGATATTGAAATAAAATTAAATGCGATGGAAATGTCAGGAGTAATTAATGATGCATTGGGTAACTGTCATTGTGCAGTTGGGTTTTGAACAACTTGAATCTCCCGTATTCCAGATATCAATGCGCATATTGTTCTTTTCATTTTTGTTTAACATATTTCTACACAAAGATCCACAAACGAGCTTAATAATAAGTGCGTATAGCTAAATTAAATAGAATACTCATTATGTTAAACCTGTGTTGGCTGTCCTATTCATTATTATACCCCTATCTACTCACCAACATGTATAACTACCGCTATGGGCAGCTAAAATTAATACAAAGTACTGATTACACCTGAATTTTCTATCGTAATTAATTTTGTTTCTATATCGGTGAGATACATTCCGCGATTGTACTTTGCCAGATGTAGATGCAACGAAAGATTAATAACTCCATGGCACGACAGCTCACAAGGAACCTTGACCTACCGCCCGGCCGCTGCGTCCCCCATCTTGGTCCATGACAGACGTCATGGATGGGGTGCAGTATTGGAGGGTGAGACGTGCTCAACACATCGAATCCCTCTCAGCCGGTTAATGCGGTCCTCATGACCTGGACAACCCCGTAACGAAAGATTACTATCAGAAAATTGATAATAATAATAATAATAATATATGTTGTTATTATAGTTATTATTATTATTTTTATTGTTGGAAAATATAAATGCCAAAATTTAATCGTTACAGTCTCATTGCTATTAAAAGTCATCCAACATTTTTGTATTAACAAATAAAGCTATGTATATGCAGCTTTCATTGCATCAATATTATTTGTAACGGAACGTTATTTTCGTTTCCTCGTTTTCATAAAGAAGCATTTGGAAGATTTAGAGATAAGTAAATGTTACCAGTGGTTTTAAATGTACTTGTTTAATGTCTGAAGTTTCAAACTAATAATGCTAACTATTAGAAATTTTACTACAGATGATGTATAAAGCAAATAGGTTTCAGCTTACGTTTCATCCGTTTTGCTCTAATGGTTTAGAGGTTGTGGTCAAATTTGTTTATGTTTTTGTCACGTCACTAAAAAGTTCATTGTGATAAATAAATTTAAATTTTGAACTATTATTTTAACTTTAGGTTCACAACACACATACATTTTGAAATTACCCTAGGTTTCTCTGCGTTTCTTTTGGGTTATGCTCCAAAAATATTTAAATTTATTTGCGTGCTTTTTTGGTCATTTAAAGTTTTTATGTTTGAAAATTGAAAACATAAGCGTAAATACATCTGACAGTAAAACCTAACAATTCTTATTTATTGTACCTCTGTGAACATGTACAGAAAATCTTATTTGTTAACAGAAAAACTGCTCCGCAAGGAAGAAAAATGCTGTAAATATCAATAGAAAGAGAAATGAAGGAAAGATTTGATTGAATCACTCACATTAATATCCACCAGGTTGATAGACTGGACCCTCAGCTTTCCTTTTCCTCTCCTCTGCTGCTACTTTTCTGTCCTTTTCTTCTTACATTGCTGCTTTTCTACTGCAAACTTCGTTTTATACCTTGCAAGATGTGAATGTGATCTCGTCGAACTGACATTTTTCTTGCCGAGTCCAGTGTAGTCACACCTCCAATGCTTTGCTGTAAGTCAAAATAGGGCATTTAAAATGGCGCCTGGAGGTCTTTACCTTTTTTTATACTCAGGAATGTTTAAATCATTTTATGGAATTAAAATAAAAAAGTTTTTTTTTTTTTGTGCTTTTGATGAACATTCAGATATAAACACCTTTAAAGTCTCTTCTACAATGTATATAAAATTTAATGTTGTTTTTCATTCGAATTGGGTTTTAAAAAGCGTTTTTCTATTATTATTACATTTGAATATTTTATGCTGGCACCTGAAGTAGTGACCTAAGAAGGTCAACCTGGGTTTAATTTTAAATTATCTCTTACTCAAGTGCTGTTTCTGATATACCTCTGAAGCATTTCAGTTATGTATGTTTACCAATCTCTCTTTGTCATAATTGCTTCTAATCTTTATGTTCAATTTAAAAATAAATAATAAAAGGTTACTTAATTCTGTGAATTTAAATTTAAAATTTAATTAAATTTCCACTAAAATATTCAGTATAAGCCATAGTATTTAACGTATAACATTTTGATTAATATATTTTATTTAAATTCTTAAAGGATGATTAATAACACGAATATGATGTAGGAGATAACTTCATGAATATTTAAAACTAAATTTAATTTACAACAGAGCAACTTCCAAAATATTCATAACTGCACATCTAAGCATAAACTGCTTATGCAGGTTATGGCAAAATAAGATTTGCATATCTCGCTCGTTAACACGCAGTCTACAGTGGCTGAAGCCATTAATTTGGTTCCTCACTTTAGCAATGTATTTTGGTTCATCTTTATCTTAATTCTGAAAGTTCCAGCATGCGGTTTATATATTGAAGTCTCAATAGCATATAAAGAAACCGTTATGGGTGCAGCCATCATCCATTAAGTTATTCCAGTATTTCATTTCTGGTCTACTCTTGCATTCATTAGATTAGATAACTTGATCAACCAAAACCTTGTTTAAAATTCGGATGGTTTTAAAAATATTTAATATTTTTAAATATATGAATATCTGTAAAAGTCATTGCATTAAACTTGTCCAACTCCTGTTCTACACACGGCTCGTGTGAAAAAAAAATTAAATCAATATTAATTGATCATAATAGTTGGACTTGAAAGTACTTACAATATGTAAGTCGTCATTGGGGTATGTCATCTCAAAATAAATTGAGATTAATTTATGGTTTATCGGGTAACATGCGAGTCAGATGAGAAATTTAATGCTGTGCCGTCATGTTGTCATGGTAGCTCAGTGGTAGATCACCCGGCTAGAGACTCGGAGATCCGTGGTTCAAATTCCGGCTATGGCACTGAATGTTTTAATCTGACTCAACCTCTCCAACTCTTGTCCTACACACCGGTTGTGTGTAAACATATTTTATGAAGATATACACGTTGTAGGTCTAAAAAGTATATTTAAAAGCAAACAATTGTGTATGAACATTTCATAAAGAGCGGTCATTTTCCTCTTCATAACGTGTAGTGTTTGATAGTATTCAGGTTGACAGTAGCTTTGCTATTCTGCACTTTTTTGCTCACTGCACTTTTTTTATGTTGTTATTTAAATATTTATTTGGTTTTATTTGACACGTCCGCCAAAGAATTTCTGAAGAGTTAATATCTATAACTTCAAAGGCACTAACCATCATTTATTATTTGTTTCATTGTTTCATTTATATATCAATGGTCCTATGAGGGGTTTTGACTTGAGAAACCACTCGTCTATAGGCTCTTGAACACTCGGTTTTTAAACACTTTTCTTTTCTTTTCTTCAAACAAGCGCACATTCACTCTCACATTCATACTCTCTTTCATTATAGAGCTTTTCCCCGCCCCAGCTGGGAATCGAACCTGAGACCTCCGGATGAAATGTCAGTTCGCTGACAACTTGACTATGGAGGTAGTCTATTTATTCTTATTTCTAATATAAAATAAATAGAAACATTACTACGCGTTACTGATTCGATTCAGATGGCTCATGCGTTTCGTCTGGGACTGGCATTTGGGGGGGGGGATACTGGAGAGTTTTTCATTCCCCGAACCGAACTTTCTGTCCCTTCAGTTCCATTCCAACCAGTCTCTTTCAGGTTTATAAGTGTCAGTGACTGCGGTGGTGGTGCATGTACTCCGGAAATACAGCTCTCGGCGGCGGCGTGGGGCTGGAGTCATGTGTAGGACTTGGGAAGTTTAATAAGGCCAGAGAGCGGGCTTCTAGCGCTCCCGCGTTGAGATGAAAAACATCTTGAACCACGTTGCGGAGCCACAGCGGTGGTTCTTTCACCGCTGTCAGTTTCGGCTGCTCGTTGATGACTCAGGTCATCCTATACTCCTGGGGTTGGACGCATATCCTATGGTAACCTCAGCATTTAGGTTATGATTAAAGGTGAGTATAATATGTTTTTATGTGTGGTAAGCAACAGCACGAAATTGTTATTAGCTGCCTAAGGAATTCTCAAACAATAAATAAGACAGTTTAATATTTACTTTTGTCCTGGCTTTTATGCTTGAAAGTTGCTTAGCCTGTTCATTCGATTGTTTTGAATCTAAGAACTTAATAACTGAGCTAACAGCTTAAACTACAATGCTTAAAATGTACTACAGCAGAGAAACTATAGAAAGTAAAGGATTTATGAAAGTATAAGAAATAAGAGGAAAATTTTTAGCAAACATATATATATATATATTTAATATTTTGTAAATGGTTTAGGAAATTTGAAAATAAAAACAAGTGCCGACAGAAAATTCATCATTTAACATCAAACTGTAGTATTTTTACAGTTAAAGTACAAAGAAATATGAGAAGTGACTTCCCTTCAGCAGAAAAATGTATTATCACTATACATAGAGCTGTATATTTCTTCACATCTTTCAAAGAATATTCCAATTAAGTTACGAGTATACTGGAATTGTGTATGTAAATGAACCAATTATGTAAATATAGCTTATATTTACTTTCTCTAGCACGCATGCACATACAACATAAATAGTAGCTAAAGAAGGTATTGTAGTTCAACCAAAAACTCGATGTCGAAATTTCACCTAAAATATATGCTACGTTAGAAAAATGCGCCATGTATTTCTGTTTGTGTGCGGTTGATTGGGTGTGGTCTAGGTGTGTGTCTGTGGGTATCACAGCTCAAAAATAAGAAGTCGGCTTAATACCAACTTAGCATTTAAATTCTGTATCTTCTAAGGATAAGGAACGAAGAATTTCAAGAAAATCACCCCACCCCCAACTACTCTTTATTACATGGAACATTTATTGAAAAAAAATATTTTCTCAAAATGGCTCCATTTTAATTAAAATACCATATATTTTAGATATTTTCATGACAAACGAAATATATATCCTGAATTTTCTGGAAATAGCCTCAGAAGACATCTTAATTCTGGATGAATTTTATATAACTGGAAAACCCTAAGATATAAGACAAAAACTTACTACATAAAAATGTATCTCTCTTATGGAGTACTTTTTTCGAGATATGCTGTGCTATTGATTTAAATTTCAAGCTACTTTAATTTTTCTCAAACGAGAGGCCATTTTTTTTTCTCTTTTTGTTTACTTCTGGCAAGCAAAGAGAAATGAATTTCAGTTCTTTCATACAGCAAGCAGTTTTTAAAGGATTTGACTATCCTTTACCCTAGTGTATTCCTTTACTTCCCTTCTGCTTACTAAGAAGCAAGTGATTAGACCAATTCTGCTAATTTTTATCTCGATTAGAAAGCTGTAGATAAAAATAATATTTTGTAAGAAAAGTTTGTTTGGGGAACAGTTACAGAAAGTCATGTGAATGAAACACATGAGATTTTTATTTCCTCTCCTTGGGTATTCGTGTACATGAGGACATAGGAAGTAAAATATCTATCAGGGTAAAGCAGTTATGCAGGTTTGAGAACAGTTCCAAAACAGATTCCATGCCTTAATAGCTGTGCGTGTACATTTTCCTCCTTTAAAACCACCAGCATCCGTCATCTAATGTTCTTCTAACGGTCAGCCCACGGTGTTATACAATTTTCAACTTACTGAATATAGGAAAATTGCAATGAGTAGGTGCGGATATTAAGAGCGAGAACGAAGCAACCGGTTTTATATCTTGAAACTCGTCTGCGTGCAATCTTCTACACGTTCGTTCTTGTTTGTTGCATAATTGTTTGTCAATGAGAAGGTCAGCTAGTGGAGATGAGAAATCTAGTTTTAACGCTGGCTTGGGAACGAGTACAAGGCGACTCAGGCAATTCCACAACAACCTGAGTCATAAGATATGATGTGGTTCTAGCTGCAGTTATTGTGGAGCAAGTTACATGTTGGCGCTGTATTTCATTAAAATACGTTTCCTCACACTGAAATGTTTATGTACAATCGGAAAAAAATACTTGGTAAACGGTAAGATTTGTGTTCTAGTTGGTTCTGCGACGGAGCTTTCGATCTCGACTCCGATTAACGTCTCCTTCTAAAGACTTACTAACTACATACAAGCTACACCTGTATTAAATATATGTCAGAAGTTAGGAAATATAGATTTTTGGTGACATATATTAACATTGGATAGAAATGAATATTTATGCTAATGCGTCTTTGAAATTTGGTAAAAAAGTTGAACGTTTTCAAAGTTATTCTTCTTGCATTTTAAGCTTTCTCTAAGCTTGTTTTAAAAAATAAACAATTTTGAAGTCGCTAACGTGTCACCAATTTAGTAATACTATCTCTACTCGTACTACGTACATAGTGTATAGAGAAGGTATTGTATTCCATCCAAAAATTCGATATTCCGATTTAATCGAAAATACATGTTTTGAGTACTCCATAACCGCAATAAAGCTATTTAGAAAAAGGTCGGTATGTGTCTGTGGACAGCATAGCTCAAAATGAAAAGACTGTTAAATACCAAATTTGGTATTTTGAGTTTAGTATCTTCTAATATAGCGATACGAATATTTTTTTAAAGAAAGTCCTCCACTCCAAACTACTCTTTACATGGAAAAAGTTCGAAAATTTTAATTTTCTCAAAATTGGTTCTGACGTTTTTGATTAAAATTCCATATATTAAAATATTTACATGATAAATAAAATGTATATATAGATATTGATTTTTTGGGAATAGCATCTAAAGAGTAATATTATGGATGAATTTTGTATATCTGGTAAACCGTAAAAGATAAATAAAAGCTTGCTATACCAAGTTTGGTATTTAACCTACTATTCGTTTATGAGCTAAGCTATTCTCTCTCTCTCTCTCTCTCTCTCCCTCTCTCTCACACTCACACACACACACACGGACATCTTTTTAAAATGCTGTTTTTCGGAAGCAGAATGTCCCAAAGCATGTATTTTCAGTGTCATCTGTATCGATTTTTGGGTGCAATACAATACCTTCTCTTTACATTATGTACATAGCACGTGTAGAGAATGTAAAAACGTAGATCACACAATTTATGTCATATAAATATTTTTCGTCGAGGTGATCATTTACGTAATATTCTTGTTATTGCTTTTAATTTTAAAATAGGTACTTAACACATTTGTCAGTACAGAGAAAAGATATGAATGTAATTAGAGAGCAACCGATTTGACTATCGCCTAAAGTAGTCCCTTATTTCCCTTCTGCTCAAAGGAAGCAAGAAACAAGACCATTTATGGTAAAGCTTATCTCGATCAGCATTAAGTAGATATAAGAATAAGCTTTTTAAGAATAATTTTTACAGAGATGTAGAGAAAGTAGGGAAAATTTAACACATCAGATTTTTTGTTATAATCGGTTGCAAACTAACGCTCCGATCAATGTGTTGAGCCGAGTTGAGTCTGACCGATGCACGGTGCACAGAACATCTGTGTCTCGGTTTACAAGGGTGAAACTTTAGGGTTTGAGATGCCCTACACTATGCTTAGCAATGCACAATGTGTCCTCCGTTACAATGTCGTAATTCTAATCCTAACGTCTCGTAGACGAGCCGGGCTCCAAAGTCTGAAGAAAGTAATTTATAAACCCATGAGACGAAAATCTAGAAACGGCAGTAAACAGAACTTCTTTGATCCCTAACATCACAAAAATGTTTGTATTAAACGAAAATAAGCAAGAAATCCTGGAGAGAACGATGAAATTATCATATAACATTAATATCATTGAAATAGTTTAAACATGTACAAAGAATTACACTTAAAGGAATCATTTATCGATGAGCCCAGGATGTATTATCTTAGAGGGCTAGTAAATGAATTTCATGTAGACAGTGATGGTGCTGATGATGAGGAAAAAGAATCAAAGGCATTGGATAAAGAGATGAAAGAAGGAGGCTGAATGGAATTCTTTAAAAAAATAATAAAAAAAAAAAAAATTAAAATGCCTTTCACATAACTACATTGCTGATAATTTTCTTTGCAGTATGTTGCAATAAACACAAAAAATGGCAGATCAAGATGTTTTCTAGCGCAAGTTAAATAGATATGAGTAATCTTATGATGCATTGTTAGAATTTCTCACTGCTAAATTCGACATAAGAAATCAATACGCTTGCTAAACCTCGTTAGCTCAATAACTGTAATTATCAGTGAATGTACGTTCGATCACGTGGTGTAACAACTACTCTACAGTACTATCTGTGATTAAAGAGATAAAATCATGAATATCTGAATTTATTCTTTAAGAGATGGTGGTGATGTATGTTGATTATCACTATCACTGGAGGTAATATCTGTTGAACTCGTTAGCAAAGTAACAGCTTGCTGATAATTATTACAGATGTATTGCAGTGTTCTGTTCAAGTTTTCTAATGCTTTAGAGATTTTTAAAAGAAATTATATTTGTGATTAACATTGAAGTATAAACATTGGATTGTCTGTACTGCCGAGAAAATTTAAAAAAATTACCCAAAATTTGGAAGCAAGTTCGTAATTACATACCCCATATCCTTGATTAGTTTTTATAAGATAATATAGACTCACTTCTTGTGATAAAAGTAACAGTTATTACCATTAGAGTTGAGTATAATTTTGGTATTTTAAGAACATGTATTTGAATACATTTACTCAATTTCCTTAAATTTACTACTGTTTTTAATTCCATAATTTGTTTCTGATATTTTTTGTTTGACTGTGGGCTTTTAAGTGTTTTTAAATGTAGTTTATACTTAGGGAACCAGAAAAAAAATATATTATAAAATGATACAATAGGAACAGAAAACGAATGACATTTAAATACATATATAGACTTTCTCCGCATAGTCAATCAATAAAATAGCAAAAGCTTCTTGTCTAGAAGGTCGTAGTATTAAAATTTCCAAATATTTAAAACTTTTCTCAAATAGCAAGCCGTCATTCTGTTTTCTGATACTGTCATTCCTAGAATATGGAGTTTCAGTTGCATTATACAACGTTCGGATTTTATAAAAATTGACTATCGCTTTAGCCTAGTGTTTTCCCTAGTTTCCTTTCTGCTTACAAGGAACTAAGAATTAAAATTATTTCTGCTAATGTGTATCTCTATTAACTTGAAGTAGAGAGAAGAAGGTTTTGTAAGAATAATTTATTGCAGAATAGTTAGAAAAAGTCATGCAAATGTAACACATTAATTGTATTATAGTATTAAGTGGCCTTTTACATCCTAAATTGAAACAATAACATTTAATATCAATTATATTCCTAGTTTTACCAGATAATATAATTTCGCTGCAGAGGAACAAAGTCATTCACGAAAGCAAAAAGCAAAATGAAATAAAATATTATACCTTCTACTTGAACTATCACATTTCCTTAATCTGTTTTCAACGAGAAGGCCCGAAATAAAATCACTGAATCTTTGGTGGGTTGAAATTCTTTGTGCTTTATCCCTTCATAACCATCTAGGAACATGAGCTAAAACACTTCGAGCCGCTGTTGCTATTTCCTTGGTAGAGCACTCCAATGGCGAATCGATAAATAAATTGGCATTCAATATCAACATGTTAATTAGAACGAGTAGCTACTGGCACAGACCACTGAACGAGTTGTAGTTGTATTGATGATCTTGTATGGAACGCATAGCAACAGTTTCATAAAAAAGTGGTTGTAGTTCTGGTTGTTGCTGATCATGTAAGAATATGTTATTGTGCAACTGCTTTTGCTCTTTTCTCCAATGCTTCTTACCTCTTAATAGGACAAGTCCATTTCACTTTAACAACAGTTCTACTAGGTCAGAGCAAGTATTGGTCATCACATATTCGAAATTGAGGGTATACAGAAATAGTATTATATGACACATTATTGCGCATAAAATAAAAGTAGGCTGATACTATAATTACTCTTGTTATTTTCAGTGAATAAAAGAATAGCAAGTTTACGTCATCATTCCTAAAAGGTCTAAGCAAAAACAAAATGCCGTTCACATCTCAACAGTAAGCTAAACGTGTAATTTGGTTTCCCAAATTTTGGAGTGTAACATCACTATCAGGAAAAGTTGTTTCTTACATGAGATACGTTGCAGCATGCAAGGGACGTTCGTGATTATCTGCACGACCATTCGGCATCAATCGACATATTCAAATGGATCAGCTCTGAGGCCTCCAACTATCCAAGACCTGCATTATTTCACTTCTTCCTTTGGGCTATTTTAGAAGAATTGCACAGGCATTGGTATATTCTCACGATTTCAAAGAAAATATTTACACAGCATTTAAAAGATGTATTTCGTCCTTTGCTGAGGACCTAACGAAAGAAATTTGTCACTCTTGTAACAGAAAAATACATGCTATAACATTTGTATTTTATATCTTATCTGAGGCGTTGACTCTACACAGCTTAGAGGCATCATCAATTCTCGTATTTGTATGTGCATATATCATTTAGTTTAAAGATGTAACTTTGGCAAACTTTAACTCAAGTTAAAGGATTTAAAGAAACCACCAATAAGTTTAAAAATAACTATCAAGAATAAACCAATAGAAAAATAGAAGCATTTTAAACATTTAAGTTGCATATCTTTGCATATAAAATGTCAAAAAAGTAATAAACTTTGATACAAAGATAAGGATACAGTTCTGAAGCTTTATAAAAGGGCAGCCATGGAATTATTAGTTTATGGCACAAAAATATAGCTAAAGAACAATAAAAAATAATGGAAATAGCAGAAATAAAGTATCTTAGGACTTTAACTGGATATACGTTGTTAGATCATAAATAAAATACACAAATCAGACAAAACCTTGACAGGATATAAAATAGAGTGGACGTGGCACAGAAATATATTAAAAATGCTATGAAAATATGCAAAGAATTCCACCAAACAAAATCTCAAATCTCAGGCAAGGTATACAAGCATAACTTTTTAGGATGGCAATACGTGGGACAACCGAGACGAAGATGGAATGGACAATTTTATATTCAGTCGTTTACTGGAAACGGAACGGGCCGAGTGGCAAAACCGTGGTGATGATGATGATGATGATGATGATGATGATGATGATGATGATGAAAGAGCCGGGGAGTAGGAGTAAGAGAATATTGTTTAACTAAATTCTCCATTAATTTCATACAGTACTTTTTGGTTGATCAAATATTGCAGGCATGTTGCATACATTTTTTGGGTGTTAGTTTTTCTAGTTCCTTTAAAGAAAACCCACAGATCCTAGCAAAACACAGTTTATTTCCACCCACTTCTTCGTATATAAACTCTCTTACTAAAACTAATTTTGGTATACTTCTTACTTTTACAGGTTTTTTACTTTTCAGTGGTTGCCTTTACTTCCTGTTGTCTATTCCACCACCGTCCTTCTCGTCATCTTCTAGGTATGGCTTTATTCACTTCATCAAGCCATGTCGAGCGTGCCCTTCCTCGTGTTCTTCTTCCAGTTGTCCAGTTAGTAACTCTATACGGCATTTTTCCCTACATTCTCTCTAAGATCGCTGAATAGATTTTTTAAGACAGACATTTAATAAAAAAAAAAAAAAAACACCTGATTGTTTAATTCACATGACTTTCTCTATAACAAATTATTGTTAAATAGCTTGTTCTTTTAGCTGCTTTATAATAATCAAGATAAAATTATTAGAACTTGTCTTTAATACTTGTTTCCTTATAAGTAGAAGGGAAATAAACAGATATAGTAGTAGGCCAAAGTGACAGTCAATTCTTTTAAAAATAGCTTTGTGGCTGATATACGTTTTTTTTTTTTTTTTTTTTTTTTTTTGAATCACCAGGAGTTTAGAAATGGAAAATAATAACGAAAAATATCACAAAAATGGTCAAATCCACGAAAAAATGCTTATGACAAAAATTGTGTGTTTTAACGAGATCTACATTTCTTCTGTAGTAAGTTTTTGTCTATCTCTTACGGTTTACCAGTTATACATGTATTTGCCGTGCAACTATCTTTAATATTCGGTATTTGAATTAAAATCGTTAAAGCTTCAATTGTTCCCATAGCGACCAGCTTTTAAAAGATTGACTATCGCCTATTCGCTTTAGCCTAGTATATCCCCTTAGTTCCCGTCTACTAACAAGCAAGCATGTAATAAGATAATTTATGCTCACGTGATGTAGATAAAATAATCCTTGGTAAAAATAGTTTTTAGAAAAGTTATGTGAATGTAACACATCAAATTTTTCAAGCTGCAATACCAGCATGCGTATGCTATATAGTCCTTATGAAACTCTAAGGCATAGAGATATCAGACTTTTTGCTGTCAAGTGTCATTAAATTTGAAATTATGGTGTAGTCTCATAAATATGTAATTGCACGATAATTATCTTACCCCATACAGTGGGGCCTGCAGGCTTTGCTTTGCTTAGGGCTACATCGTGCGTACTCTGAGCGGTTCATTAACTCCAGCCCAAGGGCTTGTATGATCATGCCATCATTTCCATCGTTATTCATGTTAGCATTAATGGACAAGCTGAAAATGTGGTAAGCTTTCCAGGTGCAGCAGTATGCATACTTGCAATCTATGCAAGTGCCTCCTCAATATCAAACAGCATTCTTTCTTTCAAATTAAATTTCTGTAGACTTCTACCGTTTTCCTCTTATAATTGTTCTTGTTGCCATACTCCTATCCTCCGTTGGACTACTCCTTTCTTCTCCTTCTTCTCCTCTTCATCATTCCTAGCACGTCCAATATCTCGTCCATTTCTTGATCGATAGTTCCTTGCTGGTAATGTATCACTCACTCGATGTTTTCTTATCGACACTTATTTCTGGGTTTACTAAAACTGAGAATTTATTTAAAATGTTGTCAATATATATATATATGGATCTAATATTATAAATCCAGCCTTGAACTATGTCTATAATTATATTATTAAATAATTATAAGCTTTATACAATTCCTTTATTGCTTCAACAACGGTGATATTCTTTAGTCATCAATATTTCCCACAATCTGTGTTTGGTAACTCGGTGGAACGCTTATCCTGAAGTATATATACAAAATATGTGTTTCCAAATTGTTTTATCTCCTCTATTATTTAATGTAAAACATCTGATATTATCTTATGCCTTATTAGATTTTTTGTTAATATTTACATATTTATAACGTTTTTAATTCAGAATTTAATGTGGCCACGCCGTGGCCGAGTGGTTACACCATTCGCCTCTCATCTAGATCCCAAGTGATCACATGTGAGATTTGTGGTGGACAAAGAGGCGCAAGGGCGGGTTTTATCCGGGTTCTCCGGTTTCCCCAGCCATCGCATTTCACCGGTACTCCATCTTCACACCATGCATCACCAGTGTCATCGCCTGCAGTGCCACAAGAGTAAAACGGGCGTTAAACACTACCAAAAATAGAAGAATTTATTGTTTATTTGTCTTTAATATTTGTGATGAATGTGCACATTTTTTAATGTCTTATATACCTCTGTATCTGCTATACACCTATACATACTACTAGAGAAAGTAAAAAGTTGGCAATTCAATATCTTTATTTTCTAAATCCATTCCTCTTGTTTTTCTTTTATTAATACTTCTGTAATATCCTGTAATGTATCATTAATTAACTTTCGAATATACTACATAATCCATAATCCGTGCTCATCAACTGATTCTTCTATAGTTACCGCAATTCCTTAGGTTATGTTTCGTAAATATATTGCTTTTACTATTCCATTTGTTCAGGAAGTTTAAATGTTATAAAGTTTCGATCATCCATTAAACAAATGCTTTAGGTATTCTTTGTTTACACATTAACCCACATATTTGATTTTAATGTCGGCTAATGCCGGGGTTTCCTACTTTCAATGTTTCTTCCAATTTTATGCCTAGATCCATATTAATTATCTCTTCGCTTCTTTTTCCTGTGATATTCTCGATTTCTTTCCCTTATTTTCCTATTTCCTCAATCCATTCTTGTTTTGGAATGATATTTAACATTGTGGTATTTTTCTGTTTGGATTAAATGCTTATCTATTTTAAACTTATTTAATGTTTTCCAAACATGTCATGTTCTACTAAGGTTATGAACTTATCTCACAGCTTCTCGTGGGTTTTCTTGAAGTGGTTTTAGCTTTTCCTTTCATGTTATGTTCTTCATGGTCCTCTTATGTTTAAAGTATCAGAAATGTGCTCTTTACTTTTTGTTATGCGTTTGTTACATTCATATTTTATATCGTTGTTTTCCTTTATTTGTTCATCTTTATCCTTTATAACTTATTTCTCTACATGTACCCGTTGTTAATAAATATGTCCATTTGAAAAATATTTATTTTTACGCTCGCCTTGGTACAAATTTATACCGGTTTAAAGTAAGTTTTTAAACGATACTTTCCTTATTTTCTGATTTTGGCATCATATTTCTCCTCTTTTTATCTAAAATAGTAGTATTCAAATTCCTTTAAATTCTTTCGCAAGAATTTAAATGTATTCTTTCACCCATTGTCAATTTTAGGAGTGAACCTTTTTGAGACATCAAATTAAAAACTCCATCGCTATGCTGATACAAAAGTCATGTTGTTTATCAAATACAACTTATATTAAAATTAGACAGTATAATGTGTACAAGAAGTTACAAAATTAGCTCCATCTGTTCCTTGGTATTAGATCCTCCCTTACTTTAAAAACAAAACTTTAGAGTACTTACCATCTGTTTAACCCTATATATTCATAATACTTTATCTACCAATTGAGCAATTAAGAGGACTGTTCCATAAATATTCAAAAACCAAAGCATTCTAATCATGTTTGAATATTTGCCACATTTTAGGCCTATGGTTGAAACATTTGGTACATATATGATAAGCCGTTTCTTAATTATAAGTTTTAAATTTAAAAAGTTAAGAAGTTAAGGTATTTTAAGCTGGTCACATTATTAATAACATTAATATCAGATAAAAACTTTCGTTAGAATATATTTCGGAAGTATTCTTATTCTTCGACACTCTTTTGATGTTTAACTTGAAAAACCAACGCTCTCTCATAAAGAACCTTTAAATGTTGAGAAACATCTGAAACAAAAAATTATAGCGATATAAATGAATCGGTAAATTTACCCATAAAACGTACCTTAAAATATCACATAGATTTTATATACTATGTAGAGAATTAAAATTCAGTGTCAAGATTTCTATGTTTTTAGGTTTCCTGGATAAAAATATGTTTTTAGAAAAAGGTCTATTTTTGTGTGTTTGTGTGTGTCCGCGATTCCATAGCCAGCATAACTAAACAACGAAAAGTATGTTAGGCTGTTTAGCATCTGTCAAAGATTTGACATGAACATTTTCAAGAAAATTTCGCCATCCCATTTCAACCTGTTTTCACTTTACGTGGAAACTTTTCTTATATGTTGTAATTCTCAAAAATGGCTCTAACAATGTCATTTAAAATATCATATGTTTAAGTTACTTACATCAGAAATAAAATGTGCATCCTGAGTTTTGCGGAAGTGGCTTCTGATAAAGTAGCTAAATCTTATTATACATTTAATGTACAGTAAAATTAAAATTCGCAAACTGTCATATGCACTTATTATGTGGAGTTAGCGATTTCTGAGATATTCCTTGGTATTGGTTAATAAATTTACTACACTTTTCTCAAATTGAAGTCATTTTTCACTTTTTTCAATCTGGCCATATAATGAGAACAGAATATTGCATCACAGAGCGACTACTGCTTTAGCCTATTAAATTCCATATTTCCCTTGTAATTATAAGGAAATAAGCAATAAGACTATCTCTTCTAAAGTTTACCTAGATAAGCAGCAAGTAGATACAAATAGTTTGTTGTATATAGAGAACGTTGGAGCTCATCAGATTTTAATTTAAAATATGTAGTTTAGAAACTTAGTCACATATGTGAAATTTATTTTGCATACGGGGTTGCAGAAATAGTTTTGGAAATGTGAACGATATTAAAAAAGCGTAAAATGCGCTCTCAGGTTTATTTAAAAGCCATGTCGTTCTCTTATTTTCACTCCGATAACAAAAGTATTTACACTAAAATGTCCCTAGGGAATCGGACGATAAAAAGTCTAAGTGCTCTTTATATCATTTTAGACTAATTTTCATAGATCGGTTCCCTTAAAGCAAATGAAAATGTCATATTAGAACAAAAAATCAATCCGAGATCCCACTATAAACACGCTTATTAATTAAAAGCAACATTTCATTGTAATTCCTTAACTTTTAAGTGGTTTATTTAATACCATTTGGAATGCGTTTCTTTCTATTAGGTTCTGATTGAGCCCCCTTCGTTTATTTAATAATAATGTGCACTATTCGTTTCTTTATTAACGCACTTTCTATGCCCTAATTCGCCTTAAAAGGTTTGACACCAACTTCATTGCATTCTACCCCCAAAGCACTAAACTTCTATGACCTTTAAAAACTTATTAACAGCAGCATATTAATATAGCACTTACCGGCGAAAGAGAAACCTTGAATTTAGCCCTTAGCTACCAAAAGTTTATGAACTTAACTGGGTTATGTTACTAGCATTAAGGAAATGTCACTGTATATAATTAACTGGCGGAAACCAGACGCCTAAGTGAAAATCTGACGTGCCTTGACGAATTTACGAAAGGCGTTTTAGTTGCTGAAATATCGTAAACAAGATTTAGTGTGTCGTACAAATAATAGGTGTCAACCTCTTCTTGCATATTTAAACAACAGAAGCTTCATGTATAAATTATCTTGCAATAAGTGCGCAGAGTAATAGGGAGGGCACTTTGTATTGACTTTTAAAGATGAAAGAGGAAAAAGTGTGCATTACTTGAGATTTGTTTCTATCTTTGATAAGTTTAAACCTTCAGAACTTCAAACATCAGTCTTTTAATGTTTAATATACAGACTAATTAATATACCTCTAACAAGAGATGAATATGAAAAAGGAACTATAGTATATTTTTAAAGTGGCTCAAAAGAATGGATTTAACAGTCAGTTAATTTACAGAATACTTAAGAAACAAGATCAACAAAGGGAAAAGAAAAAAGAAATCAGTTTATTAAAACCAATAAAAGATAATATAAAATATAAACAATTCAACTATCCAAAATTATTTCCGGTTTCAAAAAAAGTTGAAAAACAACACAACCTTAGCCCTAGTAAAATATTTAATTTGAAAAGTATGTTAAACAAACCACTTAATAAAACTATAGATATGTTAAATAAATCTGGAATGTATCAAATAAGTTGTAATATTGTGAAAAAGCCTACATTTGCAGAACCGAAAGAAATTAAAAAATACATTTAAAAGAACATCAAAGAATATCAAGTTGAAACAGTTGGGACAAAACGGTAATAGCGAATCATTTTTGGAATTCTAACCATGATATTGGACAAGAAATCAAATTACTGAAAGACATGAATACTCCAATAGAGTTGGATATTTCGGGAAAAAATCTTCATCCATAGTAATAGCAGAAATGTGATTAACTTTGAAATACCATGAGAAGATGTCATTTTAAAATTAATATAGTTCGAAAGTAAAGGTAAATACTTATTATTAGCAAACAGTTCCCACCAGAGATCGCAAGGTCACGTAGGGAAAAGGCAGATGTTATTGAAGTCCGACCACTACCACCTGATGTCGCTTTAATCAGAAGTGCACCTATATTAGACGCTGAAGATTTCCAGCTACCTCAGAAGTCTGCAACAGGAGAACAATGAAAATTGCCGAAAAGCGTCCAGGCCAGCAGCATCAAAATTAGTGGAGCAAGTGTCGGTAACGGACATCCAAACTTATGCAACTTCAGAGCTTCCCTATACTTCCAGAATGGAAACTAAATGGCGAAAATTAACAAAAACACGTTTTTAGTTTTTTGTGCTGTTTTACCGATAAGAGTTTACTCTACAGTTTGATATAAATTGATCACTGCAACTAAATAGCTATATTTTAAATATATACGTTAAACTGTATTGGATCTGCAAATTCTGCACCTGTTCGCAAGGGGAAAAAACCATTGCTTCTACACACTTTGGAATAGAGATAAATTTTGTTCTACGATTTAGGAGAAATGTTGCTCTAAGAAAGCAAATAGTAGTGTTTTTAATTATGATAGATTCTATGCGCTCCACTATTTTTTTTCTCAACAAATATATCTGAGTTCTTTCCTCCATTTTGGCTTTGAACGGCTTTTTTGCGCATGACTTTCTCTGGAATAAAATATTCATTTTTTAAGTTATTTCGGTTAGCTAAATTAAAATATAAAATGACAAAAATAAACTAAGTGCTTTGTGGATCTACTTTGGTACTGATAATATGGTTATGATTTTACTTTCTCTATACGTACATCAAGAAATCGAAGTATTCCGCTCCATCCAAAAATCTAAAACCGGGGTTTCATCTGGGATACACATTTTGAGACTCTCTGAAGAAAAAAAGAAGGAAAAAAAAAAAAAAGAAACAGAAAAGTGGCATATTTTACAGAGTATTTGCACTATAGCCTTTTTGTAATGGATGTTAGACAATATTTATTTTACTTCCATTAATCAATTTTCAAAATTATGAGGTGTACATATAAAACTGGTAGTATACAGAGCTCCTTGTGTATATATGAACGGTAAGGTTTGTGACCGCGGGTTCGATTCCCAAGAATATCTCCTTGTTTTTCCGAGGCGGCAGGCGAAAACTGGTTCTTCTTCTACTACCACTTTTCTATATTTTACCTGCACCAAATACTTCCTTGATATCTGTTTTGTGTTCAAAGGCCCAGGCGACGTTGTTCGGTCGGTAGCGGCCGAGTGGTGGTAGTGAGCTCTGTAAAGGTTTCTTCCTTAATGTCGTTGCGGGACTATCTGTCAAGACCCACCCTCGGGTGCTTTTCGAGTGGCTCGGGGCTATAAGTACAGCCCAGCCCTTCGGATGTGTTCAGACTCCAACAGTTGCTACGGCTAAACTCCTTACAATCCTTCAAGAGTTGCTTGGATTCAAAATCAAAACCTCAAAATAACAAAATTTGAATAAACTTCACACCAGCGGTGGTTTAAGTTCTCTCCGAGAACAGGGACACGGTGTGTTAACACACCACGGGCCTGCCTGCCAACTGCTCTGGTCTGGATGTGTTCAGCTGTAAACTTTAGGCTGGTCCATGCTGGTATCCATTGCCATCCGCATCCAGTCGCCCTTCGTCTCTTTCCCCAAACTCGCCCTTCCAAGGGGGCTACAAAAAGGCCGCAATAGCCCATGTGCGGTACTTTGCCTCGATGAGTAGAGCCCCATCCGCGATAAACCAAAACCTAATGCAGATGTAAATAAATCTGTTATTTTAAGTTGCTTCCTATTTCCTGAAAATATTTCATTATTTCTTTAATATGCATTTCGCAGACAATTGTAAATAGTCACTTTAGCCTTAGCTATTTACACTCACAGGTCAGGGTTACCTAATCAACATGTTATATGTCTTTAACTGTACTTTACAGTCTCGCCACGTAGCAATACCAATTTACATTTCTCTTTGATGGTACTTGTTATTTAGCTTGTGCGTGTCTTATAATACTTCTGTCCTTGCTGTGCCTTTTTATGTACAGTTGAAGAAAGTACTATCTTGAAAACCTTGATGATCATTAGCGCAACAGTGGCGGTATCCTGGAACCAAAAATAGACAGCGCAAGCATACCTCTACAGCAAGAGAATAAGGATAACCTCTCTCTCTCTCTCTCTCACTCTCTCTCTCTCACAAACAAGCGAGTCTTCCTTGAACGCTCAGCATCATCATAAACGTTGTTGCTAGTATTCATGTTTTTTATTCTTTTCTACTTGTTTCTCTTTTTACTTATCTACAAAAAACCGTGGTTATTTACCTATCTTAATGACAACCCACTTTTGGTTATGCATAATACACCAGTCAAATAACATTTGAAGGATTTTCTTTAAAAGCGTTTGCTGGAAGAAATTTTTGTTCTCGATATTTACAGAATACTGAAAAAATCAGTTCTTTAGTTGTTCCATTATTTTGATCAATTCTCTTTAAATAGCAAGTAACTTCGTATGTACATGTTTTTAAAAGTTTTAGTTGTCACAAACATTAAAATTTGAAGGTGCCAAAGAAATCCTTAGGCTACAGAAATATTATTCAGTTTTGAAGCTTAAAAATACATTTCAAGTTCTTTGTAAATAAATCTGGCGCAAGTAAGTAAAATAAATTTAACAAGTGCAGAAAAATGGAATTTCACGTGTTTATCCCCTATATTTTGCAAGTATATTTCACAAAAAGGAATAAAGGTCAGAGTGACGAAAAATTGGGAAATAAGCGTTATGTCAAAGATTATAGAAACTTACCAAAGGCATAATGCAGTCTAACATATGCAGTTACTTTTGTTAAACAATCTATTTTTCTTTTGATCAGCTAATAAAAATTAAAGTATTATTCATTAAATAAAACTTATAACTCAAAATTCGGTGGAATATATATATTTTTTTTAATTTTGCGGAGAAATTGACAATCATATATAAGCTGAATACCAAAACTTTACTACCACAGTGCGGCATATCGAAGGACTTTTTGTCCTTCTTTATCTCATTATTCTTTTTCAAGTATGGGCTTGAACACTTCTGATTGTAGTTAGGCCCTATACATTCGTTAATCAATCAGATTAACTGCCTATATTGACTAACGTGGGCATTAACACTAATAAAACAACAATAGCTTATAACATATTATATCCCATAATAGTCTCATATGAATATAGTTTGGAATCTTATGGAATCTCTGGATAATTAGCCTGCAAATAAGGAGAGGATGAGAGAGGGTTCAAATCATAAACTATAACAAACTTACATTTACCAACAAAGAATATAGATGAGTAAAATATAGAGCATGTATTATTTATGCATTTCTTATATAGAAATCACAAATAATTAACCCACGGAGTATCAAATGATATAAAAGTCTACATTATAAGCATTCAACAATCTTCTTGTGACATAATTCACCCAGAGGTTGAATACCTTTAGACACACAATTCTTGTTAACAATAGAAGAAATATACTTTCCTCTGTACTCCCAATTGATGTGTATGCTAGAATTAGTACTTCCATTTATTAACTTCTTTCTTCAATATTTTAAGACTATTTTCTCCAGAGTAAAATATCCCCGTCAATTGATCCTCCTACATCTAAATAATTTAGTGCTTGTCTATCTCCTGGCAAGCTCAAATTGTGTATTATCACGCCCATCTTTTCAACTGGACAAGCTCGATGGAAACCTGAACTTACTTCCAAATTTCCAAAACAAACTTGAAATATTGTACCTCATGGGACATTCATCAACAATGTGTCCTAAATTAAAGAGCAAGGTCCAAGAGGGGGAAATGTCAGCACTTCACAGTGGCCCCTCGTGCATGCCTCGGGTTATGCAGGAAACTTTTCCAATTGACCCAGCCCACGCACCGTGAAGCAACCCTATTATTAGTCGCAGAGGTTTCGCAGTATTTCTTTCTTTCAATAATGAAATACAATGTTGTTTTCATTTTTAAATTATGTGCATGCTAAACCAAACAGTCAACACTTTAAATTTATAGTGCGCATTTAGCATCACTTTAAATCTCAGCAATTGATACTTAAATACTCTTTGAAGAAGTAAATGAAACTTTCTCTATTTTCTGAAACATACATCTTTATTGTGTGTCAATATTTTGTGCAGCTTTATTAGGACTAACAAAATTTAGGTTATATACTACTTGATATGCAAATACCTCCGCTTTCTTACGTTGAAGAGGTTTAAAAATTATAAATTTGCCAAACTGCATTAGATACTTTTAAACTATAATATTATTTGCTTCTGATTCCTAAAAAAAACTTCTAATTTTCATCTTTCTTTCATTTCTTTCAGACTAATTTGATATTTTTCTATTCAATAATTTTTTAATGTAAAATATGTTGTGTTTATATAATTAATTTAACAGAAAATACTGGCTCCGAAACCTAACACCGATGGAAAAGAATATATTGGATTATTTTAAACGATTTTTATCTTCAACTAGCTGACCCGGCGAACTTTCTGCCGCCTTAGAAGCAATAAATGAGCAGATTTTGGATTTTATTAAGTTCAATTTTTTATTAGGATAATAAATATAAATACAGAAAATCAAGTATTTTAATGATTACTTATTGGCCATGTATTTTGGTGCATGGGTTGCACTCTTCAGTGAAGCATCTTGTGATAGATGACATTTCTTGTTTTATTATCAGGCGCAAGAACAAATAACGCAGATGGTCTTTCGACCCGTGAACATGCCACATATAATTGACCATGGGGAAAAACATGGATTTTCTAGATTCAGACCACAAATTTTCAAGGATTGGCCTTGTAATTTGTTAATGGTCATGGCGAATGCAAGTCGGATCGGAAATTGAAGTTGTTTAAACTCAAAACGTCAAGTGGGTTGGGATCATCGGGATCCTCGGAATGGGAACTTCCTCACCTTAGAATTTTCCTTTGAGTATCGTCGCGTAAATCACTTACCACCAAATGCCTTCCGTTGTACAATTTTGTTTGGTTTATGTTTCGAAGCATGGTTACTACGGAGCCAACCTTTAATCGTAAATTGTGCGGTGGTAAGCCAGGCACATCCAAGGAGTTCAAAACTTTAATTCGATAGTTGCAATTTACGTGTAATTTCATTCGCAATGTTTCGAATCCTAGTTGCATTACGGCTTTGTCGGGAAAGATTAGATTGTCTCGGTCGCGGCATTGTTAATGAAAATATCGGCACAATTAGATAATACAGGGTTACTACAAAAGAAATAGACAACTTCAACTGCCTGTAAAACAAAACTATTAGAGATAGCAACCTAATTATTTTGGAGGTTTTGGAGAAACTCTCAAGGTTTCGTTTGTTACTATTGGTAACGCTGTAGTGTTTTTTTTTTTTGTTGTTGCAGAAGCTGAAATGGCGGAAAATCCTGTGGAAAAGGTATATTGTGTGTTGGAATTTGCTAGAACGCAATCAGCAACTGTTGTCCAACGACATTTTAGAACACGTTACCACAAAAATGAAATGCGCTCACAAAAACCATCATCGTCTTTACCATGTCGCAACATGTCGATGCAAAAGTCACGCCGTATGACCTTATCTTCTTCACTCAGAAACTGCAACATCTGTAATCTGTAAGGCATCATGTGCAGTCGCTTCCGTAAGATTTTCCATACAGTTTGCTGTGGAATTTGTAATTGCATGCTTGCCCTAGATGTCGATTTCTGTGGGCTTCTTATGTAGGCAGAACGAATACGTTCAACGTCTTCTTCCGAAACTCTTGGTCTTCCCGAGCTCTTCCCTTTGCACAAACATCCCGCTGTCTCGAATTTTCTATACCAGTCGTAGATTGACTGTCTAGTCGGTGGCGTTTTGTGGTAACGTGCTCTAAAATGTCGTTGGACAACAGTTGCTGATTGCGTTCTAGCAAATTCCAACACGCAATATGCCTTTTCCATAGGATTTTCCGCCATTTCAGCTTCTGCAACAACAAACAAAACACTACAGCGTTACCAATAGTAACAAACGAAACTTTGAGAGTTTCTCAACAAACCTCCAAAATAATTAGGTTGCTATCTGTAATAGTTTTTGTTTTACAGGCAGTTGAAGTTGTCTATTTCTTTTGTAGTAACCTGTATAAACTCGAAACAAACACCATAGACAACAATGCGTTTAGCTGCCTATTGTGTTTTTTTATACCACGTTTATGTCACGTCCCACGGAAACGGGGTAAAACGTATCCTATGTCCGTCTCCTGGTTCTAAGCTACCTCCCCACCGATTTTCAGCCAAATCTGTACAGCCATTCTTGAGTTATAAATAGTGAAACTAACACGACATTCTTTTATATATATAGATTATTATCTCGGATATATCCTACTCCATTTTTATGCTTGCACCACACAAATCCGCCTACTGTGTTTAAAAACCTTTACGGTTTGATTTCAACACAATGATTATAGGTCACCTTTACGGTTAACAGTAAATCCTTTGTGGTGAATACAACTTTTAGATCATATTTACTACTGTCTACTAACATTACAGTGAATCTTTTATACTTATCTCTAGGTTCTCATACCTTTGAAATTAACTTTGTGGGATTCAGTACGTTGATTTCTAAATTTAGCTATAGTTACTACTAAATAAGTTTTACAAACAGTATTAGATACAAAAGCACAGCCTCAAATGGTTTTGCATCGTGCACCAACTTGGGATGTACCGGATTTAATACACTTTAGGGATGCGCGTTTTTCAGCCTATGTCTATATAGGATCGATGTCCTTAGCTTATATCGCTAAAATGTTGCAGTTATAGGAAACATACGCCGAACAAAATATTTCAATTTAATAACGTTATTTTAACGATTAGCCATTGGAATATTCTAATATGTATTTATGGCTAAAAATCAGGTCTTGAAGTATTGAGCAATTACTCCTCCCAATATATTAGCAATGGAACGTAAAACAGCATAAGCAAGTAAAAAATATAATTTTGGTCTTAATGTTATTATCGGAACCACGTTCCTCATTACATATCTATATCGAATATTATCAATAAACTTTACATGGCATATTGCAAATGAATTATAACGGAAAACCGGTATAGCAAATTTGCAGCAAACATTCTTCAGTATTTCGATTGGCATATTCACCGCTTGATGATCCTCGTAGTCATCTACGAGCGTTTTGGTGTTCCGTCTCTTAGAAAACCACCAATTTGAGAGAAAGCGAAGAATTAGAAAAAAACAGGAAAAATGGTTGAAAGCAGCTTTTGTTGTTATACGAATTGTTATAGAAGTAATGAATACTTAATAAATAATTCGTTATGTAAACACAAAGAAAATACAAACATTTCTTTATCACTTAAGACCATCACACACACTAAAGCAATTGAAGGAATTTATCACCTGAAACGCAACGCTAGAAGTTGCTTAAGATTGAAGCGGTTGGTATAAATCATAAAACACATTAGGTTTACTAAGAGTTTTAATTAGTGCTAGGATGTGAGATAAGTAGATAGTTAAAAATTAATTAATGTGCCCAACACGTTGCATTGTTCGTGACGAAATGAAAGGTCAATGAAAAGCAATAACTTCTAGGCACGTGGAAGTAAACGGTTATGACAGCTGATTCCCGTAACAATCTTGTATTAACATTCCAAGTACAATAAAATACTTCCATAAAAACTTGTACTTCAAGATTTCTTGATGAGTTGGAGAATGTGATATGAGTTTCTTATTGTTTATTCCTTAAGAGACAGCAGATTTCCTTCATGTTACATTTCAGAGTCAATCAAATTACTCCTTCTGAGAATAATACTGAGCTGCTCCTGTATCGGATGGTTAAAGTTAGTAATATTTATACAATTTTATTTGTCCTCATTTTCCTAATTACTTTTCAAAATTAAATGACTTGTTTCGAAAAAAATCCTCTATCGCTTATTGGAGAGTATAAAATTATTATTACGAAATATTTTTCCATGTTCTCCAATGTAATCTAGACAAACTCTTAGAAAATAGATTAATTTCACTTTTTGTTATAGATGTAAAGAGAATAGTAAGAGTAATGAAATGTTTTAAAACTGGACGCTATACTCTGGCCTTAAAATTCAATATTTCCTCCACGACATTCTACAGCACTTTAAAGTAATTACTCTTTTGAACAATTCGAAGCGTTAATATTGGATATTTTGGAAATTGCGAATGACACAAAAATAAGTCTGATGTGTTCCATTCCCATAACTTTCTCTAGCTGTTCAACATTTAAAATATTATTACAAAAATATTATTTTATCTACATCATGTTAATCGAGATAAATATAAGCAGAATGATTGGTTTTTATTACTTGCTTCCTTGTAAGTAAAAGGAAAATAAGGAAATATGCTGCGCTAAAGCAATAGTCAAAACTTATAAAAGCTGAACGCTATATCAAACAATTGAGGTCAGATTTGCTGGAAAACAAGTGAGATGCAACGAACGGTGACTTCCCATTTGAGAAAAGTTAGGGAGTTTCATATTGAAACCGATATTAAGGAATACCTAGAAAATGATGAACGCTATAACAAAAGTGTATAGGACATAAATTATGTATTTTAACGAGATATACCTTTTTGTGCAGTAAGTTTTGATCTGTTTCTTACGGTTAAACAGTTATACAAAATTCTGCAAAATGCATCTATAATAAATAGATATGTAGAGATATTCCGAGAAAATTCAAAATATAAATTTTATTCATGATGTAAATATCTTTAATATATGATATTTGAGTCAAATCGTTAGAGCAATTTATGAGTAAAACAAAATTTTCAAAAATTTGTCAATTAAGTGTAGTTTATGATGGGCGCATTTTCTTGAAAATCTTTGTGTCACACCCTTGAAAGATGCTGACGCAAAGTCAAGTTTGGAATTTAAGTTTTTTTTTTAAGCTATGGCCACATACACATGTGGGCATAGACCTATTTCTAAAAAAAATCTTATGTGTTCTATTCACATGACTTTCTCTACATCTCTATAACAAAATATTGTTAATAATGCTCTGGTTACTATGGGATTGATATGCATTTCTTTGATGGACTATATTTGACAGGTTCCTGTATGAGAAGATTTTTAAGTATTTTAAAACTGAAACCAATAACAAGGACTATTTCGAAAACGGTCAACTGCAAGAAAAAATGTATATGATAAACCTTGTGAGTTTTAAGGAGATGTACATCTTTTGTGTAGTAAGTTTTTGTCTATTTCTTACAATTCACCAGTTATCAAAATGCAGAAAAGCTCATTCAGAATAATGAGATCTTCAGAGACTATTCCTAGAAATTTAGATATGCATTTTATTTTTCATGTAAATATCTTAAATATAAGAGATTTTAATCAAAATTGTGAGAGACATTTCTGAGAAATCCAAAATTTTCGAAATGTTTACCATGTTAAGGATATTGGGGTGAGGGGATTTTCTAAAAAAATCTTCGTGTCGCATCCTTGGAGGATACTAAACCTAATTATCAAGTTTGGTATTTAACGGAATTTTCGTTTTTGAGTTTTGCTGCCCACAGTCACACACACACGGACATCATTCTAAAAATGCCTTTTTCTGGATTCAGAGGGTCCCAAATCATATATTTACGGTAAAATCTCGACATTGAAATTTTGAGAGAAATACAGTACCTTCTCTAGACACCGTGTATATTATATGTACATACTGCTGGATAAAGTAATTATTCTGAACTACATTGTGTGTTTTAGAGCTATATTAATTGTGCACTTCGTATCCGTCTAGCTTTTTACGTTTACCTATTATGTAAGTGGTCGTCTCCTTAGCGCGGTGGTAGCGCAGCTGCCTACCAAGCGGGAGACCTGGGTTCGATCCCCAGTACCGGCGTGGGGATTTTTCCCCCGCTGGGAGACCTGGACCGGGGTGCACTCAGCCTCGTGAGGTCCCTGGGGGGGCCAATTGAGAAGCTACTTGATGAAGAAGTAGCGGCTCCAGGTCGTGAGGACCGCATTAACCGGCCGGGAGGGGCTCGAGGCGCTGACCACGTCTCATCGTCCAATACTGCACCCCATCCATGACGTCTGTAGTGGACCGAGATGGGGGACGCAGCGGCCGGGCGGTAGGCCAAGGCTCCCCGTGAGCTGTCCTGCCATGGAGCTACTATTATGTAAGTTACAACATTTCTTAGAATGAAGACATTCCCAGAAACTTCAGTACATATTATTTGTCATGTATTCTTTAATATATTTAAATCCTTTGAGCCATTTTTAGAAGAAAAAAAAACATTTGAAGTATTTTTAGTTGATTGGGGTAGGGAATTTTCTTAATTTTTTTTTGAAAGATTCTGAACATAAATACCAACTTTGTCAAAATGTCGTACTTTAGTTATACTGTTTGGAGACATCGATACAGAGACTGGCAGGCATGTGTGAACCTTTCTCTAAGCATACTTTTTTATTCAATGTGCTTTAAAACACTTCCGGTGAAAAATTGGTAAAATTCTTTTGGATTAAATGCAATACGTTTTCTACCTACTATGTATGTAATATAAAATAAAGAACATGCCGAATAACTTTTTATAAAAGGTGCTTATTGGTTGAGTTCGTGGTCCAAAGTTAATAATTCGGAACAATATTTTACGGATTTAATATATAACCATTAAAATAAACGATACTTACTATTTAGGAACAAATATTTTTTTTTGTAAATTTTAAATATTGAAAAAATGTTTTATTATAGGTTAATTGACCTTGTCCAGCAGTATTTAATTATAATTTTCTGCTTTATTTTTGGGTCTAAAAGATATAATATGCTATCAGGGCAACTGCTACACCTGAAACCCTGACAAACCTATTTTAAAATTTTGCGAAGTTCGAAGGTTACATTTTCACTTTTTATGAAATTTCCTCCTAATATATGGAAGCCAGTATACAAGTTTTTTTGTAATATAATAAATCATACACTCAGAAATCTCTGATAAATTTGAGCTACTAATGGCCAACAACAATCTGAAATTTATAACATGATACTTCCACTCAAAATAAAGTACAAATCAATTAATTTGGAAATTTAAATCAATCTTTAAAAATGCAATTCCATGACCCGTCTGGAACAGTGGACCTTCGTGGTCTTGTCGATGTTTGTATCGTCTGCTGTCCCGTTGGAGACGCAAGAACTCGTATAAAGGTGAGACAAGGGTGAAGCCGAATACTAAAGGGCTAAGAGGATGTATACTTAAACATGATTATAAATCTAGCCTCTTTTTTGCTTCCCTTTGGACAGTTCAAAGGTGAGCTCCATTACAATATTCTAAAGTTTGATAGTCATCATGAGGTCAAACATCATTCAGCTGAAATTGCTTTACAAAGCAGTGTGGTATTTTGACAGACAGTTTTGAATTAAAATATGCATAAATGCTGAATAATTTCACAGAACAAACACGAGTGGACAGTATACTCACTTACATTCTGTTCTGAACATATCTTGCACGAGTCCTTTTCTTATAAACGGAGGGCGTTTTTTCTGGTACCCGTTTATTTGGCCTAGTTGTTTAGGCACTGGCTATTTGACCCCAAGGCTGGTATCACTGCTCAAACCCAGGACCAAAGGTTTTTAGGTATACCTAAAAATGACACCCACATACCAGCATACAAAATAACCCTGCGGGACGATATTCCGGCACACCGGGGGGGGGGCTGATATGATCCTGATATCTGACAGCATCGTTAACAAATAAATAATTTAATTTTACTTCCTTGTGTAAAAGTTGTGGAGAAACCGTAGGTCTAATGTGTCGAATGTTAAGTTCTAAAGATAGATGTTATCAAAGTCAGCTACAAACATAATTTTAGTAGGCATCAAGAAGCAGTATTTTTCGGGATCACATTTTTTATTTAGAATCGGTTTGATTAAAATTCTGCTCACAGAACAAAATGTTTAGCTTCTAGATGGTAATAGCATATTCCATAAAACAAATAATGCATTTAAGCTAGATACTTAAAACATTTTTTAGAATGTCAGTATGTATAAAGTTCCATATTAGAAAACACTGTATATTCTTTAGTATATGTACAATGATTTATTTCTTTAAAGAGTTTATAAAAGCGGTTGGCCAAGTATGCTATGATATTTAAATTTATTTATGGGGGTTTAAATTTAATACATGCATAAATAATTATGTGTTTTGAGAAATTAGGTCAAGGTATAATACCAAAAATATCAAAATCAATAATTTTGAACAGATTGGAATAGTCTTGAAAGTGTTGAGGCACTTCAAAGAGTAGCAAGTTCTTTAACGACTCATTAGGCCAGCTTTTGGGTGTTCCATTATGTTTTCTAGAGCTCTTGCTAATATCACGCCTGAATGCACGAAGAGCTACTAGCGTGATTAATTATAAGAAAAAAGATTTGGAAGAGAAGACCCTCACGAAGCAGCACAAGACTGGTGGCACGTTAGAAACAGCCAATCGTGACCAGTGGTGAAGGTAGGAGTGGTCAAGTGAGTGCAAGTGGTTCCACTTGGAAGATGTTCCCTCAAGTACCGTCCAAAATATGTAAATGCATTTAAACCTCTTGAATACACTAATGTTGATGGGATTTGTCATATGGAAATGGACTTTCGAAGTAGTAGCCCAGCAAAGTGGCTGGACAACTTCAGCAGCAATATGGCACACTTGACGTGGGCATTATCCAGGTATTAAATTAGCATCTTGGTAATAGGTGCAGACAGCTTCGGTGCTGTGAAAATAGGGATGTTAAGGGCGTGATACTGCACTGGATGAGCAAATTTTGGCAGGATTTCTTGCAGGAGAAAGCAAACATTTTAAGAAACCGGTATGGTTTAAGACCCAGAGAAATCATGGCTTCCTCTGGTTCTACGGCAAAACGCTCTAGGATGATTTAGCAAGAGAAACTTCCGCTACAAGTTCTCATCATGACGACATTGCTGTCAGATTTTGTTCCCCTGCCGAAAGTTAATCTTATACAGTACATTTATATACAAGATAATATACTTGTGAAGACAGGCATAGAAGAAAGAAAGAAATAAAAATGTTCTAGGTTATACGTTGGAAGGTGTTATCCTGTGAAATGTTATCAGATTTCTATGGAGTATTATCATCAGCGCTTTTCAGTGTTTGACAACCATTGTAGTCTAGTTTTCAATCTGATAAACACGTCTTTAACTGAGACAGTTCAGGCGAATCCGCTAGAGGTGCGAAAATACATGGACTACAATCAAAGACAATATGTATCAAATTTTGTTAAGACCTGTCAAAAATATAAATTCCCGTATATTGGAAAATTTAAGAACTTGTACCAAAGGTGGGATAAATAGTCACACATTATTATTAATACCGGCCAAGGTCATACACTCAAAACTTCCGTGAAGTCTATTTAACACTAGCTATACATGAAGCAAATAATAGATTATGACAACTTTGTTATTTACTATCCATTTACTTAAAATGTATGTTGTGATTACTTAATATTTCAAAACAATGTTTATATATATATATATATATATATATATGGATTTTTGTTGCTACATTATTAGCATTGTCTATTAGAAGAGTTATAGCAATCTCTGAACACATGCGCTGCAAGAAGAAATGTTCTGTATAGATGATGTAATATATGATTGAATTCAATTCATATAAGATCACAAGAATTAATTATTTATGAGCATTTCCAACTATTGCAGTAAAAGCTGATGCTACTCCAGGTCATATCTAAGTGCAAATGTAATTTTTAAGTTTCCAAATATTGTTATCAGTAAATAATATCATAGAATAAGGAGATAATAGAAAATAAGCCAGTGGTGGATAAAAATTTAATTTCTAATGGAGAAAGCAGAGTCTTGTAGGATGATCAAGCATTTAGAGCTTGCATTCTGACGAGATGAACCCATTTACCACGCGTTGTAGGTGACTAGAAGATAAATCTAAATAATATTTATTTAGCGGCTGCAAATTAAATGTAAAATATAATTAATATTGATAATATTATGTATAAACTGTAACCACTTAAATTTGTAATACCGACTTATGTGCCACTTAATGCTATGTGCTAACATGGTAACCATACACACTTAGGTAAGAGCTGTGGGCAAACATGTACCAAACCAAATGTTCCTTTTTATTCTGCTCACTTAGAACAGCAAAACTTAAATATAATTTTAAATACATAATTTTTTTAAATTAAATGAATAATCATAATCCTCCATTAGGTTCAATAAATACGATCTACCTCTACCTTTGTTCTTGTAATCTCCTCCTTGGTCTTCCAGTAATCTGAACTCTTCTGGAATGTAACTCAGGGCAGACCTTGATATTTGATTGCTTGACATTTGAATTACGTGTTCTTTTCGGATATTTTAATAATATATAGCTTCATTATCTCTTCTAATGTTTCTAAATAAACAATTTTGTATACAACAGAACAGAATCAACAACGATGATAATTAACAATCTTCTGTGGGTCTAAGACACAGAAAAATTATTTTTTAATTAGTGTAAACTTAGATTCTACTAACTGAATTTCCCATTTGCTGTCTTCAACATCACCCAGTTTAATCACGTAAGATAATCCGCTCTGTTGTCCATCTCTTTTTATTAATGGAATGGTACTGAAATAATAAATTTGAAAGCGGATTTAATTTCAATTTTCATCTGCTGTTTTGAATTAACAAATTTTGTTCGAAGTTTCACAAAAGAATCAATTGAGCCTGAACTATCTTATCAAATTTGTGTATTAATTTAAATGAATAAACGTTACAGTGTTAAAAAATAATTTCCGTTTTTAATTTCTCTAGTCCATATGTATAATGTACATAGTGGATAGAAAAGTCCACCCAAAATTTGATGTCAAGATTACCCCAGATATATATGTCTTGAGGTTCCCCGAGTCCAAAAAAAGGTTTTTTTAGAAAAAAAAACGTCATTGTTTTTTCTGTGGAAAGCATAGATAAAAACGAAAAGACCGTTAAAAACAGGCTTGGCATATAAGTTAGTATCTTCCAAGGATGCGATTCGAGATTTTCAAAAAAATCTCCCACCACAAGCCACCCTTTACAAAGAATTTTTTTAGAAAATGTTTTTCTCAAAGACGGAGCTAACGAATTTTATTCAAATACCTGTATTAAAGATATTTACATCACAAATAAAATGTATATTTTGAATTTTCTGGCAATACCCTCTGAAGAACTCTATATACTGAATGAATTTTCTCGTCGAATTGACGGTTTTCAGATATTCGTTATTATTGGTTTCGATTTTAAGCTAACATTGCTCAAATTGTACTATGCAAAGTGAACCGAACCTCAATTGTTTCACCTAGTGACCAGCTTTTAAAATCTTTGACTATTGCATTAACATAATGCATTCTCTTGCTTTCCTTCTGCTTACAAGGAAGCAAGTAGTAAGACCAATTCTGCTAATATTTATTTTGTAGCATGATGTAGATAAAATAATAATGATAAGTAAAAATAATTTGTACATCGTACAGCTAGAGAAAGTTATGCGAATGTAGCACATCAAATTTTTACATTTAGGGTTATCTTATATACCCTAATCTCTTTTAGTTTACGTGGTTTATACTGAGGTGACATTTCCTAAAAAGAAACTATATTAAATGAATAATAAACCTAATAGTAATGTAATTTTACAGACCCAAGTAAAATAGAGTAACATTACAAATTTTGAGAAAAGTATTCTCACACTATTTAATTTATTTCTTAAATGTTAAAACGGTTTAAGCTAATAACAGAATTATTTTTTTTCAGCAATGAACGCAATGTTTATATATTTACTATTAAAGAAGTATTCTGTGTCATTTCCTCCTTAAAAAGTATTTAAAAACAATGCCAAAATTAAAGGAATCCTGTAAAAAAAAAAAAAAAAAAAGCCCTCTGTGCAAGCAATCACCTAAAAATGAAGCACGGAATGAAAAGAATTCTCAATAATCTAACATTATACCAAGCAATACAATATGCTATTGTCCCCCCCCCCCAAAGTCAAGTGAGATGACGCCATACCATCAAACAATGATAAGAGCCTACGCAAAGCGCAGTTATTATAGTTGCCTAAACACACAACAGATGCACGCCCCGTTTGCCGTTACATTATGACATTCGCGCATCAATCAGAATAACCTCGACTCGCAGCAAGGTCATGTGAAAGGATCGTTTGTTAGTTTTCTTGTGGAAAGGAAGCTGCGCTTTTTATGGTCCTGTTGGGGTCTCAAGCGGCACACAGAAATCGCTGCGATGAGGTAATCTGCAGTGTTATCGTTTCCAAGAATGTAGGTATTCTGAGGTCGTAAACATTATGAGAAAACACAGAATCTTCCTGAAAAGATAAGGCTCTACTGGTGAGGAGATCTTCGTGGTTAGGGTATCATTAAGCCCTAGAAACCTTTCGCTGTGAGGCTTCTCATGAAAAGCAACACTGCTTTGATTAAAAGTTGGATCGCAACCATTCATAATATCCAAGTTCATTGGGGCAAAACTCTTGATGTGTTTCATTCACAAGACTTTCTCTATATCTATGCAACAAATTATTGTTAGAAAGCTTATGCTTCTATTTACTTCATGCTAATCGAGAAAAAAGTTAACTTCCACGTAAGTAGAAGGTAAATAGCCAATATCATAGAATAAAGTGATAGTCAAAAGGTGGTTGCTATGTGATTTAAGTTCCTTTGTTTGTATGGACATGAACTGACAACTTCCCATATGAAAAATATTTTAAAGCTGAAACTAATAACAAGGAATATGTAAACAATGATGAACTCCACGAAAAAATGAATATAACATAAATTGTGTTTTTAACGAGCTCTACATCATCTATTAAATAAGTTTTTGTCTATCTCTTACGGTTTACCAATAATGCACAAATACATAAAATTCATCCAGAATAAAGACGCTATTCCCAGAAAATTCATTATGTATACTTTATTTGTGAAGTAAATAAAATATATCTTTAATATATGATATTTTAATCAAAATCATTAGAGCAATTTTTGAGGAAATAAACGTTTTCGAAATCCTTGGAAGACACTGAAGTACGAAAAATACCAACTTTAATATTTAATGGACTTTTCGTTTTTGAGCTATACTGCCCACAGACACATACATAGACGCACATACACTCACACACAGGAAACGTTTTCTAAAAATGCTTTTTTGGATTCAAAACATATATTTCCGATGAAAATTTGGTAAATTTTTGGGTGGAATAAATATGTTCTCTGTCTACTATGCACAGTGTAAGTGCTAGAGGAAGTAAAATGGTATCACATAAGAGTTATATCATGTAAATGATTGGCAATGTTTATTTACGAATAGCTAAATAGACATAAAAGAAGCAATTTAAATCAGTGTTAAAATCGATAGGTCTGTAATACGTTTATAGCTTAATTTACCTATTACTGTTTGACTGCAAATAAAGAAAGGAATCAGTGATACTTCACCACGGTTCTTTGCAGATAGCTTATACAATTATGCAGTGTTAACTACTCTATTCTTCACATTTGCGTTACCACTTATCAGTGTCAGGTGTGCACTTAACTGGACTATACCGAGTGAACAGATATTGATTTCATACAGGTGCTAAGAAGGAAGCTGCGAGATCGCAAGGTAAAACCAGTTGCCTTCCCGCTTTGTCTTCTGCCTGCAGCTAATTGCACTGTGCGGCTCGCCCAAGATCATAAACTAAAGCGTGAGGCATCCGACATAACTGTAGGTACCCTACATACTTCCCATGCACTGCCTCACCTCTGAGGATCATTTCAGTCGCTTTCTTCTTCGCACCATTGTTCTCAACTAGCGACATATGTCGGGCAGAAACACAATGATATTTCATTACGTAGTGCTTAGTCATCGTCAAGGTACTCCCTGCATCTGCTTCAAAACACAAAACATATGCAAGATCAGAAGTAGTGTATCAATTAATACATTAATACGTTATCATTATTTTTTCCATAAATATTTAGGCAGTAGGAAAATTTGCAGAATAGATTAAATTTTATTGAAAAGTCCACTTGAGATACTGAAATTCAATAATAATAATTTCTCAGGCAATTTACTTGAAATTTTACCAAACATTTTGAAAAGTTAAAGAATTATTTTTTTCATAATAAAATAATATGAATTCTAAGGTTAAAGAAAACATATAATATTCCCTCTTGATGCACTTCAAACTACCAATTAACTAAAGTTTTAAATGAGCAGACGTTTGCTTAATAATAGGTACTCCCAACTTTAAATCTTATTTCCGCAAACATTTTTGCAACACTTTTCATACTCAAAATGCTAAAAAAATCAAATTCAATTGTTTTATTAATTAATTTCAATATTGTTATGCTGTTATTGTTGTTTACCGTAAAGAAAATGGATAGAGTTTTTCGAAGTAATACCCTATTTTTGAGAAAAAATTATTAAATTTTGAAAAATTAATAGCTTTGGATGGTAAGTATGATAAATTGTTTTTATATACAATAATTAGGGTTCATATAACATGCAATATGAAAGAATTATTTTTGACTCATTTACCGTAAAAGTTGAAATTTTTATTTCATGGTTCCAAAAATGCATCATGTGGCTCAGAATTTAGACGCTAAAATTAATATTTAAATATTCATATAAGCTAGAATGACAAAAAAACTTATTATGTATAATATCTCGTATAAATTTCAATATGACATCTTACGTACCGTGGAATTTTTCAAATTTTACAGATGCATCAGCTTAAGGCAGCAAATGAGCGCTGGTCAAGTCTATCAGCCTTGCTTGTATTTCCGAAGTTTCGAGGCCCCACGACATTTGTAACTTAGTAAACTGTGTCATTTTTAAAAAGCAGCGCCATTTAAATGACCTCCACAAGTAAACTTTAAACTTAATTGCTCCCATTTAATTTTTTCACATGTTTCTGCAATTACAAACCTACTCTTAAAATATTGATGATGCAAAGAGACTGGAAATAGCACTGAATATTCAAGTGCACTATGGGTAACAGAACTAAATATTAGATTATATATATAAAATATGAGAGCAAAACAAATGAATACAAAATGAACCTCCCCCCTCAAAAACGTACCAGTACATTGAATATTTTTTGCTCTGCACAAAAAGCAAACATTCTCTAAATCACAGTTTTTATGACATTCTGCAACATTTTCGGTCTCATTACATTCAAATTGTAAAAAGAGATAGATTAAATAACTAAACAATTTAATTTAATTGTCAGTAGGACACGAGTTGGAATGGTAGAGTCAGACTGAATAATTCAATGCCAAAGCTGCAATTTAAATCATGGATCTCCTGGTCTCTAGCCAATTGCTCTAACCACTGATTTACCATACCATGGCATTTGATTCCTCAACTGACTCGCATGTTTTCCGGTGAGCCTTAAGGTAATCTCAAAATGTTTAAGTTCTGATAGCTGCAGAATTCAAATTCGGTGTGCTTATGCACAGGTCATGTAGCACATGTGTACAAATATTTAAGTTCCTAGCTTTAAATCTCTTGAAGTTAGATCTAAAAGTTAGGATGTAAGATGTCGTAGTATCTTTCGTCTACCTTGGATTCGGTCTGAATTAGCGCCAGTGAGATACTTTATAAACGAGCGTGCACATACCTCTTTGAAGCTCTCTGATGCACCGGCTAAGCTCATCGATATAAATTTGACTCTCACTGAGAGGAGAAACAAATGACTGGGATATGTCACACTGGGTAGACTCACGAATAGAAGTACTTCACTTTAAATTTCTCAGAAGTAATACTTTTATTCACCTTTGTTACTTGTTGAGACACTAATCCTTCGAGCGACTCCCAACATAGTTCTTGAAGACGTAGAAATATATGCTGATAACTAGTGATATTTTGTTCTGCTTACCAAGTTCTCGTTTTCTACGGTTATCGATAATTACCGCGTACTTCCTTATTACGCGACATATCAGCTCATGCGATAACTGCAATGTTTCGCGTAAAATATCACATACTCGTGCACCAACACTACCGCATCCACGTACGTACAACATACAGCCTACAGCGTATAGCATAAAAAAGTCCATTTCCTTGTGTGCGCCCCGCTAATATACCTAACATATCCAATCTTAGGGCTCATTCCTGATTGGTTGCAAAGAAGCGCGAAAAAACGTTGTCACGCGGTTTTTAATTTTGGACGCTAATTCTAGCACTCACGTGACCGCTATTTATAATGGAAAAGTCCCGAGCTGCTAACTTTTAGGGAAAAGACCTGTTACTTAGGCCTCTAATGCGCTAAAACCCTGCTCTTACAAAATCATTTGTGTTGCTGGATTAACAAAAGAAGTAACCTTGGCACATACAATAGCAACTTCTCATCCTAATATTTTGTGTTCTGCAATCTGCTCAGTCTTGGCTACTGAAACATATATATTTCCTATGTTAAACCTGTGAAAAATGATAATTAAGATAATAAAATACAAAGCGTTGCAAAGATATGAATTATATTTGACTTTACAATGTCTCAAACTAAATAAATCTAATTTTCATTATAAAATGTTGCGTTGCAGTCTTCGTAGCTCCAAAATGATCGGGGGAAGCGAAATACCGACTACATGTACCAACGTCAGTGCCTTCTACAGCATGATGTCCCGTGAATGATGACACATAATGCAGCGGTCCTTGGCCCAATGATGGAGTTTAAAGACTTGTGTGGGTTGGCCGGAATTAGATTAAACTCTTGACACCTGCACACATATATACTAAACCAATTTCTAAAAAAATTTAAGTGCAACATCTACAAAAGAGATCAGAATAAGGCATAAATTCAGAAGTTTCCTTCAGATAATTCATCTCCATCACGATATAGATAATCTAAGCATGCAAAAAGGAATATTTTTATTAATTTTATTTGAAAAAATTAATGTATATATACTGCAAATTTTAATTTCTTTTGCAATGTTTTTGTATCATTACTTGAATACTCATTATGGTTAAGTTATTTGAAGTTCAATAAGAATAAAGCGAACTTCACTAATTGTTCATGGAAAATTCAATATATGTTTTATTTATTATATCAAGATTTCAAACAATTTTAAGACTGATAGAGCTATTTGTGAAGAAACAAAAGTATTCTACTCAAGTATGAAATACGGTAACTCTTTGACATTTCGTTTTTGAATAATACTCTTTCACTTATACGTGGGGCAGGATATTAATCTATTCTAAATATTTATTTTAGGGGGCTCAGAATACCTCAATGTCAATATCTGACTTAGTATTTATTCTGCTTAAGCTATTTAAAAAGCTTAAAACTCTTTTGGATTCATGCAACTTTAAATGTACGATTACAAATAAATCTTCCCGAATGTGGTATTTTTTAGAATCTTAAGTATACGTCAGAGAATATAAAATACATTTTTCCATACTGAGTAAATATAAAAAACGTTTTATTAATTGATGAAGGTACGTTAAAAATATGAACAAATTATGCTAGCAGAGATATAACATTTAAACATCATTATTCTATCACTGATGTGAGCCATAAACACTGTACATAATATAATCTTATTCGTGAAAATAGCTGGAGGTAAAACTGTAGCGTTGAAAGTTACAAGCTTCTGAAATGCAAATCACAGTCTTGTTTATCTTAATATTATTTACAACCACTTAAATGTCAAGATTTTTGGAGCTCAACTAGTCCAGTTGAATGCTTTCAATTTCAGGGACGCTTCCTGCTCGTTTTGAATTTTTAAGGTGAGCAACTTCGGCTATTGCAGAGCTTCAGGGACGACCAGAAATTTGGCGAAATATATCTGATATCGCGATTGACCCCGGCAGTTAACATTGCCACGTGGCTGTTAACTAAACGATCACGGTTTCTCAGCTTGCCTGGGGCGCGTATCTTTTATCTCCATTGTCCGTTTAATTCTTGCAGATTGAATACGCATACCAATTACAGCTAGGTTTTGTTTCTACGTAGGTGCACTCATTATCTTGTGTTAATGTAACTTATTGCGGTAACTTTGTTTCCACATAGATTGGGAAGTATTGCATTAACTTCCCTTTATATTAAATCTACGAAAGTTATTATAGTAATTTGGAGAAAATAGTCATATAGTAATACCAACGATATTTATTAATCAGAACATGGCTTCAATTGTTTGTAACGCATTAATAACAACTCAAACATACTATTTTAATATGTAGAAGAAAGCAAGTAAAAATCAAGCAGCAGGTTGAAATCTCATGCACTACGATTTTACTGCATTGAAATTGAGAACGCAAACTATTAGAATTCATTAAATGCCAACAAAGGCATTCACTTCATTAAAATGGCTTCTGTTACATATTTGGTGACATTCGAATCATCGTTACTACTGGCCGTTGATTTCTTATAACCAAATTAAGTTTAAGACTATTCAAAGGTTAAATGCATATTTCATAGATGATTTACTTCCTATTATTTCTTAAATAACAAATGTAAATAATAATACTTTTTCCAACATTTCTTGAAAAACTTATGCATGTTAGAGTCGGACAAATGTGACTGCAATACCTTGTCCATTGAAACTTTTGAGCATGCTCGTACACCATGGTCAATAAATCCGAAACATATCTTTGGTATCTTTCGAATTTCGTTTATATATATATATATATTGATGCTACTTATATAAATGTTACTTATACACATGCTTTCTACCTTAGATGACGGATGCTGAGAGGCAGACAGGACCTAATAATTGGAGTTATTAGGCATTTACATTTAACAATAACGCTATAAATCTTTGGATAGTTAAGGTCAGAGTGAAAAATTCAATGCCATAGCCGATATTTGAACCTCGGATCTTTCGTTCTCTCTTCGGTTTCTCTAACAACTGAGCAAATATAGCAATATGCCAGCATAGCATTAAATTCCCCATTTTCAACTTGTGTCCTACACGCAGCTTGTGGTAAAGAAAATCAATTAACTTTATGTCTTACTTTCAATGTACAAGACACACTGCATTCTCTAAGGGGAAATTCATTTGCAGGGCAGAAATAGACAAAGAATGATAACCATGATCTAGAGTATATACAAAACTTTATTTTGTCATTTGATACTTCTTTGCAATAAAGGAATACCCCTAAAGCAATTCCTGGAAATTGGTCCCTATTCTAATTAATTTAAGTAGAAACCAGATTTTAAGGCCAAGTGGGGGCGTGATTTCTGGATTAAAAATAATGACGAAAATGCATAAAAAAACAATATATTATAAAGACTGTTTTGTATCCAATGTCCTTTCCTTTTATATTACGCTTTGTGATAATCTTTTACGTAAGAAGTAGTAGATAGTAACAGCAGCAACAGCAGTAGTAGTAGTAGTAGTAGTAGTAGTAGTAGTAGTAGTAGTAGTAGTAGTAGTAGTAGTAGTAGTAGTAGTAGTAGTAGTAGTAGTGGAGGTGGTGGTGGTGGTAGTAGCGATAGTAGTGGTGGTAGTGGTCACAGTAGTGATGGTGGTGGTCATAGTGGTGGTGGTAGTAGTGGTAGTGGTGGTACTGGTAGTAGTAGAAATAGTAGCAGCAGTAGTAGTAGTAATAATAGTAGTAGTAGAAGTAGTAGTAGCAGTAGTAGTAATAGTAGTAGTAATGGTGGTGGTAGTGACAGTGGTAGTAGTAGTAGTAGTAATAGTAATAGTATCAGTTGTAATAATAGTAATAGTAGCAGTAATGGTGGTGGTCGTGGAGGAGATAGTGACAGTGGTAGTAGTAGTAGTAGTAGTAGTAGTAGTAGTAGTAGTAGTAGTAGTAGTAGTAGTAATAGTATCAGTTGTAATAATAGTAATAGTAGTAGTAATGGTGGTGGTGATGGAGGAGATAGTGACAGTGGTAGTAGTAGTAATAGTAGCAGTAGTAATAATAGTAGCAGTAGTAGTATTAGGAGTAGTAACGGCGGTGGTGGTGGTGATGGTGGTGGTGGTAGAGGTCATAGTGGTGGTAGTAGTGGTATACGATAGTAGTAGCAGTAATAGTAGTACTACTATTAGTAGTAATACTAGTAATATTAGCAGTATTAGCAGTAATAATAGTAATAGTACTAGTAAAAAAGTAGTAGGTATTAGAAGTAGTGATAGTAGTACTAATAGTAGTAGCAGTAGTAGTAGTAGTATTAGTAGTAGTAAAAGTAGTAGTAAAATAGTGGTAGTAGTAGTGGTGGTGGTGGTGGTAGTCTAGTAGTGATAGTAGTGGTGGTGGTAGTAGTAGTACTAATAGTAGTAGTAATAGTAGCAGTAGTAATAATCGTAGCAGTAGTAATAATCGTAGCAGTAGTAATAATCGTAGCAGTAGTAATAATCGTAGCAGTAGTAATAATCGTAGCAGTAGTAATAATAGTAGCAGTAGTAGTGGTAGTAGTAGTAATAGCAGCAGTTGTAATAATAGTTGTAGCAGTAATAATAGTTTTAGTAGTAATAATAGTTGTAGTAGTAAAAATAGTTGTAGTAGTAATAGTAATAGTAGTAGCAGTAGTGGTAGTACCATAGTAGCAGTAGTAACAATAGTAGCAGTAGTAATAATAGTAGCAGTAGTAACAATAGTAGCAGTAGTAATAATAGTAGCAGTAGTGGTAGTAGCATAGTAGCAGTAGTGGTAATAGCATAGTAGCAGTAGTAACAATAGTAGCAGTAGTAATAATAGTAGCAGTAGTGGTAGTAGCAGTAGTGGTAGTAGCATAGTAGCAGTAGTAACAATAGTAGCAGTAGTGGTAGTAACATAGTAGCAGTAGTAACAATAGTAGCAGTAGTAATAATAGTAGCAGTAGTAACAATAGTAGCAGTAGTAATAATAGTTGTAGTAGTAATAATAGTTGTAGTAGTAATAATAGTTGTAGTAGTAATAATAGTTGTAGTAGCAGTAGTGGTAGTAGCATAGTAGCGGTAGTAGCATAGTAGCAGTAGTAACAATAGTAGCAGTAGTAATAATAGTTGTAGTAGTAATAATAGTTGTAGTAGTAATAATAGTTGTAGCAGCAGTAGTGGTAGTAGCATAGTAGCAGTAGTAACAATGGTAGCAGTAGTAACACTGGTAGCAGTAGTAACAATAGTAGCAGTAGTAACAATAGTAGCAGTAGAAATAATAGTTGTAGTAGTAATAATAGTTGTAGTAGTAATAATAGTTGTAGTAGCAGTAGGGTAGTAGCATAGTAGCAGTAGTAACAATGGTAGCAGTAGTAACACTGGTAGCAGTAGTAACAATAGTAGCAGTAGTAATAATAGTTGTAGTAGTAATAATAGTTGTAGTAGTAATAGTAATAGAAGTAGTATCAGTAGTAATAATAGTAGCAGAAGTAATAATAGTAGCAGTAGTAGTAATAATAGTAGCAGTAGTAATAATAGTAGCAGTAGTAATAATAGTAGCAGTAGTAGTAATAGTAGCAGTAGTAGTGGTAGTAGTAGTAATAGTAGCAGTACTAGTGGTAGAGGTAGTAGTAAAAGTAGTAGTAGTAGCAGTAGTAATAATAGTAGTAATAGGAGCAGTAGTAGTGGTAGTAGTGGTAGTAGTAGTAATAGTAGTAGTGGTAGTAGTAGTAATAGTAGTAGTGGTAGTAGTAATAGTAGCAGTAATAATAATAGTAGCAGTAGTAATAATAGTAGCAGTAGTAATAATAGTAGCAGTAGTAATAATAGTAGCAGTAGTAATAATAGTTGTAGTAATAATAGTTGTCGTAGTAATAATAGTTGTAGTAGTAATAATAGTTGTAGTAGTACTAGTAATAGTAGTAGTGGTAGTAGCAGTAGTAATAATAGTTGTAGTAGTAATAATAGTTGTAGTAGTAATAATAGTTGTAGTAGTAATATTAGTTGTAGTAGTAATAATAGTAGTAGTAGCAGTAGTGGTAGTAGCATAGTAGCATTAGTAGCAATAGTAGCAGTAGTAGTAATAGCAGCAGTACTAGTGGTAGTAGTAGTAATAGTAGTAGTAATCGTAGCAGTACTAGTAGTAGTAGTAGTAATAGTAGCAGTACTAGTGATAGTAGTAGTAATAGTAGTAGTAGCAGCAGTAATAATAGTAGTAATAGTAGCAGTAGTAGTGGTAGTAGTAGTAGTAGTAGTAGTAGTAGTAATAGCAGTAGTAATAATAGTAGCAGTAGTAGTGGTGGTAGTGGTAATAGTAGTAGTAGTAATACTAGTTGTAGTAGTAATAATTGTTGTAGTAGTAATAGTAGCAGTAGTAATAGTAGCAGTAGTAGTAATAGTAGCAGTAGTAGTAATAGTAGCAGTAGTAATAATAGTAGCAGTAGTAGTAATAGTAGCAGTAGTAATAATAGTAGCAGTAGTAGTGGTAGTAGCAGTAATAGTAGCAGTAGTAATAATTGTTGTAGTAGTAATAATTGTTGTAGTAGTAATAGTAGCAGTTGTAATAATAGTAGCAGTAGTAGTAATAGTAGCAGTAGTAGTAATAGTAGCAGTAGTAGTAATAGTAGCAGTAGTAGTAATAGTAGCAGTAGTAGTGGCAGTAGTAGGAATAGTAGCAGTAGTAGTGGTAGTAGCAGTAATAGTAGCAGTAGTAATAATAGTAGCAGTAGTAGTGGTAGTAGCAGTAATAGTAGCAGTAGTAATAATAGTAGCAGTAGTAATAATAGTAGCAGTAGTAGCAGTAATAGTAGCAGTAGTAATAATAGTTGTAGTAGTAATAATAGTTGTAGTAGTAATAGTTGTAGTAGTAACAGTAATAGTAGTAGCAGTAGTAGTGGTAGTAGCATACTAGCGGTAGTAGTAATAGTAGCAGTAGTAGTGGTGGTAGTAGTAGTAGTAATGGTAGCAGTACTAGTGGTAGTAGTAGTAATAGTAGTAGCAGTAATAGTACTAGCAGTAGTAATAATAGTAGTAATAGTAGCAGTAGTAGTGGTAGTAGTAGTAGTAGTAATAGTAGTAGTAGTAATAGTAGTAGTAGTAATAGTAGCAGTAGTAATAGTAGTAGCTGTAATAGTAGTAGTTGTAATAGTAGTAGTAGTAATAGTAGTAGTAATAGTAGTAGTAGTAATAGTAGTAGTAGTAGTAATAGTAGTAGTAATAGTAGTAGTAGTAATAGTAGTAGTAGTAGTAATAGTAGTAGTAGTAATAGTAGTAGTAGTAATAGTAGTAGTAGTAATAGTAGTAGTAGTAATAGTAGTAGTAGTAATAGTAGTAGTAGCAATAGTAGTAGTAGCAATAGTAGTAGTAGCAATAGTAGTAGTAGCAATAGTAGTAGTAGCAATAGTAGTAGTAGCAATAGTAGTAGTAGCAATAGTAGTAGTAGCAATAGTATTAGTAATAGTAGTAGTAATAGTATTAGTAATAGTAGTAGTAATAGTAGTAGTTATAGTAGTAGTAATAGTAGTAGTAGTAGTAGTAGTAGTAATAATAACAGTAGTAGTAATAGTAGTAATAGTAATAGTAGTAGTAATATTAGTAGTAGTAGTAGTAGTAATAGTAGTAGTAGTAGTAGTAGTAATAGTAGTAGTAGTAATAGTAGTAGTAGTAATAGTAGTAGTAATAGTAGTAGTAGTAATATTAGTAGTAATAGTAGTAGTAGTAATAATAGTAGTAGTAATAGTAGTAGTAGTAATAGTAGATGTAGTAGTAGTAATAGTAGCAGTAATAGTAGTAGTAGTAATAGTAGTAGTAATAGTAGTAGTAGTAGTAATAGTAGTAGTAATAGTAGTAGTAATAGTAGCGGTAGTAATAGTAGCGGTAGTAATAGTAGCGGTAGTAATAGTAGCGGTAGTAATAGTAGTGGCTGTAATAGTAGTGGCTGTAATAGTAGTGGTAGTAATAATAGTAGTAGTATAATAGTAGTAGTAGTAATAGTAGTAGTAATAGTAGCCTTAGTAATAGTAGTAGTAGTAATAGTAGTAGTAATAGTAGTAGTAGTAGTAGTAATAGTGGTAGTAGTGGTGGTAGTAGTAGTAGTAGTAGTAATAGTAGGAGTAGTAGTAGTAGTAGTAATAGTAGCAGTAGTATTGGTAATAGTAATAGTAGTAGTAGTAGTAGTAGTAATAGTAGTAGTAATAGTAGTAATAGTAGCAGTAATAGTGGTGGTAGTAGTAATAGTAGCAGTAGTAGTGGTGGTAGTAGTAGTAGTGGTGGTAGTAGTAGGAGTGGTTATAGTCGTGGTAGCCGTAGTAGTGGTAGTGGTAGTAGTAATAGTAGCAGTAGTAATAATAGTAGCAGTAGTAGTAATAGTAGCAATAGTAGTAATAGTAGCAGTAGTAGTAGTGGTGGTAGTAGTAGTAGTGGTTATAGTCGTGGTAGTAGTAGTAGTGGTAGTGGTAGTAGTAATAGTAGCAGTAGTAATAATAGTAGCAGTAGTAGTAATAGTAGCAATAGTAGTAATAGTAGCAGTAGTAGTAATAGTAGCAGTAGTAGTAATAGTAGTTGTAGTAATAGTAGCAGTAGTAGTAATGGTAGCAGTAGTAGTAATGGTAGCAGTAGTAGTAATAGTAGTAGTAGTAGTGGTGGTGGTAGTAGTAGTAGTAATAGTAGCAGTAGTACTAATAGTAGCGGTAGTAGTAATAGTAGCAGTAGTAGTAATAGTAGCAGTAGTAGTAATAGTAGCAATAGTAGTAATAGTGGTAGTAGTAGTAGTGGTAGTAGTAGTAGTAATAGTGGTAGTAGTAGTAATAGTAGCAGTAGTACTAGTAGCGGTAGTAGTAATAGTAGCAGTAGTAGTAATAGTAGCAGTAGCAGTAGTAGTAATAGTAGCAGTAGTAGTAATAGTAGCAGTAGTACTAATAGTAGCAGTAGTAGTAATAGTAGCAGTAGTAGTAATGGTAG